>CM039681.1:51778131-52525159 GCA_022537955.1 Schmidtea mediterranea
ATTTTTATTATAATTTTTATTATAATTTTTATTTTTATTATGATTATTATTATTATTAATATTTTATTTATTATTATTTTTATAATTATTAATAATATTTTTATTATTATTATGATTATTATTATTATTTTTATTATTATTATTTTTATTATTAATAATAATATGATTAATTAATATGATTTCTTATTTTTATTATTATTATTTTTTATTATTATTATAATTATTATTATTTTTATTATTATTATAATTTTCTCAAGGTCATAATATTTTTAGACATTTTTAAATATAAATTTACTACTTATTTTTATAAGTAATGTTTTAATATTTTTTAATTTTATTATTATTATTTTCAAGGTCATTGGATGAGTCATAATATTATTTCAAGGTCATTTAAAAGTAGGTCAAGGTCATAGTATTTTTAAACATTTTTAATTTTAATATACTACTTATTTTTTATAAGTAGTGTTTTATTGTTCTTTAATTTTTATTCTATTATAATTATTATTATTGTTATTATTATTATTATTATTATTATTATTATTATTATTATTATTATTATTATTATTATTATTTTTATTATTATTATTATTGTTATTTTTATTATTATTATTAATATTACAAGTTTTTATTATTATTATTTTCATTATTATTTTATATAAATTTTCAACAAAGTATATACAATTAATATTGAATAGAAAAAGTTTGTTCAATTGTGTTTCATAGTAGACAGGGATAGAACAATTGTAAATGTTTGTAAAAAGTTAAAGAAATATTCTATATTTTTAAGAAAATATGTGCTAATAAATATCAAAACTAATTATGGCTGAAATGTGTGTGTTAAACCATCGATATGTTACAGTGTTTATGGAAAAACTTTAATGAAAATATGTGTTATATTTCAAGAATTTATGAAATATTTATTTTATGGCTAATAATGTGTATGTGTTAAATCATAAAAATAGTTCAATATTTATGTAAAGTTTGAGATTGTTAAGAAAAATGTATGTAATTTATGATACACACGCGTTTTTGATTGAAATATGTGTGTTTGTTTTACCGATATAAGAAAAAATATGAACAATTTTTAAGAAAATACATGTAATTTATGATTATCATGGGATTAGAATTTGATTAAAGTTGTGAGAAAGTTGTTAAATTTGAAATAAAACGGATTAATTTGTAAATAATGTTATTACTTTGAAGAAATTTTAAAATAAGACCTTCAGCAAATTGTTAAGAAAATAGTAGTTATTGAGTAATACTTATTAAAATTACCAAAGTTTTATAATTTTTGACAAGTCTTGATATATCTTTAATAAAATTTGTTAGTACTTTGAAATAAGAATTTTTAAAAAAAAAGTTTCAACACAGTAGCAAATTGTAAAGAAAATAGTACTTATCAGTTAATTAAATTAACTAAGTTGTAAAATAATTGAAAAAATTTGTTAGATTTTTTAAAATTTTAAGATTTTTAGGTAATTGTTGAATGAAAATTAATGTATGTTATCAACAGCTCATAGTTTTTAATCTTACAATTTCTCTTCATTCCTGGAAATAATCTTAAATATTTAAATTAGTCAGAAAATTGTAAATAACAACATAAGTAATGGGTAACATAAATTTTTTAAATACTAATCAATTTTAGTTTTTAATTAAATTACAAATATAATAATAAAATCAAATAAATACTTGAATACATGAATCGAATAATTTCTTAGAACTGAACACGTATCGTATATTTTATTCAGATTCCAATAATATCATTAAAATTAACCAAAATCTTATTGTTATATTTTGATAACCCTTAAGTCAATGAAAATGTATCGATTTCACTAAGTATCCATCTTTTGACATTGATATCCAACTGAATAAATCACCCTAGAAATATCATAAATTTCCCCTCTTGACCTATCGTTTCCCCCTAAAATATTATAAAATTTACTCTCAATCAATCATTTCTCTTTAAATGACAATAATCCCAGCTATATTCCCACCTATTAAATAACGATACTTAACCAACTCAACCCCTTAAAAATATCAACAAATCTGTTATTAATCGATTATTTCCCCTTAAAAGATCATAAATTCTGTTCTTAGCCAATTGTTTCCCCCTAAAATAAAATTTACTCTCAACGAATCTTTTCTCTTTAAACGACAATATTCCAAACTATATTCAATATTTTTCATAAAAATCACCGACATATCAATATTCAGCCGAATAAATTTCTTGAAATCCCCTTAAAATAAAATTCCTCTCTTGACCAATCAAATTACCTTAAGATTATCATAAATTCTCCTCTTAACCAATCATTTCTCTTTAAATGACAATAATCCCGGCTATATTCATTATTTTCATAAAAATCACCGATTATATCGATTTTCAACCGAATAAATTTCTTGAAATCGCCTTACAATAGAATTCATCTCATGACCAATCATTTCCCCTTAAAAGATCATCAATTCTCTTCTTAACAAATCATTTCTCTTTAAATGACAATATTTCCACTCTCTCAAAAGATTTACACACATAATTATATCTATCTGAACAAATCCCCTAAGAATATTATAAATTCCTCATCTATATTCTCCATTTACAAAATATTTACCCTTTGAACACAGATATTCAAACAACTCAACCCCTTAAAAATGACAACAAACTTGTTCTTAATCGATTATTTCCTTAAAATATCATAAAATTTACTCTTAACCAATCATTTTCATTTGAAATAACATTTTCCCCAACTGCACCAATAATATACATATTTTTTAAAAACCTACAAGGTAAAATTTCTTTATAAATCTATGTTTAACTGACTCTACTCTTTAAAAATCCATCATTCAAATCATATTTATTATATGTATTCAACCAATCAAATTCCCTTAAAATTATCATAAAAATCTGAATTTTACCAATAAAAATAAATTTTCTTTAAAGTATTACAAAATTGTTATCGATACCCATCATTTTTCATCAAAAATCACCACAATTTTGTTCTGGCAAGAATTTCAAGCAATTAAAAAATTCATCAAAAATGACTTAAATCAAATAAAATCTATGTTTTCCACATAAATTAAATTATTGTAAAAAAGCAAAATATATATCATATTGCGCGGTTATTGTTTTTAATAACTATTCTTCCGCGCATAAGTATCCATCAAAAAATATATATCCCTATTTAAAAATATATATCCCTATTTAAAAAAAAATTTTTGAATGACCTTGAAAAAATATGATCAGTCATCCAATAACCTTGACCTACTTTTAAATGACCTTGAAAAAATATGATGAGTCATCAAATTACCTTGACAATAATAACAATAAAAATAATAATAAGAAAAATAAGAAAAAATAATAATAACAAAAATAAGTAATCATACTAATACATCATATTATTAATCATATTAATAATAAAAATAATAATATTGATAATAACAATTATAATAATAAAAATAAAAATAATTAAACAATATTAATAAGTAATCATGCTAATTAATAATATTAATAATCATATTAATAATAATAATAATAATAATAATTATAATAATAATAGAATAATAAAAAGTAATAATAATATTAATAATAATAAAAGTTTTTATAAGTAATAATAACAATACTATTAATAAAAGTTTTTAAAAGTAATAATAATAATAATATTTATAAAAGTTTTTATAAGTAATAAGCATATTAATAATAATAGTAATAAAAAGTAATAATAATAATAAAAGTTTTTATAAGTATTGATAGAATAATAAAAAGTAATAATAATATTAATAATAATAAAAGCTTTTATAAGTAATAATAGAATAATAATAATAAAAAATTTTATAAGTAATAAGCATGTTAATTATAATAGTAATAAAAAGTAATAATAACATTAATAATAATAATAATATTAATAATAATAAAAAAAAATAATAATAAAAATAATAATAAAATAAATTTACAAAATATATACTACTTATAAAAATAAGTAGTAAAATAAAATTAAAAAATGTTTAAAAATAATATGACCTTGAGAAATTTTGAATGACCTTGAAAAAATTTGATGAGTCATCCGATTACCTTGACCTACTTTTGGATAACCTTGAAAAACATGATGACTCATCCAATGACCTTGATAACATTTGTACTTTTAAACTTAGAAAAAAAAATTTTGCTGGGGGGGTATGTGAGCTACATGGCCTGTGAGCTAGATTCCCGCTATCCCACTACTGTTGTCAATTACTCTAGAAAATTGATTCTGCAGTTAAATGAAGAATCTTGGTGGTCCTCTTTTTTCTCTTCTTAGTCTACCTATGAAGTTATCATCCATTTAATTTTTTAATATTTTATTGATTTAATATTAATAATCCTAACATCCCCTTTATTAATATTACATTAATATTTTTAATCTATTTATTAATTGATTTAATATTAATAATCCTTACATCCGTGGACATTTTGCCCTCATGACATTTTGTCCGCTGAAACATTGTCCGGCCACCATTAATTCGTTTAAAAATTCCTATTTTCATTTAGTTATTGTTATTTCTAGCCTGAAGAAGACCGATAAACGGTCGAAATATTTACCGAGAGGTTATGCAAAATATATAATTGTCGTTTTTCAATAAATAAAACTTTGCAATTTTTTCTTTGATTATTTATTTAAAAAAAAAAAAAATAATAATAATAATAATAATAATAATAATAATAATAAATAATAATTATTATTATTACTAGGTTCTATGGAAAATGAAAATAAATAGAAAAAGTACAAAAGTATGAAACAATATTAGTCTATGTGATTTGTTGACTGTAATATTGTAACAATGGCATTCAATAATAAAGTGAAATCCATTGAGAATTCAGAATCTCTTGTCTTGAATATAAATGAAATGAGAGCCGAATGCAGTCATTATTATTTGCAGTGAATAATTCATTTCAGCATGCAACTATCAGACGTGGTCTTTACAAACAACAGAAATATCATTCTTACATCATTTACTTCTTTTAAAGTTGATGCTTTCTACGAATGGAAAAATGATGACAACAGCATTTACAATTCTTGGCAAGGAAAACATCATATCAATGGCCCAACAAATATTGAACGCAATCTTTCATTGAAAAGTAGGGAAACCAGTTTGCAGAAAGAAGAACCCATTCAAATAAGATTTAATAAATTTGAGGCTGTGAACAAATCTGATGTCATTCAGAATCCATTATATGGGGGTGGGAAAATATGTCATGGCTGTGGAAATGTCGTCTATCTGGCAGAATCAGTTCACGCTGATAACAAAGTATTCCACAGCCAATGCTTCCGTTGTGAAAGGTGCAAAAATAAATTGACACCTTCAAAATGGTATTTTTTGCACGAGAAATTTTATTGTAGATGTTGCTTTGAAAAAACAGCATTGCCGATTGTGAAACGGTAAAATCCTCTTTCCATTCTTGTTCATCGTAAAAAGAATTGTTTTAATGTTTTGTCTGTGATTTAGATTAGAATTTTACTTTATTTTTTGAAATTATTTACAATTAATAATTATTTTAAATTATTTTATGATTAATTTTTTTTAATTTTAAATTGTTTAATAGGAAAAAGAAAACATTTTAATTGTTGATTCCCATTTCTAGAGAACCTATAGATTGAAAAAGTGTGATGTTCCTGGTGGCCAGATAGACATGGAATGGTGTCGTTGTCATTTTAAAAAGGTCGAGGTCCTCGCATTGAAATTGCTCGATTTATTAAAAAAGTAAAAGTGAATCCCTTGCTATATAAATAATCAAGCCAAGTAGAGAGTTATTTCCAGAAATTCCCTGGACAATTTTATCAAGAAATTTGCAAATTATCACTATTCTGACTCCTGGGAATTTCATCAAAAATTCGTGGAACTTAAAATTTTTAATTTTATATATAATTATATATAAAAAACTCCCACTTCCCAGGATTTCAAAAACAATCGAAAAAGAAACCTGAAGCCAATTCTAAACTAATAAACACATCCCACTTATAGTAGAAGCAAAGGTGCAGGTGACTCAGGAACCCACTGGTGCCGTATCTTCTCCCCCATGTAGAAAATATTTTTCAAGGTCATTTGTGGGTCAAATCTCGAGGTCAAGGTCATATTTTCAAGGTCAAAGTCATTTTATCAAACTTTACTGACAGATTTATTTTCAAAAAACTGTCGCAAAAAACAGATTTTGCATGATTACTTTTCAGGTCTCCATGTTGAGCTAAACTCTTTCAGATTTATTCTGGTCTTCGCATATTCATTAAAAAGAAAACTAAAAACTGATTAGTTTAATATTTTCTGTAAATATATATGTAAATCCTTGGGAGCGTTGTACATTTGAAGAAACGACATCCTCAAAAAAATTCGGCTTACAAATTCACCTATAATAAAACGAAATCAGTTTTATAAATTAATAATGACGATGAAACTTAAACAAATAAATTGAGATATTTATAAATATTTATAATAATAATAATAATAATAATAATAATAATAATATTATTATTATTATTATTATTATTATTATTATTATTATTATTATTATTACTATTATTATTATTATTATTATTATTATTATTATTATTATTATTATTATTTTTATTATTATTTTATCACTTTAATAAAAATTAATATAAACAGGCGTGAAAAAAACTAATAATATATTCAAAATCTATTAAAATTTCATGGGTTGCCATGCAAAAGAAACAATTGGAATTATGAATGTGAATGTAACAATAATGATTTGTTTGAGATTTTTACAATTGCGTTTCAAGTAAAATGATAAAAAGTAATCAAAATAAAATTATTAATATTTATTAATTATGATTTAGACTGTTAGCTCAAAGTGATGCTCTCTGACCTACTCGGCCGAATTATTCGACTGTTCTCAGATAAATATTTCATTTTACAAAATTTTTGCAAACCGTTTAAATGAATTCGAATTAAATATTCCCAGCCAGATCGTATAGAAAATTGTTGCAAAAAGGTCAAAATTCGTTTAATTTACTTCAGCCAAAAACGGTTGAGAACATTAATTTTTATTTTTTAATTATGAATTCTTCACTCAAGGATCTTTTTGTGAAAGAGAAAACAGTACTACTAAGAATTGATCAGATGAAAAAAGAGCAATAATTTATTGTTACATCGCTAACATCAGTTGTAGCAAATACGAAATGGGTGGCGAGCCATATAGGATGGAAACATAACATTTTGAATGAATTTAACTATCGAGGTAGCATGATTTTCTACTTTCAAAGAATGGTTGAAGAAAAACGACGGAAATGGACATGATTTCAAATGATTTTATTAAATTAATTAATTAAAACAACATTTTAGTATTCACCCAGAATATTATAATACAGCAACTATTTTTAGATGAAGATCTAGAAACAGAAAATGTCGCATCATAGCAATCAACCTTACAAAACATTAATTGAGATTTAAAATTAAAATGAATACTAAAAAGTTGTTTTAATTAATTACTTTAATAAAATCAATTTAAATCATGTTGAATACAAAAGTAAACACGAGTTTGGATTTGAGAAACGAAAGAAAAAAGAAGAGAAAGTAGAGGCTTTGAAAAGATGAAAGGATCATTCACAAGGATTCCTAAGCCAGAGTGATTATTGGATAAGACTCAATAAAACGGGAACTCAATAAAAAATCTGTTTAAGGAAACATTTTGCATTTTAGTATGCAGTAAATGTAAGTTAACTAATTCTAACTGTGAAATTGAGGTTAATATACACTATCGGACAAAATAAATGTAAATAAAATAAATGCAATTTTTTTTATTAACTAATAGTCTGTAGCACCTTAGTTTCGAATAACCTCAGATAGATGTTCATATATTGAATCTACAAGTTTTTGTTTAAATTCCTGCGGTATATTTTCCCATATTTGTTTAATTTTTATGAATACCTCATTTAAATAACTAACCGGAACGTCACCATATTTTTTTAAACAAATGCCCATCAATATTCAATTACGTTTATATCTGGAAACTGTGCCGGCCATTGCATGTTTTTAATTCGGTTTTCTTCAAATGTAAATGTTTTTTGAATTTTATTTTGTAATATAAAAATTTCTTTTTCAAAAGAAATTTTTTAATCTTTTACTATTTTTTATTTGGTGTTGGTGTATGGGTGGAAACTAGACAGCTTCAGTTGGACTTTATCCACATATTCCAGATGTTCTCACTTCATTCTTACACTAAGGTTTAATCTACACACACACCAAATAATTTTACCTTCACTGATATGTACATTGAGAGAGCCCATATTTGTACTGTACATAACAGCTGAGCATTCTTGAAGCAGGTGAGGACTGTTCTCAGCACTGTTGCCTGAGAAACCTTCGTCATTGGGTTCCTGACTGCCACTAAAAAGTATTACGTCGTCACTAGAGTTTCTAAAACGAAAAAACCGAATCCGAAAATCCGCGGTTTTCTTCTCATGTTCAAATTCGATATCCGTTAACTAATATTTTAAAATTTCTTAAAATTAATTAATTTTCTACTTTTATATAAATTATCGTGTTCAATAGTTTGTTTAAATAAACCTTAAATAAAGGTAAATAATTATATCAGTTAGTTTTAATTAATCCTTTCAAAACTAAAGTCTCTTATTTTAACCCATCTAGACGAGTTCCAAAAAAACATCAAAAATATGGAACATTTTAACCAAATTTCTAATGGAAAAGCAGATGTAAAATATGGAAAACAAAAATTTCGAACAAAAATGGCTTTACTGATGCAATGATAAACCACATAAAAAGGATTCATGGAATTATTCTAAGTAAGTCGAGTCATGAAGATGATGGTAATGGTGAGCCAGTGATGAAAAAATTGAATAAAATTATAATGAGAATAATTTAAAAGTTTAACAGTTTAAAAACTATATTTTCATAACATCAGTATTATTTAAACAATTTTAAATTAACATAATTTTAAATTCCACAATAATACTTTTTAAATTATAATATATGAATTAAACATTAATTTAATCCATAAAACATCCCCTTCGCCGACTATCGAAACATTATCGTGGATTTGGATTTTTTGTTTCTCTCTTCAGATAAATCTTCCTCTCACTGATTTTAACGCTTGAATTTCTTACCTATGTTCTTGATTACCTTTATTTAATAATAAATCGCCTATAAATTTTCTTTCAAAACCTTTTCTGTCTTTATTTCTAGCCATCACTCCAATCCGTACTTCCTTATTCCATCGATTTAAGTTGCATCTTTCTGCCATTTTCTTTCTGCTTTCTTCAGTAATCCGTCTAACTTTCTCTTGAATGGTCTGTATATCTGTTTATAGCTGTTCTACATAGTCATCATGATTTGTGACCTCTCCTGGTACTACATAGTCACTTATCAAAATATCGCGATCTGCCATCTTCGATCTTTCTCCGTTAAATATACAAATCTCGTTAAAATCATCAATTTTCTCGCTATGATCGTTAACTAACATTCCTTTGATAAAATATTGGCCAGCATTACTCATCTCTATATTATTAGATAAAATAACTTTATAATAATAATCTCACTGAGCCTCCTCTCTCCCTACAACCGTCCTCCGACTCCCTAGCACGGTTGTCATTCGTTTAAAGATGAATTGTCTTAGATAAAAATAGGATCTTAACCTCTTGCAATTCAATTCCGTCATTTCTGCATCAATAATAATTCCGTATTTCTTCATGCTTTTAAGTTCTATATAAAGATGCGGAAATATATTAGGCATAATGTCAAAAACATGACTCATTAATATAAGTTCGATTGAAATATTTAACTTAATCTTAGGGTACATATTACTGTACTTCCATTAGCGTGTGTTACTTTTGCCATTGGATTGTAAACTCTTAGTGCTGAGTTATCTTTGACAATATCTTCAACTAGCTCTTGACTTAAGACATTGAGATCCGCTCCTGAATCAAACAGGACTTTTACCTGTCGATTTCCAATCGCACATTCGGTAACTGGTTTATTTCGAGCCTTTTCAGGTCTGTTAATAGAAATCAGTGTCAGTTCGTATTTCCTCAACAGTGTGCATGGTTTTTTACCATCACCACTGATATAGTTAGCATATTTCTCTTGTAACGTTGGCTTTGTCACAAGACCTCTTATCATCTTTGCCGTATTTTCCTCACTTCAAATGTCCTTTGTCATTGTGGCACAGTTATCTTCCTGTTCTTCCGAATCTACTGTATCTGTAATTTTAGTTCTTATGTCCTCCTCGCATTCTTCTTGTAGATACCTAAACTTGTTTCTTTATCTCAGAATCTCGCTTGGTGCGCCCCACCACATTCGAAACATCTCATTCCACTCTTTGTGCCGTTCATATTCCCTTGGCAATTAGCTGAAATGTGACCTTTCTTGCCACACTTGTAACAAATTCGTTCTTCTTTTGGTTTTAACCATTCTTGTTTCTTACAGAATCGGGCTATGAGACCTAGTTCATTACATTTATAACATTTACAATTTGTCATTCTTGTAAGAGTCCCATCGTTTCCAGGCCGTGTTCCTTGCGCCTTCAAATTTTCTATAATCTGTTTCAATCTTTGTATTTCTTTCTTTAATGCGACTATTGTTCCTTGATCCGAGGCACTGAACTTCCTGAGCTGATGTCCTTCTTCCATTGTTGTCATACCTTTGTCTTCCGCCTTTATTTCTTCCACTGCCTCTTCTAATGTTTTCGGTTGTCTAATTCTCAGGGCAGTTAAAAGAAGATTTTGCCGTAACCCTTCGATAAAAGCTTAAATCACCAATCATGGCTTGCGGAACCTGACCTCTACACAGTGGCCAGAACCCGACGCGATAACCAAGGGATCCAGAATCGTACAAGCAGTTAACTAGCCAGTAGAGCCTACCACTCAACCATCCAGAAATTATGTACCAATACGTAATCATATTAATAAGAATTTAAGGGGGACTTATCTGCGGCACGAAAAGATACCTCGACCATCCAGAATAAAGTTAAAATACATAAAACAAAACTTTAACATATGCAAACATATATTAATATAAAAACACAAACTACTTAAAAGTTGATTCCAATTAAAACATTTTCAGAACAATTTTTGAATAAAATTTTAAGAAATTGTTAAAATATAAATTTGGCTATCGTATATATAGCTGTTTTGTGTGTGTATGCGACCAACCGGCCTTTTTGATGAGTTTTTTTTATTTTTTAAAATTTTTATATTTATATTTCTCCCTCATTTTTATCTTATTTATCATATTATTTTTATAATTTTTGGAATTTTATTTTTTTAATATTTTTTGGTCATTTTTCTTTATGATTATTAAAAGAGTTGATTTTTGATTGCTGCTTCCGCCTATGTTTTTTCTGAATCTTCTTTTGCAAGGTTTTGGCGGCTTTATGTATTATTTTATATTTCTGTCTGCTACTGTAAACTTTTTCTTTTTATTTTATTAATATTATTTTATTAATTTTTATTGCATGCTATATTGTTTTATTTTATGTTTTTTATTTTTATTTTTAATATCTGTCTGTGGTACTCGTGTATGTTTACGGTAGCAATATTAATTCCACAAATTTGTTTAAATTTACTAAATATTTATTTTTTTTAATTGATGCTTATAGCCCAACATAGGTTAAATTTAGATGACAAAATGAGAAAAAATAAAAATACTTGTATTAGAAGTCAAATCCCGATAATGGATGAACTTCGTCACAAGTTTCCGATTTCGATATTTTTGCATATCAATTTTTATTAAAATTGTTGATAAAGAATTTTCTTGATTAGAATTTATATATATTAAGTCCTTGGCATATTTGAGTAAATCCAGTCGACTCGGGTTTAACCCTAACAATAGTGAAGTTCCTTAAACTAGTTTTTTGTCTCCCATGATGCAGGTAATGAAATACATTGCTCCAATTGTTCTATAAGTAGACAAAATTATATACATTCCTGATACTGATTAATGTTTACAATTGTTGGGATAATTATAAAAATATGGAAATAAAATAAGTGCACGGGAAAAACGAAAATGAACAAAAAACATCAAATCTAATTAAAAATTTATACATATTTAAAACTTAATATTAATTTTGGAAATGGGCAGGGTTGAGCGCGAAATCATAAGACGAGTCTAGGAATAATAATAAAAATTTAGTGAAGGATTCCTAGAAAAAGTTAAAACTAAAATACCAACTAATTAAAATTAATTAATCGACTAATTGAAAGTCGGAGCTAAAAGGAAACATGAGCAATGAAGAAAACCCTGAGCCAGCTGAAACCCGATAGATAAAATTTTGGTAATTATTAAAGTAATTGGGATAAACTCGCCAGTGCTATGGTATCGTTTAATTTTTTATTTTTGTTAATTGTCTTCAAAGATTCCAAAATTGCTCAATCGTAGTTAATTATCATCCTAATGATGGTATAAAAGATAGCTGTTGAAAATCAAATAGCCAGTTAGTCGAAGAAAGTATTGTGTAAAGGGCGGAACAATATTAACGAAGTATCGAATTTAGTATAATTAAAGAAACCAAAATAAAATAATCATGCTAGAAATGTGATTACCCATTGGGCAACGATAACCAATAATTATCACAAAAAGAAAAGTGTGAATTAGTTGAAAACTTGTATTTGTGATAAATTGTGAATAAAGTCTTTCTGTGTTGGGTTTACTAATTAATTTCAAAGGGACATGAGGAGTCCGGGACTAACATGTGTCAATTGACCGATACAATGAACAAATATTTAGAATCAAATATTTTCACTAGAAAATTTAAGTTGTATTTTGACTGTATTGTACACGACTGAAAAGAAATTCTCGAAAATGGGATGAAGAACCCTAAAGTAAGAGTTTCTCCTTCTAATATGGAAGATTGTTTTAGGATTGTTGTGATTAGAATTTTCATATTACTTGAACTTTCATTTCCTGAGTAAAGGGGTAGATTTTTTCGAATTACCCCTGTACTTAGGTTACTCGAAAAAATATATATAATTTACACGAGATAAATTATTTTAAAAAAGCTAAATAGTTCTTTAAATAATAAAACAAAAATAATTCATTTCTTTATTAATAAAAAACAATTCATTGCACAATACTCATTGTAATAAATGATTTCATTAATTTGTTAAGTTATTTTGGTTGAAATAATTTTTTCAAAATACTTCGAATTTTTGTCAATGTATTTTTTGACACAGAAAATATTCATTCGCGAAAAGTTGATGTTGAACTGGCGGTCAATAATGCCTTATAAAAATTTCCCTTTTGTTTCCTTCATTATTACCTTCAATTCGCTTAAATTCTTAATCAATATTAAAATCTGCATTCTCAACTTATTTCAATTTCATTAAAATTTGGATGGAATTTTGGAAATTGTCATATTCTGTTTTTTTCATTCTGAGGCAATTGTATAATCGGAAATTTGATGAATTTGGCGAGTACTTGAATAACCGACCACCCGAATTGGAAACTCTAGTTGTCATAGTGAGACATTACTAAATAGCGACTGACTACTTACACTAAAGTTTATTTAAGATTATACTTTCCATAGAACGACATTAATATTTGAATTAATGATTAAAATTTTCGTTCAATTTGTTTCGGACTCTAATGCACTCGTCAAACTCCCAACAAATTATTGATTTACTAATACCAAATTTATAAAACAAAATAAAGCGTTTTGGCAACAATGACAACAAATGGTAATGAAATTCATACGAGAAGTTCTGAAAATGAAATATTTTTCAATCTTGAGTTTTTTATATCCTTTAATTAACTCTCAATATGCTCTAAGATTTCAAAAATATTTACTATTAACCCAAAATTTCATTGCATACCGTTACCATGCCAGCTCAGAGCTGTACGTGAAGTTATCACAAACAGTCAGAGAAAGAAACGCAAAGAAACTGAAAGATATTAGCTTCAAACTGAATAAAGTTAAATAGATAGTAATATAATCTTATATTTTGTGTAATTAATTCGATAAATTTGTGAGATGTCAATAAATTTTAAACATTGTTGTTTTTTATAATTAATTATAAAATGGAGTCTTGTTGACACCGAAATATGATTAAACTTATCAATTTTTCCTTTTTTCAGTTTAATAAAACAAAAAATTTTATTTGAGTGATTTAATTATTACATGAAAATAAATTAAAAATCAAAAAAGAAAAATATTTTATATTTTATTTAAAATTCCAAAATCTCCGCCGTTTGTAGTCACGAAACGTGTTTAATAATAATAATAATAATAATAATAATAATAATAATAATAATAATAATAATAATAATAATAATAATAATAATAATAATAATAATAATAATAATAATAATAATAATAATAATAATAATAATAATAATAATAATAATAATAATAATCAAGCCAAAGCATAAATGACAAAATACAAGAATGAGTAAATAATTAATAAGATTTTCACAGATTGGAAATCCGACTTTCGCTAATTGAAGAGGCACAACATAAATAGCGAATCTATTGATTATAAAGGTGCAGAATTATGCAACAACAACAACAATAACAGGAAATACTACTGCAAACAGCATCAACATAATCGAACACCAACATTAATAAATAGCAGTCTGATAAATCTAAAAATCCCCCACTTTGTCCGACCGTGTATATTGCGTGTCATAAAAAAATAAATATAAATCGAAAATGGACGATATCATCAACTATTGAAATTGACAATCATAATTGCATTATTCACTGTTATTAACTTTTCAAATTCAAAATTCCGCCAGATATGTGAGATTTATCTCGGTTCAGCTACAAATATTAATAATTTATATAAAAAATTTTAAAATATTTAATATTATTAAAACACTTTTAAACACAAAAGGTACTCCTATTTATCAGTTGTACAAAATCAAACTATTTAAAAACATTTAAAACTTTCGTACTCACAATGGTCCATTTTGAATATATGTTTTTGTTTATGTGCATCAAATCAGTTTTAGGTTTTTTAGTAAAGTTTAAAAATTGATCAATGGTTTAAGTGTAAAAATGTTATTTGTGAATTCTGAATAGATTAATGAAATTTATCTCGTTATTTTCTTTTAAATTAAATTGAAGAAATTATGATAAAGATGTCTAACTTCAATAAAGCTAACGATGTGTTGGTTCACGTTCATCAGATTTTGATGGTGAAAGCTTAACGCATACAGGAGTCCATGATTATTATGGTACATCAGAAAGATTAGGAACAAGTCAGGATTTATCACATGACTTAATTTATGGAACTAATACTAATATAATCACAATAATTGGAAAATTTTGAAACTTTTTTCAGTTTAAAACAGAAATTCTATATGAAATTTTTATAATGAAAGATATGCTTTTCTTACGACGCGAATGGATCCACATAGATTGCTATTATTTTGTTCAACATTATATACTCCAAAGTAGCTATTCCAGCAATGGATTGTGTTGCAGACAGAAAATTAAAAGCAATTATGTAGGTTTTCACGAACCAATTCTAACCAGACCTTATAATAATGGAATTAGAGGGAGACAGAGAGAGATATGATGGAAAAGATAAAAATTAGTTATTATTGGCAGCCACATTATTTCACTTAAATCTTTACAAACAACCCATGAAGATCTTCAACCATTCGTCGATGATTTCTCAATCGGTGAAATTACTATTTTGGTTAATGCTCGTTTCCAAATATTTAAGTCAGCTCGAAAACAAACCAAGTCATTTCAAAATTCAAACTGTTGAAATTTATTCAGATAACAAAATATTTGTTTCTCTTAAAAACATTTCTCAACTCCATTCTACTAACACTATGATACTTGAAGAAACGTAACACCCTGATATCGAATGCTCCGTGACCAACGGGCCAACAATCGAATAAAGTTAAACTGATAAAATCAGCTTATTAGACTTATTTTGAATATATTTTTGATGCTATTGTTGTGACCCTTCAATTGGTGTCAGAAGTGGGAAATGTAAGTCTTGTTTATGTTTTGTTAAAATGGTAGATTATGTTAAAATAATAATTTATAACGTTATTAATATTGTTAATATTTGTTATTTTATATTTTCCATATCATACGCTTTTGTAATATTTAATTATCATTTTACTTTTTGTACATTCATACTCAACATCCCAAGTTCCAATTTTATTTATCGTCACAAGCGCCCCTACCAATATCCCAATTTTTAGAATCCAACCCTAATAAATAACAAATCGATTACCAACTCTGTCCGCAACAACAACCGTTTGCATCAAATCCGCGTTACCTTAGATTTCATCAACAATTTATCAAAACATTTTTCAATAGACCCTAATGATTTTTTTATTCTGAATAACGGAGTTCCCATCACAGATCCATTTTTAATCCCAACCAAATCAATATGCACACTTCAATACAGACAAGAAGCGGTACAACACCAAACATTGATATTAATTTCCCCACTTCCATAGGTCGTACCCAGTTGATTTTTTTTAGATTCTGATGGAACACCTTTATCGTGGTTTCACATTTTAGAATCTCGCACAAACGCCTCTTAAGTTGAGAATTATTTTCTTGTCCTACCACATTGTTGCTCCGGTAATTACCTTAGAATCAACCATGCAAGCATGCAAATTTATTAAAACAAAAGCAAATTTATAAATAACTTATTCTTACCAGTTGAATTAGGTAAATAGGGGCCTTTTAAACATATTTAAAGTAAGAAAATACCAAGACTGACAAAGGATTTTACAGCGCAACATAAATAGGTTAATTATATAATTTATATAATTATAACATTTAGGCAATAGAAATTTAATTTTTCACATCAATTTTATTCCATTACATTGTTCATGAGTTGTAACTCTAACAAATAAACATGGATCTCTGTCGTCGTGAAACTTAAAAAAATTACTTGTAATAATTAACACAGAGTTATATACGTGTCTAAAATTTGATGACATGAACGATTTTTCATATTGTATTGAAAAAACTGCTTGATATTATACACTTCCTCTATCAAACGTCTTCTAGGGAATTTCTAATCTCAGATTTTTATAATTGCATGTAAAATATTACAAATTCAGTATTTTGAGCAAAACAACAACCCACCCCCATAACTACTTACTAAATAACGGTAATTGATAGATATTTTACTTTTCAAACCGATAACTAAATATTAGTTGATTTTTAAATTATGAGTAACTATTAACAGCTTTTATTTATTTATTATTCATTTTTAATAACTGTTTTTATTATCTACTATATTAATTTCTTAATAGTAATAATAACATTTTATACAAACATGAAAAATTAGTCATTTGAAGTTTAAATGAATAAATAATAAAAATAGAAATAATAGATAATAAATTGAAATTAAAAAATTTTAAAGAAAATATTAATAATAAATATAAAATATTAATTTAAAATAATTAAAATAAAATAAATTAATAATTACACATAATTAATAAATAAGTAGTAAAGAGATTGGAAGTCAAAAGGTGGGCCATAATACTAGCCAAGTGTTGAAATAATATCATTATTATTTTTTCAAAGTTCAAGTTTTTTCAATTAACAATAAGAATAGATGAAATTAATATATGTAAAAAACTAAATCATAGACGAAATCGTGTAATAAAATAAGATTTATAAATTTGTTTCCTTAAACTGTTTCCAATGTTCCCGTGTCATGGACTTACCATCCAAGAAATAGAACATTACAGATATAGTTATATATTTTTCAGTTGAACTCAAAACACAAGCCCTGATATTGTCATGAGATCATTAACAATTATGTCAAATTAAAACAAATGTATATTTCTTATGAATTCGAATTAACACAAATCAAATAAAGTCTGCGACTTTTTAATTAAATCTTATTTACAAAACGATTTATTTTAAAGTTATTTAATTAATATCTTCTAACATTAATTTATGATTGTAATTATGGGCATTCAAAGAAAAAGTACAAATAGTCTCAATTGTTGATTTAACTCCTAAAATTTTTAAATAACTTGTTCAAATATTAATATGATAATTATATTCAATGAAATTAATAAGATTTTGCAATCCGATTTCTTTATAAATTTAGACATTAAAATCAGAGTGAAGTGCAGTTGGCACTTCCAATAAACTTATCAAATCCATTTATACAGTACTATAAATACCGATATAAGTTTAGTATATTGCAACTTAGAAAAATAATAATAATTACAAAATATTGTTATATTATTATTATTATTATTGTTAAACTTTAAAATATTTTTTGTCGATAGCGGAATCCATTTATATAAAATCTAAATAAATAACAATGTTAGCCAATTTCCACAATGTTTATTCATAAAATGAAATATTTCGACCGAAAATCTGTCCTGATCACTCACAGTCAAAATTTAACTCGAATTTCGCTTTCTCCTCTTCTTCTATGATTGATATTTTCCTTCACTCAAAAGATGAGTGAAAGAAAATATTGATCAGAGAATAGCAGAAAGAGTAATTCTAGTTAAATTTTGACTATGAGTGATCAGGACCGATTTTTCGGTCGAAATATTTCATATTATTATTATTATTATTATTATTATTATTATTATTATTATTATTATTATTATTATTATTATTATTATTATTATTATTATTATTATTATTATTATTATTATTATTATTATTATTATTATTATTATTATTATTATTATTATTATTTTGACTATGAGTGATCAGGACCGATTTTCTGTAGAAATATTTCATATTTCATTTTATTATTATTATCATTATTATTATCATTATTGTTATTATTATTATTATTATTATTAATTAGTATTATTATTATTAATATTAAAAATGCTGAGGTTATGTAAAGTTAATGTAGACGCCGAATTATGCTCATTGCAATTTAAACAAATTTACTACAACACAAAAAATTGTTATTTTGTTGGCTATGAACAAGCAGTAGATGGAGATTAATGTGAATTTACTCATAATTAATCAATTGGAAGTTCATAGACAAAAAAAATACAAATTAACCAGATCAAATGAATTTAAAAACCAAATCCCTGAGCTTGACATGAATGCTGATAAGCTGTCAAATTAAAATTTATTTTGTGACTGTGTACGAAGAGTAATCCATTTAATTGGAGAAAAGATTGTCAGTTTAGTAAAAGAAACAGAGCAAAAGACAATTGAACGAGAGTTATGATGTTGAAAATGAATTTCTTTCATAAGTGTTCTTATTCTTATTTCTCTGCTCTACCGCCCAATAATACTAATTCAACAATAATAATAATAATTGCACTAAAATACTTCCTAAACATGTTTTTCGTCCTTTAATGTACTATTTGTATTTTAAGTATATTTTATGTTTATTTAATCTGAATTCATACGTATTAAATATCATATTGAAGCAAAAAATAATTAAATAAAATTTATGTACCATTAAATTTAAAGTCCATTCGAAAATACATGATTTCTTAAATTCAGTTACTGTCATAGTGAATATTAGGCAAAAATTTAATTAATATTCAATATTTTTAAAGGATTATTTAATTAAATTGGAAATATAATACGGTGCAATTGTACTTATCTGATAATATATTTATTCGGCAAGCTCTTGAATAGGATGAAAGAATTTTTTTATTTATACTGCCGATTTTCTTGCCAATTCCAATCGCGCTTTTTTTGAAATGTAATAGATAAAACTTATTAATTATCAATACAATATTACTATCTCAAAATAGGATTCGGTGAGAAAATCTCATTCAATTCCAAGCTCCCGCCTGACAGTTTATAAATCATTTCAAATATTCAAAAGATTTAATTAACAAAACCTATGAGTAGAAATAACAAGAGCTAGGACAAAAACCTCAGTAACTCCGACACATTGCCTATAGCTGCAGATGGATAAAGTAATCAGAATCGGTAGTAACTGTTTGCACGAGATCAAATTCTAAAAATATTTTCTCTCGATTTATTTTTTCATATAAAAAGTGAATTATTTATCTTCGAATTGTACTTGCACTGATTCACACTGAATTGATACAGGCTAGAACTATTTCCATCAATATTCTATTTGACTGTTGCATATTTTTATAAAGAAAATTTATTTCAATGTTTAATTGGTGCTTTAGAATTTAAAAATTTTGTTTCAATCGGGATATTTAGCAGGGTGGAAATATTAAGAGTTCATCTATCAAATAAACAAAAATAAAATATTGTAGCATAAATTGGATAGATTATACAGATATTCAAAACATAGTCCGGAGAATGGTATTATCAGAGAACACAATTTGGCAGTGGCGAAATCAGGATTTTGAGGGAGGCATGGAGACAATTTTTTCAATGATAAATGGTTTTATTATTAACTAAACAAAATTAAACATCCATGCGATGTTTTCCTTTGCTAAACTTTGCTACAAACTCATCGAAGGATATCGAATAATAAGGATTGAATACTTAAAAGACATCAGTCAGTTCAGATTTTCTTCCCTTGTTTTGTTTTGTGAATCACTTTTATAATTGCAAATCAGAACTATTTTTACATAACAAAATTGAACACAGGAGTCTGATGGCTTTCATAATATAGAAAACGCTTTAAAACTCAAAAATACCAAATCTGTTACAAACTCATGATTGAAAATACTTATTTTGATACTATTTTGTTGAAAAGATTTTTTTATATATTTCTTTTTGCTTCGGAAAGAAGGATTTGTCCCCAGTCTTCCCCATCATTGTAATTGCATTTTCCAATCGAAAATTTACATTTCTAGGCATACTAGTCACAGTTTTTAATTATCCCATCCGCTCTTCGTTTCACGTGAAAATTATTTACCTATCACCTAGATTTGCAGTATTGAATACCAACCGAAAAGCAAAAGAAAAATATCAGAAAAATGAAAAAAAATTCTTCATAATGTAAATATTGTGGAGATTTTATGTTCCAAATTACAAATATAAGTCACTTAACTACTTTGCCGACTAATAACTCACAATTTGAGAAAACATCATAGAAAATCATTCAAATATGTCAAATATTGTTTGAATATGATTAAGGTCGAAGTATTCAGACAGCCGACGATCTCTTATTTAAGTCACGTCATTAGAAATCTCATTTGTTTCAGTGGTGAAACTGTTTAATGATATATACGTTTTGTTTGCTATACCTGTCTACTCTTTATATGAAAGCATTAATTCAAAAAATAATGCTCACAATTTTCTAAAACCTTTATAGACAATTGTACAACATAAGCGATTGGAACGGAGGACTTCATTCTAGCCCAATTAAGCTGCACGTTAGTGGATTATATCAAAGAATTGGCTGAAAAAGAAACTTCTCAAAAGGAAGATTGAACGAAGAAAACTCACTGAATTGGTTACTAAATCGCATGATTTAACGATTTAGAGTTGCAATTAATGTAGATATGAAAAGCAATTCTACTGAAACAATATTAAAAATTGGGAGTTTGGCATAAAGCAATAACCAGCAAGATAAAATTTATCCATAAATCATAAATATTGAAAGTAAATTGTAAGAGATATTTTAAAGAACAAAATTTAATTATTAGTAATGAAAGTCATAAAAAATGATTTCTTGAGAAAAATATAAAATTATTTGGTATGCTTTTAAAAATGTTACTCTAAGTTTCTATTTTTTTATAATTTTATCCTGTTAAGTTAAGCTGACAATTAAAAGTCATGATTTTTAGAAATTAGTTCAAGATTCATTTTTACAGTTCTGTTAGAAAAATATGCATTCCCCTTAAAAAATGGATTCCAAAAATTGATACGCAAAACTTTTAACAGCAGGTCCGGATTTGAGTCTTTAATAATGTTGGTTAATGTATGCGACAACTTTTACTGAGATCACAGAAAAGTCAAATCGTTACATTTGCAATTTGTTAGTAAATGTGAAAATTGGAGAATGCTTTTTCATTTTAACGAGTAGCCATAAAAGGAAATGTAATTCAGATTCTCAAACCTGGCATTTGGTAAAAACTAATTAATTTTGACTGAATAAATTCGGTAAAATCTATTTGTAAACATACGATTTTGTATCAATTCGAGACCAAACAAATAATTAATTGAATTTATATTTTTTCCATATTTTTCACCTAATTAAATCTTTAAATATGATCTCTTAACTGGAAATAAAAATTTAAAACGAAAAATATAGTCAAAATTTTTTATTTGATACCTTGTTAAACACTCGAAATTTAGTTAAAATTTATTTGAAAATTAAATGAACATCATAAATTAATCATTTCAGACTGGATTAATGGCGCTATAAATAAAACTGAAATGAATGGACCAACATTAAAGTCATAAAAATTGTTGAAAATTTAGATTTGCTCGAAATTGTGACCTGTGACATCTTTAAATATATATATATAATAAATACAGTAAATTCTCGAAGTGCCAAAAAATTTTATTGATTTTTTGTGGCTTTATTTATCCAGCTAAATAGCTATTCGGTGTGATAATTATCAAGAATTTATTGTACTAAATTAAAAAAAAATTTGGGTATTATAAATAAATATCTGACTAGTTGAGATTGTTACTAAAATTGATTTTCCTAACAAATAAATTTATCCATCATTTTTTCGAAATTCTGAACTATATTTCTAATATAGAATCTGATCGAGATCATATCTATTGTATGAAGAATATCAAAATTAAATTTTAAAAAAATACTAAATTATATATACGATTTTTCACAAACATTTCCTAAATTGTCAAATCACACTTAAAATTTGAAGTTGTAAGGTAAACAAAAGTTTTTCTCTTTATAAAAGAAATTTCTGAATACAAAATCAAAAATGATGAATTCCATATGGTTTCCATGAAACTATTGAACCGGTATTCCTGAGGATATGCTATATAAACTGATTTCTTTCTTACCAGGCGTGGCAGTTATATATTTTTTGTGTTTATTGCGTGTGTCTGTAATGTGTGTACTCCCGGTTTTGTTTGAACATTTTTTAGTGGTTGTTGAACTCACTACAAGCCAATAGAGTTTATTTGTTATTTGGCTATTTTATCAGGTCATTTTAATTGTTTTTATTGGCTAGTCACGTTATCCGTCACAACATTACTACTAACTTTGCAAGACGTTGAAGCAATCCTAAACTCGGTTTTTTCTACATGTTTGAGGATCTTATGCTTAAATTCTCTAAAACCCTCGGAATAAAGCAATACCAAGATACATTTTGATCCAATGTGTTCAGATCAATTTTTTTCACCTTCCAAACTTGACAACTTACTAATTTCATTTAGATTTTGTTAATGTGATTTCTATCCTGAAGAAGATTGATAAACGGTCGACATATATAGTGAAATGTTAAATAGAATATATAGTTGGCGTTTATCTATTATATATAATCAGCTTTGACTTGATATTTGGATATTGGAAATTTCTACCTGAGCTCAAAGATTTAGTGTATGTCAATTTTTAAATAATATGAGTTAAATTTATTTTTAAAAAGCTATTTACAACTTATTTAATAAAATAAATTTAGAAATCTCAACTGCATTGAATGTTGAATTAATATTTTAATAATTTCCTATTTCAATTAAAAAATAATTATCTATTGAAAATGATAAAATTATAGTAACTCTAAATAATGTGATGAAATAATAATCAAAAAATATTTTAAAATATGAATATAGAAATTTTAATTGCAACGTCAACATTCATTGAAATTCAAATTAATTTCTAAAATTAAATTAATTAATATAATTTATGAAAGAAATAATTATTTTAAATTTATTTTTGAAATATTTAATTTATAGAAATAAATAACAGTTTAATAGAAATATGAATTAATTTATATAATTGTTCTGATCTCGTTTATCAATTTAATTGTAAATGGGTGTAATGATACATACATTTGAGAGACTCCCGTCATCTCTGTACTCGAGTTCTATAGCATTGTCGATTGAAGGGTTTGACCAATATTAGTGAGCACAATAGAGGCTGTAAAAGTAAAATAGGAATGTCTGATTTTAAAATTTAGTTGAAAAGATTTTTAATAATTATTGGGAACGTGTTATATGTGAGGCATTGTTTATAAAGTCATTGGATCCAAAGATTAATGTGCAAAGTGCTATGACTACGAATGTTTTGAATATTTTTAAATAGTGATAAATTATTGTTTCAGTATTCTTTATAAATTTTAATATTATTAAATATTTATAAAGTAGTTCATTATTATTTAAACTTTTTTTATAAGAGGTAAAAATTTTTAATATTTGTTTAAAAGTATTTAAATATTAATTTAAATATTTAGTTATTAGAATATTTAATTAATATAAAAAATAATTTGCTTAAATTATATAAATTAATTCATAACATTTTAGCTGGTTTTTGTGCCATAAGTTGGCAGTTTAACTATCAAAATATATAGTACGAAGTGTGTTTGAATGGTGTTTTCTTTTAATAAAATCGTTGTCACAATTATTTATTTAAAAGAAATATTTAGTGAAATTGAATGGGTTATGCCTAACTTGATGAAGAGAAAAGCCAATTTTCAAATAGCATTGAATAAAATGTCATGTTGTAGATTAAATCATAAAATTTATAGTTAAATTTTAATGTAGTATAATATTAACGAATCATGAACACATTTAATAAATTATGTTATTTGATTTAAAACTTAATATAAGACTATTATAATTAGAATAGGAGACAAATTGATCGTCAGTCTGAGTTTTTAACATTTTTCGCAAATATGTCTAACTTAAAGCCAATCATTTCTACTGAAAAAATGCAAATCTTTGCATTTCAGTGGGAGAACCATGTGGTTAGATAAATAATTTAACAAATCAGCCAGACAAGATTATAGAAGGTTGTATACAAGTCCAATGAGTTTAGTTCAATAAGTAGGAAAGATCCATAATTTGTGGAGTGCCCAATTTTCACTCATGTAACTAACTGCATCAAAGTTAAAATACATGTAAGTGAATCTGTGTACATACGTGTACGCCCACATGTCGGATGTTAATATAAATACAAACCATCAGTAAAGTTATTGTAATTTTTTTATAGTTATTCACACCATGGCCAACTATAAAATTACAGCTCAAACTCAGAGTAGTTGTTTTGGCTTTAGATGAAGGTGGAAAGCATTCAGGCAGTGAAATGGCTTGTAAAATTAGTGTTATTAACCGCACTTTGAATAACATAAAGAAAGATGGTTTTTCAAATACAGCTTGAAAAGGTCGTTGTGGGTACAAGTGTTCTACTACTGCAACTATTGATAGTTCAATTCAAAGTAAGGCTTCAATGGGACCACTCTCAACGAGCACTCCCATGATGTATGAATCGATGTTCCAGTGTCATTTGGATCCAAACTACGAGTATGGCACAAATCATACAAATCAGTACTTATTACAGACTTCGTGACGTGTGCATGGAAATGCAGAGATTTAAGCCTTTTCAGTACAAACAAATGGTTGTATTTGAGAGTCTTAATGGCAAAAGAAGTTAAAAACTCAAAGAGCGACAATTAATTTGTGTCCTAATGTATGTTTATTGGATTTACTTCTACTAGTTAATAACCTTTAAGTTTCAGAATCTATTACAAATGTATATGTACATTATTAGACTTATGTGTAAAGAAAAAAGATCAATTCATTCAAATGAAGCTGAATTATCAGTTGACAGTGATAAGAGTTATAACGAAGTTTAAAAGGTTGCTGGAGAAATGTTAATGGGAAAATAATCAAATATCCGAATTTCTAAAATTAAAACTGTCCAAAAAACATCGAAATACTTTGCCCAAAATTATAACAGAGTTCTAATGATTATTATGATAATAATGCAGTCATTTTGAATTATTTCATGTTATTATAGCAAGTACCTTGGTGAATGAGACAAATTCATTTTACAAATTCGCTTTGCATATTGTCTGGAAATCAATTTGAAAATCAAAACAATCATGTAAGCCAAAAGCACCCAGAATTTAAGTTAAAGTGCCAACCAAAATTATATGTGAAACTTTTAGTCCAAATTTTAAATTTCAAGAAATTATTCATAATGTGCCATTGTATTTAATAAATGAATGTTAAATGAAATTTATTAAAAAAATAAGATCAAATATGTTATATTATCTGGATAAATGTCAAACGGGTCCTGATAACTTTTTTAATTAATTTGATATAGCTAGAAAATATGGATTAGGGTTCGAGATATGGAGCTATTCCTAATATTTGAACCGAGTGATTTTTAATTCAAAATGTGTTATCCAAGTGACGATGGTCCCAGTTATGCTTTAATATTATCATTTAGAAATCGTAATGATTTCTACTAAAACCCAATATTTCAGTAGAATTTCGTCAAAAGAGAGTTTAGAAATCTTTAATGTAAAGATTATTAATTTTATAAAATCAAATTTTCTCACCCACCAGCCATTTGAATATATTTAGTCACAAGAAATTTATATAAACCATCCCTCAAATTATTTGAGTTTATGATCGGTTGGAAAGCTTAATTTTGTATTCCATCTTGGATAATTCCATTCAAGATTAAAATTACATAAGCAATTAAAATGCATGCTATGTAAAAGCTTCAATTGGTTAGAGGTTGATCAAAAGCTTGCTTGGAAAAATGTCAAGAGAAAATTAAAAACTTTTATGCAAAAACTTCTGTTTAAAATTTATTTAATTAAAGCTAATGTTTAAATTTAGAAAAATTTTTGTAAAAAAGCGAAACTTTTTTCATCTTGTTAATATAAATTTTAAGTTTGTATAACAGTTAAATATTTCGTGAAATGTCAAAATGTGACTCAAATATAATATTAAATGAATGAAACGATTATTTGGACGCAGGTTTTAACCATTAAATACAAAAAACTTATTTTTATCCAGGTCGTAAGCGAAATTAAAAACCTATACTTAATAAATTACAGTATAGTAATAGACTTTTGTGTTTCATTGTAATTTTGGTGTTAATGTGGATGGAATGTGTGAAGAATGAAATTTGTCTTTCTGAAAATATCAATATTTTACAGTTAAAAAAACTCATCAAAAATATTGTGTTTTAATAATATCGGAAAAGATAATTTTTTGAATTTTCTTGAAATAAATTATTTTGGAAAGTTTTGTACTTATGGATGTTATAAACAACGAAGCTATGGTACCTAATACAGATGATTTTAATTTTAAAACTGTCATTTAATCATATTATTTTAGATTACAAAAAATGTATAATACTTGATTTTGTTGTTCTCTTTCATCTTCAATTAAATCTGTATCCCAATCATCATTGAGAGCATTTTGATTATTTTTTCTCGTCATCATACCGTAATTTCTCATGTTAGAGAAGTGTCGTTTTTTATAACAATAAATAACCTAATAGCAAAATATATGGATAATCGTCATTTACATTAAAACTGATAAATTATATCACAATTATCAGCGATAGGGCCATCCATAAATGACGTCGCGCACCTAGGGAGAAGCAGTCAGACATTTGTGATGTTGTGTGGTGATGGGGAGGGGCCTATGTATAATTGAACAGCAATATAATCTATTTAGGACACAATCAACTGTCAACTGGACAATTATATACAAAGGTTGCAAGTCTATAATGTGTTTATAATTGATATAACAATTATATAACTACTGAATGTTGCCATATCCATGATTAGAACAGTTGTTAATAAACCGGAACAGTTTGACATTAAATTGTCCAGGGATAAAGAAATAACATGAAAGAATGTATGTTGCATGGATGAAGATGATTTTGATCTGAATGGAATATTTATTCCACATGATGAAGAAATCCATGCTACTCTCCTTCATTCCACGAATAAGCATTTTTATTCGCAGGAGAAGCATAAATCTTGTACAATTTTTGAATAGTTATTGAGTTATTTTTTAAGTGTTGTTCATTATTAGAATCAACTGTATAAATGTTTTTAATTGTATATAAAGAATGACATTGCTACTCTCTCAATTTTGTTTTGTTTTGCTGCAGAATTTCAAGAATTTTTATAGTTTTAACAAATAACGTCATATTTCGATAATATATTAATACATGAAATACTGAGCATTAAATATTCAAATAAAATAAATATGAAATAATCATAATTATTATATTAAATAATAATTATTATACCTTAAAATATCATACGGTTTTTTTATTAATATTGGAAAACGTTTTTGAGGTTTCAAATTTTGTGATGTAATATTTTAAGGTGTCTGACTTTTTGTGACAAAGGGAGGCGGTTGTGTTGAAAATCACCCAAAATTGTGTGACGTCATTTATGGATGGCCCTTTTATTAACTGAAAAAAGCAAAAGATATTTACAATTTCAGTTTTTTTAAAAACAAATTTACGAGAACTTTTAAAATAATAAAAAAATAGTTCAAACTCTGGTTTCATTTCAACTACGAAAATTCAATAACATTCACAAATTGCCACTCAAACTCACCTCCGAACGCAAGATAAAAAATTTAAAACTAAATTATAAATAACTGTTATAAATTAACTTTTTGTTATTGCAGGAAGTTGTTTATAAAGATATTTTAGGCATTTTTTAAAATTATTCCTGTTTAAAATAATCGCATAAATATCTTAATATTATGTTGCAAATGAAAAGTATATAATAAAATAATTATGACTGTAAATAGAAAGTTCCTCTTTGTGACCCTGTTGTATCCGTTGTGTAAAAACTGTAACAATCGAAATAGTTAATGTAGTTCCCGCCATTGCTTTACAACCAGATTTAATTTGAAAATCCTTGAAATTTTTAGAGGAAAAAATTATGAATTCATTTGAGAAATCTTGGCTGATGATGATCAATGGAGGAATAATGGAGATTAAATAGAACCAGCGGTAAAATACGGCCAATGTTTATTTCTAATATAAAGAGAGCATCTGAGGACAAGAGGGAGGGAGTCAAAAATTGCGTATTTTTTGGAGACATCCTTATTGGATTCTCCCCAAGCACAGTAATGAAAAATAAGTTAATGAAAAATTCTATCAAAATTTTGAGTTACTCAATATTCTGTCATTTAAGACATCAAAGACAATTTTAAGAAATTACCATGTATCTTATAATAAACTCTATTTTAAATGAAATACTTAAATAATTGAATAGAATGGCATTTCCTGACAAAGAGGGAGAATATTTAGAAAACACTTTCAATTTAAAGCGAAAAACTTTCATTTGGCAATAAATGTCTCAATAAAATTTACTTGGAAAACAGTTTCTGTCAGTGAATTTTACATATTTTAAATATTCTGCAGAATTTCCAGTGTAAATTTATGGTGAGGTGTTGGATAGATGAATGCCCTTACGTTTTCTTACCAACTCAATTAAATATCTTCATTGTAATTGTAAAGAACAAAGTCAAAATCTAAAGTAAATTCAATTCTATTTATTTATGGTGAGAAAATCAAGTTCAATTTAATTTCCTCCTCTTTAGAATATGTTTTCAAAATAAAATAAAAATTAAATTAAAACAGTATCTACATTGGTAATTGTGTGTTGTTTACTTAATTCAGAATTGATTCCATTAAAAAACACATCGAAATGACTTTGGGCGAGATTATGGCCTACAATATTGGTTTAATAAGTGGTGTGAGTGAAACCTAATTCAGTTATATGCGAAAGAATGATCACAAAATTTGCCTCCAAAAACAAGTTTACAGAATTAATAAGTTTAATGCTAGCACGTTAATATGAAGAGATAAGATGCGGTCTCTATTGCATTGCCAAGTTCACACATATATATGCGTGTGTGTGCATTATGTAAAACGCTTTGGTCAATTCTGAAAACGTTTATGATAGTTCGACAATTATATATTTAAAGTTACTCAAAGAAATATTTGCGTTATTGACAAAGTGACAAGAAAAAAAGATAGTTGATAACTTCTATTAATCCAATTACCGAAAAACCTAATATTATAACCAAATAAAGGCAAAATTTCAACATATAACAAGATATGTGGTACGTTCAATAAGTTCCTGGGCTAATACAGAATTAAAAATAATAACCAAGTCATTTTTAATTTTGAAGTTTAAGTAGAGGTGAATAAAATGGATTTTGTTTCAATGTCCTTTTTATCATAGTAACGCCAGAATTTTAGAAAAATTATCGAAGCCATGATTTGGTTGATTGAATTTTGAATTGTGATATAAAAAAAATTGTTTTCTTAAAGAAAACCAACAGTGAAATTTACGACCTGTCGCCATCTACCTAAAAGAAGGATGCTCGATCTTTATGAACTGTGAATAACTAGGTAAATACATTCAGAGCTGGTCGCAGAAATTAGTATTTGATGATAACAGAGGTCAATTAGAGGAAATTTCGGATGGGGACGAAAATGTTTGAAAATGGTGCAAAAGAGGCAAATAATTCATGTTTCCATACTATCCACAGCTTCTGAGGCTAAAGCTGATTTTCTATAGCTTGAGTTCATTTTTATACTACTCAATATTAAATTCTAATTAATTTTTCACAAATTTATGAAAATAAATTAGATTTTTTGTTATTGTGCTTTTTAACAGTCTAGTACAATTTCTTGGTAGGAATTTTATCTTTAAACCATTATTTTTTCAGATTCCAACTACATCACAATGATTTCAAGTCATTTTAATAATTTCATTGCTATTTAAAGATAATTACCGAATGTAATTTATAATCAGGATAAAACATAGAATCATAAAATAAATTATGCAAAAAGACCAATATTTTTAGGTAATAATAAATAAAGTTTTCATTTTGTAATCAGTAAAAAATACAAAAATATTTATGCAACAATAGATTACTGATTTGCTTGTTTAGACATTTAAAGAGAAAACTAAATATTATAGTTTTTAATAAATTTTTTAATTTTAATACGAATTTGCCATAAAAATTAATTTTATAAAGTATTTAATTTATCAAAAACCGAATGGTGTGCATTTATAGTAAATAAATAATACCATAAATCGTACCATGAATATGAAACCGATGCTTAAAAGAATAATTGGTACCACGAAATAAGGAAGATTAGTGTGTGATTCCATGTATCTGTAATGACTACTGGGAAGCTCATAACCGTTAGAGAGTGTTCGGTTAATTTCTAAAATTGTTTTCATTTGGGATACTGAAATTAAAAATCATCTCATTTAATTTAATTAAAAATAACACAGGAAACTTATAAATTCAATGAGCAACTAAAAGAATTACCTTAATAGTAAAACCAGTTGAGATAAATTTAATTTTTTAAAATATGAGAAATTTAAATGAAGATAGTGTATATTGACTTGAAGAAACAATTAAATAGTTGATTTAAATATATTAAAAAGTTATTTTCCGTCAAATTTCATTCTTTCACTTTAAAAAAAAATTTTCTAAATTTTTCATATTTATTTCAAAATAAAAAAGTAAAGTAAATAAAATTTTACTATATGGTAATGTTTCTTTATGAACTATTAATGTTAATCTATTTTAAATAAATACATTTAAGTTTTGTGATTGTAAATTTAACAAATTAAAAGGCTATAATATTTAACAGCAGTGGTGGATTTAGCTATAGGCGTGGGGGGGCGGGTCGCCTCCCATGCCCCTGTTGAATCCTAATTGGCGCCCCCAAAGATAATTTTTATGAATGTGTACAATCATTAAGATTAATCCGATCACTGACACTGGCAATTTAATATATATTTGATTTGGAAGATCTAAATGGATTGAAATGTATTCTACTATCACTACAGCATACAGCTGCTCAGAGTCACCGTTTTTAGATTATTATTATGGATAGTACATATTACTCTGCTATGTTGTTGAACATAGTTGATGCAGCACAACAGCAGGCAAATTCTTCAATAGTGTAGATTACTACTTAGTTAGCAGTGCTGAGACTGCCATTAGCCAGACGGCCTGACCTTTCTCTTATTACAGTTTTGTCTGTGTACAAATTTCAACTGGATTTAAGCCACTCCAGCTGTTATGCTGCATCATATTAATAATATTACATAGCTCCAGTGAAGAGCGACAGTTTGAAGTTTTTAAGCTTGTATAGTGTTTGTACATAAATCTAACCATAATAATTATTGCCAATTTGGACTTTTTTGACAAACAAATTATTGCGTTACTATTGAAATATTAAAATAATATTCAATATTGAATTCAAATAAAATTTAAATTAGAGCCATGGCTGAGTCAGCTGGTGACACTAATAAAAGAAAATCAGTTACCAAATTAAGTGGATCATCTAGGCGTAAATTGGCAAAGGAAGCCAGTCTCAAGACAGATGCTAGCAAATGTATTAAGTTAACATCATTTATAACTAAACAGTCTAAACTGCCAGTAGTTCAATCAGCTGATGTTTCTGCTAAAAATGAGCATGTATTTGATGATCAACACCCATCTACGCATTCGAATTCCTGTACTGAGCCTGCTGAGACAGAAACATCATCTGAAGTTCTTCTTGAAGATGAGCAAGTACTATCTGCAGTTGATGAACAACACCCAGCTATACATTCATGTGCAGAGAATACTGAGACGGTAACATTACCTGCTCAGGGCTTGAAACATAATCAGGGTGATTCAGAATTTGATACAGTGGGAAAACAAATTGCTTCAGATATTTTACAAGAACCACTTCTTCCTCAATCCGACTTCCCTACAGATCCAGGACTCTACATTAATACGAGCATAAGCTCGAAACTGATACGCAAATTGTTTGAAATCGGACCATGTCAACCTGGACTCAATGAATCATTTCAATTTCCGATAAATGAATTGGGGCGCAAGTTTCAAATTTCATGGTACACAAAATGTTTTGGAAAAGTTAGTATGAAGGGGGAAAAAATTGGCTTGTCTATTCACCAACAAATCAAAAAATGCATTGCCAAGCTTGCTGGTTATTCGCTGATTGAGAAACTGAAAATTATAGCAAGGAATGGTCCAACCCAAATTTTGGAGTTTATAACTGTAAAAAAGGCATGGAAAAAATCGTTAAACATGAAACTTCAAATCAACATCAGAGTGCAATATGCCAATATTTGCTGGCTAAATATCGCATTTCAAATGATAAAACTGTGATATCTGGTTTGATCAGTCAGGAGCGTTATCAAGTTGAAAAAAATAGAGAAGTTTTGAAACGAATGGTAGATGCAGCGTTTTTTTTAGCAAAACAAGGTTTGCCATTTAGAGGACACAGAGAACATTCTGGCCCTGACAGGTGTAGCAATACTGGAAATTTTCGTGAATTGCTATTTTTATTGGCTAAATATGATTCCACTTTGGACAATCATCTAAAGTTTGAAAAGAAAAATGAACTTTCTTTATGTCATGATGTACAAAATGACCTAATTCAATCACTTGCCTCTGAAATATCCACAAATATTGATAAGGAAGTAATGTCTGCACAATTCTTTTCTCTAATTATTGATTCAACAATTGATATATCCAGAGTTAATCAGATGTCAGTTTCTTTAAAATTGGTGTTAAAATCAGAACAAGTTGTTGAACGATTTATAGGCTTCTACACGTTGGAAAACAGTAATGCTGCAGCATTTTCTAATATAATATTAACAGAGTTACAAAAGCGAAACATTGACATTACACTTTGTAGAAGACAGGCATATGATGGTGCCTCTGTGATGTCTGGGATTAAAAATGGTCTTCAAACTAAGATAAAGACACTTTCACTAAATGCCATCTTTGTTCACTGTTGTTCTCATGCATTGAATTTGGTGACTATTGCAGCAATGTCTCTTAACAGTGATGTTGAGCTGTCTTTTGGTTCAACAGAAAAGTTGTATACTTTCCTTACATCAAGTCTACCACGACTACATATTCTCGAAGAACATCAGAAGTCTCGATATGAATCGACAATAGATACTCTAAAACGACTTTCTGATACAAGATGGGCAAGCCGAAAGCATGCAGTTGATTCAGTTGTTGGATCATTCTCTGCTATTATATCTACTCTAGAAAATATAAATTTTGGTGAATCAAAAGAACACAAAGGAAGTGTCAGAGCAGAAGCTATGGGACTATCTATTTTGATAACAAAATATTCTTTTGTTTTTCTGATGCTATTTCTACAAAAGCTGTTAGATAATATCTTTGTGTTATCAAACTATTTGCAACGAAAGGACATTGATATTGCGTTTGAAAAACAATTGATTTATGTTTGCCAGAAATAAGTTTGCTGATATGAGAAGTGATAAAGCTTTTGAAAGTCTAAATGTTGCTGTAAAATCATTTATTATCAAAAATTGTTCCTTACTAGATGTTGAAACAGAATTTAAAGAAAAGCGAATTGCAAAAAAGAAACGCATGGCAGGTGAACTTAACAGAGATGAAAGAGTTGATGATCCAACTACACGCTTCAAATGTGAAACGTATTTCACTGTCTTGGATACACTTGTAATACCACTAGATGAACGTTTTAATGATTTTCATAACACTGCTACTTTATTCTCCTGTCTTGATCCATCACAAATATCAGAAGAAAATAAAGAATCTTTTCAAAATTTATGCGACATTTACAAAAACGATATTAATATTGAAGAAGCAATCCTAGAATATGATACTTTCAAATACGTGTATGCATCAATACGCCGATTACTATCTTGTGAACTACAACTTAAAGAGGTGCTGCCTTTCTTGGTTGAAAAACAGATGGCGCCAGGACTTCCCAATTTGGCAATTCTCTATAAAATATACTTGACTCTTTCTGTTACATCTGCTACTGCTGAAAGAAGTTTCAGTAGACTGAAAATCATCAAAAATTATTTGCGATCAACAATGACAAACGAATGTCTGTTTGGATTAGCATTATTTTCAATAGAACGCGAACTGGCTGAGAACAGTGACTTTGAATCGACTATAAATCGTTTTGTTTCAATGAAATCACACAGGAAGTAATTTAAATAATAAATAAAGTGGTATGTTTGTTACATCAATAAATTTACTAGAATAAATTTACTGAATCTAATGCTTTATAATAATATTGGTATTCACTCAATACTCGGGAAAATGAATAGTACCATCTTCATAATTTGTGGCGCCCCCTGAAAATTTTCTTCGCCCCCACGCAACAAAATCTAAATCCGCCACTGCTTAACAGACTTTAAATAATTAAATGTTCTGGCACCTGATGATGAAGATGATTTTAAATGCGACCTAATCAGGTACTCGCATAATAAAATGTTATCATTTGACACCTGTCACGACTGACTTTGGAAAAAGTTACTCATACATTCAGTGAAATGTCAAGTGACTATAGTTTTGACGCAGATTGAAATGGTGGCGCATCATGATCTCCTTGATGAATATCACACACAAACAGTAAGTCATTTCTTCAGACTCTTTACATAAATTTGTGAATTTACGAAAAGCATTAATATCGATTCATTAAAATTCGTCACTGAGCTTAGACGTGGAACTAACCAACTTTCACTTCCAGAAAGCCTTAATTGACTTAACAGATCCTACAGGATCCGGAATCATTTAGGAAACCGACTCGATTTATTCGATTACGTACTGCCATTCTGTTCTTTGAAAAACTTATTTAAAGTTTTGAAAAATGAACTTGTTCTACGAATCATTACAATTTCACACGGAACAATCATTTTGACTTCTTTTGATCGACATTCTTTTTCATCGTATTGCTGGTCACTGATAGAATAAATGAAATTTAATGATGAGTCTAAGGTTTATCAGATCCCTAACCCGTGCGCCCACAAGAGATAACCACTAGACACCAGCTGAAAAATGACGTTGGTAATGTGTGCTAGTTGGTGGAATATTAGCAAAGAATGAGTCTCTACAAAGACTGCCATTCTAACATTCCTTTTGGGTCCATGAGCTGTCATAGTAGACTTCGTGCTCTAATTTTGCCTGTCCCTCATCTCGGTCAAATACTTGTTTTATTCAATTATAATTTAATAAACAAGATCATATCAAGGCTAATATTACAATAAAAAATTTTTAAATAATAACAAGATCATGGTCTCAGATTTTTTGTCACTAATTTATGTTAATGTCGTTTAAATTCCATTCGATTGTAGGATATGTCCCACCATTCGCGTGGCTTTTATCTTATTTTGGCGTTCACGCTCACGCTTGCCTGGCGAGCTATTTGCCGATTTGGGTTGGTTTTGATTCAGTTTTGGGTGCACTGTCGGGCGTTGTGATGGTCAGTTCAACTTCCGTTCCCAGCACTTTTCGGATCACAATATCTTCATGTTCTGTGGACAATTTAGTTCCACATCTTACGATTCCAGATCGGATCTCGTCTTTTATCTTTAATTGGGTGATTTTTTTGTTCTGTGCTCGAATCTTTTGGTCTGCTTGATTTAGCACTTCTTCCTTTTGTGCTAGTTTCAACCGTAATCCGTCTATTTCCGTCCTCAGCCTAATCATTTCTTCAGGCCTCGCCCAGGTCTGTTCCATACGCCTGCAATGACACATTAGCACTTCAGCTCGTTGATTTTGGAAAATCGCTTCCCTCGCGGTATTTTTTCCACGTCCATTTGGTATTTCTCTGATAATTGTGCAGTTTGATCCACTGAAATAAACCAATGATTTTTATAGTAAAATATCTATCGTTAAGTTAATCAATGTTATAAATTTGTAAAAGAAAATTTCTCTTGTGGAATTTTACGTTGCACAAGGCGAGGGAAGGCATGAAGGTGACTGTAATTTTATCCATCATATGATTTTTAGGAAGGTCTCCACAACAAGGCTAAAACCCATCAACTTTTAGTCGATACGGTAGAAGCATTATTGAGGACAACAACATGATCCAGTATTTATCTTTATACATCTAGTTCACAATATTTCCGAAATTAAGCCACACTGTGATAAATTATAAACAAAATTCTTTAAATATAAAATAATACTTATAATAGGTAACCAAGCAAAACTAGATTAATTATAACAACGTTAAAGGCAATTATGGTAAACCTAGCATAAATGTTGATGACAATAATAACAAGTTTTAAAGATAAACGTCAAAAGTTTAATAACAACATTAACTAACAATGGCAATAATACTAAAATTAGTGATATTATTACCATTGCTAATAACGACAATATTAATAATAATAATAATAATAATAATAATAATAATAATAATAATAATAATAATAATAATAATAATAATAAAATTAATAATAATAATAATAATAATAATAATAATAATAATAATAATAATAATAATAATTAAATAAATTTGGCAACGATTTAATTAAACGATAACGCCAATAAAAAACCTTTCTTACGATATATTTCGATAGCACAGCTATCATCTTCAGGTACTCAAAACCAACTAAAAATATTATGAATTAACATTTAATTTAAACAAATTATTTTTTATTAATTTAATTTTTTAATAAATAAATATTTTTAAAAATATATTTTAAATTAATTTTAAATTTTAAATTTTTTACTTATATTCTAATTTTTTAAAAATTAATGCAATTTAAAATTTTCAATTATTTTAATAATATTAAAAAAAACAAACATGATTTAACATACGTAAACTATTTAAAAACATTCAAAACATTCGTAGTCACAGCACTCTGCACATTAATCTTTGGATCCAATGACCTTATCAGCAATGCTTCACATATCACTCGTTCCCAATAACTATTAAAACTTCTCAACAAAATTCTAAAATCAGACATTCCGATATCACTTTTACAGCCTCTATTGTGTTCACTAATATTGGTCAAACCCTTCAATCGACAATGCTCTAGAACTCGAGTACAGAGATGACGGGAAGTCTCTCCAATGTATGTGGCATTACACCCATTACATGTAAATTGATAAACGAGATCAGAACACAATCCAACCGGAGTTTTTGATTTATTAATAAACATATTGCGTACCTTACACGAATTAGAGACGATCTTATACTCTAAATTTCCTATCAGTTTACCCAACTTCCTCTTATAATTTGTAAAGCCTTCAGAGTACGGCAATACTAACACATATTTAGGCTCAATTTTTTTATATCCATTTTTACAATCACCCAGATCAACACTCAATTCACACCCATCCGACAAATTACATTCAGACTTTCCACAACATGGATCCTTAGGATTTTTAATCAATTTATCAACAGTTTCTTTTATCATTAACAATAAAAATGATTTAGAATATCCATTCTTTATCAACAACTCAACCAATTTATCAACACTTTTTACCGAATTAGCAAAAGTAGAAGATAAAGCCCATGAACGATAAATCAATCCTTTCACCATATTTCTCTTATACTTAAATTCACAAAAGCTTTCTGGAGAAGTATAAAGACCAGTATCAGTTGGTTTTCTATAAATCTCTGTCTCATACTGTTTATCTTTGCGTTGAATTAACAAATTTTGTTGAGAAGTTTTAATAGTTATTGGGAACGAGTGATATGTGAAGCATTGCCGATAAGGTCATTGGATCCAAAGATTAATGTGCAGAGTGCTGTGACTACGAATGTTTTGAATGTTTTTAAATAGTTTACGTATGTTAAATCATGTTTGTTTTTTTTAATATTATTAAAATAATTGAAAATTTTAAATTGCATTAATTTTTAAAAAATTAGAATATAAGTAAAAAATTTAAAATTTAAAATTAATTTAAAATATATTTTTAAAAATATTTATTTATTAAAAAATTAAATTAATAAAAAATAATTTGTTTAAATTAAATGTTAATTCATAATATTTTTAGTTGGTTTTGAGTACCTGAAGATGATAGCTGTGCTATCGAAATATATCGTAAGAAAGGTTTTTTATTGGCGTTATCGTTTAATAATAATAATAATAATAATAATAATAATAATAATAATAATAATAATAATAATAATAATAATAATGACAGCAAGCATAAGTAATAATAACAATAATAGTAATAGTAAAATAAAGACTGTAAAATGATAATAAAAATAGTACACAAAATGTTAGCGATGATGCATACCATCCGCGGCTACCACAAACCCTTCAGTAACTATGACGCTAATTTCAGCATAAAATTCGAATCCTCTCTGGTTGACTAAGATATTCATTGTGATTAACTGTTATCGCAATCCAAAAAAATGTTTTTATTGGTCAAAGTTAAATATGTATTTTCTCTAACCAGTTGCGAAGTTAAAAACTAATATCTACCTTTAAAAATGGTGATACTGCCAATAATAATAATGATATTGATCCTAATCACTCCGCTGAACATGACAACTCCCCATAAGTTTTCTAATAACAATAATGACCATAACGGTAATCATATCATTAACAATAATAATCATAATGAAAATATGAAAATATGAAAATATGAATCAATGATAATAATTGGTCAATAACAACAATGACAATAATACTGATGATAATAATAATACTAATAATAATAATAATAATAATAATAATAATAATAATAATAATAATGATAATAATAATAAAAATACTGATAATAATAATAATAATAATGGTAACGTCTACGATATCCCCAATTATGGACATTGTCGTTATTCTTTCGTGACCTATATAAATTTTTTATATTGCGTGTCGCTAATCTCCTTGGTGACCTAGTCTCGGGAGTGGATTCTCTCATCCAGCTCCGACACACTGATGAAAGGCATGAACTTTCACTATCCCGAAATTTGGAATTGTTTTTTTGATCCAACTCCTGGAAATTTTGGAAAACGCATCGGATTCTTTCTTTTATGACTTCCTACTGGTAATATTTTGTTTTGTAATAAAAAGAATTTTTGTCTTTATTCATTATCATTATTATTATCACTTCCAAGTTAAATTGTAATTAGGTCATTTTTAGTTTTTGGGATATTAAATGATAAAAAAAATAATTACCTATTGATTATCGGATTTTATAATAAAAGTAAGAAATTTTTAAGACTGTGAATTGAATAACATTCCGTAATCCGATAAAAATTAAGATGAAAATTAAGATGAAACATTATATACGAACAAAAAAAATATACTAATTCAACTTCATGGTCGTATGAATTTTATCGGTCTATTTATTACTCAATTTTCATCTAGTGTCTCCATTAAAATTCAATGAGGAATCAATGTATACTCTTCCTATGACCATTTGGATAACGTTCATCTCCAACTTCAAGATTCGTCACTAAAAATTTTTCAATATCCATCTACATTTATTTAACCTTTTCATTATGCAAGTTGCTTATCACTCTCGGTTAATGTGGTTCAAATGGAGCGTTCGTATCCCTATTGTTCCGAAAAATTCATTATTGTAATTTATTTAAGCTCCTTCCTTTTCTTTCAGTTTATTTCCACTAACTTGCCCACTCAATCTATTGTTGGGTTATTATTATTGAAAGTCGGTTCTCTCTGACTCCTCGTGTTCTTTTCAAATCAAATAAGTAAACCTAACACAGAATAATTTGATTTGCACCTTAGCACTGTTGCAACTCAATCCAATTTATTTCAATGTTTTGTAATTACAATTTGTGATTTATTTGCACCCTTCAACCACCGAATAAATTTGATTACCTTAAGGTAGGTTATCCAATGGATAATCACCTTTTCTGAAGGATAACTTTTGACTTTACTTGGGTTTAGATTTTTTTACTGACCTGACTAGACTACTCGTTTGCTTCGACCACTGGCCATTTCGTGTTTTTCCCTTTTCCTTTTATACTCCTGCTCAGACTGTTTTCAGACAATTGTCAACAACGTTTGCTACCTTACTAAATTATACATTAGAAAATAATTACTTCCCCATAGATCAGTGGCGCTCATTTAATATTGTTTAGGCCAATTTATCCTATTCTATTGTTTTGTTTACACGCCGGGTTTTTCTCATCTCTCGGGTTTCCCATTGCCTCGGACTTCCCATTGACTCGGGAGTCCCATTAGTAATTAATTTTTTTAAATTAATTTGTTTTTGTCTTATTTTATTTTCTAGAGACCCCTCACTAAATTTTTATTATTATTTCTGGATTCGTCTATCGATTTGGCGTTCAACCATATCAATTTCTCCTGATCAATACTACTTTCGAATTTATGTAAATTTTTTAATTAATGTTGCACTTTTACCATTTTGGTGTTTTATTGATTTTACCATGCTTTTTCGTAATACCCCAACACTTTTCTTACATCATTGATCTCCTTTCTTTTATATTTAAACCGTTCTCAGGGCCACCATGCGCTCTTTCGAGGGTTGAGCGATAGAATTTAAGAAGGGAGCATACAGGGCAGTTTCAGCAAACGCCTACACCGCGAGTTTCCAGCTAATCACTGGTTTTGTCCGAGGTAACAAAAGATAATTTCATTAACTTGCGTGCTTGTGCTTTATCAAACACTGAAACCGTTAATTAATTTTCTTCCCCGCAATTGAGATTCGATAGCAAAAATTCCTCTGATTGAACTAAAATTATGACAAATTTCCCAATTAGACTACATAATGGTATAGAATAAAATAGTAATCAAAAACGAAATTTCAATTCAATGAAAATTAATATCAAAGACGTGAATTAATAATGATGCAATGAAATGCAATAAAAATAATAAAATGGTAAATATAAATCATAATAAGTTTTACTTTGTTTTTTTCCAATTACTTCTTAGTGAAAATAATCAAGATTTATAAGATTTAAAATAACTTCACAAGTGCGTGCAAATTGGTAAGAAAATACAATTTAAAGGAAAACGTACTACTTTTGTTTTCCCAGTACTGCCTTATATACCACGTGTATTTTGGTATGGTAAAACAAAGAATTTTAATTTTTTATTTTTAAAATATATTTTCTAATTTTTTGATTTTATTATTATTTTTTTGAGTTTTTTGATGTTAAAACTTGATTTATTTTTTAACTATTTTATTTTTTAATTTTAACTTTTATGTTTTTCTTTCTAACTTTAATATTTAATTGTTACCTCTCAAAAGTATATAGGAATTATAGTGCTGATCAAACAAAAATTAAAGGCCCACATCATTTTTTCCCCAAGAGTATTCATCGTGTAAGAACAAACCCTATGACTACTCTTGCAAAACCATACAGAAAGCCTGAGGATAGAATGTACAGACATTGTCAACATGTTTTGAAAAAGTGTAAAGTTCATCAAACCTTTCCCCTGAAACGTCACAATGAATATCTTCAATAAACAACTCACCATTTGAAAACCCTTCATTTATTGTAGTTGTAGGCCATACTTGCTCTTTTGTACTGGATTCTAACGAATAAGTTGATTTAATCACCGACAATGACAAAAAGGCAATTTTTATGATCGGGGGTGAATTACCTTTTATTTTCAAGATATTCATTTTTTAATAGAATATGAATCAGCATATTTTATTTGCTATAAATTTAAAATTTTATAGAAATTGGTCGAGTATTTCTTCTTAAATATAGTTTTTAATATGTAATTTAAAGGTTCAAATCCTAAATCGTGTAAATTATTTTCATAAAATATTGAATTTCGTTAATCCAGTGTTCAAATTATTGTTTTGAGTGACTTATTTATTTCTAATATACAATTTATTATTAAATAAAATATCTTGTATACTTTAATTGATGTAAATATAAATTTCATTCAAATTAGGTTAACCTTTTTTCTGAAAATATTTTATAAATTTATAAAAATTATTATATACTACTGATAAGAAATAAAGCAGTTTAAATAATTAATTTTTGAATATTTATTTTCAGACCAGTTTTATGATAATTTATTCAGTTGAATAATTCTTTTAATAATTTCTTGTGTTATAATATAATTAACAATCGAAACATATTATGTAGTTATAATGTTTTATAATTTTTAATATTTAAATCTTCTTTTTATATGAGATAACAATTATATTACCTATATAAAAGATGAGAATAAATTGTATAGACATTATCATAACCAAGATGAAACGTTGCCACATCAAACTCTAAAGAAAAATCGATTATATCATAACTAATAAAGAGAAAAGGACAATTCTTATGGTTGATGTTAGAGTTACCGATTTTAACGGAACTCCTAGTATTTAAAACGTCAAAATTTTAAATAATTCCCAAAAACTAAAATATTTTTCTAAAACAGTATAGTGAGATAAAACAAAATCCTTCTAAGGAAATCTTCTAATATATAAATACGCTCAGCAAATTTTCAACTGTCCACGATAATTCTACATAACATACTATTAATTAGTTTATTTTTCAAATTTAATTTTGAAATTTATTTAATTTAAAATTTTATCTCACAGTTGAGATTAAATGTCGTTTTGGTTCTTTGATTACGTTTGATACTGTAAATAAAGAAAATTTGGCAAATGTGATTCCTTAAAAAACAAATAGACTGCCAAACCTAACTTAACGGTTGAAATCTTTACTTGAATAATCTGTTCTATCGGATCTGTTCCACCAGACTCTTATCATATACTTGGTAAGATTGGAGTTCCACTTAAAAAGATCGCTGGTCTGTTAAAAGCATGCGCAATGAGTAACATCGCACATTCTACCAGAAAGTCAAACTATAGTTCCATTTGGGCTCTATCAAGCTAATAAATTGATTTTACATTTAGTGGGTTTCTGGGTTTTGATATTTTGAAACTATATGGTTGTTACCCAGACAACCCCATACAAATATTTCCTTTGCTTACCACTCGGCACCCGTTGCTAAGCAACGTTGGAACTGTGTTCGAGTGGGTAGATCGTCCGCAAAAAGTGAGCGCTATTGCTAATGCTATAATTGACCGAACGATCTCTGGGTCCAACAAGCTGTCGATAGAAGACCTGTGCTCGCTTTTGATTCTTAGGTCCCATTACTCTCCTATCTCTTTCAAATGTTAACCTATACTCTCATATCATTCATTGTTATGTCCATTCCCATAGTCCTTCTTATTATTGTCCATGTTGATGATTTTTTTATGGTCTGTAAACCCTTGGTTATGTTAAGTATTCACACACTAGTTCTCTTACTCTTATCCCTATCATAACTACAATGTTCCCTATTATTATTACTAGCATTATCATTGTTGCTATTATATATATTACCTTTATTAATTGTTACTACTATTACCTTTATTATTATTTTTACTACTAAATAATTACCATCATGTTTATTTTTATTACTACTATTATTTTTTTCTACTATTATTATTATCATAATTATTATCATCATTACTACAAATACCATGATTTTGATTATTATTATTATTATTATTATTATTATTATTATTATTATTATTATTATTATTATTATTATTATTATTATTATTATTATTATTATTATTATTATTATTATTATTATTATTATTATTATTATTATTATTATTATTATTATTATTATTATTATTATTATTATTATTATTATTATTATTATTATTATTATTATTATTATTATTATTATTATCACCATTACCCTTATCATTATCGTTATTATTATTAAGATTTTGTAGGGATCCGTCCTTATTCCTCAGCGTTAAATTTTTTTTATTGATATACAACATTAGCCGTAGTCCATCTGTATTTTTCGGTTTTCGATAAAGTATTTTTGTAAATTCAAAAATTTTAGCAGCGTTCCGCCCTTATTTTACGCGTTCCATTTTTACGTTACTATTTTTGTTAAGTATTTGAATTAATTCGGAAAATCTGAGCAGCGTCCCGCCCATATTTTCCGCCTCAACTCAAATTAATTTATTTAATTCTTATTTAAAAACATTATTTTTCATGATTTTGGTCGTTCGGATTAATCTTTTTCCGATGGCTATTCATTTTAACTGTTGCAACGATTTCGCAATTTTCCCCACTACCCATTCCCTCTCTTTGTCCTTAAGATCTATTTATGTTCATATTATATTTAATGAGTGCCCACTGGACTACTCGGTGTTAGAGATTTTGAGCCGATCGTTGTTAAAAATTTATGTAAATTTTACAGGAAACGGATGGTGAAGGAGTAGCCAAGGGACTACTCATTTACCCTCCAATTTCCCCTATGTACGGATAATATTGACGTTCCGATCCCTGCGTTCCGCACGCCGGGTCTTCACGGGCACAGATCATCGGCGGTATTCCACGCACTTACACGAATCTGAATACTGTATATGATTTTATTAACTTGTGATGTGTCTTTGGCTGTGGGCCGGAAAAGGAATAACAAATAATATTTTACCATAGCATTTGGAATAAAAGTTTCGATGCACTAAGGCTGTAGATAGAAAATATTTATTCAGCATATTACATCGGCCACATACATTTGAAATTCATTGTATCCATTCCATAAAATTTACTTCGAAAATCATCCATAAATTAAATTCGATAAATCATCCATAAATTCGATTTGAAAAATCATCCATAAATTCAATTAAGAAAAATCACCCATAAACTCGATTCGAAAAATCATCCATAAATTCAATTGGAAAAACAAAATTATCCATAAATTCAATTTGAAAACAAAATTATCCATAAATTTGATCTGAAAAATCATCCATAAATTCAATTAAGAAAAATCACCCATAAACTCGATTCGAAAAATCATCCATAAATTCAATTGGAAAAACAAAATTATCCATAAATTCAATTTGAAAACAAAATTATCCATAAATTTGATCTGAAAAATCATCCATAAATTCAATTAAGAAAAATCACCCATAAACTCGATTCGAAAAATCATCCATAAATTCAATTGGAAAAACAAAATTATCCATAAATTCAATTTGAAAACAAAATTATCCATAAATTTGATCTGAAAAATCATCCATAAATTCAATTAAGAAAAATCACCCATAAACTCGATTCGAAAAATCATCCATAAATTCAATTGGAAAAACAAAATTATCCATAAATTCAATTTGAAAACAAAAATTATCCATAAATTTGATCTGAAAAATCATCCATAAATTCAATTAAGAAAAATCACCCATAAACTCGATTCGAAAAATCATCCATAAATTCAATTGGAAAAACAAAATTATCCATAAATTCAATTTGAAAACAAAAATCATCCATAAATTCGATCTGAAAAGTCATCCATAAATTCAATTGAAAAATTACCCATCAATTCCCTTCGAAAAAATCAATTAATAATATTGCACCAGTTGAGAGTGATCGTGTTCAGGCAAAACACTTACCCGTGTTAATTGCCTGAATGCACGGCTCTCAACCAGTTATACAACCAGTTATACAGTTCTGTAATGAAATTTTTTCTCCGAAAAATAAGACTGAAAATTTGTGAAAACACATCGGTATTTATACCTATAATTTGGCCTTAACCTTGCGTGTTAGTTTTAGTGCGATTAAACAAAATTCGACTTTGAAATTATTTGTGTTATCTAAATTAAATTTTTATTTATTTCTTAATTTAAATTGGTAATTTATTTTTAACATTTTTAATTAAATTTATTCATCCAAAAATATTTTATTTTTATTCATTTAATTCATTAATTTTTAATTTTATATAAATGGTCATTTTACGGTCGAATTTTCTTGTTATTATGTTATTTTTTATGTAAATTTCGTGCGGTTCTTGATGCATTTTGTATTTATTTTATTTTTACTTTTATGTTTTTGATTTTATATTTATTTATATTCTCTCAGAATTTAAAGTGTTTTAGTTGGTGTTGTATATTGTATTTTAAGTTATCTTGGTGCTGGGTTTTCGTGCTGTATTACTGATGCATTTAAACAATTTTCAAGGCTATTTGTGTGCTGTCCCAACACATTTAATTAATTTTTTAGCAATGTAAGCTTTATTATGAATAGCTTACCTGTCACGCGTTGTTGCGATCTCAAAAGAAAGAAAATTCAAAGACAAAAAAATTAAAACAACACATTGAAATTTATCTATTTTAATACTATTTGTTCATTTATTCGAGTTCTTTCGGATATACAATACAGTTGTTCACATAAAATTGTCCATGTGAGAACCATGGATTCTCCAAATCTATTCCACACACTTGCAACGTTTTTCTTTGTGCTTTGTTAATGGTCATTGCAAAGTTTTAAATAGTACATGTGAATTATATTGATAAGTCTGAGATAGTAATTGGTGGGGACTCTGGAAGGTTCTGGAATGTGTGGGTGTTCTGGAATGTTCTGGGAGGTTTTAGAAAATTAGGTAATGAGTGTGTGTTGGTCCACAACAGCGTGACATCATAAGTGTGATATCACTAGTATTGTTTCTAAATCACAAGGATTACAACTACCTTGGTATTCAAGTAGTAATTTTTGCCGGTAATATTCCGGGTTAATTTAAAAAAAGCATATGAATTCCTTGATTACAGTTTTTGATGCATAGCTAAAGAATTCGTTGTATTTTGGGTACACCCTATTGTGCAGAAGCATTAACAATGATGTCAAATCCTTATTTCTGTGTAGATCAACACGTATTTTTAACGAATTTTTAAATTCCTTTGCTAAAAGTGCATTGACTTTTTTCAATTGCTGAAATACATAGGTCAATGTGGCTTCGGATGTTAATAAATTTGAACTTTGTTTGCTCACGGCCAGTTTCATTGACTCGAAAATCATAAAAACTTCTTTTAGCAACTTTGTGTATCCTTCATTAAACTTTTCTATACCTAGTTCATCCAAGGCATTGTTAATCGAATTAATTACTTTTCAAAACCTTTTAATAGAAATAAAAAGGATGCACCATCGAGTTTTAATATCCAACAACCATTTTAGTGATTTATCTTTTTTTATTATGACATGATGATTTTTAGAAAAAACTATCATTTTTCTCATTTATGCAAGCGCCACACCATGAATCATAAGAAACTCAACAAACGTGCCAGATTAATCTACACCTTCATTTTGTACTCAAGTTCATTGCAATCATAATCATGTTCCTCATCTTCATTATCAGAATAGTCAACATCATTAGAATCATTACCATTTGGTTCACGTTTAATATAAAATATTTTAAAGACTGACAAATGCATTGCATGATTAAAGCAGCATTGACTTTCAGCAGAAATTATTTTTACATATTTAACCATGACACTAGCTCCATCATGTGTTGATGCAATAATATATTGCTTAAAATTAACGCCATATTCCAGAAGTAGTTGAAACACTAATTCTTCTGTTTTTTCGGACGTACAACCAAGTACAAAGTTTGAAAATATTTTATTGAAAGTTTATTTAAATTTTGTTAAATTTCAATTTTATAAAATTTATTAAATAATTTTTAAAATAAATGTTATTTTTTTAAAACAGTTTGATATTTTTAATGAGAATAATTTTTAAAATTTAAATGAAGAAAGTTGTTTGAATAAACCATTTTAAATCAATATAGTTTTCAGTTCAAGACATTGAAAAAACTATCACTTTAATTAATTCATTCAAAAGATATTGTTTTTTTAAAATACTAGTTTAAAATGATTTTCAACATACCAAAATTTATTTGTTTTATAAAAATATTTGAAATAATTTAAAATTTGAATTATTTTTCTCTTTTTCAACTTATGTCGAGAGATTGAATAATATATCATAAGATAGATGTTTGCTTCCACCTTCCAACAATATATAGAGTTTAATATTTGTTGGGCCAAGACTAAATGACCCTGAGATTTGTTCAAATGAAGCGACATAACATGCAATAATTTAAAAATAATAATTTAAAATGAACCTACAAAACATCAATTAAGTACCCTAAAATCTGAGGAAAATATAATTAAATATAAAAACAAGAAACCCAAAAAGAAAATAACAATATACAAGACGCGCAAGAACAGTACGAAATGTTCACAAAAATAACATAATAACATTGACCGAAAATCGACAATTTTTGGAAAACAGAATATTAAAGACTAAATGGAATCAAAATAAAAGAATTTTGCATAAAAGAATTCTATTCAAAAATTAAATAAATAAATTGTCGATTTAATCAAGAAATAATAAAAATTAAAATTAGATAGCACAAAAAGCTCAAGGTCAAATTTTGTTTGACCGCATTAAAAATAACAGACAAGGTTAGGGTCACAGAATAGGTATAAATACCGATTCATTTTTACATAAAATAATCACTTTTTCCTTGGGAAAAAATCAATTTTGTCTAGCATAAGAGAACTCTATTCAATATAAAACGCTCGAGAATTTTTTAAAACTTATTTGAGAGAAACAAACTTTCTACGACATGTACTGAAGTAAACTTTAAGTAAGTCCCTACTTGAACGTGTCCTCTAGAATTATGATGTGAATATGCAATGTCGAATGTATCAAATGTTTTATAAGAATCAATTTTATGCTACTGTGAAAAACAAATTTTCTTTACTTGTCGAAATTTTTCCGGCCCACAGCCGAAACATAATACAAGCACGAAAAATCATACATAATTATTTGAACTGTGGTTTCTCCCCCAATAGTTCGTGTCCGTGTAGGTCTCTTCGTGATCAACGACGGGCCCAAACGTCAATTAAGGCAGTAAGAAGATCGAGAACTAGACTTTTAGATGGCTCTGTTTCACTCATCTCCCGAAAAATCGACCTAAAATCATTGTGACGTAATGGCTAAAATTCTTCACACCAAGTAGCTCAGCAGGCACTCATAAACCATAATATAGAAGCATATTCATCCATAGGATAAAAATCAAGAAAGGGGGGTGAGAGGAGAAATCTTGCTAAATCTTTGCAAAAGTTATGTATAAATTGATTTCAAATAAGATAAAAAGAAATACGGGAACCTAAAATGGTAACATAGTTTTAAGGAAGCCATCAGTTGAGCACATGATTACCCCAAGTAACCTTAAAACTTCAAAATTAGCGGAATAATAATTACATATAAAAGATATCACAATAACCTTAGGAGATCAAATATGAACGTTTATGGAATAACTTTAATTCAATTTTATCACTAAGTATTATAATTTCCGAGTACATTAGAAAATTTCCCGCAGTATCAATCCTAAACAGAGAGATGAGTAATGAACTAACATAAATTCGGCATTACTAGGTTTTGTAAAATGTTCCCAGGCAGTTTTGGATTACAATTTCAACATATAGAATGACAATGAAAGCAAACATGATTAACCAACCGTTTTATTCGTCAATGTAAAGTCCTTCATTATCTATAACAAGCTGCCATCTCTCCACAAGCAACCGAATCTAATTAAAATACCAATTTTGATCTTTACTGGAAAAGAATTTCCGACAAGCATGTACAACCTCAGATAAATTTGTAAATTTTCGTCCTCGTAAGACATATTGCATTGAACGGAACAATACGTAATCAGATAAGCAACATCTGGGCTGTATGGAGGATGAGGTAAGACTTCAACACCAGACAATTCATCAATCTTCTGCTGAGTTAGACGAGCACGATGTTAGGGCTAGCGTGTAATGAAGATGCTGAAGATAATCGTGGACAGTTTTGTTGCATACCCCAAGAATCGTGGCTAAAGAACGCGTGCTTGCATGTTTATCTTCATTCAATGCATCAACCATAGCATTTTCATTCAATACTGGTGGCCTCCCACATCGTGGTTTATCATCCAGGCTAAGATCCCCATCATTAAAATGCTTGAACCATTCCGCAGCTGCTGATTTCTTAACTGTACCCTCACCTTCAACTGCACAAATTTTCTACACTGCTGCTCTTGTGGATAATCCTTTTTTCCAAAAATAACGTAACAAAGCTCGAATTACGATTTTTTGATCTGACATTTCAACGATTTCCAACAGAATTTAAATTTAAATATAGAGTAAAATTTAAATTTAAACACTAGTACAAAATTAAATGAATTCAAGCAATGGTAATATACTACTTAGTGTAAAAAGAGTTTATTAACTTATACCTTCCATATATGCAAAATGCTTTGTAAATTCACTTGCTGCTGCTGTCCGGGAACTTTTTACACCACCTAATAATTACTGGCAGAATTTATAAAATCCTTTGTTCACCAGGATACTCTCATTTTTGACTATTAAATTACAATTCCCTTTCGAATCCTTCTAATACACAAAAAGAAAGTTGCATTTCCTAAAATTAAGATGACTATCTCAATCATATGGTTAACGATTAAATAGATAGGAAACAACGATAAATGGGAATCTCCATCAGGTGTACGGTGGATATCTGTGATTATTGTAAAATCAAATTCATTTGTAATAAGTAATTGTACAAGGACGAACGGCAAATTTCATATTCTTATACTACTTCATAAGTCTCTGAATAAGACCATGAATCAACAATCATATTAAAACCTTCGAGAACAATGATACCTACCCATTGATATTTGCTCCGGCGCAGGTGGCGTACGAAAAGCAAGAAGAACCGACAAGGGTAACACAAGCTAAAATCCCGCATTCGAGGCCAGGAAGATTGGAGCGAATACGACGCCTCTTACAGACAGCCGAAAGCTCAGAAAAAATTAATTGAATTTGGGATAATAATTACTAATACATGCTTGTGTCAATTTAATAAAATTTGTGTTATCTTATTTTTCTTTATTTGTTGAGATCATTGATAAACAGAACCATCGCGAGAAATTGAAATGAAAGGTAACGGGAAAAGATAAATGGATATATTGGGAACCGAAATTAAAAGACGATCGGAATCCTTCTCGATGGATCCAGAATGATGGTGGGCCTTATCAGTTCTTGAAGCAGGGCTCACATTTGGCGTCTTCACAAACATTGGTTACATTAACAACGTTGCGTACCAACGGGTAACCATTGAACGGGTATGATAACTGTATGTTTGGGTAACAAGATCATGGACCACTAACCCACCTTATTAAAAAAAAGATTTTATTAAGCTTTTAAAATTTAAAAATATTTCCATACTTTATCTTGTAGAGAATTTCTCGTTTTTTTCAATCACATAGATTTTTTCATTGTAAGTTTTTAAAATTTTGAATTTAAAATATCCTTAGTATTTTAATTATCATTACAACACATGATATATCATTCCATAGGTATTTGTTTTCTCTTTCAATGTACATATAGATTATGACACTACATCACCAGATTAAAGTTCTATGAATTTTTAAATTTGCTGGTGTACGGGAACATTTTAAACAACTTGCTACTAGCACTTACTAACATTGTGCACCTCTCCGGTTCTACGGTATAATTTCCCTCACACACCACATAATTTACGAATCACCATCATGCACCCATGGATTAATCCATGTTGGTAATGTGTATGACATCCGAATGCTATTCAAACAGGTGAGCATCGTTACCAATACTACTCTTTGAATAACCTTCGATTTCGGGTTCAAAGCGGCCGATGGAAAGTATTACGCATTATCCTCTAATCTTATAATCCAAAGTGCCTCCAATTCCCTAAGTTGAAAGCAACAGAATTGGCTGTGAAGATAACGAATATTATTATGGTAGACTAAAATTATGAATTTGGTTTCAGTTACTTTTCGCTAACATTTAACTGATTTCCCCATTTATTTTATCATCTATTATTTAAATTTTACATTTCCCCCGCTAGATATTTACTTTCACTTTAAAAGATTTTATCCCTAATATACCACTAATTAATTAATTCTACCAAATGGGTAAAATGAATATTTATAGAATTTAGTGGAATAATTAAAATAATTTTCGATTAGAAATTTGCGTGAAATAAAAGAAGAAACATTTGTTATACATATTTAAACTTTTTATTACAAGATGTCAATAATTTAAATACCAGATATAAATATTTGAGCTACAAGGCATATATAATTTAACTATAAGATACAAATCAAAAACACAAGTAGAAATTGTATCGATTGTCTACTAGAGCAAAGAAAAATGTAGATCCATAGTAGTGTTAATTAGATTTGCTGTCGATGTCATTTCGGTAACAGTGCTTGGATCGTTGATTTGGAGAACTGCGCTTCATTCCTTCCCGTCAATATCTACGGGCAAACATCGACGTTTAGGTAATAATGGTGTTGGATGGGAATCAGCTTGACTCTATGACCGAGATAATCTTCGGCGATGATCGCTCGCTAGAAGATATTTCTCCATCAGGAATTGTACGAGAAGTGGCTATCTGAATATTAATTGGGGTCTCGGCAGAATGGCCATCTGTGGTAATTGTGATCTGAGCCGGAGTGGGGACGGGATGAGAGAACTCCGGTTGACGAGGAGCATAGATAACATCTAATTCATCATCTTGCCTAGAAGTTGTGTATTCAGTCATCATCAGATCTGAGAGTTCTCTTAATTCCGTGTCTTCATTACTTCTCAAATTGGCCTGTAGCAGAGCGTTTTAGGCTCTACGCCTCTGCCGTCGACGGGGATTTCGATTCAGTTTGTGCCAGCGATTTGCATTTGAATGAGAAGCTCCACCCGTGAGCACGCTACTCTCATTATTGGTCACCGAGGTTTCTGCATTGACCGCTAAGTGATGCACCGGAATTATATCAATTTGTTGTACCATATTTCTGCTCGGTAGGCGAGCTTGCAGTTCTTTCTCCGTAAAGATTTGACGGAGTGCGGCACTTTGCTCGGATATCTTGATCCGCTGACTTCTATTCTCAATAATAAGATCATCGCGAGCACGAGAGATCCGCGTGATCTTTTTGTTAGGTTCTTTGGTGGCTTCTGGAGAGTACCAAGTGCCCTTTAGCTTGTTGTATTTTTTGCGGAGCGTGAAATTCTCCCGCTCGAGCCTCTCAATATATTGTGCCGCAGCCACGACAGACGGAGCTGGCACAATTCTGGGGATTGGCGGTAAAGTCATGCTTAATTCCAAAGTACTCTAAATTTCGCAGGAAATTGATGTGATCAGCTCACAACAAATAATGAACTACAAATCTGGAACGGCACGAATGCCTTCTGATTTAATAGATGCGAAACTTTTGTTTTTCACGGATTTTCAGTTGGAATTCGGTTTCTACCTGAATTGGTTTATTTTCAGGTTATAAAAAGTGTTAGATCGATGCAGATAATCTTCGAGAAAATTTTAACCCTTTAAAAGAAGACTTAAATTAACTAAATTTTATGAATTAAATTAATAATATCTTAAATTGGTTTACTTTAGATGATATTGATTTTAATATTCTTCATCAATGAAATTAAATTAATATGGAGACGAATGCGTGGCGCATCGCATTTTCTAATTAAACCGTAGGTCAAATTCCAACCGGTCGGCCTACCAGAAATTTTTGGTGCGATCACTAGTAGATTTTATTATCATTGTCCGTTCAACGCTATGGACTTAGCATCAAAAACAACTCTACGCACCGTTTTTGGGGTATTGTCATAGGCTCGGTTTTGGTCGATTTAAGATCTTTTATCTTATTCTACTTTCTTCATCAAAGAGTTCTGTAGCAATCTATACTATACTTATTTTCGCTAACTATTACGATTTTAATAATTTCTACTCATCAGAATTTATGTGGTTGTATCCGTTATCTTATGCTATGGCGTATAAAATATAATCTCAAAAGCGTTTCGTTGACTGATGCTACCCTGCATTACAGTTAACCAATAAATAGCAAAATGTTTGACTTAACCAGAAATAAAATCGTTATCCTACCTGGTCGAATTGAGTTTAGAGAGGATTTAAAATTGCATACTTAATGATCTGCTAGAGGTCAATCCTAATTCCTTTATCTCATGGCGCCCTTCGCAAATTTTAAACTGCTCGTCCCGACTGACGTTTCCATCAGCCGCTACGAGTTGTAAAACGATGCCCTGCGGGTAAAGTTCTACGTCTTACGACTAGGTCTCGCCTCCGACAATCGAGTTGTCAAGAGTGCACGGCCAGTAGCCACAACTAACGAAAGTAAACTCATTTGCCGGACCATTGCCTATCCTCTCGAGATCTATTACCGTACACAATATATAATGAATTTTAAGGGACCTCTGAATGGTGAAAACACCATGAGCATCCAAAAACATATATAATGAACTTTACAATAGTTTATTCAATTACATATTACATTAAAAACATAATAAATTACACAGAAAAATACAAATCCTTACTTCACGAAATTTAAGTTGTAGAAAATTAAGTTGGGTTTTTAAAGTCAAGTTTTGGTTTTTGTAAAGTTTTTAACAGTTGAAATAATGAATTTGGTCACTGTTTATGTAGTTGTTTTATGCATGTGTGCGACCAATAGGCGATTTTTCGCCATTTTAAGGGCTTTTTATTATTTTTATTAATTTTAAAATGTTTTATAATTTTTTATTCATTTTTCTTTATTTTTTGATATATTATTCTTATGTTATCGAATCTATTTTTATTGTTGTTTTTTATTCAATATTCTTTTTAGCCCTTAAAATTTTGTTTCTTGGTCGCCGCTTCTGCCTATGATTTTTATAAACCTTATTTTGCAAGATTTTGGCAGTTTTATTTATTTATTATATGTTTCTTTTTGCATCTGTATGCTTTAATCGATTTTATTAACATGCTTTAATTAATTTTGTTGTATTTTTAATTTGTTTATTTGATGTTTTTACTTTATTTTTATTTTCTACTTGCGTGCATGTGTATGTGCAGTGGCTATTTTCCTTATTTTTATTTTTTGTTTTAACTAACATTACAGTTATGTTTTGTTTTAATTTTGGGTTTAAGCTCAACAAATTTAAAAAAAAATTAAAATGTGCAGAATTAAATTTTAAGACTTTTAAGCTTTTTGACGTTGAGCTTCGACCCTAGTAAAACTTTCAAGGGTATGATCTAACATGTTCTCTATGATGAAGCATAAATTTTAAAAGAAGTTTGAGCAAATCTGAAGTAAAAATGTTTTTCGACAATGGTTTTGACCTACCATGGTTGACCATCAAAGTTCTAAGTATCATCAAAATGTAGAGCACACACGACTCTATCTACAAACCAAAAAATGTGACTAAAAGTTTGGAAAAGCTTTGATTTTGAGGAAATTCAAAGTTTCGAGACCATTTTGAAGGTTTGGGCACACCATGGTTAACCCTCGAAGGTTTAAGTACCACAAAAAAGCACAGCACACATGACTCTATCAATATATCAAAAATTGAGAAAAAAAGTTTGGAAACCCTTTGATTTTGAGGAAATCATAATGTTCTTTGTTAAAAATACTTAAAAACAATTTGAAAAATTCAAAATGGCTGAAGCTAGGGGGTTTGAATTAGAACATTTTTTAAAAAAAGTATGAGTCATAAAAATATGTTGCTTGGAGGTCTTTGTTCCGACTTAGAAAAGTTTTTTAATTTTTTTGACTCATCGGTATGACTCTTTTTTTCGAAGACTCATCAATTACTCATTTCTTTGTTCGATGAATTATCGATTACTCATCGTGAGCTCACTTCGACCTACTAATGAAATAGTTTTAAAAATGACCAAAGTTACTGGCATTTGCTGTTATAATTGCCGATAATACAGGTTATTGGTAATGGAAACTGTAGGTTCAATCGCGCTTTGTTCTTCGAATAGACGCGCTAAAATATTGGATGAAGAGTATGGAAGGTCCTAAACGTGCCGCACTCGGACAAATAAGGGTAGAGTATATTTAAGTATGTATAAAAATTACTCACTCGGACAATTTTTTTTGGGGCCCCAAGAAAGTGGAAAAAAGGAAAGTAAAGGAAATTAAATAAATAAAATTTTACTACGTATAATCTTGTCGACATGTAATCATTTGTTAGTTATTAATTACTTATTCTTCAAGCATGTGAGTATTCTTTTTAATCATGTATACGTATTGCATGAGTCTTTGTTAATTATGCGCTTGTATTGTATTACATATGTCAATAATAATAAAATATTAAAAATAAAACATTAATTTAAAAACAATAGGCATGCTAAGCTGTGTTGACCACATGTTTAAGTCAATAGGTTTGAAAACTCAACATGTTTACTCACTTATAACAAGCCTAAAAATTATTCTTTAAATCTTTTAACTTTTCAAATATCAAATTTAACTCCAAACAATAAATAGTAAATTAATTTTGAAAGAGATAAACAAACAATAAATTTACCGAGATAATTTCAATTAGTAAAACCCAATGAATTCATCAAATTGGGAGTAATTACAAATTTATCAGTGAAATCCCCATCAAAATCATTTGCCAATCTACAAGCTGTAAAATCCTGCTTGAATTCAGATCGGCGTTGAACTGATCAATTTATTGCTTTGATTCCCTTTAGACAAAATTTGCAGACAATTTACGGGTATGTTTTTATTGAAAATCATATTTTTCATTTAGTTTAATTTGACTGTCAAGGAGAGATTTTACGGGTGTTTAATGTCATGGATTAATAATCGCCCAAATTTCACTGATATATTGCATATATTGCATAAATTATCTAATATATTATTATAAAATTATCACTATGCTTACTCCCACGTGTCATATGACAACACCAATATCAAGTTAACTAGCCAGTTAACACTGCGTTATATATGAAAATGATCTACTTAAAATATAAAAACAACCGAAATACATAAAAAGTAAAAGCAGGCATGCCATACATGCCATATATATGCACAGTGCATTATTTTGTACATTATTTTGCACACAAACATGCTGTGCTTCAGACGGTTGTAAATGCATTGTAGACCGTTAGACTTAACCGCATCTTAACAAACAGCTGATTGACTGTCTAGTACCGCCAGTGTGTGTGTGCGTGTGTGCATCATTGAACATACATTGTTTTCCTCACCCTTTGCATTAGTCATAGGTTGTATGTGAGTTTGTGTGCGCTTTCTAAGATTGTCTGTAGTTGGATATAAAATACGCTCTACAAGAACATTGGATTTCTATGATTGCAAATGAGTCAGTTTTCTTTAAAACTGTGATCCAAGATTTTTTTCGTTTTCTAAACCATTCACACAATTTTACTCTATATTTATGAAGAAAATGTCATGTTTTTGTGCCTCGAATTCATCGGGAGATTCCGTTTACTCTGGATATTTTCGATGGAGAATGGGGCTGCCTTTGCCACCGATTCCCCAAGATGAAGAGCATCACGTTTTAAAGAATACAAACAAAGATATTTTGACGGAAATTATTGGAGTAAAACACACAAATGATTTGACAATTGAAGAAAACGATGTCGACAATACACCCAGACGTTTCAGACGACGAAAGTATGTTATTTTGAATTATTTGTTTAATAAATTTTTTTTCAAAATCACTTGTTAAAGAAATGCGATTTAAAAAAAATTAAATCATAATTAATATTTAAATAAACAAAAATTAAATAATTTTTGGATTTGATAATTTTGCGTTAAAATTTATTATTTTCGTTTTAAATGTTTCTGATATTTTAAATGTTTAATATTTATTTAGCTTGAATTGATCGTTTCAAGTTTCTTGTTAACCTTTTTGTTTTGGCTTTATCTCTTTTTCAAAAATATCTAAAATTTTTCATAGATTTATTTAATAAAACTATTTGCTGGACTCTAATATTTTTTGTCCCATATTTTTAATACTCTATTATTTATTTGATTTATTACATTTTTTGAGTAAAATATTAAATTTTGATATAATATGCCGCATTTTTTTTGAATATTTCTTCCTGTTAGGTAAATAAATAAGGTGTAGAATATTTTTATTTGTACCTTTTTGAATGCGATATTAAACATAATGAAAATAACAAATATTTTATATTTAATCGCACTGGGAATTAAATATTTCGGTGCGATACAGTCGGAATTAGCGTTGCCCCATTCCGAACCATATCAAGTTTTAGCACACATTAAAAGTCTCTATTCCACATTGCTTACAGGGAATGCTGTTTATAAGGGTAAATATATAATTAAAATTATTTATTTTGTTTATATCTGAAAAAAAATTGTGAATACTTTTGCAAAATGTTTAAAAGAATATGATCTTGCCATAAATAAAAAACTTACTCTTACAATAAATTGATCCATTCACAGATCAAATCGGTCTACTCGACCTTTTGCCATTTGCCAATGCATTGATTGATGCCTAACTTATTAGATGATAAATAAATATACTTAACAAATTGCCATAATATCACTAAAAGTTTATTTGAATTTACATTTTGAAAGTAATTTTAAAGAAGAAAATATATTATATCATCGATTTTCTCAAATTTTTGTATATTAAAAGGTTATCGATCTTGCAAATGAACGACTGTATGTATATATATATACAGTAATACCTCGTATAACGCTCCCTCTTACAACGCTGTTTCGTTATAACGCTCAAAACAAAAAAAATTTGATATGAAAAAATCATTAAAAAGAATACATATACATATATAGTAAAATTGATTTCTGTGTATTTGATTTCAAATTTCCATACATTTTTGTTTCTGTTTTGGAGATTCACAAAAATCATTTGAATTTTTTTAGAAACAAAAATGAAACAGTTAATCAGTGTTTCTTGTTGAAATGTTCCTATTTATTTTTGTAAATAACTAAATAGTTTCTTATCAATAATGTCGGAACGGAAAGAAAGTGTGAAAGATTTAACAAAACATTCGAGAAGAAATTTATCTATGGATATAAAATTGAAAGTAATTCGAAAAATAGAAAATGGGGAACGTCATGTATATGTATGCCGTGAATTGAATTTACCCGGATCAACTGTTAGAACAATTATGCAAAATGCTGAGAAAATTAAAAGATCTGTGCAATCAACAACACCACTTTCATCTACATAAACCTCTCGAACGCGTTACACAATGATTGAAAAAATGGAAAAACTGTTGACTTACTGGATAGAAGACCAAAATAATAGAGATATGCCATTAAGTCAAGTAGTCATAATGGAGAAAGCAAGAGGTTTATTTGAAGAGTTAGAGAAACAAAACTCTGACGAACCTTCTACCAGCTCATCAGTACTTACATAATGGATACTTATTTATTGAAGAAGTATCGAATATTTTTATTTTGAAGTATATATTGAACTGAATTAAATGTATGTACCTTCAATTTATTGATACCATCTTTTTTATTTTTACCTTCAAAGTACCAAAAAAAAAATTAATTAGGAACGTAACCCCATATTTTAATGTAAATAATACCTCTTTTAACGCTCAATTTTCAGGAACGCATTATGAGCGCTAAGCTAGGTATGCCTGTATATATTCATTTTTAATACTCTCTTACCTTTACAAACTGCAAGTCACGAACCGAATGCGGCTCTTTGAAAATTTTATGAATAAGTCTTTTATTTGTTGAAACATAATTTTACAACTTTTTGTGAAACAAAGAAAATAATTTATCTAAATAAAAATTTTTTAAATTGTTTTTTCAATTCAAGATATTTCACAGCATAATTAAAAAACAAAGTAATTTAAACATTTAAAGTTTAATTGTTCTTACTAAACAAAGTCTTCTTACTTTAAGTGTTCTTTACTAAACATCTCCACTATGAAATGTTTTAAATCAAAAAATCGAGCAATTCTAACAGATGAACATTGTTAGATATGCTTCATCTTCAACAACATCAAGAATAATATTGGATATTCAATGTAATATAGTTATATTCTTACACTGGTTGCTGACAAAATAGGTAAAATAAGTCAAAGAGTGAGTATTATCCGCAGTAAAACTGTTCGAAAAAGGAAAAAAGTATCGGATAGAAGATATTAGAAGCATGTTTTCAATGTAATGTATTTCAACCAATGTTCCGATGAGAATTCTACTTTGATAAATTTTTAAATGAATTTATAATTTTATTTAAATATTTCGCTTTACTCTTTATCAACTGTTATATAATAACACTTGTTAAATCAAAGCCGAAAATTTGTATGATAAAATATTTCATCTTTTGTCTAATTAAAAAGTAAATGAAATTTCGAAAAACAAATCAAAGATGATCAAAAAATTTAAGAATTTTACTTATAATTAAAAAGAAGAAATTTTTTAATATATTGTATATATTAGAAATTTCAGTTCCTTAAAATAAAGACGCAGGGAAAAGGTAAATATTATAAAAAAATTATAGTAAAAATGCGTTATAACTAATTAGAGACATTGTTGCTGCAGAGAAATTGTAGAAAAGCACATTAATTTAAAGAAATAAACACAAATTCAAAAAAATGAGCTTACAAATTTAATTTTTAAAAACACTTTTAAACAAAACCATACCAAAATCCAAAATTATTTACAAAGGACAAATTGCAATTATAATTTTTTTTACAACATAAACAAATTAAATTTTAAAGTACATGCAAAGTCCAATGAACTCAAATGAAAAAATTGTATGTATTCAACAGAAAGAGAGTTTTGTTCTGATAGAAAACCTCGTGTACATTAGTTTTACTTTTTAGGATAAGCTTAAAATTTAATGTAACATTGATTCAATTAAAATAAATTTTCTATTACTAAAAATTAGTCTCTTGTGAAATTTACAAAAATTACTAATGTTATATTTTAATCTTGATATTTTAGTTAGTGAAAAATATCCTAGATTTGAAAAAGATTACAAAATAATTTCAATATTTTTAAAATTAAGCATAAATCCGACTAGAAATATCATTATTTTATTTTAAACTTCTACTTTTCATAAAATATGATTAAAAGTTTTTCAGAAAGTTTTTTAATATTTTGAATTAAAATATTGTTTAGTCGATATCTAACCCGTTCATGTTAAAATGGAATTAAGCATTTTTGAAAAATTAAAAAAACTATTAACTAACGTAGCTTAACTTATAAGTTTTGCAAAATTTTAATGAATCTTTAGATCAGGTCTGGCCAATCAAATGATGTCCTGGGTCACTTTGGAAATGCATTATAATCATTTGGATGTACATATGCAATTTTTTGTGGGGGAAAATTTTAAACAGAATAATCGTTATTATGATTATTAATTATTATTCATAAATTAACAATAGATCAGTTAAAGATTTATAAAATTTTAATAATTATAACGATAGCAATCAATAAAACAATTAATCGGTGAGATATTTGTTTATTTTTTTCTTTCACTTAGAATTTTCAAATCTATTTCAATACTTGTATTTGCACATTGTAGTTGATGTTTCAAGTTGTCCTCACGATTGCATCGCCATTAAGTCATAACAATATCACAAAATAGTTTTTTGTTAGATCGTGTTGAATTTTACGGGGCTTGGGTTGGGCACTCTGAATTTAGATATTAATTTTTTTTAAAAATAAAGGTCAATAAAGTTTCTCCTCGTATTGGGAATTTATACCCAAAATAATAATTAGAGAATAAAAATAACACTGTCTGAAAATTTATCAACCACCTGGACCAGCCGAAGAAAATAAATTGTCGCCAAACAAAATGTTGTTTTACTGCTGTTTACATCTGAGTTTATGTATTCCCCAAACTGCCATTTGAAAAAAATACATTTTAAACCGGATTTTGAAATATCCTTCTAAATTATCATGTATTTTTCTCACACCACAGACATGTAAAGTTTATTTACAATTGCTAAAAACCTTTTACTACATTAAAATATGCCGTGGTGTTATTATTTCGTTCAGTAAATTTTTTATTAAGATTTATTAATTCGTTAAAATATTATTAAATGAAAATGCTATTGAATATGTCTAACAGAATAAACTAAATTGTTAGAAAATTAATGCAAATGAATTAAAACAAAATTTCGATTATTACACAATTTAGTTGTTTAAATTAAAAATTTCTTTATAAATTGCAATTCTTCTAAAAGTTCTTGAAAAAATATTTTTTTATGTTTGATAATAGTGGTGGCAATCCGAATAAGATTTGGTATGGAACTATCCCGATATTTTCTCATTTTCGAGCATTGGCTTTAGCAAAAGTACTAAAATTACAGACTATTTTGTAAAAAAATAATCAAAAATAATAAACATAAAATTCAAAAATTTTTGTTTTGCTGAGGTATTTAATTATTTAGTTTAAATGTATTCAATTTTTTTAAAGATCAGAGTGTGCAGCTCATTTGGTCGTTTGAGCCATTTCGAAAATTTTCAGAATCACCATGAGCCAGCATAACAAATATACAAAATAATGAAATATAGCTTTAATTTTAATTCAGTACAGATAACAAACATAAAATAATCAAAATATAAATTGATTATTCCAAAAAAAAATCATAAAAAATAAAATCTTATAACAAAAGTTCTTCAAAATGTTTCCAGAAAGCGTTAAAAAAAATCAAAAGGAAAAAGCCAATATGAGCTGCGTGTTGCACATCACTGGTTTACTTTAAATCCGAAAAAAGGTACATATGAATTTAATTATAATTAATTAAAAAAATATACACTTTAGTTAAAATTTTTAAGGGATATAATAATGTTTTCAAAATTATCGGAAGTTTGGATTCACTTTGATAAAAATGGTTTTGAGGAGTTGATATCCATTTTTATAGTTTTTTCTTTTTAAATTAAATTATACTACTCATCGTAATGTCAGGAAATTCGGCTCCACAAAACCGACACGTAATCTAAATCGCCTCATGTAAAACGCAGCTTCAAGATAATTAAAGGAATTATGTCGAATTTTTCATTAAAGAAAATAAATAGTTTGAATTTGATGTTCATTTGGTGACTAAAATTACTTGTTTTATAATTGTAATGATAAATATCGTTTACCTGCTATTCGATTTAAATTCATTTAACCCTTTAACGGACCTTATTTCTGGCTTTGACAGTTAAGGAGAAGAAACATGATTCACTATAAAGAATTATGTCATTCAATTCTTCTTAGAGTTCCGAGTCTCTTACCCATTTTCTATGGAAATAATATTTTCGGAGCCCATGAAATGGAAACACTTAATTAGCAAGAGTTACCGAAAATCTGCACGATAAACTTTATAAATCATTTTTTAAGAAACTTTTGAGTAATTTGAAAATCGCGTTTTATCAAAACTGTTTGTTGTGGTTGTCGGTGAATTCGAATAGAAATTATTGTCGATCTGACTCCAAGCGTGCTTTAAACAACAGTAACGAACTCCAAACGATATATACTTTATTGATTAATACACTTTATCTCCACTTTAAAATGACACAACGAATTACCAATCGATCACACTTAGAGCTTATTGCGACCCTTCAGGAAGAATAGCACTTTTCGGATCAATTAGCTTTACAATCACCTGACTACTGCGGTGGGTTTCTGAGATCGGTAACTCTGATTTAGTTGCTTCGCTTTGCTTTGACCTTGCTTAATTTTTGTTTCAAATTTCTCTTTAATTTCTTTTTATCTTTCTTTGTCTTCTGTAATTCTTTGTCTCCTGCAAATTTCTTGTTCTCGCAAATTTTGTCTTTCGTAGTTTTGGCCTTTCGCAAGTTTTTTTTTCTTAATTTTTTGTGTGTTTGATTTCAATTGCGCTTCCTTTTTATACTCCATCATGCAATAACACTTACTGATGTCGAATAGAATTTCTGATATCTTTTAACACTAATTCCTTTTGGGCATCCATAATCACTGACAGCTGTCCAGATAAATCATTTTTTTGGAGATGCCCTTTCCCGGATTTTCAAACAATATTTCTTCCCTTATCTTGAAAGGGCTTTCGAGATGATGTGCGAATTTTGTTTTTGTTTTTGTTTTCCAAAATTTGCACTTGTTAATTATAAATGACCTTCTTTGATTTAATTGTATGTTTTTATTGATTTTCTCTTATTTCTTTCTCGTTGTTCAACATTTCTTTTTCATTCTCTTTTTATGAGGCTCCAGAACCACATCTTACTCACTTCTCATTGTTTCCCCCAATCATTTTACATTTTTATTAATTATTTTATTTCATTATTTAGGTATCCTCAACAATTGCGTGCTATTTTCCTTCTGTTAGGGTGATTTGATTTTCAAAAAATTATAATAAATAAAAATTTGGAAAAATAAAATAATTAATTAAAAATAATCAAAAAATCAAAATCAATATTTTCCGGAGAGGAATGGGTATGTGCCAATGCCAATTGACGAAACGAGTACGAAAATAATAATGATCTTTTCGGTTATACGACCGGCACCCCTAAAGTAATTTTATATTAAAATGAATTATATAGATGTGTTAGTCATTGATTAAAATTTGATTAAAAATTGATTAAATTTTTCTTACCAATTCTGTTAAATATTGAAAGTTACATATACGGTTTTATTTTACCCCATTAAAAAATGAATTTGCTTCGCCTATCCACTCACTTCTCATTGTTTCCCTTAATCATTTTACATGTTTATTAATTATTTTATTTCATTATTTATGTATCCTCAACATGTTTTAGTGTATAATAATTTGTTAAAAAATGTTTTATTCATTTAATTTGAAACATAATTTAGCTGTTAAGTTTTAAATAACGATAGAAATAAAATTTAATTTTGATCCTTCATCTGTTGTTTTGAGAAATACGTATTAACATAGGTACAGCTAGGATCGGTACAGTAGGTCTGGGTTTTGGATAAATATCACATAAAAGAGCAAAAAAATTTTAAATTACAAAATCAAATAAGCATATGTTAGATTTGACAGAAATTAAAAAGTATATCATGATAATAAAAAGTAAAAATTGTTTTATTTTTAGTTTTTTTGAACATTCTGAACTTGTTTTGTAATATTATAGTTGCAGTGATATATCTGATTAGTTTATTTGTTTTAATTTATCTTTTTTTCAATATCAAATATATGTTACACATAAAGCGCCAGATTGGATAGGTGACCACTGGTTGTCTTACAAGCGAGGCAATTGTCATATGTGACAGGGGCTATAATATTTTTAAGAAATAATTAAAATCATTTAATGAAAGATTTTAAACAACTCTAAGACATTTATATTGTGTCTTTCAGGGCAATATATTCCTGGTGGACAGTGTAATTATAGAAAATTTTCGTATATTTTAATAGTCCTTACATTCAAAAAATATATAAAAATAAATTTGAAAATTTGAAAATATGTCAAATTACAAAAGAAATTCCACACTTCTTCTGTTTTTACCTCAAGCTTTTCAATATCCTTTAGCATTAGGAAGGGTTTTCGGTGACTATGGGACGTTTTAATACCTTTTTTTCACAATTATCTTTAATTAAAACTAAAGTTGGTTAAAATGCAATAAACTACGCGCAATTAAAAATTGATAAGAAATTGATTAATAAATAATAGTTTGAATTTATTTTTTGGCATATGGAAATAACAACATTTCTTTATAAATCTCTAAATGACAATTGGATTGTCAATTTTTTGATTGAAAATTCAATTTTATTTGTTCCAGTATGCTATAAGTGTAACAGATACATAAATAAATGCTTATCAATTTTTAATCAATTTTTTATTAATTTTTAATTGCGCTTTGTTTATTGCATTTTAAAACTAAAGTTAAATATATAGATTTAGTAATGAGTTTAATATTATTAGTAATAATTAATAATAATAATTTATTATGATTTATTTTTTCTTAACTAAGCATGCTAAAGGATACGGGAATTTATCATATTATTTCCATAAAACCTTTAATTCGTATACTTATGACCGGAGGTGTTTTGGAAAATTCGCAACTTCTGGTTCCGAACCGGTGGTTTTTGCAATATTATGTAATCATTCAATTTTTAAATTTATTTTTATTGTTAATCAAAAACTTTACACTATTATAATTGATTCTGAAATTTTATGTTACATAAGCAAAACCTTTTTTTGTATCTATATTGCAAATAAATGAAATATTAAAAGAAAACAGATAAAGATTTAACAAAAAACAACTTGAATAAATTCAAATATTCAATTTTTATTTATTTTCGTATCTGTCAATGTGATGGTTTTTTATTGTATTTTTTATTTTAGCTGAAACTAATTAATCTATCATTTATTTGAAAAATATAGTTATTGGTATATGGGTTTTAAAGGAATAACAACAATTATATCATTTCTTATTACAATGTTTACAATACCCCTCACGGATCTAAAAAAATATGACTCAAGATCTAATTTTATCTTGTTCTCTGATCTTGGAATTTTTCTTATAAACAGATTATTTTAGATTCTTTCAGAATATTAGACTGTCAAGCAGTGGCAATTTATTAATACATTGATAATACTTTGTGAAAAAGAATAATACAAAATATTTTACTAAATAAACAAAATGTTGATATTAAAAAATATTTCAAATAGTAAAATTAACAATTAGAATTAATGAGTAATCTAAAAAGAAATTTTGGTCAAGGAAATCTTTGAAAAACAATTTTTTACAAAATTTAAATTTGTTTGTCTTGGACGTCATGGATTGTATTTGTGATCTTTCGCATAAAATATCAATTTTTGTATAAAATTATATTATTTAGGAATCCTGAAACTCTACCGACCAATGTCATTGATAGATTATTTGTTTCGAAAGATAATATCAAAGGTTTTCGTGAAAATCCAATGTATATTAATTCCTCGAAAACCATGTTTGAATTCAATGAGGATATTTCTTCACCAATGAATAATTTGAACACTTATTATCCAATGAAAGATGAAATCTTTGTGCCTTCTCAAACTGAGTCTTTCACCAACAGTTTCAGTGTTAACAATAGCAATCTGAAATCAAATTGTAGCATTGTTCTTCCTGTTGATTCTATTTCATCCTTTTTAGTCAATAAATTTCTAAGCAATGTTCAAGAATATTCAGAAAGTGCAATAGAGTTTAAAATGAATGAAGGTGAATATTTTATGAATAATAATAATAATGATAATAATAATAATAATAATAATAATAATAATAATAATAATAATAATAATAATAATAATAATAATAATGATGATAATAATAATGTGGAGGTTGTTATAATAATTATGGAAATAAAATGAGTGCACTCGAAAAATTGAAGGTGAACAAAAAACATCAAAAATCATTAAAGTACAAAAATTAATTAAAAATTTATAAAATTTGGAAATTAATATTTATCGGGGGAAATGGGTATGGTTGAACACCAAATCATAAGACTAGTCCAGTAATAATAAAAAAAGTTTAATGAAGTGTCACTAGGAAAAGTTATAGCGAAAATACAAATAAATTAAAGTTAATAAATTGGCTAATGGAAAGCCCGAGCTAATAAGAAACCCGAGCGATGAGGAAAACTCAGAGCGATCGAAATCTCATGGTAAAAATTTTAAAATTAACTCATCCGTGCGATAAGGAAATAAACAAATAGGCAATTATGCCAAGCAGTTTATTATAATCTTGACTAATTGGTGTTAACCAAATCATTCTGAGTGAGTTGTATTGTTTAATTGTATAATTATAGATAATTATTCTCAGTATAAAAGGAAAGCGCAAATTAGACGAGTTAATAGTTGGTCGGAGAAAGTATTATACAAACGAGTAATAGATCTAAAAAAATATTTTAGTTAAATATAATTATCGTATCTAAAAGGTATTTACCCCTTGGGTAGCCTTACCTCACGATAATCAGTAATTATCAGTGAGAGAAAATTGCAAATTAAGTGACAACTTATATTTGTAATAGAGTGAAATAAAGTATTTCCGCGTTGGGTTTGTTTTTTTATTATCTAAGGGACATGAGGGGTCAGAGAGCAACCACTTTAACGATAATAACCCAACAATAATAATAATAATAATAATAATAATAATAATAATAATAATAATAATAATAATAATAATAATAACGTTAAACAAAGATATTGCTAAATAATATTTATTAGTTTAAGCGATAAAGATTGCATACATGTTTCCCAATCGCTGTCCATTTTCTAACAGTTAGTTGATTGATCATCATCGAGACATTCAGTCACATTTTGTGACCACTGTCAAATATCTTCGTCACTGTAGTCCAGTAGATCGCTTGTAGATTGTTTACTTGTTATACTAAAACGTTTATTGTCCTCAAGATCAAGATTTACCCAACGATATCTGACAAATAGTTTTTAACTTAAAAGAATACCTACAGAATTACTCTTATAAGCTGAATAAATTATCTTCGAGGCGTTTGAAGTTGTTTTATTTTGTCGAATTTTATGTAACATAACTCTGGGATTATAACTTTAAAACTTTGAAATTATTAGTAAAATAAACAATAATTTTGAAAAATAAATATCTTTTATGTATTATTTGAAAGAATGATTTTTATCAGTACTATTAACACCAAATGATTAATCCTTTATAACTCTATTTACATTTAATTATAACTAGTCAATTAGGCCCTTCTATGACAGTCTGATAAAACACATAAAATTAACATATAAATTATAAAAATATATTATATTTATAATTATTAAAAAATTGAATTAATTCCGAAAACTAAGTCATCATAAAATAAATCATTTGCTGAAAATTCAAACATTATTAATAATAATATTTATGAATTTGTAGATCAAAATTTATATTTAAAAGCTTGCATAATGATTTAATTTCCTTGTGAAATCATAATCCAATACTTAAAACTTCATAACTTTAAGCTTATAGATTTAAACAATCACTTTGCAGCCATTTCAAAATTGGCTGAAATCCATTGATTTTTCACTTAAAATAAATTCCAATAAGTTGATTTATGTATCAACTTGTATTATAGCGGAATTTATCTCAGCGCGCCATGGGGTAGAACCCCTCTCAAGTACCACATTCACTGTTCAATATATTTTAAATGAAATGCTTGACGAAATTAAATGAATTATGCATCATTCGATTGAGAAAAGTTAATTTTCAGATTGGATTGAAATAAAAATGCCATGTTGATTAGAAATAAAAGCTATCTCGAAATTTTAATATAATGTAGTGAATGCAAAATTCTCTCGCAAAGATCTCGTAAATTCAGCATTATGAAAGTCAATGACTTTCAACTAATAAAATACTAATCAAATTTTTGCATTATTAAATCATTGATTAAAGTTTAATTTCCAAAAAAATATCGAGAAATAATGTTTCAGCGGTTTTGAAATAGGAAAAATATAATAAAATATGCCTTGAATTAAGTAAGAAATTTGTAACAAAATAAAGAAAAATTAAAAATGATGAATATTTATAATAATAATGAAAATACAAAAATGTCAATTTTTTAAAAAAAATTTGTTTATCTGAATATTTTATTGATTAAATTTAACTTTGATACATTTTCAACACTGTCGATTGAGACAAGGAATTTTTGTTAATTCTCCTTTGAAAATTCCATGGCAATTTGTCGAAATTTATTCAGTAAATTTAGTTTTTCAATGTTAATTAAAATGTTATTGACGGAAAATTTAGATTTTCCGAAAACATTTCTCAAATAATCACTTAAATCTATGCTCAGAATCCATTAGATATATGTCTTAATTAATGTAAATAGTTGCACTGAAAATATCGAAGGAATTTTATTATAAAAAAATTCTTTTCATAAACATTCTCAAGCGTCTTTTGATGAGAATGAATAAGTATAAAAAAATAAAACTTTGGAGAAAATCCTTTAAATGTGTATAATTTAGTTCTAAAAAAGTTCAGAATCAGTTCAAAATGCCATGATAATATATCCAGCTACACTAAACTTAATATGTCAATTGTACAAATATTTGCTGTCGATCCTTCCAATAAGTGTAGAATCAGAAAGCATTTTCATCTAGTGGGATAATTAAGATTACCCTTGGACATAGCAATGAAGAAATCCTGTTTTTAGTGTGTATGCAATAGATAATGTTTTTTCAGAAGTTTATTTTCTTTGGGGTTTGGCGGATTTTAAGTACTCTTTTGACATGATAAGAGGGTAATGTTCTCAAGACCTTCGTTTACTGGTATGAGCATTATTTTTAAAGAAAATATCTTAACTCTCAAGTCCAAGCTAGTAGCGACTTTTACCCATGAAAATACGGTTCACCAAACATGTTTTATAGACGAGTGGAGTGCTTCAATAAAACTTTCTTCTCCAAAATATAATTTAAATGTAAAGGAATAAAAAAGAATAAAAAAATATCAATATTGTAATAGAATGACTATGTTAGAAAAATAACACTCAAATATAAAAATGTTATTAATAACATTTTAAACATAAAAAAATAAAGTAATAAAACAAATAAATAAATTGCTATTCTGGAAATGTAATATCCTCTCATCATTTATCAACTATTCTCATTTTCAATTTCTTTTTCTTCATTTCAGACTACTTAAAAAAGTGTTTTTTGATTTAACCCAAATTTTTGACTGTTTTTTCCAAATGTTAATAAGTAAAGTCGTTTCATTTTTTTTGTTTCTAAAACAAAAATTTTTATTTATTTAAATTTATTTATTTAAAGTTTTGAAATATTTATTGGCTGTAAAAATGATTCTTATATTTATGTATTTTGAAAAATATTCTACACTTTTACAACAATCGTGTTCAACTATTAAAACTCTAGTACTGGCCAAAAAAAAAAGTTATTTTATAGAAGTACATTGTAAATAACAATTAAACATTTTATCAAAGAAAATTCATTTATTTTCACAAATATTTGAAAATTCATTCAATTCACCTTAAATAGTCTCACTGTTTCAGCATTTCAGGCAGTACAAATGTATAATTTATTCTATATAATTGTTTCTGTTAGATAATAAATAATAATAATGCACCAGTGCACTGCTTTCAACATTATCAATTAAGGTAATTATATCAAGAAATGAATACAATTTGTATTAACACTCGCTTTACAGTGCTAAATAACTCGCGCGTTATGTTGCTGTGTATTCGATACACATGAAAAAATAAGTGATTTATAATCCAAAAAATAGAAAAAGTGTCTTATTTGTAAGATTAAAAATATTGGCTATTGTTAAGATAAACATCCTAAACATTTTGCATAAGTGTAAATTCGTATAATTGTTATTATTATTATTATTATTATTATTATTATTATTATTATTATTATTATTATTATTATTATTATTATTATTAGTATTATTATCATTATTATTATTAATATTATTAATTATTATTTTATTTAATTTAATAAAAATTTCAGGTTGTTTATTTATACAATATTATTATTCATTAATTCAGTGTTATTCAAATTGTGTTCCATATAAAGTTCCTAAAAATGTCTTAAATGTTTACATAAACACTTATAAAATAAGAAAACAAAGAAAAATAATTCACGAGTAATTATTACAATGAAAAACGGTTTACAAGAAAAATCCAATGATTGGATTAAAAATACATTTCAAATAATATTATTAATCAGAATTTATTACTTACAGAACAGGAACAACTTATTAAACTATCAACAGATTCTTTGTTAAAATGCAAATACAAATGAGAACATTTTCTTGATTTTAGGTTAAAATTTACACGAAATGTCCTCAAATTTCTGCAAAAACTATAGAAGCTTAATGCCTTTCATATTTTTGGTTTTCAACACATGTCAGAACACTAGTTTACTAGAATATATCGTTATATTACGGTTGTTAAATGTCATTAACAATTTGTTTTAGAATGATTTCAAAGTTTTATTTAATAAATTATAATTTAGCCATATAATTTACAGGGTAGGTGCCCAATTTATTTACTACCAAGGGCTCTGACACCGTTATAACCGCCTCTGTTTATAGAGATATTAAAATTATTAGAATCAATGTGAAATAATTACTGATCACAAGATTATTATTATTATTATTATTATTATTATTATTATTATTATTATTATTATTATTATTATTATTATTATTATTATTATTGTTATTATTATTATTATTATTATTATTATGTTTGTAACTATAAAACGGTGATTCCTTGGTAGCAGCATAAATTAATATAACAGATAAGTGAATAACAAAATAAGCCCTTGCTGCGAAGTAATAATTATAATGTTGAAAAAGTTTCAATTATTAACCCTTTCTAAGGCAAAGGAAACTAAAAGTCACACACACTTGTCTGTCAGCTGTCAATAAATATAGTGGGAAAACAAATCTATGGTTTCAAATACTATAAATTTGTTCTCTTGTGGCTCAATATTTGTCAGTAGTTGTACCAAAAGTAAAAATGATTACCAACAGCGTTACACTTATATATTTTTATTAGTTCAAAATGGTGTATAGTATATTGCCACCACCTTAGAAAGGGTTAAACAATCCTCTTCAGTTTCTTGCAGAATTCTAATCATTAATGAGAAATTACCAAAATACGTTCCGATTTTCATTAAAATTCACTTTTTTGTTTTTTGATTGATTTAAATTTAAATTAAAAATTTTTTTTTCCTTTTAAAATTTCATTATATTAATAAAAATTTACAAATATTAAATATAAGAATTTAAATTTTTTATATATCGAATTTAACATTTTTAAAAATTAAATTAATAAATAAAAAAATGTTAAATTCGATATATGAAAAAAATGGAAAATGTAAAATTTTTTCAACAATATAATTATATTACTTCGCAGCAAGGGCTTATTTTGTTATTCACTTATCTATTATTATTATTATTATTATTATTATTATTATTATTATTATTATTATTATTATTATTATTATTATTATTATTATTATTATTATTATTATTATTATTATTATTATTATTATTATTATTATTATTTAAACATTTATTAAATATAGCAATCTTGATCACACAAATTAATGTACATTATCATAATTAATTATATAAAAACTACATAAAATATTGTACAATAAATAAATGTTATCTTTTTCATCGGAATCAAAATTCGAATCATCCATCATCAAAGAATTATGGAACCTCCCCAATAATTGTGGGGCATAATTATTGAAAGGAACAATAGAGGTTACCGGTACATTATTGAATGTGGAGCTTTCTAGAAAGTTATTAAAAACATAAATAAACTAAAACAAATTACGAGTGATTTTTGTACGATCCATAAAATTTTAATTTTGTGTAATTTTATACGAATCTCTGGAATAATGAGCTAAATTATATTAATAAATTGAAATTAAATAATGATGTGAAACAATTACCCATCACAGGCAACAGAAGGTTAATTACGTATATTAACCCAGATATACTAGAAAATGTTTTGTGTTCTTTTAAAAGTATTTCTCAATTTTTACGGGTTTCCACGTTCTGTTTCTGATATATTTTGATTTTTACAGCCTTGATTTAGTTAATTAATTTTTTACTAATTTACACGGCCCTAACAATTATGACAATGTGGTAGAAAGGCCATAAACATTCCCTAATGTTTAAAACATAATCACTTCTAAATATTTATTCATTGTCCACATTGTTTTCTTTGAACTAGATCTCAATGATACCTGATTAGAGCAATGACTGTTAAACTTATTTTGTGCTGGAAGCATTTTTAATTTAAACATTATTAATAATTCGCCCCGTTTTAATTTGACAACATGAAAGAATTGATAACCTTGATCATTATTTATGGAAATTATCCTCTTATTTGAAAGTCAAGATTGGCTTTTTCATTATTCGAAATCTTAATCTCATGAAAGATTTTGCCATATTTATACGACCAGAGGTGATCCGTTGATTAGTCAGAGTGCATTTCGTTAGTTATTTAATAAAAATTGAAATTATAAAGAATTCATAATTAATTATATATCTTATAGAGTGCACTCACAACCTAGATGTAATAAATTAAGGAATAGTAATAATAAATTATTGTCCTCATTGGACCAGTACGAATCATGTATATGAACAAAGGATGAATGCCGTATTAGTAAATTTAATTTAGTTAGTAATTTATTTTTTAATTATGGCACTTCAAGTAAATTCATTTTCTTATTGTTTATGGAATGTAAATTTACTAATGATAACAAACAATTTTTTATTTTAACCGCTTGTTTATTATAATTTATAATTCACATATAAAAGTGATGATAATATTTTATATACATGTCTCACTCATACATGAAAAAACGACATCTTTTTAACAAGACGTTTAATTACTTTAATTATTTAATCGAAATTTTGATTGAATAACTCAAAAAACAAATATAGACCTGATATGTTCAAAAAAATTATTAATTACAATAACAAATTGTTAAAATACTTGATTGCATTTTTAATTTTAAGATGCAGATGAAAAAAGCCTCATTAATAATTTGGTGCCTATTAAATCTTTAGAAAATATTCTTTTAAAAGAATCTAAAGAACCACCAGCTATTCCACCACATAGAAAACCGTCAACTATCATTGAAGAATCTGAATCAGATAATGACACAGTGAAGAGTGTTTTAGATCCGCAAGAAAAAGAAAATATTGAACTAATTAATTCTGACAACAGAACCAGTGAACCATCACCGAATTCATCTACAATCACATCCATACCAATATTTTCTATCAAACATGGAGACATTGATAAAATTTTATCGGAAAGTGTCGGCGAATATGATTATGCATATAATAAATCATGGTCCAAAGGAGTAGAGGTTAGATTTTATATTTCATATGTATATATTTATATTTTTCATTTTTCTTCTGAATTACATATGCATATTTTTGTAATTTAAATTGCTAGTAATTACGAATACCATTAATTATGTTATTAACAGTTTCAATACTTCATTTATTTTCATTATGATTATAGATCAAAAATTATTTTTTTTGTAACATAAAGTTTTAGTGCTTAATAAAGGTAGTTCCGAAAGTTTGTATGTCATAGGAAAATGAATTTTTTTAATCTATAACAATCATGGGGTCGCGTAGCAAAATTCTGGGGTCGCGAGAGATAAAAATACAATTTAACAGAAAATGTTTAACTTGTAAAATTATTGTTATAAAGATAAAATAACAATTATCGTAGATAAATATATCATAAAATCTTGTTTGTACCTTCATTTCTATTAAGAGTATTGTAATAACTTGAATAACATTTACTATGAATTAGAATTAGAAGATATTATAGGAATTTTAAAAAAATATAAATTTATTTTTCTTTTATATTTGTATGGGGTCGTCAAGAAACTCGCAATCATAAATGGGGTCGTGAATTACAAAAGTTTAAGAAGCTCTGATTTAGAGTAATAAAGTAAAAGTGAACAAAAAAATTTTTTACTAATAGTTTCAAATTTTTTTTGGTTTTCACCTCTAATTGCTTTTCATTTTTCTATGACATAAAGAATTTTTTATGATTTGACTATGAATCAGTAATGATATTGATGTTTTATTGATACTCACAAAATTTCCGAAAATTTGTGAATATCAATAAAATATCGATATAATTACTGATTCATAGTCAAATAATAAAAAATTCTTTATTTCGTTTAAATTTAACTTTAGAAATTTAAATTTTGTGATATTTTGAATTATTATTATTATTATTATTATTATTATTATTATTATTATTATTATTATTATTATTATAATTATTATAATAATAATAATACTAATAATAATAGTAATAATAATAATAATAGTATAATAATAATAGCCACACGACTAAAGGATTAAATCCAAAATTCAAAAACAAATCTTACTCATTTGGTTCCTTTAAACTTTAACCGAACCCATTATTTAAAAAATAATTACTTCTTTTTAAATAAATAAATTAGATAAAAAAATTACAAATTTTAAAATCTTAAGGAAATCCTAAACTCATAGCAATCCATTGTTCTAACTGCGAAGAATGAGGGCCTATAAATATAATAAATAAATCATTTATTTAAATCAGTATGTATAAAAATCTCAAAATTTTCAATGTTTTAAACTTTTTTCATATATTTTTTTGTATTTATTTTAAAATAAATTGTTATATCAAATTTTTGGTTAGAGCGTCCTTTTCACGTAAAATATAATAAATTTTCAAAGATTTAATACAATTTCTTATGAAAAATCCATGTTATTTTTATTTATGTTAACTTCATTCTTCTTTTGTTTATTATATTGTTTTTATGATATTGTTTTTCTTATTATTTTTATTTATCCATTTGACTTTAATATTTATTTATTTTATTGAATTAATTTTTTTTAAATGAATTTTTTATTTTTGTAAATAAAAAATCTGAAAACATTTTTTAAGGCGCCTTATAATTCCTAGCACAGTGGTTACCAATTTCATAAAACGCCACCGCATAATGGAATCCAAATTTTCTCGTAAAATTACTTTATTCAGGATTGATCATTTACTATTAATTATATTATTTCAATATTTAGTTCAATCTCTCAATAAATTTATCTGGAGACAAGAAAAGTAAACGTATAAAAACTTCACATTCATCAAGCCAAAGTAAAAAAGAGAAAAACGAGGCATCCATTGACAGTATAATGGAAGACGAAATTAATATCAGTAATGATCAAATGAACAGTCAAATCTTAGAGCCATTAAATGTCTCAGTTGACTCATTTACTGATTGCACAGATGAAAGTTTACCAGTTCACAGTTTCCCAGAAACAAGTCCTATTCCTTTTCTAAAAGTGAGTAGTATTGAGGCGGATGCACTGAAACCGAGTCCAACGACATTGTCACGAAATAGCCAAGTATCCAGTTCATTTGCAGAATCAGAAACAGATAGTAGAAATGAGCCTTGGGATGTTATTCACGGCCGTTTCTATAAAGATGTAATTGGTAAAAAAAATTAATTTTAATTATTTGAATAAATAATTGTTTTAAATAAACAAATGTAGTCATTCAAAATAAGCCTTCAGTTTTATCAGTCTCTTCTAAATGATATAAAAGTATACAAATAAAGATGAATTGTAGAAAATTTTATAGCATGTAAATGTTTTGTTTTTACAAGTCTAATATATATATATATATATATATATATATATATATATATTATATATTATATATATTTTATATTTAATTTTTTTTTGAAAAATACTGTTTCTGAATAGCTCTACCTAAATAATCGTATTTTTCTTTATTATTTTACTAATATTCTTATATAATTTTTATTGATTATTAGTATTTCTATAAGTATTATGAAAAAAACCTTTTACATTTAAATATAAATATTTTATTTTAATTTAATCCATAAAGTTTTCAAATTTAATACCAATTTTTGATAAATGTATTTAAAACAAATTAGTGTAAATTTTTATTGAAATATGTGATATATATATATATATATATATATGCTTATATTGTTATGCTAACGTTTGGTTCTAAATATCAGTATATGATCTTTGAGACATAAAAATCAAAATGACTAACCATGATTAATATGGTGGGTTTATCATTATATTGTTATTCATTACAGTCATAAAGGTGATAAAATAATTTAGTACTTAATGTGAATTGTACATTTTTTATAAAATTAATAAAATTTGATACTTTTGGTAAACCTATAATATCTCACCAAATAATAGAGTCACAGATCAAGTCCGCTTTTCATTATAAAACAGTTGGGTTATGATTGGATTTTTGCGTATAAAGCAACAACAATTATGCGAAAGTCACATAAATAAAGTTTATTATTTGTTTAATTAAAAGTACTTGTAAAAATAGCGAATTATAACTTTCATCTTTTTTAGAATTTTTAATGGAGGGACAAAAATTTGAATAAAGAAATAAATACAACATTTAACACGATTTAACTAATTGTCCACGAGTGGTCACAAGAAAAACATTCATTGTAAGCAACATAAAAACAACACTGAAAAATACTTTTATTTTACAAAAACAATTGTATTATATAGAAGCATTAAAATATTATTATTATTATTATTATTATTATTATTATTATTATTATTATTATTATTATTATTATTATTATTATTATTATTATTATTATTATTATTATTATTATTATTGTTACTATTACCATCATTGTTATCAGACCTGCAGAGAGCTTCAATGGGCCAAAAATATTTCTCGGGGCCACATTATATTTTTTTAAAAAATATTTTCTGTAATTTGGTCTATATATTTAAATTATAACAAAAACCATTATTTTTAATTTACTGATATACATTTTATTCTTAGAATAATTGCTAAATTTCGAAACAAAAAAAATCATCTAAAGTTTAGATAGTTGACATTGGATCTATTATCAATGAGTTCTTATAAAATATTTCATGGAAAATATGAAGTCTTTACAATTCTAAAAACCCAGAGTCCATTTAATCGGGCAAGATTTGCATTAAAGTTTTTAATTATATCACTTTATAATAAAGAAAAAATATTTTCTGCATAAAAATTTCACACATAGGAATTATTAATTTTTTTTATAAATAATTAATAAATATTATTTTATTTAATTTAATTTACATAATTAGAGATATGTTATTAATAATTAATAAATATTATTTTATTTTATTTAATGTACATAATTAGATATATGTTATTCCTTAATAATTTATATATTGTTCAAGCTAATGTATATTATTTTTGATTTTATGTTAACTGACGTTTTCGCCACGGGGGTAAATGCAGTTGAAAAGCAATAAATATGAGAAGTCAATGATAAAAAAATGTTGAATTGTGATTATTGCTTAAAAATTATAAGGGAGAATAATTACAAAATTTATAAAACATTTTCTAATTAGTATAGGTAAAATAGCGATGTTGAAATTAATTCGAAATGATTATTTATCTTGGTCAAATATCTCGTTTTATTTTATAAAATGTATACATTTCAGCTTATTGGTGTCGAAAATATAAATATCACAAATCCAGCTATTTCTATTGTTGGGGTTAGGTGATTTTCAAAAAAAATTATAATAAATAAAAATTTTGGAAAATAAAATAATTAATTAAAAATAAACAAAAAATTAAAATCAATATTTTCCGGGAGAAATGGGTATGTACCGATGCCAATTGACGAGACGAGTACGAAAATAATAATATAAAATTAAATTGGTACCCCTAGAAAAAGTTATTAAGAAAATACAAATTAATTAATTAATTAAAATGACGAAAACAAATAAATTAAATTAAAGAGAAATTCTCCGATTTAGATAAATTTAATTACGAAGGGAACTAATTATTCCGTAATGTGATTTATTTCGCATACTTCTCCCGGGGAACGGCCGAAGCAGCCAAAAGATGAAAGTAAATTGTTTAACTAGTTCCCCGGGAGTCCAATGTAAATTGCCCTCAATCGGATTAGTTGTTTGAGGAGAGATTCCATATATAAAGGAGTCTCAAATCAACAACAGAGACACAAAATAGTTTAGAAAAATTGCGATTAAATTTTAAATAAGCTCATAAATTTGAAAAGAAATAATAGTGTTGGGTTATAATTTTTTTTGGTAGTGTAGAACTGTTTGCTCTGACTATAATAATAAGAAAGTTGAAAAAGATTCGTGAGATCGGAAAAGAAAACTAATCAGACTTGTCATGGATATTTTAGTAGTTCATTGAAAAGGCGGCTTCCCGTGGGGATTCCTGTCAATATTGTAATAGTAACATTTGAATCGTTGTGAAATTGTTTGTATCGAATAAAAGTTTTCCTGTCTTGAGTTATTCCAGTATCATTTAAAGAGCACGTGGAGTCAGAGCAAACAGTTCTACTGAACCAGAAAAAATTATAACTCAACACTATTATTTCTTTTCAAATTTATGAGTTTATTTAAAATTTACAGAACAACGTAAATTTAACAAATCTACAAAAAAATAAAATAACTAAAAATTTTACAAAACACAAATTATTATTTTTTATTAAGTATTTTTTAAAATAAAAATCATAAATCGACCTAGGAATTCTATTTAATCTTACTCTTACGAATTTGGAGCTTAGTCCTAAATCAGTGAGATGGAATTAATGACATCTCAGTTTAGAACCTAGAGTAAAGTGATCAGATATTTTTTATTATAACGCGAGACATGTTCAAATCAAAATTTTATAAAACGCTTCACACATAGCAGACAGAATTTTGTTAAATTATTTATTTTTGTGTTAATATAATGCATTAATGACTATAACAGTTGAAAATGAGATTTATTTCTAGTAAATTGATTAATCAAAATATTTTAGATTTAATACCACATTTGTTATGGCTTAATAGGAAAGCACTATCTAATATAAAGTAGACGAAGCCGAAAACCTTTAAATGATTTCATAGTGAAAATGATGGTACACTTTTCGAGGAGGTTATCAGTGAGGAACAAACAACTTAAATCCGGGACGTCTGGTCACTTTAACTTAGATGCAAATGATTATTGTGTGTTAGGTAAAACACGAAAAGTAAATATAAGGGAGTTAAAATAATAAATAGTGAACTAATATTCATAAACAAGCCCTTTTTTATTTTCCATTACGTATCAAGTAAAATTCCCAGCTGCGTTAAATATTTTTATTCATGTGTAACTTGTTCATATTATCTTAAAGAAAATAATTAGGATTTGTCTGATAAAAACTGAAATATTAAATTTTTATCTCTATCAATATGTTCGAAATTTTTCTTGCCGTTTTCACAAGAAATTTATTTCATATGAAATCTTGATTAAATGGCAAAATTATTACTTAAAGAATAATTCAACAATCTCATTTCTATTTGAAAGAATTTGTTTTCCAGTTATTTTCCAGTAACCTGGGCTTTTATTTTAATTACAATATATTAATTATAATTAACAATTAATTCGTTATAATTAAATTGTGGATGACTAAAAAGGTTCGAGTTGTCAAAAAAAAAGTCATGAATAAAACCCTTTATTCCCCACCAGACAGTAATCATTGTCTTTTTTGGGTGTAATTGGGACTTCTGCATGTGCTTTCGACGTTCGTCCACCTCCAACCACTGTCCAGACCTTTTTCTGTTATAATAATGATTCTATTTTAAAAAGGCAATATCTTATTCCTTAGAATTAAGGAAGAGCAAATTTCCAAACGCTTCATTTTTTTTCTTTTCGCTCAAATCATGGGGAACCCATTTATCTATTTTTTTCGTTTACTTTTTGATTCCAAGTGCCTCTAAGTTGTTGTAGGTGAACATCCTAGTTCAATTGTAAAATCGTGGACTGATTATTGGAGGTTATTTTCAACAATCTGTCGTAAATTTTCATCACTTAGGACATATCCTCCCCTAGGCAAATTATACAGATCCATATTTCCTGAACGAAACCTTGCAAACCACCTCTATTGTTAGTAGCATCTGTTTCCGTATGTCCTAATTGAAATTCATATAGAAAAAGAAGTCTTAAATTCTTAGAATCCATCATAAATAAATATCTATATAAAGTAAAGATTAATTTTAATTAATTTTAATTAATTTTAATATTACCTTGCAATATTAAACAGTATAATATGAAATATTATTCAAACTAAATATCTTGTTAAATAATTATATAATACTGAGATTTTAAACAATTTTAAAAAAAAACATTTCATATCAAACAACCTAAAGTATTAAAAAAATCCTGAATATTATTTGTATCATTATTAATAATAATAATATTATAAGGAGTTTTTTTGTTTTTCACCTCTGATTTCTTTATAAGTGACATAATATTTTCTACAAAATTTGACTATGAATACCTTTAATAAATCTGATTCATAGTCAAATTTTGTAGAAAATATTATGAAATAATAATAATAATAATAATAATAATAATAATAATAATAATAATAATAATAATAATAATAATAATAAAGAAGAAGAATAACAAAAATAATAAAAGATCAATAAGAAAAGAAGCAGAAAGCGAAGGTCTAATTAAATTTTGTTTATGGGTGATCAGAATCTATATTAGGTCGAAATATTTCATATTTCATTTTATGAATAAGTATTGCGGAAATTGGCTTAGATAGTTATTTATTTATACTATATTTATAATAATAATAATAATAATAATAATAATAATAATAATAATAATAATAATATAAAACGGTGATTTCTTGGTGACATTATAAATTTCAACTAAGTAAATAATAAAATAAGTCATTGTTGCAAAGTATTAATTAAATGGGCAAAAAGATTTTCGATTATAAAATAATTCTTTTGAATTTCTTGGAAATTATTTGTTTCAGTTTTCAAATGATTTTTGGTTCTTATTTAAAATTAATTTTCTGTTTTCTGATTGGGTTAAACCTTTTTTAAATCTTCTTTAAATAAAATAAATTACACTTTACACAAATTTAGAAACTTTAAACAATTATCTTCAACAATTAACACTATACAAAAAAACCAGTGAAATCGCCGGTTTGATATGTTGTTAACGTTGATAAAAAGATTAAAAAACCCATAAGATCAAATTTAATGAAAAATAATGAATTAAATAATCAAGATTTTAAGAACTTTAAGGGGTAAAAATCAAAATACAATTATATTTATATCTTGAATTAATTATCAATGGATATTTGAGGACTTTTGCTTTGTTAATAGAGAAAAGCCTGTTGTATGCTTTTCATAAACTTGCAAATATTCTGGATTATGTCATTGCTGGTGTTTTAATCGTTCAAATTAAATCTTTTTCTTGGTATTTCCCTCTTAATCTAAAAAAATCAACATTTAAACAAAAGTTTGTCTTTAAAATATCATCACTATTGCTTCTATTTTTACAAGTAAACACAATTTCCAAATTTCCGTGATCTTGCTGGGCTACATGCAAATTCTATAATATAATTGTTTTTTTTTTCAGCAGCATCGTTGTTTAAAATTTGCTTGAATCTTTCATGGAACTCAGCTGCTGATCACTTTCAACATTTTCCAACGAAAACATTTATTTCCCATTGAATCATTGAACTTGATTGCCATTGATCAGGTTGAATCCTCCCGGTTGGGAACTCTGAGTGAAATGCAACAGTTGCTAGAAATTTAGTTCCACCCGCGACTTTAACTGGAAAAAAACATTTGCATTGCTTTTGATTTTAGACTTAAGTAATATAGAATAGAAATCATTCATTTGTAATCGGGAAATATTTAAATTAAAATTAATTAATCTACAGAAAAATTCTAAACAGAAATTCTATCCAGATTTATATTTGATAATTTTTTTGTAAATCCTGCAAATAAAATAAAACAATCAAAAAAAATTTTCATCAGAAGTTAATGAAATTTTTTTAAATTTTCACCGGTATAATATAATTTGCAATTTTAATTTAATTTAATTTAATGTTTTCCTACGTTTTGATTTAACAGTAATTCCTTATTTCGCGCTTGCGTTGACGTGAGTAGCTCATTTATCTCTTTTTCATAACCATTACTAATTTTAGTAATTTGACAAAATGTAAAATTGAGCATTGAAAATTTTTATTGTTCAAATTTAGTAATATATTTGTAATATTTGTAAGTGGGACTCATTTCCCTTTGAAATAATATGAAAATGTATTAGAAACTCTGTGGAGGATAAGTAATGCAAAAATTTTGAGTTTTTCAGAGCTATTTCTTACTTTGAATGAACTTTTTTCGTTAAATATAAGTTATATTATTTTCCTATTTATATTTATCTTTCATCTTTTTATAATTAAAAACCGGTTGCAATTCTTTCTAATTTATGTATAAAAATTCCTGGTAACATACATTTTTTAATTTTTTTAAAATTTTTACAAATTGTTTTTATAGTTTAATGTAATGATTGCATTAATTATTTATAGTCCTTAAATATTGCAAACCACTTTTTCCTAAATATAATTCTGCTAGTTTCGACAAAGGGGTTTTCTTTTTTAAAAAACATTTTTAAAAATTTAGTTTATATTTTGAAATTTAAATACATATATTTATTCACACCTTTTGCAGGACATTGTCAATACTTTATAACTATTATAGATACAGCTTTAAAAAATGCATTTTATTGTGTTAAATTTAATTAAGAAAGCATCATAAAAGACTTCACAGAAACTATATTTTGTTTAAATTGGTCACTAAAATTTGTATATTAATGATAAATGCACAACAATTTACTTTGAGAGTTACTGTAACATTTATTATTAAGCATATATTTTTCATCTTGTTAATAAATGTTTCAAGAAAATTTTATATAGTTAAAACAAAAACAAAAAAATATGATTTTAATCAAATAATAAAAGCTTTGAACTAGATATTACTGTTAAAAAAAATTTTTTTCTGCATGACAAACAATATATACATAAATAAAGTCTGCTCAAAATTAAATAAAATCATTTAATTTCATTTATCCTTTTTCTTGAATTTCTACCTTTATTCATCATCAATATTATTTCTCTTTTTTAAATTTTCGACTAATGATCAATGTTTTATATTTAATAGAAATTTTCGGTATTGTCTTTTTCAAGAAAATTTTCATTATTATTTTATAAAATTTTAAATAATTATATTAAAACCTGCTCTAATAAGACCACAAACTTCTTTTGTTACACTAAAATTTTAAATGTATTTTTCTCGTAAATTATTTGTGACATCCGTTTAAATGATCTGATATACACTGCAAAACCCAGTCGTATTAAGGTAAACCCCCGGATAATGATCATAAAGTTTTGTGATAATTTGTTAGTTTAGGGGGATCAGTAAAATGAGGCGTCCTCAATAAATAATTTTTTTTTATTGAATTAAATTTTTCTTTTAAAATGAATAAATAATTTGTTACTTCTGCAAATAAAAGATGCCACCAAAGTCAGAGGTAATTCAAATGTGACATTATCAAAAAATATAATTTTGGTTCCACAATTTGCTATGAAATTAGATTTGAAATTTATATGCAAATGAATATAATAAATCTAATTACAAATAAATAATTGATTTTCTGAAATTAATAAGAAATTGCACTTTTAATTAAATTTTTTAATTAATTATGGTTTCGTTTTGCGAGAATAATGAATCGGTGCCGGGACGGCTCTAGACATAATACTTTGCATTTTCGGACGATTTTCAGGTTATTTTGAGATTTTATCAATTTCCCATGGAAAAATATTTTTTTTTCTATTTTGATTTATAAATAATTATCAAAACTAAATTGAAATCATTTTGATTTTTTCCCAATTTATTTCCGACATTTTTTGTTTCTTGTGAAAACGAAATTGTTCCAATAGTAATTATGATAATCCGAAAAAAGTGATTTTATTTTTCAACCTACGTAACGTGATTTTTCCACATCCTAAATGTAAATGTTGGCGCCAGTTTTGACTTCAAATTTCTGTTTTGAATAGTTGATTTTTTTTGGAGAAAATGTTATTTACTGGAATTTTTTCCTTGATTAGACATACCAATGTGATTGATTAAAACAAATAAAGATTTATCATTTTTATATTATATTTTTTTTCTGAACATATAAAACGATTTTTATTTTTGGTAATTTTCACTTGTAAAATTTTAAAATTTTATTTTTTAACATGTAATAATTTTTTTTATAATATAAAAAAAATTCAATTATAAAAATACAAGTGTCCAAATGTAATGATGTATTTTTCAAATAAAATAAACGAATAAGACGAAGAAAAAATATTTGACTATTTATAATTAAAAACCAAAAAACATTTTGGCATATATTGCATGTGGGGAATCACTAAAAGTGAAATTTAGTTTTATGTTGAAGAATAAGAGTGAGTTCTATTTCAATCTTGTTCAACAAGTTATGGAAATTGAAAATACAAAAAAATGTTTCTGATTTGCGTTATTTGCATTTTCTATTCAAACAAGAAGTTTTTCAACAACATTAACTCAAGACTGTTATCATATAATGTTCACACATATGATGCTCAGGACTATAAAAGCTGGTGATTGCCTTGGGTACACAAAATAAAACTTTTAAAAATTTTTGACTATTCTTTTTTCTACGGTTGTAAAATTTATTTTTAATTAATTTCGTTTGCTAATAAACAAAAATTCAAGGTCTCTTTATATAACACACATAAACCTAACATTAAGAATTTTTTAACTATGAATCAATAACAATATCGATGTTCTATGATATTCACAAATTTGTCTTTTTTCAAACCAAAATATTTAATATTTAAATTTTAAATATTTTGGTTTGAATTTTATTTATGTTAGTTGGATATTGATGGATGGTTTGTGTTTTTTGATAAAGATAGATTGTGCGGCTAATCTTTGTGACATATTTTTTGAATGCTTCTTGTAGTATTTGGCATTTTGTTTCGTGAAGGAATAGATAATTACTGGTTTTGTTTTTGATGTATTCATTGAATCGTGTTCGGAATATTGTGTGTTTTCCCAACGTACGTTAAAAAAATAATATTAAATTTGTAAATATAAAGTTTTTAAAATAATAGAAATTAAAGGTAAATTATAAACTGTAATAGAATAAATTTGTTGGTAAAAATTTTTTTTTGTTCAATTCTTTAATTTTTTTATTCATAGTTTTACACGTATCGGTTTGTGGTTATCAATTATTGCATTAGTTGAAATTATTTAATCGTTTTTTTATTGCATTTCAAATTTTAGGGAAATTATACAATTATAATATAAAAAATTAATTCAAGCCAAGTAGGACCCTGTGAAAATAGTTGTCATTAAGCCACACAACTACAAAAATGTCCCTGGCAAAGTTACTAAGTTTGCGTGAATTTAATGAAAGGATTTAGGATGGAATTATTAGTTTGTTATTTTTATTTTAAATTATAATAGTATTTTTATTACACCAATTTCCATTTCTGAAATAAACAATTGAATTTATTGAAATTACACTGTGCAAGTGGTGAAATTTTTGATTCGAATTTGCACATTTTCTAATATTTATGTGCAATGTTGACCATGAATTGGCTAGATGAAGAATTAAAATTAATTTGTTTAAATCGGCGTGTGCACGAATTATTTAAACAATTGATTAATTTCATCCAGGCAACTGATTTTAATAATCAAATTGAAACGTGCATTTTCATGATATTTAGTGAACTTTAACCCACCAAAATGAATCAATGTTTTATGTAAAATATTTTTTATATATCTAGCGCACTTTTGTATTTTTATTGAAATCGACAAATTATTGAATTTTGAAGACCGGAATAAATAATATTTATTATCATTCAAAGGTCAGACAGATTATATTTTAAATATCAATTATATAAAAAATAATATAACTAAACCATCAGAAGTTTACAGAGAATCAAGATTTTCAATGAGTGTTAGAGAATATTTGCATATTTATTTAATTATTAATTGTATTTTATTTATTTATTTATGAGTATCAATGTTTGATTGTAATGTCTGATGAATGAATAAATTATGACGAATAACTCAAAATATGAAAACATCATTTCTTCAACAATTTGTAATATCTAAATAATAGATCCGGTTTTTGCTCGAATTCTAGATGATGCGTTCTAAATTCAAACAGTGAGATCCATATATTATTGTATTAAATAATTTAAATTTGGAGAGGGAAATAAAACGAAAAAAAGATTCAACGTTAAAGGAAAAATTTAATATAGCTCCAAGAAACTCAAAAATTTAAGTAAAACTACAAAAAATGGAAATTTTGCAGAAATTTTGGAAATTTCAATAAAATTAAGGATTTGTGAAAACGATTTAGATAAATTCGTTGTAAATTAAAAAGGAACATTAGATTATGTAATAGATTGTAAATGCACTGACCAATATATTTACATTGCTTGAAATTCAATTTTGTTATTAATCAAGCGACGCTTTGAGTTAGATCAATAGTTGTTAATTTCTTATTTCACTGACAAATCCAAATTTTCTTTGAAATCTAAGTTGTTAAATTGTTGGTAGGCAGTTTCCTAGATTACAAAAAGTACTGGTTGTAGAAAAAAAATTCGCTTTATTTATTTTAATTATATTTGATTTAAATTTTCAGTTGGTAAAAAAATTTAATTATGACTCCAAGTGCTATAGATAAAATAACCATGACCAAAAAATATTGGAACTTTATTTGTTTTACACATTTTATAATTGTGATTTAAGATTTCATGAGAGGTATAGGGAAATAAGTTTTTCTAACGTGTTCTTCAATAAGATTGATATTGAATGACTTAAAATACTTTCTTCCACAAGCATTTCACAATTGTCCCCTGTTTTCAATCAGAATTGGGAACTGTAAAAAAATTTAACTATCATTATTTTTCACCAGTCATCAAAATTTGAACTTTTACTTATAGTAACCCCAGTCTATTGAAAAAAATTTAGTTTGACAGAGTCTTTTATTAATTTCTTCTGTAAAACTTCGAATTTCATTTTCTTATTTCATGAGAATGATGGTGCAGACAGATTTTTCATTAATTAATTAATGTTTTATAAGTAAATTTTCTAGTGACTCCTATCAATTTAAAAACATTTGATACATATTTAATACATAATTAACAAACATTATGATGGAAGACTGATAATGAGGATAATTTAGTACAAATTTCTTAGGAGATTTCTTGAATTTTATGTACTGAACTCATGCCCGAAACATATACAACAGTCAAACCAAAGTCTCATTAGAGCAGCGATTTTCAATCTTTTTTAACTTGCGTACTGCTTGGTAGTTCATTATCCTAAATTTTACCCCTTACATTGTTATTATTTTAAACTTGTTCTAAGACTAAATAAATACCAATAGCGTATCAAGGAGCATGCCAATTGGTGAAAATTAAAAGATTTTTTCATAAAAAACAACATAATAAATATAAATTAATATAAAAATAAAGTTTAATATTCGAAATTTTCATCGAAATGAGAGGGGAGACAAGTATATTTTATCCATATGCCATAAATAAATTTTATTCGAGCACCCTAAGCCATCAAAAGCCTACACTTAGGGTTACGCGTTCAACAGGTTGAGAACCGCTGCATTAGAGTGTAATTGCAAGCCCACATCAAACCTTGAAATAACGTAAATTATATTGAAAAATGTTTCGTAATCTGAATTAAATAAATAATGATTTCTTACACACTCGTATTTTCGATGGTAGATTTTAACCGTGTTCCTCCAGGTTTTACTTAAACTTTATTGTTTAAATTTTGAAATCAAAAGTGCTTCTGAAATTTAATAGGCTCACTAGAGCCGTTTGTAAGATTTGTACAAGATTTTAACTTTTTTTTACTTACGCTCTACGACCGTCATAGTTCTTTTAATCGTTTGTTGTACTTTTTATGCAATTTCGTTTTATTTGTAAAATAAACTTGATGTGCGCATCTTGCTCGAAGGATACTGATTGAAGATAGTGGGATATGTTTGTATCATATTCTGACCTCAACCTTCAAATTGACTATGCCTATTGTCTATCATATTCAGAAATATATGGTAATTTCAATGAGACTTATCCACAAATAGTCTCTTACAAATCTCTCACATATTCAAACACCCCATTGTCGGTTTTATATGAAGCAGATCCATGCATTTGGACATCTGGGATTGGCTACTAATTTCTCTCACTGTAGTTTTAGTGGTTAAAGATCTATTTTTATAGCTACGTGGTATTTGTGAACAGGTTACATTTTACTATCAACAACTTCCTTGTCTAACTTAGTTATTTCATCCGTTTCTGGACCGTTAACTTTGCCTTTAGGTACTCACGCGTTAGCTACTCGTGGAAACGATCTCCACAGGGCCCTTTATATCATATTCATTTATTATCACTTTTAAGTAAATGATTTATCATTAATTAATTAATTTGACTTTCTATGTTTAAAACCTGTTACACAACATTCATATGATATTCCCACTTTTAATAGTTGATCCCGTCTCCATTCTCCTTCATGAAATTTGTTAATTTTCAGTTCAAAATTCGATTAATTAATTTGTAATTAATTTATGCAACTCGAATAAAGTTTTAATTGAATTTCAGTGCATTTTAGATGATTATCTGAAATCTGTGAATTTTGTTTTACTTATATTTTAGTCAGTAATATGTTTTAATAAAAACTCAATTATTTGACTGGTTTTTCTGGTCAGTGGACAAATTACATTTTTACACAAAATATTTATCTGTAAATTTTTAAAATATTTTATTTAATGAAATATTAATAATAAATTGTTCGTTTGTCGATTTATACTGCTATTATAGTAGTTGAGAGAAAAAACAAAATTATTTATGTTCTTACACAGTTTCAATAATTAAATTTCCCTGGATTTTTTCTTATATTTGTTTTAATGTAATCAATAATTTCCATTTATTTCAGATATTATTTATTAGAATGCGCATGCATAGCAGAGTTTACCCCCTACCGTTGATACAATATGTTTAAGGAATAAATGCGAACCCGTGAGCCTGAATTTTTTCATATTTAATTTCAATGAATTGTATTAATAATCTCTATTTGTTCCTTCACAGCAATTGTTCATATATATTTCCATTCAAACTCCAAATAATGTTGTGCTAATTTTAAACAAATTTTCGCTTGAGAGAATGCAATTTTTGGTCTATTTGTCACGTTGTACACTGGTTGGCTATTTTGTCACACAGTTCATTTTGCATAATTTTGTTTTGAATTGAATTACATTAAATATTTTATTTAAATTTCTTTTCAGTATTGTGTCATTTAATTTTGACAAATAAACAAATTTGTTGAGACAAACGTTAAAAGAGCTGTGTTCTGTTGCTTCATTCTTCAACATGACTGCAAGAGGTAAGCTTTTATCATTCTCTGAATAATTGAAATAGGATGTTGACTCCTCCTTTTTGTATTATTTCCCATCTAATCCACCAATATATTTCTCTACAACCAAATTCTGTTTGATCTTGACTTGTTTCTATGATTTCAATAAGCTTAACCCTTTTGAAATTTATTAGTTCTTAATATGCCGTAAGTGATTTTCGAATGAATAGAAATTGTATAAAATTTATCAAAAATTAATTTTCGCACTTATTCGATAAAATTAATTTATATCAAATCTTCGACGATTCAAATAAACGCTAAATATTACAATTAATTAATTAATTACAATTTTCCATTTTTATTTGATTAATGGATAAATTTGAAGCACCATTTATTATGCATTTTGTTAATATTGTGCACCAGCTATGTAATATTTTTAATTGAATAAAATATATTATAAACATAATCAAAAAAAATAAAAATTATCTCTCAATGACATTAAAAAATTTTTAATATTTGACTATGAATCAGTAATGATATCGATGTTTTATCGGTCAAGACTATTTTTGTGAATATCAATAAAAGGTCGATGTCATTACTGATTCATAGTCAAATATTAAAAAAAAATTATGTCATTGAAAAACGAAAATAAATCAGAAGTGAAAACCAAAAGAAGTTCTTATAATATTCATTTTTTAACAATATTTTATATGATGTCTAATGAATTTTAATTAGTTATTAATTTATACAACTAAAATACAAATATTTTGAAAATGTAAACATATCAACATTAATATAACGTTATTGTATTACTTGTTTCAAACAAGACTTTATATAATGTATATGAATAGAATTTTTTTGTTATTTGTAACTATATTTAATACCTCGCGGTAATCAAAAGATTACTCCATAGATACACTTTAATAGAAAAGAGTTGTTTTACCTACATTCCTGAATAATATTTATGGTGTAAATGAAGCTGAATTAGCCTTAGATATACATATAATGAAAACCGGGCATTTTTAGGTTACCCACCGTCAAAGTAGAGTTAGGAAAAAATGAAAACCTGCATAAACTATATTAATGTGGTCATCATAGATTTTTCACAAACTTTACCCATTGACACGAATCCTTCATATTATTTTAAATGTATATTGTAATCCCAAGCGATAAAATATGATAAGAGTAGTTACCTACCATCATTTTAAAGTGAAATTGTAAATTTTAAAAACTAAAAATTAAAACATTTTTATATGTACATCTTTAACAATTAAATGATTTTATTTTTTAATAGAAAAAATCGTTATAATTAAAAAATATTAAAAAAATGAAGAGTAAGGAGTAATAAAAAAAAGTATGGTCATCAATGTCCATTACTATAAAAGGTTAAGAACTGCTTTAATAGATGGTTATGTAAGAGAAAATGATTTTGAAATGATAATACGTAATCTCATTAGCACTGTTGTAACATATTCACAAAAGTGCGTATCAATTTTTGAGCAGATTTAATTTCAATTTCACAAATTATTGACTTCAATGGTGATTAATATGGATTTTCACTAATAATATGGCTGTGAATTCTGTGCCAAAGTTATGATAAAAAAAATAACGATCACAAATTCTATACAATCGTAATAATTAAATTATTATTTTTTATTTTAGCCACAAGGTTTATTGACCCGTCCATCATAAATAATAACAAACCACCATTAACCAAGTTGCCTTCGAGTGAAGAGTCAAAGGTTACATCAAACAATACTTCTCGGAATCGCACAGTCAATTCAAACACAGATTCAAAAGTAATAAAAGAAAGTCTGAAGAGGGTTCATATTAATATAAACCCAAAGGTTCCATTGGAAAAACAGCCGTATGCATTTTTTTAATAATCTTTACAATATTTTACACTTAATAATAGTAATAATAATAAAAAATAATAATAATTAATACTAATAATAATAATAAATAATAATAAAAGTATTAATAATATTAAAAATAATAATAATAATAATAATAATAAATAATAATAATAATAATAATAATAATAATAATAATAATAATAATAATAATATTTTTGAAGATGAGTCAATAAATTAACATAAAACATAATAAAATGATATAAATATATAATTAATCATTAAGCGTATCTGAAAGTTTTGATAAACCTTTCCAACAGTTAAAACAATTGTCGTGAGATCGAGTAGCATATGACCAAATGAGATACAACTTGAATAATTAATAATAATTTTCGAGGATCCCACGATGTAAAGTAAAATTTGTCGTTTGACATGGACGAAAGAAGTAATATAATTTAAGCAAATAAAATTAACATTTTGAAGTTTATTATTAATATTATTATTATTATTATTATTATTATTATTTATTATTATTATTATTATTATTATTATTATTATTATTATTATTATTATTATTATTAATAATATTGAAATAATAAATGGTAAAATTAATATATATTCGAATAAGAGAAAATATTTCAATTTAACCAGCTGAAAAATTTAATATTTTTCTAAAATTTCAGTTGGCTTAAAAAATATTTTGCAGGCAATTTTCAAAATAATTTCTGAATATAAATTTTATTTTAAAGCATTCATTTATTAATACTTTGCTTTGTTTTAAAATTCCTGAATTTCAATGAAAAAAACTTTTGGTCTGATATTAAGTTAATTTAATTAATAAGATTATTTTTCACTTATGAATATAAATCAAAATTTTTATTAATTTAATTTTCTGTTTTCATCAGTGATTAATGGCTTTGGAAATTTTCCTGGTGAGAATTCAGCACTGTCTCTAATAAATGAATAAATGATACATTTTCTCAAAATCAAATCGTAAAAATAAAATATTTACGCATTTTTTTTTAAATATATTAAATTATTAATTTATAATAAATGGTCAATTTGTAGAAAATTAAAATTAATTAATTATTAATATTAAAAGAAAATTGGGACTGAGGGTGACCGTAAAAACTCGTGAATTTGGTCTGTTGAATGATTTTTGAGATAAAATTATTTATTTTAGGCTAATAAATAATTGGACCCCAATTGGAAAATTGTAATTTGATCATATTGGACGTAAGTAATTTTCAAAATTAAAACTTTAATATAGGGCTTAAAATGGTTAAATGAAGATTTAAAATACAATTAAATTGCTTTAGATTTAATTTAATCACAAAAATTAAAGTAAAATTTATGAAATAAAGTTATCTAATTTTTAAAAAAGGGAATTTTTAATTTTAAAATGTTGAATAGTAAAAAAAATATTTAATTATTAAAAATAAAATGTGAAATATTAAAATTTTAATGGCAAATATAGAATAGTGTTAAAAATTAAATCCGAAATAAATTTTACGAAGGAAAATAAATTTCATTTTGAAAACTGAAATTCTTTGAATATGGTAAACTCGGGTAAATCCGTGATATTAGGAAATATTTTAATTTTTAATACGGAAAATTAAAACATAAACTTGAGAAAGTTATGTAAGATTACAGGTACAAAATTTGTTCATGAATAACCAGTATCATTTTTGAAAATTTCTTTAAGTGTTCTTTTTTAATACCTAAGATCAAAAAAGGTTTTATACGTGTAATTTCGTGACACTAAGGCTAACTTCGTGATAAAAAAACAGTCTAATTCCGTAATAAATTATTTATAATATTTAAACTACAATAAATCCTGATTAATTAATAAAAAACATTTATGAATAAAATAAAACATGAAGTTGGACAAAAATTGATAAAATTTCTCGTCTGATCCCAATTTTTAGAACAAACCTACATGAAAATGTCTCTATGTCAGGGGAATAATTTAATCGATTAAGTCTTTTAATAAAAATTTTTATATATCACATCTAAAACTCCATGGTTACGTTTTTCTTTGGCTCTCACGGATTTAGCCGCGTCACTGGCTTATCTGAGTTTACCCTATTTGCAGTTTTAATCACAGCTGTGTTTGATGATATTGAAATTATAATTATGTCCTTAATGTGTTTGAATACTTAAGATTGACAACGACATAATTTTTTGTAATAAATATATTTTGATAGAAATTAAATTTTTGACTTAAAAAATTATTAATTTTGTTTTTATAGTAACTGAAACGATTATTATAATTTACTAAAAATAAATAAATCGAATTATTATGATTATAATTAAAAATCAAAAGAAATGGTTACCATTAATATTTTAATAAAATGGAATATATAAAATAATTATATTATATTATATATTTTGTAACGAGTTACGCATGAGTTATTTCGTGAAAATTAACCTGTTAATATTATGCATTTCTAAGTCAGTTTTCCTTTCATTTCTGTCTATTGCAATAAATTCCCGTTAATGAAACCTACTATACCGAGATTGGCAGCTTTATCCCCAATCCGATTTGCTTCATTTTTTTCTGTTTTTATTTTTTATTTTCATCAGAGAAAAATAGTGTTTCATAAAACAAATATTCATTCTAAAGAATCGCTTAATCTAAGCAATTTCAACCCATTTTTTATTAATCTCGGTGAAAGTGAAATATTTGCATATGAATATATTTGATATAACACGATAACGAAATGTATTCGGTTGCCTACTATCAGCATTCAACATTCATTTCCTGTTACCCTTTACAGATTTGCGCCTGCTTAAGAAATAGACATGTACTGACATCGTTTTATTTTGATAAGAACCTCGAAATGATTTGTTTACGCATATTTTGCTTTCAGTGTTAATAATGGAATTTCTCTCTACGATTTGTCTGTTTCTAATATTCATATTCGTTTTATCTATCTATAGCTTCCACAAAAAATTTCAATTTCTCTTCTCTTTCGGTGTCTTATTCACAAAATGTATTTTTCCATTCAACCTAAAATTTTCATTAGTTCTTTATCCATTTGCAAATGAAATTTTTGGTGTTTCATTTTACATAATATAATCATCTTATTTTTCATGTAGTTTTTCCTAATTTGATTATATTTTAAATTTGTTCCAAAAAATATCTCCCAAAATGGTGACTGGATAAAATGGTTTAGGAAAAAATGGAACGGACTAAATGGTATATTGACAAAATAGTATAGGACAAAATGGTACGTACAAAATGGTACTACTTAACTCAGTAATTAACTCAATAGTTTTTATGTTTTTTTTATATTCACGAATTTTCGGAACAGCCTTTTTCAAGTGATTAATAAATTCAATTAATAAATTGAATTTACTAAATATATTAAAAACTTTTTAAAATTGTCAAATAACATTTAGAAATTTATTAATTAATTATATTTACTATTAGATTTATTATTATGTTGGGGTTATACCAAAACATGAATAAAAATGAAAAAATTTCAAAATGATCAAAATTAATTAAAATTTTGAAAAAATCAATATCTTTCGGGGGGAAAGTGATAACCGGTGGCAAATTTTTATTTCAAGGACGAATAAAATACTATTAAATTGATCAGAGGTATATTGTAGGGTCAGGAACCCAAAAACAAATGGGCAATCAATTGTCCGACCAGTAAAAATTTGTTTTCTAAACTTAATATAAATTAATGACAACCCAGAGTTATAAAAGGGATAAGCAACAAATAAGTTGCCAGTTGTTCGAAGAGAAAAATTGATTATTTTGAGAGCGAAGCAAACTTGGGAAACAAATAAAGAACCTAATCAGATTTCTATTGACTTATTGAGTGATACCCTTAGGGTGTTTACTGATCTATTAAAGAGCTGTATCCTGTGGTGAATATTTGTGAATAAAGATTTCTTTGTTGGGATTTTGTATTATTGATTATTGAATACAATGAGTCGGATCGAGAGATTTATCCATCGACGAATATTTAATATCCCAACAATTATAATTTGGCAAAGAGCTGTGGCGTTGTGAAAGAATAAAGTGTAAGGCACGAATGCTCAATAAAAATGTGGTCTGACAGTGACTTTTTGCAACAGTTCATAAGTATTTACGAAAGTTTATAACTGAATAAACCATTATTCTTAGATTTCTGTCATTAATTTTTATAAATTTCTTATTACTGTCAAGTTAATGCGTCAGACATTTATGTTAAATAAAAGCGACCTAACTTACTGACTTGCTAGCTTTTTTCTTATCAGTAATATATTAATGATGTATTTATTAAGAATAATTATCCATTACAGTTTTTATAACTGAAAAAAAAATTGTTTCACATATAAATAGCTATACTATATAAATAGTTTATTCCATAGAAATTATTGAGTTAAGTAGTACCATTTTGTCCGTACCATGTTGTCTGTACAATTTTGTCCTAGAACCCCCAAAATCGTTTGATTTATCACAATTTCTTTATTATTAATAAAAAAATTTATTTTTCTAGACGCCAAAATTTTAAAAATGAATTTATCCAAAATAATACTATCAATTATAACAAATTAGAAGGATGATGAAGTATCAATTTATCTAAATAGTTTATTGAGTAAAAATAAACAATTAACAGTTTAATTTGACAGAGGATATATATCACAAATTTACTACAAACGACTAAATATAATAAAATTAAGACAGCCAGAGTAAGGAATGCACAGCAAATGTTTAATATTTAGAAACAGTAAATGTGATTAGAACCCAACCCAATGAAAACTCTGGACCGATCCGAAGGTGATAAAATCATTTAAATTAAAATTATTTTAAACATCATAATTTCGGGAGAATTGTTTCAAATTTTTCGAAGTTTTCAGAAATAATTGCATAATTTTTATTCAAAAAGGCAAAATATTTTTAAAATGTTTAAGTCCTTAAAATTTAATGTAAACGTAAATCCTTGGATTTCAATGAAAAATTTCAGTTATTGAGGGGTTTAGGAGAGTTATGAAGTAAAATTTACAAAAACAAACGAAATTGGAAAAGTTTTTAGTTTTTTAAAAAATCAAAAATGAAGTTTCTGTACAAATACTTGAAAATATTAAAAAAATTCAATATTAAAATAAAATTACATATATTTTATTAAAAAGAAATGAATAATTATTATGAACGTGTTATGTGTGAAGCATTGCTGATAATATGTAAAATCCTATGAATCGAATGTTGATAACAGTGAATCTGTCGAAATTTATCGTTAAACGTGTATTTGAATGGCGCGTTTTTGCAATATATGTGTGTGTGTGTGTGTGTGTGTGTGTGTGTGTAAAATCATTTAATAATGGCTTGAGACATGTGTAATATGATTTAAATTAATACTAAGTTATATCATTGTTATTTTAGATGGTATCATTTCTACTTGACCCGATCAAAAGCTGAAAGTTTATTGTCTAATCATCCGGATGGAAGTTTTTTAGTAAGAAGAAGCGAATCGAATAAAAATGCATATTCATTAACAATAAAGTAAATTTTTACTTATTAATCTCAACTCTTTATACTCTCCATTATAAAAAACATTAACTATTAGTTATCTTATAAACCTCTAATTATAAACCTTCAACATATTGCTTGGGATATACAAAAATGTATGAAATAAAATGGGAAAAGAGAAATTGTTAGAAATTAATTAAAACCTAATTAAATATGCAAAATGTAAAATCAATATTTTTTGAGAAAAGCAAAATGGTATCCAGAGGCAAATGAAAAGTTGTAAACTTAGAACCAAAAACAAATTAATAAATTACGCAAAATAGCCAAATCACGTTACATTTTAAAATGTTATTTTGTTGTGATTCGATTATTGTTTATTTTGTCATTGAACACAAGGAGCCAGATTGAGAGATAATTCCTATCGACTTTTTTTAATATTCCGAAATTCAGAACTCTTTTCATGGAATTTATGATTAAAATGCTCTCATAAAGTGCACTCATACCTACACTTTTGTAACAATATTAGCTGATAAATATTTTGATTATTTTCTTGTGAGGATAACCATTGGAAACATTTTTGTTTACTTGCAAAATGATTTTCTGAAAAATAGGCCGTTTAAAATTAGTATTTTTTTCCCAGTTTTGACAATAATATTTTTTAATTAATTACTAATTATAAATTTTCCTTTATTTACAGCAGTGACTCTGATATTCCTTCAACCGATGGAATTGCAATTCTATATTATAATCTTCTAAACCTATTTACGTTTAAATTAAATTATAATAAAAAATAAAAATCAACAAAATTTATAGAATATGAAACATTTGGAATTTTCAAAAGTGCTATTATTACCAATCGAGTGCGTTTTTCAAAAATTTGCCATTTATTAATTCATTTTATTAAAATGTTTGAATTTGTAATTGAAAAAATTTGCCTGGGCATATATTTTTGTATTAAAATTCCAAAATGAATTTTACAAATTTGCCCTTTACCCTATTGAGGTTTTCAAAGTCAGCATATGAAACTGTGCCAATACTTTTCAACTGCTATCTTAATGTGATTTTCTACTTTATACTGACAATGATTAAAAAGCCTCTGACTATAGCTGCTCTATTGGATGCCATATGTACCGGACATTATTAATAACTTAACTAAACATATTCTCCACTTGGATCTAGTCTGTAATTGACATATTTCCTATTGTTAACAATCATTTAGAAACGAATGTAATGCAAGAGTAACAGGAGGCAGATGAAAATTGCACGAAATGCAAATATTTGTAAAACTAAAAGGATTTAACAAAACATTGAACAAATATAAATTTGACCTAATTAACACTTTGTACATAGATAAGTAATAAAATTTAAATTTAAATAAATAAGTTCATTTTCTTTACTAAAAGTAGAATTGAATCTTTAAAACAACTTTACAGGATTTTGACATTTTATTCATAAATCTCATCAGTTTTGATTATGCCCGATAATTTTATGGAATGTTTTTCGGTTTTGAAAAAAGTGAATGACATTTTATTTCTCTGAAAATAATCGTTTTTATTCGCTTGGAAAATTGAAAATCTTTATCTCATTCGATTTTGGTTGAAAAATAATTGATTTTCACATTTAAAGAATAAAATATTCAACAAAATCATAAAGTGCCGGAAACATGTCATTCAAATCCTACTGCAAAGTTAAAAAATTATCTGTCAGAAAATATTATTCAAATGAAAAAGAAATTATTTATAAATAAAAGTTCTGAAATAAATAATTTGAAATTTCTGTCCAACAAATGTTTTCATTTTCTAAAAACGATTTAGTTAACGGAAATAATTAGAATAAAAAGGGTTTCTGTTAAAATCAGTTTATTTGCTAGTAATTAACGGATAAACTCATATACTATAGTCATTTAAAATAATATAGTCATTTTTAGTTTTGACGAACTATGCAGTGATTGAATTGTTAATAATGGCTAAGTGTGTATTCCTGAATGATGAACTGCTGTTTTGATGAATAAATTTTAAAAGATTTCACTTATTTTATTTTTAGATGAATAATTGAATTTATTAATTTTATAATAAATAAAAAAACTTAATAGCTTTAAGTAGTATAGTCATATCAATGGTATTAAAATGATTTAACTTTAATATTGCATTTACTATTTGAGGATATCCGTTCGTTAATAATGATTACTACAAAAGTATAATTTTAAGTTGGGAATTCACATTTTTCGAGGAGTTTTGACCCTCTACACTGAGAAATTGTCAATTAAATGATTAATTTGAGTGAAATTTTCTCGCATAACTATGGTAAATTCTTTACAATATTCTTTTTATTTTTTAATATTAATTATTTTCTAAAATAAATATTAGAATTTTTACTTGGTTACTTTTTTACTTAACTAAAATTATTAATGTTCATTAATTCATTCATGGTAGAAGCCGGATTTGGTTTAGGTAATTATATTTTAACAAAAAAATAAGAGTTTTGATTTCCAAAATAATAGAGATTTCAGAATAAATCTCAAAAATCTCGAAACAAATATTTCTTTTTTTGTAATTGATATTTTCTAACATATTTTGACATTTCATTTTTTGGGGGTTTTCTTTTATTATTTCGGTGTCGCACATAAAAGTCTTTAAAAATAGATGTGTTTTTGAAATCTATATTCACATAAATAAAATAACTACTTGATAAAATGGCATAAACTAAACATTATTATAAAGAGAAAGATTGATTTACAGATAAGATTTTATAATATTAATTATTAACAATATTAATAAATAATTCTTTATCTAGTAGTCTTTTTGTTATTAAAATAAATATTTTCTAGAAAAACTAACAATTTATAGCCTTATGTAACCGGTTAAATTCAAAATTTATTGCATAAGTTTTCTTCTGGTGTTTGAAATCATATACCATTTTCAAATTGAACCTGCTATAAATATAAAATTCGTTCGTCAGATTCGTATGATATTTTTGTGATTGTAAAGAAAATAAATTTACTTTCAATTAGCTTTGAATTGCTTGTTCGATTTTTATTTTGATAAGTGTGGATTGAACCAAATTTGTTCGATCTGTGATTCTGTTGACAGAAGTGAGCATGTATTGTTGAGTGTATACACTTTTCTACCAATAGCAAATTGAATTTGGAAAGGACGCATTGAAACCGGATGACATCAAATCAAAAGATTACTTTTATATTTCATTTATTTTCATTAGGACTATATAACAATAATCTCTGTTAAATAGGAAAATGAATTTTGTATTGTTTGCATTGTTTTTGAATTTAGATATTTCAAACAAAATCTTATATAATTTAATATCGTTTTTAATAAAAACATTCACAATATTATAAATACTCTAATTTTTCATAGATAGTCCGCAGACTGTCTATGAAAAAAGTGAAAAGTTTGGAAAAATAATTGCCGCGGCTTATACACGAAGTGCGGCTTATCTATAAAAGTCAAATTTTATTTCAATATTAAAAATTCGAATGAAACTAAATATGTTTTACAAAATTTGCAAAATAATTTTAAGTAAAACCGTTGAAGTCCTCATCAGATTCAGTGTTGGAATCATCTATTATATTAGATAAATCCAAGTTTCCAAACACTTCTAAATCAGATTCAATTTCAGTCAACTCGTCATCGAATTCTTTTGTAAGATAGTCATAGATCGTTGACTTCTTGAAACCATTTTTAATACAATCAACAGATATTTCGTTCCAACTCTCAACTATCCATTGACAGACTTGACTATAAGACGCGCGTCTAGTTTTACCTGATTTAGTGATGGTATGAAATCCATCAATCATCCATTTGTCCCATATGTTACGGATTCTACTCTTGAATGATTTATTCACACTTAAATCTAATGGTTGCAATTTTTTAGTGAAATCGCCGGGAATGACAGCAATTTTTAAATATTATTTTACAGTCTTTTTCATTTTATTGGTTATATATATATGACTTCGTGCCGAATCAAATATTAATAATGAAGTAGAGTTGAAAAAAGCATTTGCTCATTTTTATCCAACAATTTTGTGAACATTACTTGGTTCATCCAACCTTTTTCATTCACTTCCACAAATATTCCTTTAGGGAATGACTTTTAAAAATAACCATTGGTTCACACTTATCGCCATCAGCCGTGACACAAATAACGACAGTGAAGTGACTTTTCATTACCAGATGTTTTAATTTTAATATCTTCGGTGCCTTTGACGTCGATAGTGTAATTACTTGTCATGTCAAAACTGACAGGGACCTCGTCCAAGTTTCCAATGAGCTGCAAACTTATTTCGAATTTGATTTTGTCGACATATTGTTTGAAAATTGCACATTTTTCCTCCCAGTCTTCGGGCAAATTCTATCCAACCGAAGTTACAGCTCTTAAAGAAAGTCTGTGTCTTCTCTTAAATCGGAAACATTGGACTTAAAATTTTCGATATTCAGTAAATTTTGAAATAAATTTTTGGTCAATTCTTGAGTATTTAAACGTATTTTAACCGCCGAGACATGTGATCCATTTCGACGTTCGGATGTTATTTGAACGCAGTGGGAGTGGGGAGGGAGGGGGGACTAGTGATTGGAAATATTTAGAGGATGATTAAAATTAAAATATTTTTTATATATTTTTGTATACTTTTCAAAGCATTAAAAATAAAGTAATATTATTACAAAGATTGGTGAAAAACTTTAATTTAGCTATAATTAAATCCTTCATTCTTAAACGTTAAAATTTTTTTGCAATAATTTCTGCATTACCAATTTCAATTTTTTCAACAGAGTTACCTTTTGCATTAATCTTACCATCGCAGTGTAGTTATAATTTTGATTGACAATTTGTAGATAGTAGTCAATTAAAAACAATAAAATTATTTCTTTCTTTCTTTTTATATCTAATTTGTAGACGTTTGCCAGTTTCAAACAACGATAAAAATGTTAACAATTTATTAATTAAAAAGACTTTTTATTTATTAATCAGTTTCTTTTTTTTACAATTTTGGTTAACTATAACATTTTTGCTATTCAATAATTAAAGAAAAGAAAAGTTAAATTTTTTTTTTAGACAAAATATTGTAAATTTTAATTGTTGGGGTTTTTTTAGAGTGGTGCAAAAAAATTGAAATACACAAAGAATTGAGGGCAAAAAAAGATAAAAATTTATAAAATTCAAAATTAGTAAATAAAATAGCAAAATTTAATTAAAGTGAATCAAATAAAAACTGGCATATTACCGAGAAAAAAGGGTATGTGCGGATAGAAAATTATGAGACAAACATAAATATAATAATATAAAATCAATGGGTGTTCCAGAAAATGTTATTCAAAAAATACAAATTTAAAAATGCCATGCTTAATGGTAATAAATCTACCAGACTTTCATGAATACTCATATAAAAAGTAAAAATAAGTATTAATTTCATTTAAATATTTAATTGGAAAGTGATTTTTGTAACACTTGTTTTATTTCATTTTAAATCTAATAGTAATATTTGATTAATATTTATTTTGTTAAAATAAAATTAATAATTAAATAATAAATTTCAAATTGTTTTGTAAAAAGATATTAAACAATTGTTATATCTGTTTTTATTAAAATTAAAATGAAATAAAATTATTTGAATATTTTGTTTTACTGATTAGGCGTGGCTCCAATTTATCAATATAACCAATTTACATGATTTTAAATTTTGTAATTTCAAATGCCAAAGTACTCCAAAATATATTCTACTTATTCCATTTTTCATGAGATAAGAATTGATAATTTAGCAATTATATAGTTTATGATTAAATTTGGAAAAACCAAAGTCATATGATAATAATTTTAATAACATTGTATTGCTTATGCTTTATTACGTTAGAATTTCATTCATCTTCATTTCAACTATAGATCGATATTTATTGAAAAACGGTTTATTGTCAAAAAATAATAATAAACAATAATCGAAAGTTGAAATGAAGATAAACGAAATTCAAAAGGAAAAAACAGATTAAAAGTGAACAAAAAGATTAATAATAACGATTTCATTAAGTCATTATATATTCCAGCTTTAACATTGAAATTTTGTCCCTGAATATATTAGTATTAATATTTTGAAAGTAATCGAAAATAAATTAGTTAAAATTGGTTAGAATAATATTTTGGGTGAATTGTTTAACCTAATTTTTCATAGATAGTCCGCACCATTAAAATTTTGAAAAATTTTAAACGAAAAGTGTTTTCATAGATAGTCCTCTCACCTCATATATAGTCTGCACAAATAAAACTCGTAATTTTTGTTTAAATATATTAAAGGGTTGTTTACTTATATATTTAAATTCAAAAGTTTCCAAAACATGAAATCATTAAATTGTGATTGAATTGAATTTAAATTAAATTATATTTTTCAAATATCTTATTTATTCATCTAAATGTCGAAAACAAGAAATTCGTACACTCGGGATAAAAAACTCGAGATCATAGAATATGTAGAAAAATATGGGAAAAGGCCTGTGGCAAAGGTCTTCAAAATTGATGAGAAACATTTTTGTAATTGGATAAGAAATAAATCGATACGTTTTAGTAATGAAACCAATCAAAAGAGCTAGAAGATTTTGTAAAGAATTTTGGCTCGAACTCAAATCAGTCTTGAAGGATTTGGTTCTTTCTGAACGCCGAAATGGATCACATGTCTTGGCGGTTAAAATACGTTTAAAAGCTCAAGAATTGGCCAAAAATTTATTTCAAAATTTACTGAATATCGAAAATTTTAACTCCAGTGCCACGTGGTGTTTTAGATTTATGAGAAAACCCAGACTTTCTATAAGAACTTTATCTAAGAGATTTCTCTAATTTAATAGATGATTTCAACACTGAATCTGATGAAGACTTCAACGGTTTTATTTAAAATTATTTTGTAAATTTTGTAAAATATATTTAGTTTCATTTGTATTTTGAATATTGAAATAAAACATGTTTTCTATAGATAAGCCGCTGCAACTATTTTTCCAAACTATCTATGAAAAATTAGGGTAACTTTATTTCAATTTGAAGCTTAGATTGTTAAATTATTTTACATTTTCATTGCTATATGATTTTAAATATTTTCGCATTTGATTATAATTCAATAATGATTTGAAACTTTTGGTTACATTTGCATAGATTAAATGTTGATATTTATAAAGGTTTCATATATTTGTGTGACCATGAATTTTATTAATTTTAACAGTTCATTTAATAGAGTTAATTTATAATTTAATAGTGTTTGATTCAAAATTGATTGTGTCCATTTGATTTATTTTTAAATTGGTTCTAAAAACCTATCAAAATTTTTATTAACTAGTTAGTAATTAAAATATAAAAATAACATAGTCAAATTTTTCTATGAATATTATTATTATATTTATTAATTAATTCTGGTAATACATCTATTCAAATTCTATTTCCTTGTTCTGTACCTTTTTTATACATCCAATTTTTCAATGTTCTATTAAATCTTTCAATTATAGGATTATGTGAACCATAATTTGATCTATCATCAGGTGAATTAAAAGTTGAATAAATTTCAATATCATTTTCTTGTCTAAATTCTTCAAATATTTTATTATAAAACTCTTTACCATTATCAACATATAGTTTTTTGGAATTCTATCTTGGGTTTCTTCAAATAAAAACTTGAATCCTTCTTTAATTGAATTTGCTGTTTTATTTTTTAATGGCAGAACCCAAGCATGTCGAGTATATAAATCAATAGTTGTTAGAATATATATATATAATTTTTATTATTTTTAGGATTTATGGTTTTAATTAAATCTGCTGACCAAATATCATCTTTATTGAAAACTTTTATTTTTAAATATTTTTTTTTGTTTTCTGTATTCCTTATGCAACTCTGTTGCAAGAACCTCTTGGTGATGTAACTCATTTTCTATATCTTGCGCTCCTCCCAATGCGATCTTTGTTTTCATTGCTATTTTTCCAATTCCTCTTTCAGAAAATGTTTGATTTTGAATATCATTTAAATCTAACCAATATCACTTTTTTGACGAGAACGAATATCTTCTTAACGATACGTTATGTCATGTTTTAAAGCCGCTGCATCAACTCTATTTATTGGTTCTTCTCCAGGTTTAGGATTATCATTTTCATCAAGTCTTATATCTAAACGAGTTCCTGGCGGAACACCTCTCAAGTTTTCAAGAGAGCCGTACTATATCTTAAGGAATCATTAAAGCTCATTAGACTTTTCATCCCCACCAACGTTTAGTCTCTAAACAATCGTCATATTCTAATCATTACGAACTTAGGAGACGTGCTGTGCATTGTCCATTGTTTTATTCTTTTTCGTTTTTACCATTGGGATCGGTCATTACCCGAGTTCATTCATTAAATTTCTCTAATAAAATGGTAGAAAAAGACTTTCGGAGTTTTCCGCTATTTGAAGGTGTTGCATTTGCTAAATTTATAAAATAATGATATTTAATTTCTTGTAATAAATATTCTTTTAAAATTATTTTATTCGATTTTGATAAATTCTTCTTTGCTTTTAAATGTCTTAAATTTATCCAATTAAAACTAGAAACTGGTAATGTGTGATCTGTATGCCAATAAGAACCTGGATTTTCCCAATTTAACACTTTAACCTAGAAATTAACATTATTAAAATTCTTTAGGTGAAACTCCTACATTAAAACAAACACAAACAATTAAACATGGATTAAAGGTCAAATTAAATGATACTACTTTACATTTTTCTTTCTATGTTATCTGAAATAATAATGAGTAATGATACATAATTTAACCAATTTAGTGGTTTCTTTAAAATAAATTTTTTTTATAAATGTAAAATAAAATTTCAAAAAATATATTTATTTAAATAATTATTATAATACTAGCCGAAAATTCACCTAAACAATTTTGGTGATCCATTGTTATTTTAAAAACCCAAAAGTAACTTTTTTCTTACCTAATTCAGCCTAACTTAACATAACATAACCAAATCTAGCTCAAATATGTTTCTTACAATCATTTCTAATCTTATTTCCAAATTTGAAATCATTTAAGCTGCTGAATCAAAATCTTCTTGTATAAATTCGTTTTTATTCATTATCAGTGTAATTGTCTTAGTATTGGTTCATTGTTGAATTCAGTATTATCTTGTTCATAACCCAGACAAAACGATTTTATTATTATGGATAATTTAATCTGTATATATTACTTTTAATTTATAAGTAGGTTATTTTATCAGAATTGAAAAATGTGACCCAGACTAAAGCGATTTTACTATTATTAGATTAGATTAAATCGTACTTATATACCCAATAATAATTGCCTAATATTTAACCATAAATTAAGATAAAACATAAGATATTAATATAATTAATTTATATAAAGAAAAATACGTACACCTACTTAAAAAAAGTTATGGGCGAATGAAATAAATTAAATGCATTTATTTCTGAAAAGCAGAAAATGATTTTAATAATAAAAAATAAAATACAACACAACAATCCAATAATAAAAAATGCACATAGTGACAAAAATTATGGACACTTTCAATTTATTACGGGCATTTTTCATTATAAAAAAATGCAAAGGAGGATATTTCAAACGCTTTATTACAAGGAGCGCAATGTTAATTACTATTTATTTTAAAAAATTCTAATTTCAAACATTTTTTGAAATTTGAATAATAAGGATATATTACTGAAAATTATGGAAAATATAAAAAGCATCGAAAATGTAATTTATAATTGATATATTTAATTTAAAGTTAAATATTTTTAGTATTCATAAATTGATTGGTCAAAGTCACCAACCGGTTATTAACAAAAAAAGGTTACTAACAAAATATTTTTAATATTTTAAAAAATTTTAAAATGTAAATTTAATGAAAAATATAAGTTAACTTACAATTTTCACATAACATTTGTCTTATTTGCACATATTTTATTTTAAAAATATATAATATTCAATATGTCATAGATACGTAGTTTATGAATCGTGTTGATTATTTTAATGTAATTAATGTAAAACAGTGAGTGAAAAATGCGTGATTGATTGTAAATATTGCACATTTGAGAGCAATATAAACTTCCATCAACAGTCACAGTGCTAAGTGCAACTTTCAGAAATTGATAACGATAATAGTGGAAAATTGATGCCTGTGAAAACTAATTATAATTGACCGTTTATGATCAATTACAAAGATTTTGATCCGATGAAATTCAAGGGAGATTATCTATCATTAGAAACTGAAATTTAGTTTGATAAATGAAAGATTTTCGGGTGAAATTTTCCTGTTGATAATTGCATCTCGTCGCCAGTCATTCGCTCCTTTCCCCAATTTAACTCTAAATAGTAATGGTGATAATTACGTTCAACATCCTTATACTTACGTCCGCTGTTTTCCGTTATTTTCTTAACTTTATAATTATAATCACTCAATTAGAGCTGCCAAATATGGAAATTTTTCCCTAGTTAAGAATATTATTTATATTTATAATTATTATGGAAATGTCTCAGATATTTTCAATTTCTGTTATAAAATTGTTTTTACGAATTACTGAATTATAATTACAGATTTTCAAAGTAGACAAAATAAATATATTTGTTCGATTTTTTATATCAGTTTTGTTTGGAAATGAATGCTGATCGTATAATATGAATTTCTAATTAAAGGTTTATTTATTAACAATTTATCTACTTATAAACAATAAAAAGATGTTACAATAATAATGAAATTTTTTTTCCATAACATTTTTTGAAAGAAGGATTATTAAATAAATTACAAAGTTACGCAGGCCACCCGCATGACTATGTACATAAATGGTAACACGGCGAATTTCAGTCTGAACCTTGAAGATTTAAACAAATAATAAGAAATACATATATGCATGTATCAATACGATTTATTCATAGTTTTCAGTACCTGGAAATCGTCACGAAAGAATTCAAAATAAAAATAATAATTTTAAATTTTTAACATTAAGTATTTGAATAAGGAGTATTTTTATTAATGAATTGTTTTTAAAAATTTCCTTAATAATTTAAACAAATTTTTCCGTTTATTTTTGAAGAGGAAAAATTTCAAGTTTCTCACAGTCTTGTTACATCCGACTGAATAACACAGAATGAGCAATTATTTTGTGTTGCGTTCGCAATAAATTGAGAATATATTTTACAAATTATGGCAGTATTTTATGTTCCTTTGTCAAAACTGGATTAGTGTGGTTCTTTAAAATTTTCGTGTAACATAAAGGAATTTATTATGATCCAAAAAAAAACCTCCATAATGAGTAGAGTTGCTGAATCCGGGTTAACAGGTGCCGCTTTTGCTTTGTGGGCGATTATCTGGAAGTTTAGGGAAGTCAAACAGTTAAAGTTCAAAAAATATATTTTCAATGGTTTTATCAATGATTTTAAACAAATTCTGCAATCGTATCACGATTTAAAATCGGAGAGCGAATTAAAATAACACTTTTTTCACATGTGTATATGCATGAAAATTTGCATGTTTTTATTATGTGCAAATTATTACATCCATGACATTTCAATTTGTACGCAAAGTTGGCTTTCATCTGTGCAAATTCTGTGGAAATTATCGCCGAAAAATATTTTGATTTCCACCCAGTCTAATTTATTCTTCACCTCCACTCAATTTTGCTAGTAAATATTTATTAACTAAGGGCCCTTAAAATATCAAATTGAACAGCGTCAATTGTTTAGCTGGAAAAGTGGAAATTATTCCTGACAGTTGTTGAGACTTGGACATCAAAAATGAAATGCAAAAATATGAAAGTTGATTATATTTTTTCCAATTCAAATTCAATTTCCAGAAAAAATAAATACTAAAAGCAATTAGAAAAACAGCACTCACTGTACATGATAATAGCAGTCCAAAGTGTAGAAAGACAAAGATTGCATTTAGAAATAATGATTCCTATTGGAATCACTAAACTGGAAAAGAAAATAAAAAGTCAAAATAACTTGTATAAATATTTTATACAGTTGCAATTCCAAACCCCCAATCTGAGACCAATAAATAAAACATGTTTTTTGCACCCTAGCGGCTTTTTTAAGTTTATATTTTTTCAAAATTTGAATATATTTTAATTGAAGACGTTTGTGATTTTTAGTGAGTGAAGAAATGTATAAGTTATCTTGCCGAATTATTTTTCACTGCGGTGCAAAATTCTGTTAACAAATTAAAAATTAAACATCTGACATATCGATGTAAAGGCTTTTAGAATTTTTCTTTATAATAATATTTTTTTGTCAAAATAATCATAATATATGATCTAGGTCATTGCAATGTATTAAAGGGATCAGTATGTTTTTTTTAAGACAACAAATTTTTGGTGCACGGGATTTAAGTTTGCATTGTTTCTCTTGTACAATTTAAACTTATTTATCCTTTCGGCAACTGGGTGGACAAAATGAATTATGTTTGCAATAAAATCTCTAATAATTACTATAATTTTTCTTTCTTTCTTGTATGCTTGTCTTTAAAGATTGAAAACAAATGTTTGATGCTGCTGGTGTTGAAATTTTTGATAAAAAAAATTTATCCATGTGGATATATATCAGTCAAATGTTTTTTACACTGTTTATTTCCAGAAATAATCTTAGAAGTTTTTTTTACAAACATTTGAATGTCATAAATATTAAAAAATTGTGAACTTCCTGCAAATGGCTTCGCTTTTTAAAGTTAACATATTGTGGCAATTGTTTATTCCAGTTTGTTAATTTTATGATTGTTTTATGCTTCCAAGTCAAACCTGGGTAAAAATTAGATAAACCGAAAATGGTGGGATATCTAAACAAGGAAACAGTAAATTCTCTCCCTTAGAAATCCCTTGCTGTTTTGAATTTACAATTCAGAGAAAACATTTTGATTACTAGTGTCCTGTGCCAATGTGCAATACATTTTGTTTATTACGCTGTCCAGTTGAAAACGTCAAACATTCAGTTGGTGTTATAAGGTTTCAACAGAAATATAATATAAATCCGACTCCAGTATTCTAAATATCAAATAACTAACACCGAATAATAGTAGTAAAAAACTGTATCTAATTCATCTTTTATTACAGTTTTAATATGAGGAACTAAATTAATTTCAATTTCAATTAATTCTATATTAAATTATTCTATAACTAAGTATACGTGAATATTTATTGTCAATATTTTCATTAACTATTTAAATCATTCGTCAAAATCAATTCGTTTCATTATTAGAACAAACAGTTTTGAATTGGAATAAATAAATATAAATTATCTTTGACATTTCTTTAATACCTAATAGTTGATTTAAATTTTATCTGGATACAATTTTTACGGCAATCACTATTTCTTTTAGGCTTTTCCAACTTGGTAAGTCTTCCTAAGGAAAACTTGCATTTTCCCAATCCGAATGGGAGTTAAGATAAATGTCACAATACAATTTTCGGTAAAATTTTAATTAAATTAATTTTAATTAAACTTCTATGTTTGAAATGAATCTGGTTTTCTTTTTTAGGATGATTGATGAAGTAAATATTTTTTTAATTAACTTGTTTGTGTTGTTTTACTTTAATAATTTCACTTATGTTTCCAGTTTTCTCCTTCTAAATATCATTTTCATGTTCTTAAATCAATTGATTTGGTTTGAATTTATTTTCACATATTATTGTTAATTGGCAGGATTGAAAAAAGCCATACGCTGGAGTATAATGGGTACCAAAATGTATTACATGAGCAATTGCTAAGAAATTTCAGTAGTATTGTATTGGAATTATTGGGACATTTTCAACATATTTCATGTCAGGTCTTTCGCAATCACCCTGGACATTTTATTGTCCTTCATTGACAGTGCATGTCCTAAAATGGGGAAAAAAGCACAAAACATTTCATGAAAACACACACAAAATACGAGACATATTCCGTGAACGACCTGGTAGTGGACACAATTACAATATTAATTTTATTGAGATTCCAATATTGAATGGGCAGCATTTGATGCCACACACACACACACACACTCACCAGGCGGCGGCCAATTGAATATTTGGCATATTTTTGTAGCTATTATGACTCATTAAACGTGCGAGCAATTCAATTAGTTAACTATCATAGCACATGTGAAATTCGATAATCATCAGGTTGCATTGACTCATTTGATGGATGGCAGGCGCAATCCATTTCTCTATCATTACAAATTGCACCGGGAATTTTGTGCCGAGTTTTGTTGCACATTACATTTTATTATTATTATTATTATTATTATTATTATTATTATTATAATATTATTATTATCATTATTATCATTATTATCATTATTATTATTATTATTATTATTATTATAAAATTCTTATATAAAACTAAATTTTGAAATAATATTTTTCAAAAATGATCTTTATAAGTAATCTTGAGTTGATAATATCAGGAATATAATGTATCATAGTTATTGGCATTAATTAAGATTTATGGTTTAGATTATATTTTGTATTTATTATTACTTTGTTTTGTAATAGCAAATAAATATTGAGTGATTTAAACAATAACAATTTCGATAGTGATCTTAAATATTTCTTTTTACATTTTTTTCTGAATAAATAAATTTTTTTATTGTTTGATTATTTTTTTTTAATTTTTGTTCATTAAATTATGGTCTTGATTAAGGAATTAAAATTTTTATCTTTGCAATTAAATTTGAATTTTTATTTATTAGAAAAAATTAATGGGACTTTTATCGACTCCAATCGTGTTTCCTTGACGTGAGATCCAATGACTTTTGAAAATACTTTGGTAGAACAAACAATTATTTGTAAATTTGTGCAAATAAATAGAAAATATTGATAAAGTAAAAAAAAACAAATGGAATTAGTGACCAATTTGATAGGAAAATATTGTTTTCATTCTGAACAACTCCAGGAATGAATTTTAATTTTATTATAAGATACTGATTTTTACATATTTATTGTTTGTTCTATTTTTCATTTATCTTGAAGAACTTGAAAAACAAAATCGTAATAGTTTAGTTTACATTTTCAATTTCATGACTTCTATCTGCTACTGCTTGCTAGGTTCACCGAGTGAGTAGACGCGGCTGAGACTGATAAACTTAATATTCGACTCCAAGAGAAAACGAGTTAGAAAATAAAAATATATCCCTCGTAATATCGAAAATAAATCAAAATAAAAGCAAACCTTTTTCTAATGCGTTCTCTGTTTCGGGAAAATCCGTTTATTTTTTTTGTAATTCTAATAATCAAAATAATATTTGTATTATAAATCCATAATATCATTCAGGCACAATGGAAATTTCTTGCACATGAAGATAACAAAAAACCATAAAGGTTTCGTTCTCGGAGAATATAGCCAACCGTATCAAAGTATTCCACATATGTTATATCATTACTGCCTTACAATGGTACCAGTAAAAGGCGCTGATGCGGCTAGTCTTAGGTTCGCTGTAACCAAAGACCAGATTTGATTTGAGAAATGATTCCGAAATGTATATATTTCTAGACAAATAACTAACTATTTTCTATTTTCATATTTCCGATCCTTTATATGGCGCGACTGTGTTTTGATTAACAAGTGCCCTACGATTCGATGTTATTATTATTATTATTATTATTATTATTATTATTATTATTATTATTATTATTATTATTATTATTATTATTATTATTATTATTATTATTATTATTATTATTATTATTATTATTATTATTATTATTATTATTATTATCATTTCTGTATTATGACAATAAATATATATTTTTTACATTTTTAATTATCTTATTGTTGTACTTAGCAGTGATTGAATAATTTCAATATTACTTAAATTAAAATCATATTAAAAATATTTATGAGCATATTCCAGTAAAATAAAGAAATTTTCTTTAAATTTGCAAATATACTGCAGTTTAACCGATGGCGTGTGCTTGTGTCCATTTTTAAATAAATGAACTTTCCGTGTAATAGATTTTTAAGTTCATTTTTCTGTTTTTTGGCGTCCTCCATTAATAAATTTCGTACACTTTTTCTTTCTAAAGATATCCAGACTTTACGAGCCATTTCCCCGTTCAATCTAATGAAAGGTGGACTGGAGAAAAAAGTTAGAGGCAATGAATTTTCATACACAATTTTACTGATGCAGTTCTTAAATTTGTCGGCCGTCGTAGATAAGGTAACATTTTCACTTTTTAAATACTTAGGTACGAGCATATGACGATTCGAATTAACACTTGGTTTTAAACGAGTATTGTCTTTCTTACAAATGATCCTATATAAATTATGGAACTCTCCTACAGTTGTTCTAGGTAAGAAAGATGTTACTGAAAAATTCAGTTTTCTTGGGTCATAAAATTTCAGCAAACGGAATATCTTCAAATAATATGATAAAGAGAATTATGGAAGCTGAAATTATGAAATGCACCAAACAACTACGTTCGTTTTTGGGGATTGCTAATTATTACCTCAAGTTTGTTCCAAAATTTGCTGATATAGCTAAACCGTTGTATGAATCCACAAAAAGACACGAAAAGGATATTAACTGGAATGACGAGTGTGAAGAAAGTTTCCGAAAACTTAAACAAGCATTATCAAGTGCACCAGTTGATTACTTTATTTTGGACACGCACGTTTGTTTTAGTGTTATTGGTGCTATTCTGAGTCAAGTTCAAAATGGTTGTGAAAATGTCATAGCATACGGCTCAAGGGTTCTAAGTGCTCATGAGAAAGGGTATTATGTGATCAGGAAAGAATTATTAGCAATATATAAGTACGTTTTATATTTTCGGCATTATCTTTATGGAAAGAAACTTGATATATGTACTGATCATAAGACATTAAAGTTTTTACAATCAACATCGAAACCAATAAGCCCACAATTCCAAACATGGTTAATTGAATTATCAGGTTACGATTTTGATTTTAAATATCGAAAGAGTGAAGATCATAGAAACGCTGATGGTTTATCGAGGATATAGTTCTCAATGTCAAAGCGAACAATACAGATAAACTACCTAAGGCAATCAATGTAATATCTGCGGAAATCTTAAAGTTTTAGGTATGTTAATGGGTATGCAAGCATGATGTACAAAATATGGTTGTTTCTTTTGCCTCTTGGACAGTCGTGCCACAACGAAACACTACAGTAAACGTGACTGGGCATTAACGTCTACATATGTTCCAGGGACAAGCAGTGTCCAGTCTGTCCATCTAGTTGATCCCCAAAAGATCTTCCTACCACCTCTTCATATTTAACTTGGTTTAATAAAGAATTTTGTCAAAGCAATGGGTAAAGTCAATTCACAAGGGTTCAAATACCTTTCTTAGAAATTTCCGAAAAATAGAGTGAATATCTGTTGGGCCACAAATCATGGAGGTTTTATTGGATATTGAATTTGAAAGGGCTCTCAGTCCATTGAAATTGAAAGCTTGGCTGGATTTCAAATGGATATGCGCAAACTTTGGGGAATAACAAGTCCCATGCATATAAGGATGGAGTTGAGAAACTCATCTTAGCTTATAAAGAAATTGATTGTCGAATATCTTTGAACATACACTTCCTGCATTTTCATTTAGATTTCTTTCCCTAAAACCTTGACACAGTGAGTAACGAGCAAGGGGAACTCTTTCACCAAAACATTAAAGCTATGGAAGTTTTTTTCCTAGGATTTTGGAACGAAAGCATGATGGATGACACTATTGTTGGATGTTGTATCGAGAAATCTTAAAAGAAAAGCGTACTCTCAACGCTTTTAAGATCTTGTACTGTGTATATTCTTATTTTTCAAGTATGTTCAATAATATCTTAAATGTAAATTGGTGGGTTGCACTTCATTGTGTTGCATTAATTTAGTGTATGATGTATATTTTACTTCTTACAAATAAATGATTTGCATAAAATATGATTTATTACATACATCCTAGATATTCATAAAATTACATATATTTTCCTAAAATACAACAAAATAAATAATCGAAAAACTTTACTTGCTAGAACAAAACTGTAACCAGATTTGGATTGAGCATCAGAAATACATTCAGAAAAGTTGTGATTATTTTATTTGTATTTTATTTGTACTTTATGAAACGGTTTTATATCGATTTTCATTGCGAGGAAATTTTACGGGTCCAAACTAAATTTCTACTCATAATAGTCTCATACTACTACTGTGCTTCTGTGTTCAGCGTCATATGCAAATATAATTTTTAAATAATTTTTTTTTAAATTAAAATTCCCACTCCTTTTTGATCCGCCTTATGATGAAGTATTATTATAAAAAAAATTGCTTGTCATTATCGTCTTAAAATAATAATGTTAAAAAATTAAAAGATTTTTACATTATATGAATATATATTTGGATAAAATTTCGCAAAAAAGTTTTTTAGAAAAGAAAATTATCAAAGTTGTATATTTAGAATAATTATTCATACAAATGATGCTGGATTTTGTTTTTATTGGCAGAAATTTTATTTTTGGCTGGATTTCTTCAAGTCATAATCATTAGCAGACATTATCATTTCCCGATTGGATATTCTAAATAAAATATTTTCAAATTATTTTTATAAGTAATTTTTAACTAAATGCTTCCAAAAATCTACCAAAATTATAATAGAAAGTGTCAATGTGACAGAACTTGAAATTTAAAAATCCTCATAGCTTGCTAAACCCTTTGTGTGAAATATATTATTATTTCGGTTTTATTCATTAGGTTAAAATTAATTAAAAATTTATATAATTATTTATTTTCAAAAATATATACACGAGTTTAAATTTATTGGGAGTGCATAAATAAGCTTCACATACAGGAAGAACTACGCGCTCGACCAATCAGAGAACATTTGCGCACTGAAGGCTGTGAAATGTTTATTCGAAGGCTGGTTTCATAGAAATAGAGCATTTTCAATAATAATTAAATACATTAAAAAGATAATTTTTGTAGCAACATAAATTAAAATTTTAAACAAGTAGATAATAAATTAAGGATAATTTAAGTATTACATTAAATAGATGAAAAAATTTTCGATTATAAAACAATCTTTTCAATTTATCCTTTTCAGCTTATCTTATTATTTACTTGTTTAAAATAAATTACATTAAAATAAAGCTGTTTTAATGAAAAGAATAATTTTCAGGTAAATATTAATGAAGATTTAAACAACTTTTTGTAAGTGACTAAATGTTTTGTTTTTTTGTTATTTCATTGTTTTTAATATGACAAAAAATAAATTTTGGTCTATGGTCGGAATAATAATAAATGAATGATAAATGTTTCTTGGAGCCAGTGACAATGAAAATTTGAATTGTTTTTATAGTTATTGACGAAAATAATTTTTGTTGCTTATTTGTTAGAGTCTTGACGGCTGACCTGTTGTTTGATGAAACTTTCATAGACTATTAGTGCAATTTTTAACGCCCATGTCGAGTCTCTGAATTTGTGAATGGACGCCATATCTTTTACTTAACTAAACGCTTATTTCGTATGTCTCGCATTTTGGTCGGATATGGATACAGATATTTTAAAATTAGTTAAATTAAATAGAAATGAAAATAATATACTTCAAAAATTGTGGTTTAAGTTGAAAATTTTTTATTCATTTTCATTTATTTATATAAAAATATTTATGAAAAACTAAGGAATATAAAGAATAATCCGATACACGGGTTTGAAGTTTACCACAAAAGTGGGAGGAAACACAGAACGTCTTCTCAGATTCAGTTGATGGTGGTTTTATAGTTGTTAACGCTTCAAATAATTTTTGAAGTTTTTCTGGCCTTGGACTTGTTTCTAAAAATGTTATAAAGTTCTCTTTGATGTTTAAGTTGGACATATTAATATTTTCACAACAAACATTATTAATTGCAGCATCTAGTTCTGCTTCCAATGTAGTCGGTGTATCTGAATTCAAATATACATGCTAAGGCGAAGATGAAACTAATATAGATGAAGAAGATTCGAAAAGCCTACCAGACAGCGCTGATAAAAATTTCAAAACAATTTTTGATGATTTTATAGAGTTATTGGCGAGATATGACAGTGTGTTGATAATGGTAGAGTTTCCTCGTTCTTTCATCAGTCGTTCAATATTTGATTTTAATGAAGTACTGATCTCGACATTACATTCATCTTATTTGTTGTACAAAAAATTATTCGCTCCTTTTGCTGTTAATAAATTGGCATCCTGTCTCCCCAATATTTCAACAGCAAATGTTAATGGTTTTATTGCAATCATTAAGCTAGATAGATACTACATAAAAAGCATTTAGTTCAACAAGCGAAATTCAAATCGGAACTCGAACTCTGATTAGTTTTTCTAATAAATGGTGAATAGAGTTCCTCCTGTGTTTTACATCCAGTTGAAGTTCAAATTCGTGTCCAATTTCATCCAACATTTTCTTTTGTAAAATAAAATTTCTAACACTAGATTTTATCAAAAACTTGATTAAAATTCGTACGTTCTTTAGATTCTTTTTTGTTTGAACATCATCATTACCTAAGAATTCTTCTTCTTCATTTAAATCAACAAAACATTCACCGTCTTGGAAGTCGTCATCATCATCGTCGTAAATAATATCAGAATCATGATTTCTCGATTTATAAAAAGTTTCAACTACTGCCAAATGCAGCTCGTGGTACAAACATAATAGTGATTCGGAAGGACAATCTCTACCATACTTAACCATCACACTAGGGCCATCATTTGCTGTACAAACAATGCCGGTTTGGAAAGACAAATTAAAAATTTCTAAATGTTTTTTTCACAATTTCTAAGATAACAGCTGAAGTACATGAACCAATAGCTCTTACCAAACCTAGATTTTCGCAGTTTTATGTACCGCCGATTTCGTGCACTTATCCACTAATAAAGGGTTATACTAAACTTACCACAATCATTCTTATTTGCTATTAATTTTTCTATTACTTCTTGTTTTCTACTTTCAAATTCAATGTGAATAAGTCACATAACACCATTTTCACTTTTTTGGGAGGTTATACAATATATTTTGGGAGGTCTCCAAAATATTGCCTTATAAACTTAGATTGTTTAGTAATCAGAAACTAACATAGACAAAATCCCAAATGACAATTAAAGTAATCAAATCAATGAAACCTTTAATAAATCATAATGCAGTAAAATGCAATCAAATATCTGTCCCACTAAATGTTCATTTGTTCATCGAAACGATCCATAGGCATATATACCTTGAATCACGACATTGTAAGACAAGCTTCAGGACCACAAAGACTTTCAACGTTATAATGACTGCTCGAGGAAGGACAGGATTACACTAATTCAACTGCTGAGTGTGATAAAAGATAAGTCAGGTGCGGTCAAACTCAGCTGGCAGCGATCACCTCAGACGAAACTCCAATTTCTGACAATACTTTCACCGTAGTAAACACCTGGTGTCTGATAAATCTAGCTAAATATCATTAGAAATCATAAGTTATCATAAGTATAAAACTTAACTTCGAGATCGGATTGATCAAAGAACCCCCCATCAATAAACTATAGCAAGTCATAATTACCTTAAAATGAAATTAACGTACGCGTACAAACAATGACTAACTCTGAGTGTAAGAATACTATAAATATTGGCAATTCTACCACACTGCAATAAATAATTCTAATGGCTAAAAACTTCAACACGCCAAAATCTGATGGACCTCGAGGGTCTCATCTGCTAAGCTTGTATCCCTCGAGACCACCCCATGAACTTTGACTCGGGCATTAAACTCGAGAAAGGCAAGACACCGACTGGGAATAGCGTTTATAAGGTAGGAACAAAATCACTTAGAAATTTGTTAAATGATGTCACGTCGGCACAAAACGTTAGACCCCTCTTCAAATATGACGTCACAAACTTTTGCCCCTCCTAAAAAGCCATATTTCATATTTGAAAATTTACATGTTTCAAATCACTTTATTGACATTTTAGTATGTATTTAGTGTAATGATGCACTCTAATATCGTATGAAAAAACATATGAGAAAAAGGTCCTGGAAATCTAAAATTAGTATAAGCTTCTGTTGAAAAAATCCAAATTTTAAAATGTGACATCAGAATGCTTAAAACCTCTTTGCCCCTTGTCACACATAGTCACAAATGTGTGACTCCCTCCCTTAGGTGCGTGACATTATTTATGGACGGCCCCTAATCATTGATAACTTAATCGACGGTGCGAGGGGGTGGTACACTAAATCAATGAGAGTTGAAAGACTGCGCAGCACCAGGGAGAAATGAAATAGCATTATAATCGTCTGACTAGATTGAGAACCGCCAATTTATTTTTGCATCCAGACTCAGACAGGTGCAAGACATAAATTACACCAATACATCTGCATAATGTTCCAGGGTTGTGGATTAATTTGTTATTCTTTCGGTAGAGCCCATCATTATCCATTACTAAATTGCGACTAGTACCGTAATGCAGCTTACATATAAAATATTGATAGCGATTATTATTAAACCATTTAGTTTCGACGGGTACCGATACTCAATTCAACGAAACGACTTGGAGCGACAGTGAGAGGACGATGATGAATTTCCCCTCCAGATGTCGGCTCAATACCGACAGACTCTGTTGGATACATGGTAAGTGCTCTCCACCGTAGTAGAACCCGGATAGCTCATACTACGCCCCACTCGAGATGGTTATTAGGAACTTCCACGCCTGACCATTAAACGAGAATTGGGTCGGAATCCGGCACAAGAAGTTCATCAGTGAGCTGAATATTATCTATTCAGATGCGAAGAGATGGAATGGAAGGTCAGATGGAAGACCACGTAAGTCAGGTGAGGATCAATGTGGCAAGATTCCAAGCATCGATAAATTTGCGCAAGCCTATGGAGTTTCTTTCGAACCTGACGACCCCATACTGAGGATAATGATGGCACAAAAGAGTGTGGTAGTCCCAAACCGGATAATCAACCATTCGATCCTCAATCGAGTTGATATCATATAAATAAAGTAGTAAAAGAATTACTATTTACCTTTTGAATATGAATTTTAATTATTCCTCAGAAAATAATGCTTCAATTTGCAATCTAATTGTTGTGGTTAACAAAATGCACAAAAGTAAAAAATGGAAAACCAATGATATTCGAAATAATAATTTAAAAGGCAAAATCAATTAAAATTTTAAAATAAATATTTATCAGGGAAAACGGGTATAGACGGATGCCAAATAACGAGACGAATCCAAATAAAATTAAATTAAATCGATTGGGGATCCCCAGAAGGAAATATTTAATAAAAATAGAAATTAATTAAAAATTAATTGGCTAATGGGAAGTCCGAGCCAGCAGAAAACCCGAATAGTGTGAAAAACCCGCCACCAAAATAATTATTGTAAACAAATGGAAACCCTGGGAGCCCAGAAATAACTAATTTGGTTTTGGACAGAGATGTCAAAAATGTCAAAACCAATTTAGTTTGCGGGTGACTTGAGTAGCGAGATGAGCATAAAAAGAAAAGGCAGATCAACAAAATTGCCAGTTGGTTGAAGAGAATATTTCAGAGATCGGAATAAAAGAGGTAATAAACTTAAAAATAAATCAACCAGTCAAACAAATTGCGTAACAGACAGGGACATCCTTACGCATTGAATTTTGTGAAATCGTGCAGAGTAATTGTGTAGAGTATTGTGAATTGAATCGATTTTTTTGTGAAAGTTGTGAATAAAGTTGTGATATATAAATTTGAAATAAATCTTATTGTGTTGGGTCAATTAAATCGATTAAAGAAGGACACCAAGGAGTCAGACCTATGCACCGACTTTCTATATAAAAACCCAACATAATATTTTGTCACAATTCTGATTTTCTTGTTCAGCTTTTATACGAATTTTCCACAAAAATTAATCCTTGAGATTGTAATTTCCAACAAGATTAAACCTCAAGATTATTTTCAAATTTCACGGGTTTCACAACAAAAATTTGTCACAATTAATTTCCAATCTGTCACTATTAATCACTAATCCGTCAACTATTAATTTCCAATAGATTATTTTATATTCTCAATAATTCTGCTACAAGCTGTTACTCTCTCTTTCTAATTATTGTAATTTCCTTTTATACTTGTTTCACAAAATCAATATTTATTTTGAGTAATTAAAAATAACTAAATTTAAATTATTATTACTATTTATATTATTTAATTATTTAAAACTACTATTTATATTTATTTATTATTTTTAGTATTATTTATATACTAAAATTCGATTAATTCTATTTTTAGTAATTTCACAACTATAATTAGTAATTTATCTTATTTATGATTTTTTTATTTACAAAATCACACAAGGCACGCACCAAGCGAGCCCAGGCCGAACCCTAACATTTAGTGTATATAAATCTGTTATTCCTTATAGTTTTAAATCTTCAATAATTAACGAACAAAGAAAATACCACGAAATCATAGATTTATCAACTCACCTGTCTTTAAAACATACCAGTGAATTGATATAGTCAGAGTACATTAAAAAACTATCGAATAAAGGATACACATCGCCATATTTTCCTTCTAAAATTAATAGATCTTGTGATTAGACGAACATGGTTCTATATTCAAGTTCGGCGGTAATCTATGAATAAGTTAATCTAGTTTCTTTAAGACTTTGACACGCTCCCGTCAATCGGAAAAGAATTGACGAAAAAATTCGGAATTCATTTCCAACTAATACAAATAAGCAGGGAAATTCAGAAGGTGAAATCTACATATCAAGTCGGGTCAGGTCAACAAGCTTTATCAGAAAATGACCGAGGTTCAGAAGGGTCTGAAAGAAGAACGACAGGTCGTACAGGCTCAGCACACGCATATCCACGGTCTTGAGACAGCGCTCTCTGCCAGCCAAGAGGGGAAGGCCGTCACATATCCACTCGTGTTTGCACAGGCGCAATTGGTATATAAATAGAGGGACCGCCCCAAAGAATCAGAAAGGATAAATCGTCAACAACCCAGACCTAAGAAAGTGGGGCGCATTCAAAAGCGTTTGAAACGAAAAGAAACGTTATGAAAGCATGGATTGTGACTTACTAACAAATCGATCACCTGAATAAATGTTTTGGCGTATATCTTAATATAATTTTTTCTTTTGTTTTTTCTCTAATGGTTTTATTAATCAGTGAGAAAAGGCAGACTGTATGGCAGATGTTTGAAAAGCACTTACAGGGACAATTGGGATATGACGAGCACAAGCCTTCTAATGACAGCTCACTAAATCCAGGTTGAGTACGGTCAAATCAGTCTTTGTAAAGAACCTCACCTTTGGCAGACTCACCGCCTTTGTTACATTACCAATGTTGCCTGCCAATGGGTAACTAGTTGGTAGGTTACCAAGGTCAAAGGGCAGTAACACATAATAATAATAATAATAATAATAATAATAATAATAATAATAATAATAATAATAATATGATTGTACTTAAATTATATTCATTTGAATTTTGATATTGATTCAACCGTAATTTAATAAAGAGAACATAATTTAAAATGAACATGAAATATGCTATGGATCACATTTTACTGGTAACTGATTATTAGAATACATTTTCATCTTCATTTATGATGGGTATTATTTTATTACGCACGTATTTGATGGGAATCGACTTGAAAGTAGTCACATTTGTATTTTTTTCTTCCCCCTCACATGGGTATAGTAATGGTTAGGAGCGAGATAATTCGCTGTTTCAGGATTAAGAAAGCCACAGAAATGATATTGGCTCGGAACAAAACTTTTTACTAAATAAATTAAGCTTGATTTTGTTGGGCCAGAACACATATGGCCTTGGAAAATGTTTAAATGGATCGGTAACACACATGCAAATATAACATGCAAATTTAAATAAACCTATTGAAACATCAATTAAACCCTATCAAATATGAGAAAAAAGAGAATTAAATATAAAATAATAAACATAAAAATAAATTAAAATAATAGCAAAACGCACCAAGATCCGCACGATACCAACACAAACATAACAAGAAAACACAACAAATTCGACAAAATTGAAAAAATTAATAAAAGTTCATGAAAATGAAACTTAAATCAAAAAATTTGAATTAGTAATAATTCAATAAAAATTCTAAAGGAAAAATTATTAAATAAATCAAAAAATAATAAAATTAAAGAATAGAATTCACTAGAAAATAACAAGGTCGAATTTTGTTTTACTGCATCAAATTTAACATGCGAGGTTAGGGACAGAAAATAGGTATAAATACTGATCCATTTTCACATTAAAGTTAACCATTTTTAAAACCATTTTCACACTGTTTTTCGAAACAAAACCATAAAACCATTTTTGAAAATCTATAATTTTAGGTGAGAAATAGTTTGATTTTTGGAGCTCTCTCTCCACGTCACTTCCTCGCAACCTAGAATGGAGCTCTGCTTGGAAGTCGGCGTGAAGGGAGATGCAATGTTATGAATTTTTTATTTTTGTGGAATGGAATGTAGGGTAATTTATGTTTATTTGTTATATGCTTAATAAATAATTATATTATCTATAAATTGTTTTACATACTTAAAAAAAAATTAATTAAACATTTGTCGAAATTTTTCCGGCCCACAGCCAACACAAAACGCAAGTTAGCAAAATCTACATAGTACAGATTCATGTAAGTGCGTGGAAAATCGCCAATGATATGTACCCGTGAAGACCCAGCGTGCGGAACGCAGGGGTCGTAACGTCAATATTGTTCCGTATAGAAGAAACGAGAAATAAGGAAGGGGTCTTTTGGCTGCTTCCTCGTTTCTCATTTCTGTAAAATCGACCTAATTTATATTACACACGGCTCAAAATCATCACACCGAGTAGTCCAGTGGGCACTCATTAACTATAATATAAACATAATATGCGTCTAAGGTCAATTAAGGGAAGGTGACGGGAAATTAAATAAAAAATGAAATCGTTGTTATTTGCTATAAACTCATGATATCAATCTATGTTATTCATCACGAATTTATATTGTAAATTCATAATACTAATCGTGAAACCAGATTATCTATTGTAAATCTTTATTAAATTCATATTATCAATTAATACTGTTAATTGCAAATCTCTTATTAATGATAAACTCATTTTGTTAACTATAGGTCCATATTATTGATTGCCAACCCTTGCATTAATGATACATTCGTAGTAGTAATTATAAATCCTTTTAGTAATGGTAAATTCATATCCTTATTCGTAAAATTCTTGTTAATAATTAATTGTAAATCTTTTATAATACTAAATGAAAAATTGCATTATTAACGGTAAACTCATTTTCGTAATCGTAAATCCAAATTCATGTTATTAATTATAAAATATCATTGTCACTTATAAACCTTTACTACAAGTTCCTATCATCAATTTTCAATTCATATATTAAAGTTACTATTAACTCTCAATTATTAACTATAGATTCATATTATACGATCAAGTATACGATTCATAAATTAATTATAAGCCCCTATCATTATTCATGATGTCTTAATATTGTTTAAACGTTTCTATTATTAACAAAAACTACAAATTAATATTATTATCATGTAGAGTATAAATTACAATTTCCAATATTAATTAGAGATTTTTCACTTAGCAAATAAAAATTTGGAAGTAACTCACAAAATCACCCGTGAAAATCAAAAACTTACGAAAATCAAAAATCATAAAACATAAATGAATAATATTCGAATTAATAGTTCCAACCCTAAAAGCAGGAAGTACATGAAAATCAAATTGACGAGAATAAGATGCACAAATCTATCGAATATAAGGAATCACGAATAACGTATGAATGCATAACGATGTACTTCTAATAGGTTAACGTTCTGAATCCAATGAGGGAGAGCCTTCGTCCGAGTAATGCCGTGGTATCCGAAGAGAGTGAGTTATTCCTTTCCACGATAAATCTGAGATAGAATGGAATGAAATCAACTTAGCGACATCAAGATTTCCATTTTCGCCGATCGATAAACATAATTTTCCTGAAAGAAAAATCTCAGTAACCAGATAACGTAAATCTCACATAAAATTAACTCACTGGTTAATAGGAAACCGTACGGATGGTCAACATCATTATCAATATCTCGAACCATTATGTTTCTCCGAAAAACTCGACATCGATTCAGAAGTTCAGACCCAGATCTCATTCCCATGCAACTTGCCGACCGATGGAGAGAAGCCTGGAAGTTTTACTGGCACTCTAGACGTCGCGAGTCATCCCCACTCGAATTCCAACGAACCAATGGCAGATCAGTAGACCCCCACCAAACTCCCGAAGTACCGGAACCGTTCTGGGAAGAGTGGCACCCCACGGCAGAAATCTACGCACACGCACGGCACCTACTCGATGATCTTCTCGATCATCAACGACAAGTAGACCTACGAGTGGCCCGGGTCCGTCAATGTTTGGCAAACATTGAGGAGGACCTCGAAACCGGCCGGATTGCCGCTACCTATTATCACCCACGGCCATGCGGATCCCTGTACGGAGACACCGGGAAAGAGACGGGCGTGCACAGGAAGGACTCGCAGATGACGGGGTCCCACCGGGTTCGGAATACCAAAAGGCCGGTAATGATCATTCCAAACTGCTCCCCAGAGGAATGGGTAGCAAGAGGCTTCACGGACACATGATATTAACATTGTGAATCCCATTTAGTTTAAAATTTGTTACTAAAATAAAGATTTTGTTCGAGTAGACATTAATTTCGTTTTTTTGATGTGGTAACAATTCGTTAAGAAAATTTTGTTTAATTAGTTAATTCTATAGTAATAACTATTGTTTTGATATTATCAATTCCAGACATGGATTCACTACAAACCCTGAGAGTAGAACTAGACGTAGCACGACAAAATAACAAGACCCTATACGATCAGATAATCCAACTAACTCGAGAAGTACACCAAATTCGAGCCACCTGGATAGATCCAGCAAAAATCAAACCCTTATATCAGAGACTCACAGTTGCTCAGAAAGGATGGGCAGAAGAAAAACAAATAAATCAGAGTTTACAAACGCAAATACGAGGACTGGAGGTTGCCCTGTCAGCCAGTCAAGAGGGAGCGGCTGTTACATATCCGCTCGTATTCGCACCGGCTCAGTTAGCCTATCGGGAGTCGGCAGCTGCTTCAACTTCGGTCTCGAACCCTGCAACAACCGTAAACACCCATTCTCGCCCAGGACGCAAGGAAAGAGCTAGGCGCCGTGCCGCTCTATTGCTAACCCAATCCAAATCAAATTTACAAACATTGTAACTCATGGATAATATATATTTTGTAGTTTGATTTTGTTAACTCATGTAAGAGGATCCAGAAAATCATGATAGAATTCCTGTAATTTATTAGACTTTAATGATAAATACATGACATAAGGGGACCAATTACAAAAAATCGAGCATGTGTCTTCTAACGACGGCTCGTTGGACCCGAGGGTTGTCCGAGCAATTACAGTATTAGCGATAGCACTCACTTTTTGCGGACAATCCACCCGCTCGAGCACATTTCCAACGTTGCCTAGCAACGGGTGTCGAGTGGTAGTCAGAGTAATATTTTGTATGGCGTTACTGGGGCAACAATAAAGATAAACAAATAACGAAACCCTGTAACCCACCAATTTGATATTTTTTTTTTGGAAATTATTTATTAAATAATAAATATCAATAATTTTGATATATAATAAATAAATTCTAATAACAAAATATACATTAACCTCTTTTTTTCCCCAAAATTTTCATATTTATGTTTGTATTATAAATCCAATTTTTGAAATTTAGAATTTGTTTTATTAATTGTTCCTTTATTAAATGTACAGCGGCTTTTTGAAGATTTAAAACGTCAGTCAAAAATGTACAAGATATTTTGTGTTTTATTTATTCTACTTCACTCAGCTTTATCCTTTTTTATAAGTGTATCTCCGAATGTTGAAGAATGTTTTTTCGACAGAATTAAACCTGACACTGATATGCTGCTTTTATATGAAGTTGCAGAAGGTGGATCTTTAGATATAGATGCTAAAGTTTGAATTTAATTTTCAAACAGTTTTTAATCAAATTTTAAAGGTTTTGGATCCATCAGGGAGTATCCTGTATTCTGCAGTTAAAAAATCAGATGACAAATTTACATTTCGAACAAAAGTTGATGGAATATATAAGTATTGCTTTAGTAATACAATGAGCTCAGTCACTAATAAAATATTAATGTTTTCCTTGGATACTATTTCACCAGCTAAAAAAGATTCACCGGGTATAAGAAAATTATAATTATATGTTTTACTCTATTTTTAAAGATTCTCATTCAAAATTAGAAGAAATGGTAAGCGAATTAGACAAAGCTTTAACAACTGTTAAACACGAGCAAGAATATATGGAGACCAGGGAAAAAATTCACAGAAAAAGTTAGACTAATTTTAATAAAGATCTTAGATTTAAAGTATTTTAATCTACATGATTATCATTTAAATTAAATTTTTTTTTTAAATTTATGTTGAATATGACAAATTGTTTTCAATGAAATATTTTTAATTTTATCTTTTAAGCAATTTATTGTTTTATGATAATTCCTATAATGCGGAATTATATTTAAAGTAAAAAAATTATTATAAATTATAAAATACTTAATCTATTGTGATTAAAATGTCATTTATAATTATTGAGCGATACTTGCATATCAAATTTTGGTTTATTGTATTTAGCTCTATTCCATTCCATTCCTTCGTGATTCTGTTAAATCGCTTACTGCTATCAGTTGACCAATATTTTAAGATTACTTGTCCTTTTCAATGTGTAAAACAGACAAATATGTTATACAATAAACTTTACAGTTGATTAATCTATAAGCTGAGTGCTACATTTGCATCGATGAATTCAATTCTCCCTTAATGCTTCATATATTCATTGTGATGTTATTTTACTAGTATTTGTGTGGTTTATAAACATACAACTTGTAAGCATTTACATTCAAACTATTGCCTAACTTGATCATATCTAGCGGCCACTTTTATCTTGCTTAGTGATGCCAAATCTACACAGAAAATAAGAAAAGACATTCGCTACAACATAGTTACCGATTCCTTTAATTTCCTAATATAAAATAGTCCGGCATTTGAAATCATCCAAATTATTCCTTTCGATGCTTTTGGAGCCGAAATAACTTCAAATCATCTGATGAAAAATGTTAATCTAAATGTCTGTACAAATCAGTCAATAAAACATTACACTTCCCCGGTTCCACAAGGGTGATTAAGTGGTACTGACCCTTTACAACCACAGAGGAAATCAATATCTGTAAAAAATCACTTATCACAATTTAATATTATATCGGGTAACCAGAAAAGGATTAATTACACAGGTCTGCAACCAATAAACTGCACAGAAGTTGTATACGGTTTCTTATAGATTTTTACCCACTAAAACCGGGGAAATACTCGACAAATCCAACCTCGTTAGGCTTTCTTGCAAAACTGATCGAGTGAGTATCTGCTCACCAGGGAATCAAGCGCAAGATTTGATCATTTTTCAGTATGATGAATAAGTTCAATAATTTGGTAGCTATATTATCCTCACTCGTTTTACATTTTGCAGACCTGAATCACCTTTATTATCAGGGGAATTTTTTGAATTAGAAATAAACTAAACAATTGTATGTAATAATAATTATAATTTATGAGAGTTTATCAAATTAATAATTTATATTTATACATGAAAAAGTAAGGGAGCATCCATTAAGGACATCCCATAAAAAGGGGGGAGTCTTTTTAAAAAGGGCAAATGGGGACACTAGGGGGGGTCCAAGTGCTTAGGACATCCCCAACAGCATTAATCGTTTTAATATTATTCATAATGGATTAATGAGTTTTTAAAAATTTTCTATTCTTTTCATATCCTATATATGGTAAGTAAGTAAGCGGCATGTTTCATGTCCCTTATTTTCCCATTTGATCATTTTAATAGTGTATTCATGTTTTTTCTCTATTTTTCAACCAATATTGTGCACTACTACATATATTGTTGAAATTATATCTAGCCTATATGCTTATAAATTATTTAAATTTCTTCTGAAAATAAAGGATATCTATTTTTGGAGGGATGTCCCCTAGGGTGCTCGTGGAAAGGGACAAGGGGGATCAAAAATTGCTTATTTTTGGGACTTTCTTAATGGATGGTCCCTAATGTGTTATAGTGTTCTCCCCAGGCTCTTTTATGATTTCATGAACCAACCGTTTATATTTTGATCCGTCCATATTATAAACTATGTGTAGTACACTAATTATGGAAGTTTATTGCAAAGAAAAAATTGTCGGTTAATTATCAAATCATTTATCTAGTTTCTTTTATAGTGTTGAGTATTTTGGTAGTAATATTGGATAGTCTTTTTTTTCTCCATCCGCTTACTATTTCACTCCGCCCGGCTTGTAAAATTCTCTGGTGAGAACACTGGTGTTATATCAAATATGAAAATGTCTAGTTATAACGTTGAAAAAATTTAAAATGAATAACGCAAAATTAAAATTTATATATTACTTACAATTTGTCAGTAAACTTATATAAATCAAATTATTATTTTGATGACTAATATGATATTACTGACAGATTATAAGAAAATATTAAGTTAAATTTCTTTTTATATTGTAACTTCCGCTGAAAAGTCAAATATTCAGAAACATTCACCCTGAAGTTAGTAGCTGGTTTCTCATTTTAAGTATTTTTTACCACGAGATGAGTGACATCTTTTTAAAATTACCGCAATCTCGCATTTGTTTTAACAAGTTTTAATCATAGTCTTCATCGAGTGTTATTAAACCTCCCCACTTTTAGATACCACTGAAACATTTCAGGTTACAATTTTTTTAATGTGACCCCCTGACTTAGGTCAATCTAACTTGACTGTCCAATTTTCAGCTCTCTATATCTTCAGGGTTTCGAGATGACTTTCGTTAAATATCACTCATCGGATATGGAAATTGTTGGGTAAAATTGGTTGTTGTCGGTGGAATATGGAATTAATAATTATTGATAATTTGACGCAAAAGCGTGTTAAAGGTAACAGCAAATTCCAGATAATATAAACTTTATTGACGAATGCAGTTGATTACCAAATTACAATGTCACAAATAAATCAATATCACATATGTACTTTGTAATACACTTTGGAACTTGCAACCGTTTGACTGCTGCTTCTGGTTTCAACCTTCGGTAAAATCGATTTAGTTGCTCTTCTTGCTTTGCTATGAAATTACTCGAAACTCGCGATAATGACTTAACAAATTAAAATGCTTCTGTTTTCTGAGACTCTTTTCAACAGTAATTTCTGATCTTGCTTTATTATCTTGTTGCTACTGGTTACTCCATTTGTGTTACTTTATCTTTTAATTTTTCATTTTCATACTCTCTGAATCCAACATGCACTTACCTTAAATACTTCCTAATCCAATATCACTTGCTCATTCGACATCCTGCCGCTATCTCTGACAGTTGTCAAAATAAGCACTTTTTGTTTAATTTCTTTCCCTTTAATTTTCCTGATTCTCCAGTTTAATCATTGATACATGGAGATTCTATTTTTTCTTGTGTTTTCCATTTTTGATTTGCCACATTTCACTGTTTTATTTTATTGATTTCCGATATTCTCTTTTTTATTTTTTTTTTCTCTTGGTTTTCATTTCTGTTTTTCTTTGTCTTGAAAATGATTCAATTTGTTTTACCTCTTTTTTCTCATTAATTCTGCTTTAAAAATTATTCAGATCTCCAAAATCAAACCATTTAAAAATTTCACCATTCATTCTAAACGTCCCCAAAAGAGGCAATTTTTATGAACGACCGAGACATCCTTTCTAGAACAAGTTTTATTTTCAGAGGAAATTTAAATAATCGAATAAAATTAACTGAGTGCTGCGGCAGATTCTTGCAGGCTTTTCAAAATTCTAAGGTAGAATGTATGAAGCATAATACTATAATATAATAGCACACTGTAGCTATGAAATGGAAAAATCTATGCCCTGTCAAATCAGGTTATCGCTGAGGCCCTAAAAAGCGGAATTTCGAGAAAATATTCTATCTTTTGAAACATCGCGTTTAAAATTTGCATAGTAACTCTAACCGTATGCGCAATTTCTTCATCATATAGAATTTGATAAATGTTTATAATAGGAAGATGTTCATATTAGAAAGAGTTGACTATAATTTAGTGTTTATTTTCAAAATAAAATTGTAATTTTTAAGCTTTGTACACAAAAAAGAATTAATAAAGTACATTAATTTACAAAAAAGATATTTTATTTTATATACACTGTTGGAAAAAAAATTTCGGCAAATGCCAATTTTCTTAAAAAGTACGCTAATCCGAAAGAAAAGCACCTTTAAACATAATTAAACAAAGTAAATTCTCTTTTTATATTATTTAAACATATTAAGGAGGAAAACGGTCTAGTATATGCTTTTAAAATCAATATAATTTATACTTTTTCAAAACAGACTGGGAAAAAAAGTTCGGCAATTATATTTAATAAGGTATATGTTTCCCTTTGGCTCGAATCACACAATTAACTCTATCGTTCATAGTCTTTACGAGTCTTTTACAAAGCTCTGAATCGATATTTTCCCATATTTCTATAACATACTGCTCAAGCTCTCTTAAATTAGTCGGCTTTCTTTTCCTTACTTATCTCTTCATGTAATCCCATAAATGTTCAATGGGATTCAAATCTGGAGATTGTGCTGGCCAATCTAGCACATTTACATTCTTAAAAATGGAGTATTCGCCTACAACTCTGGAAGTATGTTTAGGATCATTATCCTGCTGAAAAACAAATTCATCATCGAGACCCATATCTCTTGCCGAAGGACCTAGATTTTTAGTTAGAATGGACTTATACATTAGACCATCCATCTTTCCCTTGATAATATGGAGTCTCCCGACACCTTTAGATGACATGCATCCCCATAGCATTATACTACCCCCTCCATGCTTTATAGTTGGAAGACAATTTTTAGATTCTAAGGCCTTTTCTTTCTTTCTATAGACTCTCTGCCGCCCATCGGATGAAAAAAGGTTAATCTTTGTTTCATCGCTCCAAATTACCTTATCCCAATCACTTTCTTCCCAAGAAGACCATTCATTTGCCAAATCCAATCTTCTCTTAATATTGGATTTGGATAATTTCGGTACCTTCCTTGGGACTCGAGATCTATAAGAGGTAACTTTGATATAGTTTCTTACTGTTCTGCTTGTAACTGATTTTTTAGTAGTCTTTTCTATTTCATTTTGATACTCTCAGATGACGTAAACGGATTTTTTTCAATTTCATTTAAAATAATCTGGATATCTGAATCATCCAATGACTTTTTTCTTCCAGAACCAGACAATCTCAATACAGTATCATGTTTCTCATATTTCTTTATGATACTGTATATTGTAGACCTTGGAATATCCAGTCTTTTGGAAATTTCAGAATCAGAGAGGTTTTCTTTATGCAACCTTACTACCTCTGAATCACGTACAATTTTAGTTTCATTTATGCTCATTAAGGGGTAATAAATTATTCCACAATTTTATTTTTTGGCGGGAAAAGTTTTTGAGAGGTTTGTAGAAATCTGCCGATTTTTATTTTCCAGGCATATAATAAAATTTTTAGATTTAAACAGAAAATCAATTATAATATCGAAAATAAAAACCATAAACCATGTTGAACTTGTTAGTTTTAATACATGCCAAATTTTCATTAATAAATAATGATATTATTAAGGACTAATTCGAAAAAAAGACATTTGCCGAAATTTTTTTTCCAACAGTGTATATTGCGCGCGTCACCCTGTATATGAATGAATCTCATTTGATTAATGAAAGTAAGATTTGCGATTCTACCCAATTTTAATCTTAACAGTGTGATAGAAGTGAGAAGGGGTTGCTAAATTTATTGATTTCAATGAACATCATTATTAATCTATTCCAATTGCATAAATTATCTATTCTATTTCCAGTAAATGAAAATACCAATAGCAGAGTGCTTTTGTGGGCGATTTTCGAAGCCTGCGTCTTAATAATAATGAGTGCGGGTCAAGTTTATTATCTCAAGCGGTTTTTTGAGGTTCGTCGTGTGGTATAGAGCAATAGCATTGAAATTACGGTTGCTACAATAATCGGCTCGATTTCTATTCAACTAATAGTAGTAAATGTATTCAATTTTTTTTGTCAAAATTTGTTTTTATCTACTTCATGTTATTTATCTCGTTTTTTTAATTGAATTTGATGAAATTTCTTGCTAGAATTAATAAATTGAAAAATCACGTTGTCAATCGATTAATATTTGGTAACCGGTAATTATCAATTATATCTAACAATTTCGGATCACAATCGATTATCGGTGGCCTCGTTGAGTTTTAGTATCGATTTAATAGATATATACATATATATATTCGAAACGTGTTGTTATCGGTTTTTATTTTAGTTTATATTCCGGTCAAATGTGCTATTTGATAATCACATTTTCGGTCTTTTATTTCATTGGTCATTCTCGAACTAACCTATAATAAAGCTGGAAAATTACAAATGTTTAACACGTTGATTGCTAATCTAGTATGAGCTTAAATTTTCCTAGATGCTGAAAAATTGTTGAATTAGCTAAGAGCGAATTTGTCAGACGATATTGATTTTGACAAAATAAAACATGTGAGACATACAATACGATGTTATTCCACGTGGGAAAGGAATTGTGAAACTGGAATTAAAATACATCTTTAACACGTTGACTGTATCTGGTACATATGCATGACCGACTGTTCTTGGCGCAGTGACAAGTCATTACTTGTATTTAAGGATGCCAGTTATTTGTGATTTATAAGTCGGGCCATGGTCAGAGACACAGGAAAGTTCAGGTGAAGACGAAGATGGTTGAAATTTCTTGCCGCAGCGAATGGGTTAATAACTAAATTGAAAATAGTGAATAAATTGTCTGGTTGAGCACAGCCTGAATAGTATATTTGTAAGTAGTTATTTTGTTTCCTCTAGTGATATAGCACATATGTGGACAAAGTCCGGTCCGCGAGACATTCGAAGAAACTTTCCTAGTTAGTATATTTAGTTCCTTGTCTGAATTCTATCTTAATATCCAAGCTAATTAAATAATTTGTGCACACTTAAAACTTCCATTAGTAGATTTTTGTCTTTAAAATATATGCCATCACTCTGTAATCTATCCTTAGTGACGGGTTTGTGAATATTACGACTTTCTCGACCCGATCATATTAGCTCATCAACTCTAACTTAAGTTGGTAATGCGTGTGGTGATTGGTAGTTCCTCAAATTTGATTTTTGTCACTGAAACTGTTATGTTCGAACATCCCCTGCCTTCAGCGAGTTGCAATTAGAAGATCTGCGATCGTCTTCCAATTTTGCCAGTTCTTATTATCGATTATCCAAATAAAAAAACAAGGTACAAGTTTGGACGTTTATTCTTTAGAATACCATTAAGTTTTATATAAGGTGATCCAAAAAAACTTCGTTTTCTATAGTATGAACATACAAGAATATTTAATGTTTTCTACAAAATTTGACTACGAATCAGATTTATTTAAGGTATTTACGAATTTTCTGCACAGCCTTTTTATTAACTAGGCCCATGAGGATGCAGAGACCTCGCAGAAGGATTTGATATTCATCCATAGCACATTCTTGAATATTGGATGGGATGTTATCAAGAGTAGTTTTAATACGACTTGGAACTGTAGCATTTAATAAATCCATCAAACGAAGAGTTTTTCCAGCTTCACTTTCATCGGATTGTGCAGCTTGAGGAGAAATAATATGAGATGTAATTCCAACTTGTGTTTTAAGAATAGATAGAACTTCTCGAGCTGTGGTAGCCTCTTTAATTTCGCCGGCTCTACTAGAAATAACGTCACAAGATTTTGCAATAATAGAATGCCGTAATGTATTAAATGAGCTCCGACTAGAATCATTATCTGACCAGACACCAGATTTGTATGTCATAAACATAAATCCACCAACTGCAAATAATTTATCAGAATTATTCAAAATTTTAAGAATAGCAGGCATATTGAGGAATTTATTCAAATTAATTTACAAATTATAATTACAACTTAAATTTCACATTTAATTTTCAAATTTCTTCCATTTACATTAAAATTTTAAACAAACCGAATTTTTAATTAACAATTATTTTAAAGTATTGTCTTTTAAATTACAAAAAAAACCCAATCTCCAAAATAAAGTCTTTTTTTCATTTTTATTTTTTCGTAAATTCTATTTTTATTTTTCCCAGCCTTAATTTTAATTATTGTTGTTACTTGGAGAAAAGACTCAAATTTTGAATCCATTCTCCAAGTTACTAAACTACATGGGGCTAAGGGAACAGACTAACCAAATTCTCAACATAAGGTGATCCAAAAAAACTTCGTTTTTTATAGTATGAACATACAAGAATACTTAATGTTTTCTACAAAATTTGACTATGAATCAGATTTATTTAAGGTATTTACGAATTTTCTGTACAGCCTTTTTCAAGTGATTTTGGAAAAACCAAAAATGTCCTTATACTGTTATTATAAATATTATATTATAAAAAACGAAGTTTTTTGGATCATTCTACACTTTAATTATATGAACATTACTCAAAAATATTTAAGTAACACCAATTTGCGTTGTCAGTAGTAGGAATTTTTCTATGAGCACGGAGTTGCTGATTCCGGGCTTTCGGAATTTCTGATTCTCTTGTGCTTTAGAGTTGGGTCTGCTGTATCATTTGCTTGTTGCTATTCTTTGTATGAGAGCTGCGCCAATGAGAATACCACACGATAGATCACTGGGTTTCCCTCTTGGTATAAGAGCATTCTCAAGAGCTTTGACTTGCATTTTTAATCCTAGTTTCGTGTTTGTTCTAGACAACACGTCTCCGGTAGGGTCTGCAGCTACTGATACAAGTTGAATTTCACTGGACGAAAACAGGTTGATATAAACTAGTTTCTCTAGTCTTAAATTATTCAACCAAGCAGGATTTCATTTTTCCGTCTGATTTACAGTTATGTTGGCGAACTGGGTAGAATTAATTTTGTTTTAATTAGCTCTCACTCGTTTTCCTCTATCTTCGCAACCAACTCTTGCCTCCGCTAGGGTCATTCTTATCTCACCCAGACGCCCCACAATTTGTATCATACCACTTTATACCCATGAGCAAACTCATGTTGGTACTGTATACAGCACCCGAGAGTCCACAAGCAGGTGAGCCCCGTTTCCAAGACTACTCCTTGTGATAATCTCGCTTTCGGGTTCCTGACGGCCGATAGAAGGACTTACGTCTCTTTCACTCCTCTAATTTTCTCAATATTAACACACATTTTCCCATCTGTTACCATCTATCCCATGTATACGTCCGGGGTGGAGTTCTCCTAAGGTCTTAGTTAGTTCGATATTACTCATCAATGCAAAGTATCGACAGAAAACCTATTTATCCGAGATCTTGGCCACTTATTTGTCTTTTACTAATTTAGTTTAATTAGCATTAACTTTAAATATTAAATTAATAAAATTTAACTATGGTAATTTAGAAATTCATCCGACGAAAATATTACCTAAAGGGCTTTTAAATCTAATTTCTTTAATTATCGAAAATTTCGTGGTCAAATCCCCTGAATCTCTGTATACAGAAAACGAGTTTCATTTGACCTCGAAAGTTTGTTTAAAATTATCTACTTTAATTCTAAATTAATATGTAAAGATTTAAAAATTTTATAAAATTTTTCCGTTTAATTATTCGATAGGCGGTTTTTGGCTTTAACAAACTTCTTCGTTTAATGTAAAGGAAAATTAACGTCTTATAAGGTGCAAACATCTTTTTTAATCTGCAGACACACTTTCACTACCGAGATATTCGGTGTAGGAAGTACAAATAGGTTTTCACAAGATTTATAATTATTCTTTTCTCGACATTCCTAGTTAAATAACTTTTCCATTCACCCTTCCTACGTGCATTAAACTTCATGAATACGATTCTATACCCAAAGAAACCCACAAACATTCATTCATTATTTATTAATAGAAAAATTCAAAGAATATAGAATTTATTTTTTTCTAAAATTTACAAAATAAACAAAACAAAAGGCAAAACAAAATATATAAATAAGCGGTATAGTTATTATAAGTCGGATTCAATCACAGCTCTCCGGCGGACACCTCGGCTTCACTCATCGATATACACGAGGAATGTTCTTTTACGAAGTGGATTAACTCGAGCGGTACCGACTTGTGTCACGGAATGACACAATTCATCCCCGAACTCGTCGGTCCAGTACCCGAAAGAAATTGGCGATTTTCTGCTCTCTTCAGTGGTTATTGGCGTGATTTGTGTGGGAGCTATATCCTCACAAAGTTGGAGTTCGTCTAATTTGTTGACGTTACTCTGGGGAGAAATTTCCATTGGAGCCAACGACTTTGGCGAAGTTTCGTCAGACTTGACACATTGGGGATGCTGTTCCGCAACCAGCATGGCTGCTTCTTCCAGGATCTGGGCTGCATTTTTTAGGAGAGTGACTTCCTCAGCTCGGCGCCGTTCACGGCGACGTCGATTTTTGCTGGGATTGTGTTTCTTACTGGTTTTCGGAGTTTGTGGAAGACCAGTTGCGGCTTTTTCGGGTATGTGACTGGCGGGAATTATATTCAACTTTATCGCCAAATCACGGCCAGCTAATCGCTTCGTTAATTCGGCTTCATTAAAAGAGGCTACTAGGACGGCACTCTGGTTATTAAGTCGGAAGGAACAATTGTCGGTATTTTGGCTTGGGGAAGTTTGGGGATACGGTAATTTGAATGCATAGAAAAAGTTTTCTGGCTCCGCGACGAGAATATAAATGTGTAAATCTCAACCGGAAAGAACTGAATTTATTAATTATTTGTTTTACTTAATAATGTTATTTTTTATTTTGTTTTATTTATTGTTTTTATTATATTTTTTAATTTCTGTTTGTGGTGCGTGCTTGTGTTATAATAGCCATTCTCATAATTCTTAAACATGATTTTTCATAGTCGTTTTATTTTGTTTTAACGATGGCTTATAGCCCAACAGTTAGTTAGTTATGTCAGCCACTAAAAGAAAAGAATATATTATAAATTTCACTATTAATGAGTATGAATTTCTGTATCATTACACTTAAAATGCCATGATATATCCATTATATAATTTGACCCTGGATGTTCCGACGGTTTATTCCGTTTTCTCTAAGAAACCACTCTGAAGCCCGTAATCTAAAGTACTTATCGAAATTGCTCAAACTAGTTTTATGCATCTGGGTGAGGTTTCTGGTTGTGTCCTTACAATCTGCTTATCAAATCCAGAAATTTAGAACTTGCACGCTTTTCAAGCTAAATATCAGTTTACACCTCTCGCCTTTTGCTCATAGCCATTCACCAACAATACCGTACAGCAGTTTCATGTAAGATCCATTCATCTATTGAAGGTAATTAACTAGTGTATACACAACCGATTAAACTTGGATCACACAGTTAAATCCCTCTAAAAATGATAACTAATTTTTAATAATCGATACATTTAAGACTTAGTCATTGGGAGTCTCATCATTAGCATTCATGTAATTGTAATTATCATCCTTCTTGCCGGTTCCATAATGTTGGGCTCAGAGCCAAAATTAAAACAAAATTACAAACCAATTTAAACAAAAAGGTGAAAATTGTATAAGTTAAAACAAAATAATTAATGTCGTTTGGAAATTGTCAATATGGCTGCTGTAACATAAGCACGCACCGCAAGAAGAGATCAAAAATAAAATAAAACATATTAATTAAAACAAAATAAAAATATAACAAAATTAAATAAAACAAATAATTAATTAAAATGATTAAAAAGCCTACAGCTGCAGAAAGAAACATACGAAAAATAAAATAAACTGCCAAAAATTTTCAAAATAAGGTTTAGAAAAAACACAGGCAGAAGAGGCGACCAGAAAACAAAATATTGGGGTTAAAAAATTATATTGTAAGAAAATAATAATAAAAATAAAATCCAACAATAAAATATTAATATATCAAAAAATAAAGAAAAATATATAAAAAATTACAAAAATATTTCAAAATAAATAAAATAATTAAAAAGCCCTAAAAATCGCGAAAAATCGCCCATTGGTCGCACACAGGCACAAAAACACTATATATACGGCAGTCATTTTCATAATTTCCAGACATTTTTTCAGTCAGGAGACTACTAGACAAAATTTTAGACTTTCTTAGACAATTTTAGTCAGGCAGAAAATTTGTAGAAATTTTTAGACGAACTGTGAGTCATTCTTAGACAAGAATTTTTATGCCAATTTATGCCAATTTTTCCAATTTGGTTGCATGACTGTGGATTGTAAGTATTGTTTTCTTGTATAAATATATATTTAACGTCTTGTTATTTTTATTTTATTCTGGATGGTCGTGGAATCTTTTGGTGCCACTGACAAGTCCCCCTAAAATCTTATTTATAATACGTATTTCAATAGCTATCGATGGGACAGATCTAGGGCCGGCTGGGGGATTAAGTTCCCTAGTTGTGCTCGTGGGTCGCGCCTTATCGAAACCTCGGTAGTCCACAGTAGGGTCTGGCAATTGCACAGGACCTCCACGCAGGGCATCGTTGTACAACTCGTAGCGGCTACTGAAAAGTGGCCGGGGCGAGCAGAGAATAAACTCACGGGAAGTGCGACTTTAGTTAGGGGGAATAAAGTTTTGTAGGGAAAATTTAAAACATCGTCAGGAAATTAATTGAAAATCGAGTAGGAAAGGATATTTTAGTGTAGGAATGTAAATTTGAAAGTATTTTTCCAATAGTTGAATGATATAATCTGACAGAAGAGAGAAGTGTTTATTGAAGTGATCGCAGAGGGTTGTAACTACTTAAAATCATGGGAAATGTACCGGGAGTTAAAGAACTGGTAATCAAATTTATAATATAAGGAAAGCTAAAGGTAAATTAGGAAAAATGTAGTCGATATCGTGATTAAACAAACGAAATAGGAAATTTACCAAAAAATAAGGGAGGAACGCTGCCCAAATTTTTGAAGGATACCTTTATAAATAATGGGTAAAGATGATAAATAGGTATGAGAATGGTAGGAATAGACGAGTAAGGACCAGGATATAGAAAGAGAAAGACGTAAGACCTTCCATCGGCAGTCCAGAACCCGAAAGTGAAAATATCATGAGGAGTAGTTCTAGAAATGGAGCTCACCTGCTCATGAATTTTCAACCTCTATGTACAGTACCAACATGGCAATCGCTATGGGTACATAGGAGGGATATAATAATAATCTTGATGGCGTTTAGGGGGTAGATGCACAAAAACCCTAGAAAAAATAAATAAAAATCCACCCTATTCGCCAACAATAATATACTGATAATATACTTATAAAATTCCTTATACTGATAAAATTCAAGTCATGTCCTTCTTAGCTTTAAAATAGTTCAAACTTGCTTATCATTTACATTAATAAGATTAAGAAATAGGTAAAATGGCGACTTTAACATTTAGTTGTTATGTATAGTAAAATTTAGGATTCAGATAAAATATCTATCAATTCTAGTCTTCACAGTATTTACCAAAAAAGATACGACAAAAACAGTGCGGATAAAAACGGCGCGGATAAAACCTACATAAAAGATAAAAATGGCGCAGATAAAAAGGAAATATCTCCAGCTAGTCAATTTATCTTTTTAATCTAGTTTTATATTTATTGATTAATACTGTTTTGATGGCCACTAATAAGTAATATATAAAATAATTTATTGAGCAACATATCGAAATAACTATTTTACAAATTCTATACATTAATACACAACTGTAATGACAAAAAATGAAATATATCGAAAAAAGTCTATGACTATTTGACCCGCATTTTGCCAGACTACATTAATTCACGTATTTTGCTACTTTCTTCATCAACGTGTGAGCCGAGTGATCCATCGCTTAAAGTGGTACATGATACAGATGCCGTAATAGTGATCCATATATAATTTAGATCGACTCAATTGTTAAATCGAGGATCAACATATCGAAATAACTATTTTACAAATTCTATACATTAATACACAACTGTAATGACAAAAAATGAAATATGTAGAAAAAAGTCTATGACTATTTGACCCGCATTTTGCCAGACTACATTAATTCACGTATTTTGCTACTTTCTTCATCAACGTGTGAGCCGAGTGATCCATCGCTTAAAGTGGTACATGATACAGATGCCGTAATAGTGATCCATATATAATTTAGATCGACTCAATTGTTAAATCGAGGATCAACATATCGAAATAACTATTTTACAAATTCTATACATTAATACACAACTGTAATGACAAAAAATGAAATATGTAGAAAAAAGTCTATGACTATTTGACCCGCATTTTGCCAGACTAACCCGCATTTCCAGGATCTGTCCTACACTGAAAGTTTCCTGCAATTTGCCCTCACGAAAACTGTCCCGCAAATTGTCAGAAAGTACGCGAGCTTTGATAAAATTCAATTATGGAATGATATAAATATCTATCCGGACCAAAGATGGGTGGAAATATTTTCATATTTTAGAAAAGAAAATATACCATTTCATAATGCCAAAATATACCAAATTCGCGTTATCTTTACCAGTCACAAAACCATAATTATTTTAATTGTTAGAAGAAACTTTGATTCTTGTCAAGAATTTTGCAGCAAAATCGAAGACAATGAAGAAATTTGAAAAAATGTCCATTTAATGGAAAAATATAAAAACTGATGTAATTGTGATCTCATTATTTTATTATGTTCCTACGTAAATTTATTTTTGCTACTTTTTAATTTATGTTTTTTATTATATTGAAACACAGTACAAAAACGTTTTTGAGTAAAAATTAATTTTTAATTAATATAAATTAATTAATGAATAAAATACTGTTTCAATATAAAAATTTTAAAGTTCTATTATATATTATAACATCTATTTTCTATTAATTAACAAATAATAAAAAAAAGTATACATTACGTTTAAATCGAGTTTTAATTTATTGAATCATTTGTGAAATGGTCATAAGTAAAACTATTTATATAAAAATTTATGTATTTTTAAAATCCCAATTGGGAACATCATGTGTGTATTTATTTCAATTTTTCGACAAAATACATCAGATGAATGTTCATTATTAATACTATTATTTTTTATTCGATACGTAAATGTAATACTTGTGAAATACCTAAATTCTGAACTCAGCTTTTGTTATAATGGGAATTTTGCCGTGTCTGTGTGCGCGATAGTTGTTCTGGATTTTGTGAATTTGTTGCGCACACAGACTCGAGGCAATCGATTTTTGCAAGATTTAGAGTTATCGATTGTTTTTATTAATTTGTCCAATAAGAAATTTTCTATGATTCGAATTTTGCTTTGGAAATTAATTTTGTTTGGTGAAGATTGCCACCAAAGCCTTTCAAAAACAGAATAAATTCCATTGCAACATGTAAGCACCTTTCAAAAGTTTTTACAGAGCCAGTACAATCGTATGGAACGATTTGTGAAAGGATTCATGAATAAAAATCAAGATATCAACAAAATGAAGAATGCGCAAATTTTATTAAAGTAGTGGCGTAGCTAAGAATTTGGGTCCTAATGCAACAAACAAAATTGTGCCACTTATTAATTTATTTAGGAGTAAAAATTCATATTTTTAATTTTTGTAACATTTATACTTTTAATTAAATCAAAGGCAAAAATGCTAACAATTAAAAATCTTTTTTCTTGCTTTCACATTAACAAAGTTGGAAATTAAATCACTCACGTCCATATTTGCAGCTTCTGTTGATTCAATGGCTAGCAAAGCAAGACCTTTGAGTCTATGTTGAGTTATTGAATTTCTTTTATAGTTTTTTATTATTTTTAGTTTATTTCAAGATCGCTCAAAACAAGACACTGACTGCGCAAAAAGTAATATAAAAACAGAATATACTCCAGTCAATTTGCTTTCTAGGCAACTATACTTTTCAAGCAGCAAATCTAAAATTTTTATCTGACATTTGTTCTCTAAGATCGCTTTTGATCATTGAAACAAAATACATCAATTGTTTAGGAAACCTTGGAGATATTATTTCTCCATATTTTTTCACTAAATTTCAGCATCTTTCATTATAAGAAGTTTCTTTGGTAGTAATAATCCGAAAAAATTTTTACTAATTTTAATTCCAGCAAAACGATTTCTTATTTTAGAGCTCATTTGGTCAACAACATAATTGAAAACAACATATAGTCTGTTGATAGTTCATCAAAATGTCTTTTACCGATACTCTGACCTTTTGGTTGGAACCTAGTTACAATAGCCCATTTTTTGCTTGTTCTTTATCCATAGACTTTATTTGTTGAAATGAATTTCTTATTTCACAAATTTCAGTTTGGACTCGATTTAATACTATGATGGCTTCCTCGAGATCGGTATCGTGTTTCTGCAAATATTTTGAAGCAAAATTAACTTCTGACATAATATTAAAAACACGTTGATAAATACAAAATCAGATGATATAATTCTTTTTGTTTCGCAGCGCTTCTTCTCTCTCTTCCCTTTTTTTGCTTTTAAAATCTCCACAAAACGAACTTTTACTGAAAATATATATTGTATTCTACTTGACCAGAGTGTTCGATTAGGTTCTTAATCTCACTTCTGATGCTCCGCTAAATGAGGAAAGAAGGTCCCACCTGTCTACACTTTTTCCAAGAAACATGTAAATATTTTGAAGCGTAGTATAAGATAAGGATACAGCCTGACAAGAGCTTGCACTGTCATTAACAACTAGATTTAAATTATGACTATAACAGAATTTTTTAAAATTTGTTTAATCCTGCTCTGTAAACCGCCAGACATAATGCATAGCAAAATCATAACCTTGGTCGTAGCATGAACAAAATTTCTAGGATTGTCAAATGCATTGGCTTTCACCGAGGATAAACTGATTGCTCGTAAATATCGATAAGTGAAAGGGTAAGACAATCATTGCTGAATTTATCATACGAGATACTATTGACTAATAGATGGCAACGACAAGTTGGTTCAGAGAAGCATAACCATAAGTCCCGAACCTACGGATATCGTATCAATTGTACCACTTTGTTAAAGTCCAGGGCTTTTAAACACAATTTTACTTAACTCGCTGAAAGTATGACGATACAAGTCGCTTTTACTGCTCTGTGTACCAATAAAGTCCAACGGGCCTTTGATTTTAATGATCAAAACTCATATGCCAGATCTAAACGGAAAAAAGTATGTATTATTAGCCATATACGATTGTTCCATTTTCGAGAAAAGAGTGAAAATAAATTATCTTAATAAACAGGAATCCGACAATGATAACGTAAATCCTTTTCATCAGGAATGTTGGAAGAGATTTTGCTGGAAGTAATTTTGGTAACAGGAATCACCTGATGATTATTTCTCAACCTCACCATGCATTAGCACTCTCAAGTAGCAAGGTGTAACAAGAATAGAATGAAAATCACTTGGTATTATAGGCTAAGGACAACCTTGACAACAACAAAGAAATTATTTAATAAAACGTAACACCGACATACGAATTACTCATAATTATTATTTTGTTTTAACTAATAGAATATTTAGTGGCCAAACCTCCCTTCAATTGGTATCATATACAGTAAATGAAACTTGCTGTCATTTTCTGATTAGATTTTTTTGTTTTTATTATAAATTCTATTGTTAAACAAATAAATTTGTAAATTCTCACCAACGAATGCAATAATTTTGGAGACATAAATTATATTTGTAATTAAAAAAAGAAAAAATATTTTTGTGAATTATTTCTTATATTTCATAATAGCTATGGTAAATATCAGTTATGAATGTCATGGTCAACAATAAACAAATTTTGTTTATTAATTGACCTAGATTTCCAAAACTGTTGCTTACCGGGTTAATTGCGATTGTGAATTACTTCAAATCGACAGTAAAAAATAAAAAATACCACAAAGAAAAATGATTTCTGTTAAATTTTTAGTTGATTTTTCATTAGTAAACAAAATTTAAAATCAAATTTCTTTGGGGTGAATTTTATTAAATTCAGATAAAAATTGAAATTTTTCCCAGTCCGGTTTGAAATAGAAGTCGTGATTAGGAAGGAAGTTCAATAGCAAATAAAGGTTTATTGGTCGAAACATGAACCAACTATAAATAGGAAAGAGACAAATGGACAACATTGAACATTGAAACCAAAGTATATAAAAAAAAACAACACCACTATTTGAAATTAATTTACAAGTCAATTAAAGGCCAAAAATACATTTTTGTCGTTGGTAAAGGTCGAACGTATATTCGAGTTGTCGAAAATCAGCGATTCGATTGAATGAAGTTTCGAGTTGGATTTGGGAGTTTGGCTTGATATCTGCAAGTATGAGTCGGCCATTATTTTATTATTAAATGAATTTGATTAATTAGATAATTGAAAATTATTATTTATTTTAGATTCTAACAGAATAATTATTTTCTAGAATTAAAAAATTCGAAAAACTAATTGATTGTAAAGAAAAATTACATTGACCTGATTATTTCCACTCAAATGCCCCCCCCCAGCGATCAAATCTCGATTTTATAAACTGATGTAATATGTGTACAAATAAAAATTTTTTAGTAAGTAATCAATGTGCAAAATATTAAGAATAGAAGCAGATAAAAAAGATTTGATTTAATATTTTACTTATAATTTGTCAGTAAGATATTTAGTATTAAATATATTAAATCAGTATTCTGAGAAATAAAATATTATGCTAACAAATTATAAATAAATAATTAAATAAATTTGGCAACGATTTAATTAAAAGATAACGCCAATAAAAAACTTTTCGTACGATATATTTCGACAGCATAACTGTCATCTTCATGTACACAAAACCAACTAAAAATATTATGAATTAACATTTAATTTAAACAAATTATTTTTTTAAACGATAACGCCAATAAAAAACCTTTCGTACGATATATTTCGATAGCACAGCTATCATCTTCAGGTACTCAAAACCAACTAAACATATTATGAATTAACATCTAATTTAAACAAATTATTTTTTATTAATTTAATTTTTTAATAAATAAATATTTTTAAAAATATATTTTAAATTAATTTTAAATTTTAAATTTTTTACTTATATTCTAATTTTTAAAAATTAATGTAATTTAAAATTTTCAATTATTTTAATAATATTAAAAAAACAAACATGATTTAACATACGTAAACTATTTAAAAACATTCAAAACATTCGTAGTCACAGCACTCTGCACATTAATCTTTGGATCCAATGACCTTATCAGCAATGCTTCACATATCACTCGTTCCCAATAACTATTAAAACTTCTCAACAAAATTCTAAAATCAGACATTCCTATATCACTTTTACAGCCTCTATTGTGCTCACTAATATTGGTCAAACCCTTCAATCGACAATGCTCTAGAACTCGAGTACAGAGATGACGGGAAGTCTCTCCAATGTATGTGGCATTACACCCATTACATGTAAATTGATAAACGAGATCAGAACACAATCCAACCGGAGTTTTTGATTTATTAATAAACATATTGCGTACCTTACACGAATTAGAGACGATCTTATACTCTAAATTTCCTATCAGTTTACCCAACTTCCTCTTATAATTTGTAAAGCCTTCAGAGTACGGCAATACTAACACATATTTAGGCTCAATTTTTTTATATCCATTTTTACCATCACCCAGATCAACACTCAATTCACACCCATCCGACAAATTACATTCAGACTTTCCACAACATGGATCCTTAGGATTTTTAATCAATTTATCAACAGTTTCTTTTATCATCAACAATAAAAATGATTTAGAATATCCATTCTTTATCAACAACTCAACCAATTTATCAACACTTTTTACCGAATTAGCAAAAGTAGAAGATAAAGCCCATGAACGATAAATCAATCCTTTCACCATATTTCTCTTATACTTAAATTCACAAAAACTTTCTGGAGAAGTATAAAGACCAGTATCAGTTGGTTTTCTATAAATCTCTGTCTCATACTGTTTATCTTTGCATTGAATTAACAAATCCAAAAACGCAATTGATGACTTTCTCTCCGTTTCACATGTGAATACAATGTTTTTATGTAAACTGTTCATAAAATGCAAAAACGGTTCTACATGTTTCTGGTTTTCAAATATAAGAAAAATGTCATCCACATACCTTTTATAAACAAAAGGTTTTTCAAATTGGAAAGAAGCAATTTTCTTTTCCAAACTAGCCAAAAATATTGATGCCATCGTTGGTGCTAAAGGGGAACCCATAGCGACTCCATCTATTTGTTGATACCATTCATCATTGAAAAGAAAATTTACATTTGAAGTAGCAAATTCAAGAAGTTTTCGAAATGCCCTTCTATCCAAAATGTGATGTTCCGAATCATTTTCATTCCACAACGCACAGCATAAGTCAATTGTCTCAACCAGTGGCACATTCGTAAACAAACTACAAACATCAAACGAAACCATAACATCATTCATACTTCGTTTTTGTAGCTTTGCAATACAAGAAACAAACTCAAAGCTATCCTTACATTCAAACTCTGATCGCATTAACGGTTTTAATAATCCATCTAAAAACTTTGCTATTTTATACTGGGCAGTACCAATTATTTATTACCAATTTTTTATTAATTTAATTTTGTAATAAATAAATATTTAAAAAATATATTCAAATAACTTTTAACTAATTTAAAATTTTATTTATATAAATATTATAATTTTTTTAAAAATAATGTAATTTAAAAATTCAATTATTTTAATAATATTAAAAAAAAGTTTTTTTTAAAAAACAATACAAACATGATTTAACATCCTTAAACTATTTAAAAACATTCAAAACATTCGTTGTCACAGCACTTTGCACATTAATCTTTGGATCAAATGACCTTATCAGCAATGCTTCACATTCAAACTCTGATCGCATTAACGGTTTTAATAATCCATCTAAAAACTCGTTAAGTGCAAGTTCGATGGAGTATATCGATAAAAACATAAAGCAGAATATTAGGGATTTTATGACTTTAAAAGACTTAGCTTAAAAAAGATATATATCTGTAAGTTTGACAAAGGAAATGGGATAGTTATTCTTGACCATGATGTGTATTGTAAATTATTTGAATGATTTGTTAAATTCTCCTCAGTTTTTGAAATTTCCAAAGAGTCGGAAGAATGGAAAATTGCCTCCTCTTAAAGATGAAGAGTTTGTACAAAAAATGTTAAATGGTTTAGTTGAGAAGAGGCTTATTAATGAATGGTTGGTAAGTCTATTCGTCCAAAAACTATATGGGCTTCCAAAAATCAATAAACATAGTGTACCTATGAGACCAGTTTTGTCGATGGTTGGTACTGCCCAGTATAAAATAGCAAAGTTTTTAGATGGATTATTAAAACCGTTAATGCGATCTGAATATGAATGTAAGGATAGCTTTGAGTTTGTGACTTGTATTGCACAGTTACAAAAAATAAGTATGAATGATGTTATGATTTCGTTTGATGTTTGCAGTTTGTTTACGAATGTACCACTGGTTGAGACAATTGACTTATGCTGTTCGTTGTGGGATGAAAATGATTCTGAACATCACATTTTGAATAGAAGGGCATTTCATAAACTTCTTGAATTTGATACTTCAAATATCAATTTTCTTTTCAATAATGAATGGTATCAACAAATAGATGGAGTCTCTATGGGTTCTCCTTTAGGACCAACGATGGCATGAATATTTTTGGCTAGTTTGAAAAATAAAATTGCTTCTTTCCAATTTGAGAAACCCTTTGTTTATAAAAGTTATTCGAATGATATTTTTCTTGTATTTGAAAACCAGAAACATGTAGAACCGTTTTTGCATTTTATGAATAGTTTACATAAAAATATTGTATTCACATGTGAAACGGAGAGAAAGTCATCAATTGCGTTTTTGGATTTGTTAATTCAACGCAAAGATAAACAGTATATTTTTCTTGTACTTAAAAACCAGAAACATGTAAAACCGTTTTAGCATTTATAGAAAACCAACTGATACTTCTCCAGAAAGCTTTTGTGAATTTAAGTATAAGAGAAATATGGTGAAAGGATTGATTTATCGTTCATGGTCTTTATCTTCTACTTTTGCTAATTCGGTAAAAAGTGTTGATAATTTGGTTGAGTTGTTGATAAAGAATGGGTATTCTAAATCATTTTTATTGTTGATGATAAAAGAGACTGTTGACAAATTGATTAAAAATCCTAATGATTCATGTTTTGGAAAGTCTGAGTGTAATTTGTCAAATGGGTGTGAATTGAGTGTTTTTATTGGCGTTATCTTTTAAATTATAAATACTATATTAAGTTAAAAATATTTTAATATATATATATATATATATATGTCTGTAAATCAGAGAAGTAGTTTAATGCAAAATCGTAAATTGAAACTGGACATTATCCATGAAAATGTGAATAAAGTGTAACATTTTACCAAAATAAAAATGGTAGAAATTAATGAAAGAATTAAAAATTTCTAACAGAAAACTGTAAATTGCTATTAATATTTATATTTTATTAATATTACTGTAAAATCAGTAATCACTTTTGTTCAACTTTAATCAATTTGTTTCATTTACAATTTTATTTATCTTCATTTAATAAATTTTTCTAATACCCAAAGTTCCAAGAAAATAACAATATAAAAAGAAATTCAATTTAATATTTTCGTAATAATTTCTAGTTAACCCATTAGCGCCCATTGTACTCACTTAATTAAACGAGTGCAATTACACAAGTTTATACATTGCTTGGTTTATTTGCCATCTACGATTGACTAGATGTTTTATCCAGCTTTTGCAAGTACTCACTAAGCGTGTAGAAAGCTGTATTACTAATGGTTATCTATTTTCTACCGACCATAAATGACATTCACACATGTTTTGATTCTGCAGTTTTATAAATTTTATTTTAAAAAAAATTTCTCAATAATAATTTTATTTATTTATTATCATGTATTTTACTGACATGCTATAAATTCGATACCTATCTATTTATAGTATAAAGCATTTACTTAAGTTACAAATTATGATTATAGTTAGATATAAATCCGTCTTAATTGAACGTCAAAAGGAAGGCGATTGTCATTAGGATCAAGGAGAAATGGCGGTCGTGAAAATATTCAAGTTATCAACAAATTGAAATTTGAGTAACATTGCGACACTTGTAGGAATTAGCATAAATTTCATTTGAATTATATATATATATATATATATAAATAATTGAATCTTGCAATAAATTAGCAGTTCACTTGTTCTCATTTCCGAAATACTCAAATTAATTTTTTAAACATTATTAGATAGAGTAAGAACATCCATTTTTCAGAAAAGTATTTTTTTAATTAACAAATTTATGGAAATTAAAAATCTGCCAATATCAGAATATTTAGGCAACTTTTTTTGTAATATAAATTTTAAACTTTAACCCTGCGAGTCACTTTGGGCCAACAGGACGAACGAGCAGAGAAAGAACACTAACATTTCAGATTTGCTTTAATGCCTAGACATCTATTCCCATCGGCTGTACCGGATTAACTAATAACCACACTAAGCACGTTCTTAGGGCACTACATGGAAAGGGGCATCCCGAAGAGCTATTACAATTTTTTTGCAATTATTTAATTACTGCATGAACTAGCGTGATGTTCTTTTTAAAGAAATGAGTCATATTAATCAACTATAAATGTCCACGGACCACGGTCTGTGTGGTGTAGCAATAAAGTTACTTATTTAATTTAACTTATCCATGATTTTTCACTTTCAAAGTCATGGAAACAAAATGTCTGCTTTGTAAAAATTATAACAGCTACTAGTAGTTTTGCACCTGTTTGCATCCTACTCAAACATGTTGCAACTTACATAATCATAGTTGCATGATGTGTGATGTATAGATTATAGCATGTATATATAATATTGTACTAAATATTAATTTTGCACAACTTGCACTTACCTAGATTTGGTTGGCTGTTCGGGCACCACACTTTGTAAGTGCTTAGGACTCCTGAAAATGTTAATCCGGCCTTACCCATTGGTCACTTACTTCTTTCATCCCATTCTAGAGCATAATTAAGTTAGTACAAGCTACCGTCTTTTCTCCAATAGAAGCAATTAATCACACAAAGTGTGTAAAATGTTCCAAAATAAAAATTGAGAAAATAATAAAATTCATTTGTCTGTTTGCTAAGTGTCTCTCTGTCAATCATGCTTTACTCCGTTTCATAATTAATTAAAATATATTTCCTTTTACTTTATTCCCTCAAAGTGTATATTTTTGGATTCAATTAATGTACAGTTTGGACAGCTGATTTCACTATAAAATGCTAGTGGGATTATATATCCTGAAATGTTCTTTACTTTGACTCTGAAAATAGGTGTAGTCTATATTGCTAATGTAATATCTGGTTAGTAGAATAACTCAATTGGGAAAAAAATACTCCAGTACTCAAACGATAAAAACAAACTATTAAACAATAAAAAATTTACGTTGTAATGTTTAGGGTGTTGACCTAATACCTAGGTTCACATAACCGTGATAAAGTCATATGGGAAAGCCATACTAGTATTACCTGGATCTTCAACATTAAAAACGATGAAACCGATTTCTATCCTATATAACCTAGCGCAATAATAGAGATTCATTCATGATATTTTAATTCAATTTTAATTGTTTTCAAATAATATATCTGTGAAACAAGTCACGCATGCTATGAGTCTCACCCGCTAACAAATTTTGTCATAAATTTAATATAAATTATAACAATTAACAAATACTTACACATTCATTTGGCAAATTTAAACAAGCTCTTTTGTGATTTCCCAAAGCTTGCCCGGTACTAAAATTTCTGTGACAATTATCACAAGCGTAATCCTTGTCGAATTCATATATACGCTTATCCTTTCGTTTCTTCTTTGTTGGTAAATCATCTCCAATATGATAATTTGTTTCCAGCTTCGGCATCGGGGGTAAATTTTGGGAAACACCAGGGCAACCGCCATTTGCAAATCCATGAGACTTCGTTAAATGAACTCTCAAAGCCATATTGGTCGTAAAGGATCTATCACATAGCAAACAGAGTATATTTCCCTGCTCATTGGAATGCTTCGATAAAGCATGTTCCTCCAATTCTAATCTATCATAGAACACACCACTGCAATGCAAACAAGTGACTGGTTGATTTACCGAGTTGATATTTGTGATATTTGGCCAAATAGGTACTTGAGATACTCCATTGAAGTTAGACAAACTGTAAACAATTTTCTGTTCAGAATCTTGAGATTTCTGAGAACACATTTCTCGTCGATGGTCTTGCAAAGACAAAAGATTGATAAACCTTTTATTACAATCCCTACATGTAAAAGGTTGACCACGACTGCTGTAGTGAGACTTAACATGATTACTTAGCGAGCTGCGACTAGAGAAGCTCTTTTTACATACTTCGCATTGGAAAATCTTTAGCTGATTTTCGTCAAAATTATGCCAATGAAACTTTTGATTGGCATTAATTGTAAGATTTTCGGATTTGTCATTTTTACTAGATGAATTTTCAGGTGATCTGGGATTGGATTCACTTTCGAAGTTTTCCGAAATAGAATGCTCGGTGGAACAAGATTTGGATGATAGGTCTTTAATATTGTCATCCTAGAAATAAGAAGTTGGAAAAATAAATTTTAATTCAATACTTCGATGCGAAAATAAATAATTTTTCACGATATTCTTGCGGATGCCAAAAAAAAAGTAAAATTCAAATGTATATTGAAATGATTAAAACAACCGAGGGAAACACATACCAAATGGGTTAGGGGAAATGTTATTATTATTAAAAAATAAATGACATAAAGAATTGATTTTATTGTTTGACTATGAATCAGATGTTTTATTGATATTCAGTGAAATGTATCTAAATGGAACTGATAAGCTAAACTATAAAACGATAAATGAAAGGCAAGAAGGGCAATAAAAAAGAAGACAAATTGATAATCTGAATGTTGAAAATTGACAAAATCAAAGAAAAACTAAGGGTTAACAAAAGAAAATAAATCAGAAATATTTATAGGGAATCTATTAGAGATTTTGTAGTAGCAAATAAGTTCTAGTGACATCAATTGTTCTAATTTTTGTAAATACAAGGGAGACGATAAAGTCAAATCAAAAGGGAGCAAAACATTGAGACGATCCAAGATTTCTAAACCTGAAAAGTAGATTTTGATTTCAAATACAGTGATATTCCCCACTAGGTTTTGCAATAACCACTGATCAATTGAGGCGTATCGAATTAGCTGATTTTGTCGTATTTGTAAATTTGAATAATCGGCTGTAATTGTGTTGAATCAATAAATTTGATACTGCCAGTAGTTTGTTACTATTGATATTAGAGCACGCAAGGAATCAGATCAATAATTTTCAAAATCCTAAATCCCTGATAGCATACTTCGACAGGTTAATTTGAATAGAACCATGTCTATAAAAATAAAACCACTAGAAATAATTCATTAAATAAACAAATTCTTTGATGTTAGAGCACTTTACACTTTGATTTTTAGGAGAAATGCCTCACAAACAGCTTTTTACAAGAGTTTTTAAAATTATAAATAAAAATTTGAAATCAGACATACAAACTCCTTTTGTATGATGCTAAGGTAGCCGATTGATACATTTACTTAAAATCGCAAATAAATAATAATTTAAAAAGATTTGGTACTGGTATATATGTAATTAGTTTGCCCGCTTTGCTATATGTAAAACAAAAATATGTATGCATGATCAAAATCATTCATAGTGTACAATTTAAAATCTTTTAAAAATATCTTTTAAAAATTTTTACTTTTTCTATATTCATTTCAGACTTTAGATCAATATTGTTATTTATTTAACACAGTATATTGACAGAATAAAAATAATTATCTATAGACTTAATTGAAGATAAAAATATAGATAATGAAAATGGACCAATAGTAAAGAAGATAAAAGATTTTAATTAAAAAAAATTGTCTAATTTTAAATTCTACTCCAAATCCTGTACCATATTTATATTTATAAATATTAATGCATTATAATATTTAAGAATTTATTATCTCTAACTTGCTGCAATTTCTTTTGGGGTTCATCAACGGACTCAGTGTTTGTTTTGTCGTTATCAGTAGCTTTGTAGGTTTTTGGATTTTCGGTGATAAAGTGATGACAAATTCTCAACTGATGCATTGTTAAGTAAATTTGGTCTGTGAATATCATTTGACAGAAATTGCATCGTAGAGATTCTGAATAAAACAATCCATTCCTTTAATAAATTTCAAAATAATTACCCAAAAGCGATTTTTGTTTGGAATTCGACGAATGTCTTGTTCCACACATTCGTTCGTAATGCTGAAGGAGAACTCGTTTTCTGGAATATCTGAATCCACATTTCTCACAATTCCATTTGTGTCTCTGTTTTCTCTGGTGATTTTGAGAATGGATAATTTGAGTAACTTTAAAGAAAAATCTCTTAAAACATTTTGGACATTTTCGATTATGAAAGGTTTGATCCAGCCTCTTTCGTAATTTTACTTTCTAAAATTTTACACCAAATCTTTAAGTTGATTTACATATAAACTATTAATATCAATAATATTACTACTAATTCTTATAATAATAATAATAATAATAATAATAATAATAATAATAATAATAATAATAATAATAATAATAATAATAATAATAATAATAATAATAATAATAATAATAATAATAATAATAATAATAATAATAATAATAATAATAATAATAATAATAATAATAATAATAATAATAATAATAATAATAATAATAATAATAATAATAATAATAATAATAATAATAATAATAATAATAATAATAATAATAATAATAATAATAATAATAATAATAATAATAATAATAATAATAATAATAATAAATACATATATTTCAATTTATTTCTTATTAATAATAGCATTAATGTTTATTTTATAAATCAGAATATTTACGTTTCAATTAAATTATTCATATCAATATTAGTATCTATATCAATTTTTAATATCTATATTAATATCATTTATTAATTTTTAAAACAAGAACAAATAAATTTTATTTCGTTGAAAATAAAAATATATTTTTTACAGTATTAAAATATTAATTGGCTTAAGCGTATCAAAAATAAAATGCTTTAATGAAATACTTTATTATTTTTATCTTATCATGCTTGAAATATTTTGTTTTATCAATACTAAAATGCCACATTAGAGAATTAATTGTTTTGTAATATTTTAAATTATTATTATTATTATTATTATTATTATTATTATTATTATATTATTATTATTATTATTATTATTATTATTATTATTATTATTATTATTATTATTATTATTATTATTATTATTATTATTATTATTAATTTTATTATTATTAATACTATTATTATTCAAATTTTTTAAACACCAGCAGCCGGGAAATATTATGATATTCATTCATTTCGTGGATACTAATTCTCCCACGTTATAATAAGTAATAATAAAATGTTCTTTTATTGAAACAGTTTTATTTTAAAGTTTGTGTTTTTAGTTTCGTAAGTTACTAGATTGCGTTGCGTGTTGTCAGATAGCGCATAAGGCAGCTGGTTAATTTTGAATAAAAAATAAAACATGTAAAGATTTATTTTAAAAAAGGAATTGAACAGAATTGGTTTTAAATATATATATATATATATATATATATATATATATATATTACTTATGTTAGTGGAATTATTATTAAATTAGCATTAATTGGAGGAATTTGAAAAGAAGCGTTTATTGTTCGCGTACAACACAAACCGATGATGATGCAAGATTCAAAAGAGCAGTAAAGGATATAGATCCGTTGCAAGTACGAAAATTTTGTCATTGCTACATAGGACTACTCTCAAAGGCTCAGTGGTTATTGTGAATTTTTTAATTGATAAAATGGAATTTCCGTCTGATCTTGATAGTGATGGACTGAAGCTCACGTAGATGTTATAGGTGGAAAAGATGCTTTTCTTGAATCTCTTATTGTGTGGAAACCCGAAGTTATCAATCGGTCTGATTGCAGAAAGCACACACTATTACATTTGGCGGCTGTTCATGGAAGATCTAATTGTATGTATTATTTATTAAATTTAACAAGGCTGCTGTCAAATTTAGATATACAGTGTAGAAATATGCTGTGGACTCTTTTAATCTATGCCACATGACATGGTAGAATACCAAATGTGGAGTTATTGATTCTTTACTGAATAACTACGGATGTTACTGATATTGATGGACAAATACCTTTACATCTAGCGACAAATTATAAAAGGTCACAGTAAGAAATAAACCAACAGAACAGAAGATTTATACAAAGAAAATTGTTACTCTGATGAATTGCCAATAGATAAATTCAAATGTTGCTAATAAATAAAAAATTAACTGTAAAAGGCAATCCGAAAACCTGCAGCACCCCTAGTAGCGGCCAAAATAGCCAACATGTCACTAAATCAGGGGTTCCCATACTTTTACTAGCCGAGACTCATTATTAAAACGTAAAGTTTATGCGACCTTCATGTAAAAAGACAGGAAATAAAGTAAAAACTTTAAATTATATATTTATGGAAAGCATGTGTTTTTGCATAATAAAGAGGATGCATGAGATGATTCAGATTGCTTTCTATTTTTGACAATCACATATTTTACCATAAACATATACATGTATAAATCTACATGTATATATATTGTGGAAAGTTAATTAAAAGAAAATTTATATGGACATAATTAATAGGAACAACTAAATATTAAAATTTGTGGGGACTCACATTTAGTCGTTTTGCGATCTACACTTTGGAAACAGTGCACTAAATAATTATTATAAAAATTACAAAATCTGTTCTCCAAATCGACTGTAATCTCCCAAACAGCTTTAACTAAAACTGTATTTATTTTTCTGATAGCAAAGAATAGTTGATGATCCCTAAAGATATCCTAATGTTTTGATTTTGCTACAATCAATCAGATTGCTACTGCACCAGACCGATTTTCTACCAATATTTTATTAACAATTAATTAATTATTTTATTAGTTGTTAATTTTGTAATACTTTTTTCCAGGGACTCTTTATCAATTTTTAATTACTTTATTCTTCCTAATCTTTCTATTTTCTGCATACTTATACTTACCCTTCGCAAAATATTCATATTTTATTTTAATTATTTTTACTCTTAATTTAAAATTTGAGTTTTACCTACTTTGTTTTGGATTTTTTTGAACTTTTAAATTTTTATGCAAAATTTTATGCAACCCCAACAAGTTTATTACGAACCAGTTTTTATCTGTTCTTATCATACGAAGTCTACGGCGTTCATTTCATATATTTGCGGCACCATGATTGAGAACCACTGATTTGAATGGTCAAAACTATTTGACCAATCATAATTTTATCCGACAACTAAATCACCGAATAATCTATAAGAAATGCTATGTTTCCATTATAATATTTTCCATTTCCAGCCAGTTATTTAAATTTATTTTATAAATGCTTTAGTGATTTCAATATTGTTTCTAAATGTTCACCATAAATATTTTTAATTGTTTTATTTCCTGTTTAGAATTATTATTAAAAATAGTTATTAGTTGTTTTTGATTATATTTCTAAGGAATTGCACAGCTCACAACAATTTTGAATAGTAATTCATTTACCATTCTCATGGCTGAGTATATCTTTAAATATAAAATGATAAGAAATGGAATTTTATTATTCACCATGAAATCAAGTAACAGGGAAATAAAGACAGCATATATATGATGCAATATGACGAGTCTCGGTATACATCAATTCGGCATTAATTTTTTATGCAATTGAATACTAGCCTTATAATAGCGAAATTGCCATACTTATTTCCACTGAAATCGTTGATGTAAGTTCTTATTGCATTTCCTGCAAGTCGGCAGCATAGTCAAGTCAATGAGACATTCTAATAAGGAGCGTTTTTAGCAGAACTTTTCAGACTAATTATAAGCAGGAAGTAAAATTTGAAAGTCATAGATTAAACAGAAAATTAGTTTTCAACAGAATTCAAAATGCACTTAACGGGAACTCTATTTGGATTTGTTTAAAAAGTCGAATATAAAATAATCTTTACGAGAAAAAAAGTTTATCAAATCACCGGTAGATGTGAGCCTACTGAATCACGGCCTCCATTGAGCCTATTATATAATTCTGGAGCAACTGATGGAAACGTAGTCAACTTAAACAATTATGTAATCTCCTTAATATATTAGTTTTCTGTCATCGACAATTCAATTAAAAATATTTGTTTTAATAATAAGTTTTTTTAACCATTTATTTTAAAATTTTGTAATTTTTTCAAATACTGAGATGAAAATTTTTGAGCGGATGCATGTAAAAAATTTCAATTCCATAAATAAAGAGTTCCGAGTGTCGAATATACGTAAAGATATATTTTTAAAGATATTTTTACAAATAATTAAGTTAAGCCTAAACTATATAAACTTTACGTTGATGATATCTTTTTAGTATTTTCTAGTTATGATGTTGTTTCTTTTTAAAATTATATGAATGGACTTCACTCAGAAATTAAGTTCACATTAGAATAAGAAGTTAATTTATTTCTTCCATTTTTAGATTTATTAGTTGAACAAACGTCTAGGGTTTTGAAACAGAAATATATAAAAAGCCAACAGAAACAAGCTTATACAATACTTCGAATAGCTTTTTTAACTTTAAATATAATAGAAATATGACTAAGTAAACTATTTATCGTCTTATGATTGGGCCTGATGAAAACCATGGCAATTATATCTCACCGAATGATGGTGAACCCAAAAAACCGCATGTTTTAGTAATTCCATATTCTGAAGGTTTAAGAAATTTTAAATTGTCTGTCACAAAATCATTAGGCAATTCAAATTTTTAAAAATAGTATCAAAATCATTAAAATCAATAAATATGTTTAGTAATAAATATCTAGCTCCAATAGGTTTAGTTTTTGATCAATTGTATAAATATGTTTAGTATTAAATCTCTAACCTCAATAGGTTTAGTTTCTGATTAAATGTATAAATTTTCATGTAATTGGTGCAATGTCACATACATTGGAAAGACTTCCCGTCATCTTCTCACACGGGTTCAGGAACATAGCTGATTGAGAGGCGTGAGTAATATTATTGAGCATAGAAAAATGTGCAAAGAAACAACTGATTTAAAAGATTTTAAAATTTTAAATAAAAACTTCAGTAATAAGTGGGAAAGAATTATATGTGAGGCTTTGGGGTTTAATATCAAAATCCCCTAAAATAAATATATAGAGATTATTTAATTAAATCATTAAATCGTAACTATTACATCATTATGGTTTCATATAGCATTTAACAAAGATTAGATCACAGACTGAATAAGAGGATAATTTCCTCGAAATATATGTTTTTCATTTGACTTTCTCAAGTTTTTGTTAAAAATAGGGCATCATTTTTTCTATATATATATAACATTAACAATTTTTTATTATTTGACCCTTTGATTATTAATTGCGTCCTAGGATGAGATAAAAATATTTCTATTATATATTTCATATGTTTACAACGTTTGTACCCATCTGTATAATAATATTAAACTTTGCATAAATTTTACCTCTTAATTTTTAAGTGGTTGTTCTTTATTAATAAAGCTACATATATATGTAATGTGTTTTTATGTTTCTATTTTATATATTTGCCGTCCATTAATCACGATATTTCGTTGCCGTAGATTTTCTCAATTTAAACAAAATTGTTATATTTTACTATTTCATGCATAATTAGTTTCAAAAGTAATAAAATTTGACAAATGTTGATCACCCCGAAACTGTTATAGGTTTGGACGTGCCAAATGTGATCAGCCTTCGTTGACGTGAAAACTTTGCAATAAAAACTGACTAATTATGAAAAATTTCAAATAAAAATCCGAAAAAAAAGAAAAACAATTTTTAATTAAGTTTCAACTGACAAATTTGACAAATGAATTATTCATAGATCTAGAATATGATTAGCTTTGAAATGGGAAATTATTTGATGACAGCTTTTATAGAGTTTTCTATTATTGTTAGGAAGCATCACCATTGAAACAGAAATGCACTTATTCCAATGGGAGTTGTATTTGCATCCAATTTTAATAAAATAATTATCAGTTTTAGATTTGTAATAATTTATTACTTTTTTGACATTATTTTGTTTGGAATGCGCTTCATACGGGCTTCAACCTCAAACTTCTATGTGATGAACCAAATAATTACTCGGAATTAAAGATTTGTTTTATTGAGGCAGTATTTTTTTGATATAATTTTCATGAATAAATTTTATTTTTGTTATTATTATTTCTTTTCCTCTACGTTTTTTGGGTTTTATTTTGAATGTTGTTAAGGTCATTTGTCAGCAATTATGGATGGATACAAAGGCTACCTAAAACAAGCTATGATAGGATAGTGTTATTTTAATTATATAAGTCCAGGAAGTTCATTGTAAATTAGTAAATGTTGCCATCATAACGTTATGTTATTATCCCAAATTCAGTAAGACTTACTTGTAAATCTTTTTCCAAAAAGACATTTTTACAGCTAATCAAATCTTACCTCTTTGCAATTTTTCAAAAATTAAGCAACAATTAAAGACGGGGAACTCTTAGGCAAGACTATATCAGAAATCGTCACGCATCAATGGGTCATCAAAATTGTCCTTATTAATAATTTATTGAGATTATAATTGAGCTATCTTCATTAAATTGCAGATGAAGGAAAAAATTGAAGATTTTTAAGGTAAAACAATATAAACATAATCGATTTAAAAAAAAATTGTATTTAAGAAAAAAATTATTAATTTTCAAAGAAAAAATAAATACAATAACAAAAATAAATAATAAAGTACATAAGTATGCATAAGTAAAGACAATAAGATAAACAAATATAATAAAAACCAAATAAATAAACATAAAAAGAATAAAAGTAAACACATCTCTTTGAAAACGGAAATAAAAATAACAAAAAATGTCCAGTAGAGATTCCATAAGCAACGGTACCAAATACATGAAAATTTACCTCATTGTGCGCGAGAAGGACGTTGTAACAATTTTTATGAACAACATAAAAAATTATGAACAAATAGTTTAAAATATTGAAATTTTTGATTTTAAGCACGGTTAGCACAATGGATCAGACGGTAAAAAATTATCGGCAAATATATAATATATAATATATTTATTATTCAATATTTTAATGATGATTTCTATATTTTAATCTAACTGTTTACTTTATATTATTTTTTACAACTTCCTTCAATAGTGCTGAATATTCGATTAAATTGCCATCTTTTAAACTTGCATCGAAAAAGGACTTCATGTGGTCTACATTTTGCTTACAAGAATTACTTGAAAGAAGAGGTTAAGGATTTCTGTGACAGCAAACCTTCCAGTTTCTACTTATAAAGCATATATTATATGGAATATAGAGAAATTATTGCTTAATTAATTGCTTAATTAATCATATTTATTCACCTAATATTCCAATAATTAATGACTATGATAAAAATCCAACTTCAAATAATTTACATTCATATCATATTAAATAATTTAATAATTGAATTTCTAGAGTCTTTCAAGAGTTTTCGTAAAAATAACGTTTAATCTTTTGGTAACGGAATAGTTAAAGGCACTGTCAGGAAATGTGTGGAACTATACTTTTATTGATTTGAAGTTGCATCATTTTATTCAAACTTTCTTTATGAAACTCAAAGCCCAAATAATATTTCACTGAAAACTTCCACATTCAACTGGCAATGGACATCATATAAAATCACAATAAAAATACATTGTAATCTTAAGTTTGTTTATCATTAAAAAAACTCCACTAATATACTAGACATTCTTTCATCACTAGAGGTCAAGAAGTATTATTATTATTATTATTATTATTATTATTATTATTATTATTATTATAATTATTATTATTATTATTATTATTATTATTATTATTATTATTATTATTATTATTATTATAACTATTATTATCATTATTGTTTACATTGGAAATTTAATTGAAGCATTTATCTATAATTCATTTTGATAATATAATAGTGTTCTCATATTGTTGGTATCAAGATACCAACGTGGAAATATTAGTAAAAGAGAATTTTCATTGAAAAATATATTAGAAATCAGAAATAAATGTATTTTTAGGTTTAAAAAACATTTGAAAACTAAAAGTCGGGAAATTTGGTTTGTGTTTGCTACCAAAATTTTATAAGTAAACCGTTAATATGATTTTAGCCAGTAAACCATGCCAAGGGGATTTTTATGTTTTAATAAGGATCAGTAATTTGGGATATTTGGGTTGCACGTTGTTGAAATTGAGAGTCAGAAATGAAATTTTAATTTTAATCATTGTAAGGAAACTTCGACATTTCTCTCCTATTGTTTCCAGATAATAGGTAACTTTAATGTAACTAGAGATTCGACGTGCAATATATTATTTCACAATCAAATTAGTTTCTGTAGCTTTAGACATTCTTGAAACTTTTGGAAAATAATTATTACGTCTTCCGTTTTCGGTTCCTTGCAATTTAATACTGGTTCCAAATACTGTTTCAGCTCGAATTCTTTTAATTATACGAGTAGAATATCCAGCATTATCGTTGGAAACTTTTTGGGTTGCGATAAGTGATATTTTGTTGATGTGAGAATCACAATAAAATTTTTAATAGTAAAGTTTTATGATGAACTTATTACCTTTTATACAGTCTTTTTATACAGTACGAACTGTTCTCATTATTCAAGATTTGGAAATGGATGTATATAGTGAGTTGGCCAAAAAGTCATTTGGAATTTTTCTGCATGTAACTTCATTTCAAACTGGAAATTTATAATAAAACGTGAAAGCTACTTATTCAACATTATTTTATGACATTTAAAAAAATCGTTTTAACAATCAATTTATCTTAGCATAGATTTAAAATTAAAATTAAAAATGAAAATGAAAATTTCCGACGTAAGTAGCTTATTATTTCCGAAATGAAAGGAACACTGTTCAGCCTCATAGAAAAGTGGCATACATTGCATAAGTTGTCTACAAATGATTCATTAATCGTTGACTGTTATCACCACGCAAAACAATGAATTTAATCACACTTTGATACTCAACAAGGTACAACTAAAAATTAAATTGAAAGTATTCTCTCCTACGCTGCCAAATTAAAATCAACTATATTTTTGTAACCATAAATAATATATTATAACTTCACTAGAATATTATTAAAGTTCTACTATTTTTTATGGAATAGTCCGGTACTTATTGAATGCATCATTTATTTTATTAGTTATTGTCACCGTTTTTTAATATCGTATAAATATATAACTATATATATATATAAGTAATAATTTATTATATTAAATTTCATAAGATCAGTTGATTTTTCCCATTGCTAATATATAAAATTTTAATAAATGTAAATAATGTAATCTGTATTATTAGAATGATAGTTTTTCTGTTTGTTTGTTTAAATGTATGGTCAGCAATTTATTAAATAACGTATATAATTTTTTTATATTTAAACCCATTTAAATAGAGAAATAAATAAATGAAATAAATTCAGAAAATGAATTTAAAAGTTTTGAAAAAATTTTTTATTTTTATTTTTTACTTTCTGAGTTATCAATATGTAACAACCAAAATATATTTAAAAATATGCATTTAAACTAATAAAGTGTAACGATATCGTTAACATCGTCGCCGGCTCTAAAAAATATATATTTTCGGTACTTGATAAATTTTATTGAAACGTTACGAAAACGTCGCGCTCGACGTTATAGGGTTAAATGGATTATCTTAAATGTAAACTCGGACGAAGCCGGGTACAACAGCTAGTATATTATAAGTTTTAAATACATCAAATGATAATAAAATTGAAATGGTCAGCACATTGATATATGAAGCTCAAGAGAATTCAGAAAAAGACAAGATAGAAAGCAAAATTAGTAAAATAGTAAAGAGAAAAAATGGTATTATAGCAATTCATAAAAGCTTTCAGAAATATCTTCAACGTTTAGCTTTCTTCTCTTGGTTTTAATATTAAATGTGAACCCTCAGTTCAAGGACCAAATTAAAATTGTTAAATAAATATATATAAATTAGCTTTACTTTCAATAGAAAAGAATCTCGCTCATGATGTACTTTGGATATGTCGCCAGGTTTATTGATGTACATATGACTGTTTGATGAAGTGATATTACTCTGTTCAGTGACACAGTTTTGGATGAAGGAACTATTTTCTCGCAGGGACGAACAGTAAAGCCGTCGATGTCTTGATAAGTTATTTGACAATGTAAATTGTTTCTCACAATTTTGGCACTGCAGACTTCTCTTCATTCCTTTGTCGACCTTAATTTAAAATATTCCTTTTTCATTACTTTTTTCATATCTATCTTTTATAAGTTTTGGTGACAAATCTTAAAATGTATCTACTAAGGTTATTTAAATTCTTACTTATTCAGAATTTTAAAATATTCAGAATTTATTTTTCAAAATTTATTTTTCAAAGAAAAACTTGGAGAATTCAATAATGTATTTTCATATTCTGAGAGACGTCAACATATTGCAGTCATACCCATTCTATGTAATATATAATATTATAAATTTATTATATATTTTTAAAAAGAGATATAAGAGCACAATTTTTATTCTGGCGACAAATCTCCAAAACACTCTTATATAGCTCTTCGTTGCTTAACATATACAAGGAAATTTATTGGGTTTCTAATTATTGATCCAGAATACTCTTATACACGCAAACATGCCAACATTCAAAGACAATCATCAAACATCATAACCAACCTCAGATCTTTAAATTACAATTTTGACAGTGTTTTGTGATATGTTTATTTAACTAATTATGAAATATTTTTTTATTTATCCTTCCTTACATATATATTAAAGATAAATACATTGTTAGATTTACCTTGCAATATTAATTATGTCAAAAAACAAAATTAACAGAATTAAGTGAAAGCGCCTCGAGTAAAAAATGGAGATTGATTGAACAAATCAGTGATTTATTGGTAAATGAAAGCTTATATAGAAAAGTAAAACATAAAGAATTAGTCTTTTTTGTACGCTGTTTTTTAAATAATTCAAACGACTTCAGTGAATTTTTGAATTTCATTGAATACACACACACACACACACACATATATATATATATATATATGTGTGACATAAAGAATTTTTTTATTGATGACTATGAATATCAATAAAACATCTGATTCATAGTCATATCAATAAAAATTCTTTATCTCATTGCAAAATGAAAAGCAATCAGATATGAAAACTAGAAAAAGCTCTTTCAATATATATATATATATATATATATATATGTTTGTGGGGGGATAGAACGTCGTTTAACTCCTATAGAAATAAAATTAATGATTTCATGATAATTTATACACAAAACAATGAATATCTAGAGATAAATATTATTTAATTTGTTTTAACCTATTGAAGGTCTATTAGCAGTGTTTATAGCAGGCTTTAAATAAAGTAGCAACAGATCGAATTTCACAGCGTTATCCATTTTTTGTTTTTTATAAAAATTAATGATATATCATTTATCAGCTGTACGAAGCATATGGAAATGAAGCATCATTGTAAAAGAAGCCTTAATAGAAGCAAGAAGTATGTGCTGAATACGCTCGAAAGCATTGGAATCTGAAAATTATGAAGTCGATTAATGTCATGTTTTTTAATACACATATCCGATAAAAAGGAATGCAAGTATGTCAAGAACATCTGGCACTCTTCATCTCTTGGACTGAATTCTTTAAAGAATATCATACCTGAGAACGAGACTCCCTTGAGTCTTTATGTGCCATACAGTAAGCGCGAAACTCACGCATGGGTGTTTCCAGAAAGAAACCTCAAACATTTCTTTGGTCAGAGCCTTTCTAACTTAGTATGCTTCTAAAATGGTCTCTTTTAACTGATAAATCACTGAATGAAGTGCCTGGAAACAAAAGGTGGTTACAGAAAAATGAATCTATTGTTTACTTTCATAGTTCACTTGTTTTAAACACAAAGTTTCATTGTAGTACTATTTATATTTATGAAGTAAGTCAAATGCGTATTTATTCACGCAACATAGATATATACATCCATGATTAATTTCATTAAAAAGTCTTGCTTATGAGTACATGTAAGTAGTAATGAATTAGTTTATTTTAAAACTTTGTAAATAAAAAATATTTATTTGTTATTTATTCAAGAAAAGGTCAGCGGCCAAATTTTTTTTTGAACAGCCCCATCTACATGGGGTAACAAAAAGACAGTCAGTTTCATTGTACCCCATAGCAATAGCACTCATTTAGTTTTATTTCAATATCTGGTCGAATTTTCAATCTACAATATGCATTAAAAACCGGTACCTTCGCAAAGTTTCTAATTAGGCTGAAAGACTGCTATTGTAAAGATTCTAGTACATATATTTAGAAGAAAGACATGAGTTTTTAGATAACTTCTGACAAAGTTTTAAGATTTTATATTGAAATTCAATCATCGACAATATTATTTTAAAAGAGCTATATATATCATCGAATTCTACGTATCGTTCAAACCCTAAACCTTGATATCGGCTTTCAAAGAATCAAAACGCATTCGTAAAAAGTTGTCCTCCTGTTGAATAATACACAAGTCAGAATAAATTCCTTTTCCAACTAAAATTTACAGTTAAAATATTTGTTAATTAAAATTTCTATTAAAAAAAAATCTTTTCAAATTCTAAATCTTTCATTTTCATATTCACTAAATCAAATAATTAAATTAATTAATTGAGTGCTTCTGTCTAAGTTATAATTAAGTTTGATATCTTAAACAAACATGCCAAAATACACATCAAATACAGAATTTATTTTAAAGAAATAATATTTAAACAAGTAATTAGATTTAGAAATATTGCATTTAAACAATTGAATGAATTATAATTATCCAAAAAATACATGTAATAGACATTTCTTTTTCGAAATTTACTCTGTTTTAGAAATTCGAAATTACACGTAAATTATAAACTCACTAACAGTTGCAGAAAAAATTTATTTATTATTTTATAACTGCAATATTTTAATTTATTGTGTATATAAATTTCTTTTTAAAAATTACGTTAGTTAAAAATGACAGTTAATCTGCCCAAATATGTCAAATACATTTGAATTCAAGTTTAACTTTATATTATTTACGTTTTACCATTATTATTTTTATTATTTATTATTATTATTATTATTATTATTATTATTATTATTATTATTATTATTATTATTATTATTATTATTATTATTATTATAAATTGAAAAACGCCAATTGTATACTCTATATAACATTTCACTATATATTTCGACTGTTTAGCAGTCTTCTTAAGGCTAGAAATCTCATTAACAAAATCCAAATGAAAATAAGAAAATTTAAACAAATTCATTAATAATCATCGTAATCAACTCGTATAAAAATAAATTTGATAGTGAATTATAGTGAATTTTTAGTGAAATATTATATAGAATATACAGTTGGGGTTTTTCAATTATCTTTATTATTATTAATATTCTTCTTCTTCTTCTTCTTCTTCTTCTTCTTCTTCTTCTTATTATTATTATTATTATTATTATTATTATTATTATTATTATTATTATTATTATTATTATTATTATTATTATTATTATTATTATTATTATTATTATTATTATTATTATTATTATTATTTGATTATATTAATTACGAAATTTTGCAATTATTATTGGTAAAAAGAATTTTACAATCTGAATTTCCGGAAATAACTAAAAGGATTTTTCTGACTTTGTAGCAACGAAAACAAGTGGAAAATCAAAATCAACAACGGATACGGTTGACTGACCAGCGAGTTGTGTTTATAATAAATGTTTATCACTGCGCCGGAGATTTTTCGGTCGTTTCAATAAAGTTTATTTTGTTAAAATATTCTCATCGTAAAATTGAACTGATAAAATGGTTTTGTATCGCGAAAATTTGATTAAAATCAAATAGGAATAATTTTTAATAAATTTTCTAAAATAATAATTAATTTTGGGAATAATTGAGAAATTGGCAATTTTCCTGTCAATAATGAACCAGATTTTCAAATGAATGATTCCATATGAACGAGACCAGGACAGGAGAATCAAATTTGACATCTGTAATCTATTCAACTCCATATAATTTACCGAGACATTTCAAATCTTGAATCGTATAGTTTAGATAATAAAAATTAATATGTGATTTCAACAGAATATAATAGAAATATTCTAAACACAATCATTATATATTACACATTTAAAACAAAAATGAAAAAACTTTTACTTATAAATTAATGAAATATAGTTGTAGTCGTTTTACTCATCTAAGTAATGTGAAAAATAATTTTAAATAGTTTTGACATAGAGGACAATTACTAATGAAAAAAAACAATCTGGAAAAAAATATTTAAAATGAAAATTGAAAATTATTCAACACAATTTTGATAATATAACACAGCCGATAAAAAACAAAAAAAAACAAGCCACATTTTCACAATTCACTAACCCAAACTATTTTAACAATGTTTTTACATATTTTTTTGTTTTATAAAGTCATAAAAATTTAAAAGCTATAAAATGAAATTATTATAAAATATTTTTAAATGTAAAAAAGTACTTTTTGAAAAAAATAATTGACAAATGATTTATAATTTCAATTATAAATAAATAACAATGACTTTATTTAAAAAATCTACAATACAAATAGTTTTTGTCTATGTTACTTGATGATGATAGGAAAACTGTCGAAATAAAATCATTGACATGTTTCTTTAATAATAATAATAATAATAATAATAATAATAATAATAATAATAATAATAATAATATAATTGTTTCTTTAAATTATATTTATATAAATGATTCCGCTATCGACAAAAGAAAATTTTAAAGTTTATCTAAACAAACCCCAAAAATATTAAAATTTAGTAAAAATATATTAAAGCTTTTATATTTTTTATTCAATGTTTTTATAAAATACAAATTAGATTTTAAAATATTTAATAAAATTTGTTTTGATTAATATTAAAAGTTTTTTTATTCGAATCTATTCAATTTTTAATATTGGCAAATTAAATTTGAAAATTTGAGAAATTTGATTAAATATGTATATATTTTGAAAACAGTTGTATGAAAGATAAGATCAGAGAAGAAAAAGCAGAAAGCGAAAGTCTTGTTAAATCTTGTTTTTGAGTGTTCAGGATCTATTTTAGATCAATATCTTTTATTTTGTGAAACAAATTTTACGGAAATTGGCTTACGCAGTTATTTATTAATTATATATAATATCTTTATTATTAACCAAAAAAATGTATTACTAAGCTTAACTTAATGTAGTTACATTAAGTATTTTTTATTTAAAATTTTCTTGTTTGAATGAAATAAATTATTATTATATTATGATGGTGGAGAATTATCACCTTGTTGTCAACAAGATTGGCAATCGTTTCCGATATGCTGAGTATTGTAGATTCTCGGTGATTTCTCGTGTTGTCTGAATATATGGACTCCTTTACTTGGTTGGGATCTCTGTGCTTTGAATGATTCGGTTTATTACTCTCTGAGATTCAATGTAAATTGGAAAATACTTAAAAGAAATTCATTTTACTTCTTGGATTTGCCAAATCTGATTTCTCTCGATTTTCCAATTGAATGACCTAAGAATGAGAAAATATTTTCAATTTTCTATTTATATGATAAATTTTAATGGTAATTTAAACAAAAACAAATCGTACCAAAATATAAAATCATTGATAATATTTTAACAAAATTAATCTTATAAAGTAAACATATTAAATTATATTAAGTTAATTGAAGCACTTTTATAATAATTTAATTAATAATACAAATATTTAGATAATTTAATAGTAATACAATTTTTAATTATTATTCCTGTTATTAGCAATAAAACCAGAATCCACGCATCTCTAAATTCATAATTAAATTTTTAAATAATAATTATTGCAATAAAATTATATATTTTCTTTAAATTACAGTATAATACAAATGTATAAAAAGACTTAAATTCTAATATTTTTAAACAGCTATGATTCAAATTGAACATACAAAAATCAGTTTTCTGAAATAAACTCTTTCAATTTTTTGAAATTTTTTAACTTGAAAATCTTGACTTTTTAATATTTTCATTTTTTAATATTCAAATACTCAAAATTTCTATGTTGAATTCTTCGGAAAATGGTTTGCAAAAATGGCAAAAAAAATGCACCTGACTATTGAAAAGTATTATTTCATTATCGATGCTATGTATCCGTCATGGATGTGTCATACCTAGCGCACTTTTGGTAACCCCCTATACTACTCACTAATTATTTTAGATTACAAATAAAGCGTGATATTATGCTTTATTATTTAATTTCTATTTTTTATTAATTAATTTAATTTTTATTATTTGTGATTAATTAATTTTAACTACTTATATTTAATTATTTATTTTTATTTATTTATTTATTTATTTAATATTTATAACATATACATAATGGGTAGTCACTTTATACAACAAATTCTTATCACGCATATAACAATAAATATAATTAATTAAAGTTAATTTCTTAATAACTGTATTTCTAACTAACTTATGTTTATTTCGATTTTATTTATGTATTTAAGGGTATTTATTTCAAATAATGCTACTTATAAAAACTACAGCTTGACCGATTGTCCCGATTTCCGATTGTGTCGATTGTGAGAAGTACTGATTGTAATTCCGATACCGATTGTGTATAAATTTTAATTTTTGTTAACTATTCGACTTTTTAAACGCGACTTGCCATAATTGGATTTTTATACTTGGTTCTTCTAAATACGCTTAATGTTTGAATTGGGTATTATAATATAATTAAGTGATGCATGTCTTGTTTCGTCGCTAATATATATTTATCCAGAAAAGTTTGTTTTCTTTTGACTTCTGTTTTTTTGTAATTCAGAGAAATCCCCCGTTATCTGTGAATTAATTATTTATCTTGAACAATCGGCTCTGAATGGGCAACCGATTTCGGATTGTACCGATTGCGACATTTTGGTCCTATAATCGACCCGATTGTGAATGTTACAGATTAATCGGTCGAGCTCTAATCAAAACAATTTGACAAACTAAAACATACTAGTAGGTTAAATAAATAATTATGATTAACTATTCAAAAATTTCAATTAATAATTTATTATTTTTATCTTTTAACAGTAGTAGAATAATCAAAAAATAGCAAGCATTTAAAGAAAATCCGAATGTGGATTTAATTTATACAAAAAATACAAGTTAATCTTGTAACATGGAAAATTATTTATTCTTCTTTATTTTGTCAACATTTCTTTAAAAGATTAATTTAATGTTAATAAAATGTTTCGTAAATATTCTAAAGAGAAATTATCATTTGACTAATTTAAACCCACAACAAAAAAGCAATTGTCAGTATTAAAAGTTTTTGTGAAATCTGCGGAGTAAATTTCAGTTTTGGGCTATTTGGAATAATAGAAAATAAATATTTAATGTTTTTACAGCAACTGGTAAACTGACAAATAATGGTAAAGGAAACTCCATCGACGACTGTTTATTGATGAAATTAAGAATTTTTTATTCATTGATTTACAAAAAAAGAATAATTTTATTTGTTGTTTAAATTGATTAAATTTAAATTATTTCTTTGTTTACTTTTTAGAAATAATAAAAGCAGTTTGTTTTCAGTAAAATAAAATTTGGATTAATATTGATTATTGTGTGCATCACTAAATTTTTAATAGAAATAAAAAAAGGCCTTTGTTATAATAAACAATTAGCAAATATATTGCAATGAATGAAATATTAAATTTTATTTATGCGTACGCAATATGTTTATTAATAAATCAAAAACTCCAGTTGGATTGTGTTCTGATCTCGTTTATCAATTTAGATGTAATGTGTGTAATGCCACATACATTGGAGAGACTTCCCGTCATCTCTGTACTCGAGTTCTAGAGCATTGTCGATTGAAGGGTTTGACCAATATTAGTGAGCACAATAGAGGCTGTAAAAGTGAAATAGGAATGTCTGATTTTAGAATTTTGTTGAAAAGTTTTAATAATTATTGGGAACGCGTGATATATGGAGCATATCTGATAAGGTTATTGGATCCAAAGATTAATGTGAAAAGTGATGTGACTACGAATGTTTTGAATGTTTTTAAATAGTTTAAGTATGTTAAATCATGTTTATGTATTATTTTTAAAAAAAACTTTTTTAATATTATTAAAATAATTGAATTTTTAAATCTCATTATTTTTTAAAAAATTATAATATTTATATAAATAAAATTTTAAATTAGTTAAAAGTTATTTAAATATATTTTAAAAATATTTATTTATTACAAAATTAAATTAATAAAAAATAATTTGTTTAAATTAAATGTTAATTCATAATATTTTTAGTTGGTTTTGTGTGCATGAAGATGACAGTTATGCTGTTGAAATATATCGTGCGAAAAGTTTTTTATTGACGTTATCTTTTAATTAAATCGTTGCCAAATTTATTTAATTATTTATTTATTATTATTATTATTATTATTATTATTATTATTATTATTATTATTATTATTATTATTATTATTATTATTATTTTAATTAAATAAAAGTTTATCAAGTATTCACGCTTTTTCCATTTCAAACATTGAATTATAAATTTTAGTTTCTAAAACTAATTCAGAAAATTTTCATTGTGGTGAAGATTATGAAAATAAAAATAACGTTGATTGCTTTGATTCTGATAACGAATTTGATGCCTCGGAGAATTTTATGGAATCAACGAAATTTGTGAAATTAAAAAAATTGCATCAAAAAATACATTGTAACCCCTTCATAATTTTTTTTTCAAAAATACCCTCTGACTCTAGTCAGAAAAATGATTTTTTTAATAGAATATAATGTTAATATATTATTTAGTCAGTATTTTTAAAAACGGTCAGCAAAATAAATAAATTGCCACTAATTAATTTCAAGTGTAAATTTAAAAATTGAATATCGCAAGTATTTTTATTCAAAACTTCCAGTAAAAAATTAAAAATACATAAAAGAAAATAATGCCATTGTTCATAATAAAAAACTGATAAATCACCCTATCAATTAATAATATTGACATAGTAAATAATATAGCGAAGATTAAATTAAAAAACCTGACCAAAACGTACTAGAATACACTCAATACTAATATTTTATTGACAAATAAATAAAAATACTGACAAATACATACTAATATTTTGATGACATTATATTATTCAGTCAATTGATCCTTAAGAATATAAAAATTGCTATACAGTCGTCTGTCAAGGATACTCAGTAAATGCTCAATGAATGAGAAATGTTATGAACATCCATAAAAGAAAACAAATACTAACAACGTACTAACTTCAGTACCTTACACCCAGACAACCCAAGTTGGGTTATTATTGGATTATTATTTGTGGGTTACCCAGCACAAAGATCATAATAATTAAACACCCATTTACCACAGCCTCTCATGTCCATTTTTAAGTAAAAACGGATCCAAAGAATCAAGATCGATAATCGTGCATGATAAAGACCACGCACAAAAACTAATCATCTCACCATATTTTTCTTGTATTTGAATTCACTAAAGCTCTCAGGCTTTGGAATGGTTGTGAAATCTATATTTTACCCCAGTTCAAAAGAAAATTTTGAATTCGCTCTTCAATATTAGAAATTTATGTTCCTATCATTTTCGATGTTAAATTTGCCAACCAAACTTACTGCCGCTAAATTATTATACATGTTAAATTCTATTTCACGTATGTTTTTTTATAATTTGATATACTTAAATATAAATTCGTAAAATTAAATATATCAAATAATATTATTTAACTGATAGATCAACTATAGTTTATATGGGTAGTCAGGTTCAAAGTTTGCGCGGGCCAAATACAAAAGCACGTTTACATACTTTGTTATCATAGGGTTTTAAAATATTATGTTATAATTTTTCTAGTGTTTTTCATCCAAATTTACGGAATTGAATACCTTGCCGTCGATAGACAAAATAGCAAGAGAAGTAAAATCGTCTTGACTTACTACAGATCGAAGGTAATTCTTAATTACATCGAGGAAGCACAGCAGCAGAAAAGAGCACAGATTTATAAATTGTAACACAATTCCTTCGACCGAGCTCTCTTCGTAATTTTAACTACAAACTGTTAAAGGAATCCATTTTCAATAACCAAAATTAACTAGTTTATTAAAAAATATCAATTAAATTTTTACAATGGTTTAAATTTATTGACTAATTTTTTTTTTAAAAATTTGCATCCTAAATAACGCATTCTTTAAAAAATTCGATATTTTACTGCAATTTAATAAGAAAATTTCAAACTGATTATATTACTTTCTCAATTTTAAATATAAGAAAAATTTCCTTTTTGGAAACGGAAATATTTCACCATAAAATCTGAAAAAGTAATCGAGAAAATATCAATAAAAACTTTAATAATAAAAAAATCGATAAAAAAATTATTTTGATTATTCATTCGTCTAAAAGGACAGAAATATCTCCACGGATATTCTATATTTATTTCACAAATATTAACTCGGTCGACCGTAATTCCGCTAGCGCAAAATTTTCAACCAATAGGAAATCTAATAGAAAAATCAATAAATTCTACGACAAAATTTATTTATCTCATCGAAAATCTTCATTTTTGTAATCCAAATTAATAAACCTGATTATTTAAATATAATGAAAATAAGTTTAAATATTGTTTATCTCTTTATTTTAATTTCAATCAACACACAAAGAAATAATAATAATAATAATAATAAAGAATGAAGGATAAAAATATTACTGGCATAGGATGGGAGCGTAAAACATAATGTTGCATCAAACGGCATTCAATTTGCATTAGCTGACTGTTGGAATTGTATTGAACTCACAGAATCTTTTGTTGGGAAATTCTCATGGGATTTTGACAGCTTTTATATTGTGTGAAACGGGCAATATTTTAAATAGAATATCAATTGAAATTATTTGATATTGATTGATTAAAACATTCGATGGGACATTTAAGTTCCACAGAGAAGGAATTATTTGATTTTAATATTAATAAATAGCAAATATTTTAGAGTTCTGTTTTAGAAAAGATTTTTTTAATATAAATATATAAATATATATATATACATTTGATTTTTTAAGATAGTTTATTTATTTTCAATTTGAAAAAATATTAACTAAGAAATAATTTATCTTTTGTCAAAATGAAAATAAATGAAATATGTTGTGTAATTATTATTGAGTAATTAATCGACATGGAAAAATTTAACTTTTACAATAACTTTTAATATTAATCGAGAATTTTTTTATTTTTATTCCATTGTTATCAAAAAATCGACTTTTCTTTGTGGAATAATTCATAATTTCCTTTTAAAACTGCTAAATTTTATGATTTTACAACAAAAGCTTACAACATTTTTATTTATTATTTGGATAATAAAAAATAAATATTAGTATTTTATAATAATGATCCAAGTCTTATATTTATAAATATTTATTTACAATATGTGCACCTAAAATTAAATTTTTAATCTCAAATTAAAGCAATATTTTTGCTTATAAAAAAATTATTAGTTCCACGCATTTGAAATAAAAAAATAACAGTTCAAAATCATCATGGAGTAAAATAATACATGAGCCATTTTTTTTAAATGATGCAAGTCTATTTTTGTTATAAGAAGATATTGAAAGATTTTCGTTTCAATAGATTTAACGATCAGCCAACTTTTGTGTGTATTTTAGCTATAGATAATGTAAATTTATTATCCAATAACATTTATTAAAGATGCCTGAATGAAATAAAAAACTTAGCATAACTCCATAGACTCGCCATATTTATAAAATAAACAGTTATATAAAGGCCGCCATTCGCAAAACTGATATTTTGGATCAGAATAAATTCAATGTTTTTTTTTCATCCGTTTTTACTTGAATAAAAAAATTAAAATTAAAACAAAACTTTGGTAAAATTCCAATTAATAACAATAAATCATATTAAGAAACAAAAAAAAGAAAAAAGTATGAATAGCAAGCATGTGAAAAAAATTGAACAACAATGATCAAATATCAAACATGTAAGTCAAAATTAATTTAAATAATATTTTTATTCATTTTAAATGACTTTTTTGTGACAAATATTATTAAACTGTTTATGTGTTTCTAATAAGTGAATAAAATTACTATCAACAAATGAAATTGTTTTTTGTATCAATTTTCAAGAAAGAATGTAATTCTACAATTCGTCTTAAATTTCGTTCTTTCTCTATCCTTAGAATATTCAAAAAATATCGTTTTTCAATTTTGGAAAAAATTAATTTAATGTTTTCTTTGTTTAAATAGTTGAAAAATCAATTTTTTCTTGTGAATAATTTTCTTTAAAAAATTTTTTTTTGCAAATCATTATGCTCACTAATTCCGTCTGATTGCCAATGGGCAAGTTAATATTTTCAAATGATTTATTTCCATTGTTATCATTAAATAGATCAACATTTTCAAACGAATTATTGCCGTCATTGTATAATTTGCCAGAACAAGTTGAATTGTTATCTTTATTATCTATAATTTTCCTCTCAAAATTATTAATCATTCTCTTCGTGTTGTAAACAGAGAGACTTATGTAATTCTAATGACTTGTTGAAAAAAAACTTTTATTCATATTTACCAAGCAATGTTCTTTTTAAGGTATGGAGGTTGGTGAGGCCTCAGCAAGTGTTAATGTGACCTTGGGAGAAATCATTAAAATCTAGTTTAAAGTGTGGATAATATTTTTGGTAATAGAATATTTTGTGTTTTGGCGGATATTGATTTGCTTTGAAACTGCATCTATGAATTCTTTAATTGAAGCAGAACGGCTGAGATTGAGAGCTTAGAGCAACTTTTCAATCAATTTATCATTGACATAAAAGCAATGGACTTAAAGCATATTTCAAAACTCTTGAACTGGGATAGAAAGATTCTCATAATAAATTCTTCTTTTATCCTTATCTGTAGGATACTGCGCTAATAAATCTTTGATTTCATTGGATATACGGGAAATTGGAATAACCAATATTAAAATTAATAAATTTTATTTGTTCACCTTTATTTTTATTACGAAAACTTGTGTTACAAAGTTTTTATTTCAAATACAATATGCAATTGTTTTTCAAGTTGTCGCCTCTCTCCAAATAAGAGGAATTATTTAGACTTTTTTTCATATTAATATTTTAATTTTCAATTATTTATCCAACTTGTGAGTCAATTTATTTGTTTTGTCAAACGTTTATTTATGAGTAAAAATAGCTATTCAATATTGGTAAACCCAACATAAGTGCATTTCACTCTGTGACTTGCAATCATACAGGTAGCCTCGAAGCCCTTAACATTTCAACTTTTTTTTTGAGTTTTGGCACAGCAGCATTAGGCATTATTAGTCAGTTGAAGACTATATTTTATAAATATAATTTCTTTTCAATTTACAAAGGTTTTTACGCGAAATCTTTATATGGGACAATTTGAATAGACAAAAAAAGATAAAATTATGCTATAAGAAAATAAATGAAGGAGTATTGTGAAAAATTATTTCATCGTTATTATTAAAAAAAGTTAGATTAAAACTTGTAATGATAATTCAAAAATATCTTAAAATCTTGGAACATCCAGGGCTTGTTGAAATTTTGTATAAACACGAACAGAATATGAAGAAAAACTCATAAAACACTTCAAAATAAAATTGTAATAGTTTGAGGTTGGCAAAAGCTTCCATTACTTTTATCGTCAAGCCACAAAACTCGATGAAGAATAAAGGACAAATTATAATTTCCTAAAAAGAATCAAAGATACCAATTGAAAAGAGCAAATAATTGAAATAAATTTTTATGAAAAGATTTTCAACCCAATATTGCGAATTGTTTTATTATTAATAAAGATTTTTTTTCATATTTTCAACAGACATCCTTAATCATTATGAAACGCGTTGTAAAATGAACATAATTGCGCCATATAATACATATTTCATTCTAAATATAATGATAAATTTTAGAAATAAAATTCACTTTCTTAGAGACCACATGGAAAACCTATGAGAAAACGGAACTCACTATTGTTGAAGCGCTAACAATGTATGTATATATTTTGTTTTGTTTATTCGTTAGATTTAGCTAGAAATTTTAACATATTTTTAAACTTTATTCAAAATTTCACAAATATGAACATTCACATGAACAATATTGAGGAAAAATATTATCATTTGCTTTCAACTTTTAATGTGGCTTTTAATAGTCAAATAATAATAATAATAATAATAATAATAATAATAATAATAATAATAATAATAATAATAATAATAATAATAATAATAATAATAATAATAATAATAATAATAATACTATTATTACAATGAACTTTTATATAATGCATAAAATAAATTTAACACTTTCACGTACTTTCAGATTGAAACGAAAGAACATACTTACCTGTTGTTTATAAATAAACAGTGAAGCCGACAGTTTAAAAAGTGAAAGTTTATAAAGGAAATAATAATACATATGCATATTCAAAGATAAAAGAGAAAAATAATTTTATTAAAATTATAACTCTACTCGATTTCTTAAAACTTGAAACTGAGTCTTTTGTATTATATATTACATTGGAAGTTGAAAATTTAAACAGTGTTATAATAACAGAAAAATTACAAGTAGTAATTAATTAGTTATAATTGAGTTTGCAAATAATCATTTATTTAAAAATAACAAAAACAAAAATAATAAATAAATAAATTCATTATGTGCAAAATAATGTACAAAAATAAACATCAGTTAAATAATTTAAAATAATAACTAAAAATGCCAAATTGTAATAATATGGCATCATTAATATAAAAAATAAAAAACAGCTTACGACAAATGGAAATGAATTCTATAGTGAATTTAGGAAGAAGTATCAAATTGTTCCGCTCTCAATAAATACCAAAAGCATTATGGAAAATTTCCATAAAAATTACATCAAAAAAATATTTTATATTTAAACCGATAAAAATCTCGAATAGTTGTGACTGATCAAAAATTTTTTTTTCTGAAAAAACTTTCAATTTTAAGTTTTATATTTAAATATAAAACAAAATTATTTTTCTTTTCATTGATAAGTTGAAATTGAAAGAATCAGTTCTGAAATTGCATTGAATATTTTTAATTTTTTTTGTTAATGCATGTCCCAATATTAGGAAAACGTGTGTTTTTTTGATAAAACTTTCAATAGAATATCCTCGGGGATTAAATTATCAGATAAAATTTTTTTTTATTTCAAATAATCACATTCATTTTTATATACTTAATTTTATTTTACAACAGAAATTCCATTTTTATTATAAAATTTTAATGAAAATTTTTTGTTTGAATTACTGAAAAAGTATTATTGAAATAAGTTATATATAAGTTATGTAATTTAATTGCTCACTTTGATAGGATCATTTGATGAATTATCTGAAATAATGAAAAATAAATTATATTAGAAAATAAATCTCATTTTTTAAACTTGTTTAATTAAAACAATATTTTGTTTTAATTTATACGTTAAAAATAAAATAACTAATATTCATTGTTAGGATATATTGTCATCAATAACATTTTATGCTTTATGAATTTAATATGACGTAACACATATATACATATATATATATATATATATAGCATTTTTAACAAACGTTTTTACTATAAAAAACAATGTTAATATCAGTTTGTAAATGATTATTAATTATAACAATTTTGCAAACGGTTACTAATATAACATCAGCAGAAATTAACAATTTGAAGAAAATATGAGCTAATTGCATTTTTTAAAAAATTTACATATCAAAGGATTTTATCACCTGATTTTGATTTGATCTGAACCTCATCTAGATTGGTTTCTTTATTTTCTTTCGCCATAAAGAAATCCCCATCAAATTGTGTCTGATCTGCATAATCATCAATACCACATGTCTTTTTGTTTTCAATGTGATCAGTGCTACTCGATTGATGATTGTGATTGATGTGCAGTTCGACATTTTCTACAGACGTAAATTCGAGACCACAAAATACGCAAATTATTTCTGGATCACAGGATACATCCATTTTGTGGGTAATTTGTTTTTTTCTTAAGTACGGGATCAATAAATAACTATATTATATTTAAAAAAAGAATAATAATAACAATAATAATAATAATAACAATAACAATAATAACAATAATAATTGATTGAAACCATTGGCATTGAATTAATAAATAAAATAAAGTACCAATCCAGCATATATATTTTACTACAATATATTTCGACATACTCACTGTCATCGTTAAGTAGATATGAACTTGAAACTATATGGAATAAATTACTTTTATTTAAACAAATTTCTTCTTTTATATTTTAAAAATAATTTACTAAAAATTATAAGTTCTGTTTTTATAAATCGTTTGTTCCAGTGTTCAAAAGAATTTTGGAATTGAGGAAGAGATATAGAAATTCAATAAATGAAAAACTATCAATAATTGAATTAGCTTTGTTTGATAAAAATAGTTAGGTTGGTTTGTGGGTTTGTATTTTACTTTATTATTTATTGATGGATTTCATGTTTTACTTAGATGGTATTCAGGTCTTGGTTATGAATATTTATGTCATGGGTACAATGCCACATTCATTGGAATGACTACCCGTCATCTAAGTTATTGATAACGGTTGACTGAGTGAATTGAATAATATGAGTGAACACAATTGTTGTCTAGAATTTGTGTTTATTAGTGGATCTCAAGTCCTACTTAGATTGTGTTCGGAACTTGGTTATAAATATATATGTCATGGGTACAATGCCACACACATTGGAATGACTGCCTGTCATTTCCGCTCTCAAGTTCTCGATCATAGTCAACTTAGCGAATTGATTGATATTAGTAAACGCAATTTTGTGATGCAGGATAAAAATAAATGTATAATAGTTTTTTTTTAAATATTTTGTTGAAAATTATAATTAAATTTTTTTAAAGTCTCGGTTTTATAAAATTTATAAAAAAATAATTTTTAAAAATTTGAGATTTATAAAAGCAAGATTTTTAATTTTTAATAGAATATTTTTAGAATATAAAAGAAGAAATTTGTTTAAATAAAAGTAATTTATTACAAATAGTTTCAAGTTCATATCTACCTGACGATGATAGTGAGTATGTGGAAATATATTGTAGTATAATATATATGCTGGATTGGTGCTTTATATATATAATTCAACGCAAGAAATAATCTGTTTGAGAATTTATAACGAGTATTCCGATATAGGATATCATATTATAATTATGATATTCATGAGTTTAGTAAAATCATATTCCATAAAAATATTATTTTCATTTTCAATTATAATATTTTTTAATAAATAGTCTTTTTAATTCCAAATATCATTTTTAAATTATTAAACAATCGAAATTGTTTAACATATATAAACTCTATTTAATAGTCTATTAAAACATTAGAAAAAATGCCAAGAAAATGTTTTGAAACAAATTAAAATTTAAGGTTTCAGAAATTTTTACAATATCCTTATAGATAAAAATTGATGTAAGGGAGTTATGCATAATGGAGGCCATATTTTATTTTTACAGTATCAAAAAGGTCTGTTTGTCTTTTTATTTATTCTTTTGGTTGAAACAACGATTTCCAGAATTTGAGTTTTATTGCCCAATATTTACATAAGATCCCGTTGTTAAATAAAAAGTTATTTTTACATTTCATCTATGACATTTCGAAAAATTAAAAATATTCAAATTTTTTTCCACTCTTTTTTTAAATCTACTGTAAATGAATTTTATAAATTTTATATAAATTTTATATAAATTTTATATAAATTTTATTATTGAATAAATTAATTATATATATATATATAAATATTAACATGAGCTATGGAGTGACAAAATTTTAATAAACAAGCAAATTTACCAAAATTCAAACACAACCATCAAGCATCCAAAAGATTTTTGATTCTAAAACTACAATTTTGATATATTACTAGGCAATAAGTTAATTTTATTAGTTGTATAATATCTATTTACCATCTTTCCTTACAATTCCAATTAAGAAAGTCAAATATTCTATAGAGATTTACAATATTTAAAATTGTTAAATATAAATTTGTTTATCATCTGAATAATTAGAACCAAAACCTTTCTCTTTATTAATTAAATTTACCTTCTGGGGTGTATTATTTTAATCAATGCACCCCCCGTTATTAGGATTTTCGATATAGTTTTCATGAATTTTATATCTAATCGAAGTTCAATTGAAGAATTTATTGAGAATTTGACGTAAACTTTTAAGAGAACTGCATCAATTTTAGAGAGAGTATTCCAACATATGAATATTTCAGAGTTTTAGATATAATTGAAAGGTTAGATTTATCACTATGGATTGGGATTTTGATCGATTCTAGTTTGCTTTACAAGTTTAAATATCGAGTTTAGATGTAGTAAGTTACTAAGGTAAATATTGAGTAGAAATAATCATTCAATGTTAGATTTTACAAGAAAATTATCAGTAATATATCAATTTTAAGGGATAAATTATGGCTAAATATTGAGTTTGTATCGATAAATATAGGGTTTTTAATGAAAACGATCAGTAATATATCGATTTAAAGTAGATATTTTCGCTAAATATTGAGTATGTGCAGAGAAATGTAGAGTTTTACATGAAATGCTCAGTAATATATCAATTTTAAGGGATAAATTATGGCTAAATATTGAGTTTGTATCGATAAATATAGGGTTTTTAATGAAAACGATCAGTAATATATCGATTTAAAGTAGATATTTTCGCTAAATATTGAGTATGTGCAGAGAAATGTAGAGTTTTACATGAAATGCTCAGTAATATATCAATTTTAAGGGATAAATTATGGCTAAATATTGAGTTTGTATCGATAAATATAGGGTTTTTAATGAAAACGATCAGTAATATATCGATTTAAAGTAGATATTTTCGCTAAATATTGAGTATGTGCAGAGAAATGTAGAGTTTTACATGAAATGCTCAGTAATATATCAATTTTAAGGGATAAATTATGGCTAAATATTGAGTTTGTATCGATAAATATAGGGTTTTTAATGAAAATGATCAGTAATATATCGATTTAAAGTAGATATTTTCGCTAAATATTGAGTATGTGCAGAGAAATGTAGAGTTTTACATGAAATGCTCAGTAATATATCAATTTTATACGGATAAAAAATCATTGTTTAAACACAGTTTGAAACGAAAAACCACCATAAAAATTGAAATACTTGAAAAAATATTTATTAAAGATGATTTACAAATTGGACTAGGGTTAAGCGACATTATTGTTGAACCAGAAATTGAATATGATTTACTACGCTCACATTGAATTATAAAAGTGAACATCGGAAGATATAATGTTAAGGAAATAGTTCTTCTCTTTTGGAAAAATTAAAAATTACATTAAATGAAATGAAACATTCAAAAGTTTAATTTGAAGTCCAAGTAGAATTTGAAAAAGATGGGGAACTCAAAGTAGATAGTATATCAAATCACGCTGCTTCAGTGACTACAACTTTTCTTGACATTGGTACAAAGAAAATAAATGAAAAGATTGTTGAATGAACAGAAGTAGTTTGAAAATAAACCGAATATTAGAAGTAAATTTCAAGGTAACCAAAGTTTCTAATATATCTAGGTTATCTGGACATAGTTATATTCCAACACCTAAAGCTCTAATATGTAATAAGGTAATAGTTAACGTTAAAAATACCAATAATTTATGTTTCATATATAGTGTTTTGGCTGTATTGAAATCTGATAAAATCAAGAAAGATAGACCAAGAAAATATTTACCGTATACGATCCTAACGATATGACAATGAAACTGTGTGGTATCCCAACTTTTGTGAAGAAATATCCTGGTTTAGCAATTAATGTAATGATTTAACGAAAATTTTGAGGATAGAGAAGAACTTATAACGAAGCATCCATATTTAAATATAATTTACCTAACAAAAGTAACTGGATTGGATCAAATTTATTTATTATTGATAAAGGAGGGTGAAAAATATCATTATACAGCAGTAACTAATTTATAATCCTTGATGAATTGTCATAAAAATAATGATTGTAATGTTCGAATTTGTTGCAAATGGTGTGAAAATTGTTTAAATGGATTTCGTAAGCCAAAATCCTTTGAAAAACACCAATTATGTAAGAAAAATCAGTTGGGTACTACGCTATATACATTACCAAAAGATAAATATTTGGAGTTCAAAAACTGGTCAAAACACCTAGTTTCGTTATCTGTTTTACCAAAAGATAACATTTTCATAAACATTTGCCAATTTCTGATGGATTCTTATTAATCAACAACTTCACTGATATGACAAGTTACCATCATTTCATTGGTTAAAACTACGTTTATGAATTTTGAAGAATATTCATTTGATAATTGTGAATATTGTTATTTGTGTAATAAGAACATAGTAGATAAGGTTAGACCATTTTACAAGAAAATGTATTGGTCCAGCATGTAAAAGTTGTAATGTTAATAGGAGCATCAAAGAATTATTACCTCTAGTGTTTTACAATGCATATAATTAGATTCGGATAAATTTTAAATAAAATAAGTCGGTGATTAGCAATAAGTTCAACATTATATTAATTTTAAATGACTTTTGTTGATTTATTTAAAAATATTAATGAAATTATGTTCGATTGAATAGTATGATTTCCTATCAATACGGTACCAATAATATTTAGAAAATAATTTGAACATTAAAATTTGAATTAATTTGAGTCGTTGTCATTGGTAATAAATAGAATTAACCAATCAAAATCAAGTATTCTATAATTTTATTTTCAAATTATTATTTTCATTAAAATTTTAATTATTTTAATTGATAAATTTATTAGTATTTTCAACAACCGGTTTTAGTTAAATAATAATAAGTTTATTGAAAAATAGTTTGTATGTTTTCAAATTATTTTCAAGAAAACTGTAATAATTTTAATATATTTATTAGTATTTTGAGTTTAGCTTTAAATTAATCGAAAAATAATGTCGTTATCAATAGCAATTGTAACAGCCAATCAAAATCAAGTATTTTGTTTCTACTTTTTTAAATTATTTTCAAGAAAACTGTAATAATTTTAATAAATTTATTAGTATTTTGAGTTTAGCGATTAAATTTATCGCAAAATAATGTCGTTGTCAATAGTAACAGCCAATCAAAATAAAGTATGTGGTTTCTACTTTTTCAAAATTAATTTAAAGAAAAGTTATTGAAATATGATTTTTATGTTGTTTCAAGAATAACTTTCTATTAAAAAATAAGTTCAGTCAATAATATTTCTAATTAACAATTGCATTTAATCAATCAATAATTTTACGAGTTTATTTAAATTGACGATTAACAAATTTATATACTTTTTAATTTCAATAGAGATTTTCAATTTAATATTCTTAAATTCAAATATTTATTCATATTTTCAAACCATTTTTAACAGGTACTTAAAAATTGTCAACGATTTTTAAATATATGTATGTTTTTTACCAACTACTCTTTATTAAAGACATGTGTTTACTTGGTATTTAGTAATTATTGGTTTACATAATGTTATAACTTTTAATCACATAGGGTTCAAAGTTATATTTCATCTTTTAGGGTTAAAAGTTATCTTTCGTTATTTAGGGTTAAAATTCTTAACCTTTTAAATAACTTTATAACAAACCATGTAATAGTTTATCCATAAATTTATCGAAAAGTATTATAATATACCTAGTTTGAATCATAAATTATTGAAATATTTAATAGGTATCACCTGATGAATTTTTAATGGTTATTTAATCAATTTTGGCTACATAAAGCTTTAATGTCCGAAATTATCGGTTACTTTCATTTGTAAACCCAGTGACTTATTTTCATAAAAACACTAAAAACATAAAGAATTTAGTTGATGGTATCGCTAATAATTTATAGAGTCGAATGAACTTGTAAATTAGTATCCGACTAACTTGGTGAATTATTATCAAAATATTGAATTTTCATTAGAAACAGTATATTTGCTATAAATTTATAGAATTTGGTTAAGTATTTACATGTAAATAATCCTATTAATTATTTTCATAAACTAATCCAATGTTTAAATCCTATCTTGAATGAGTTATTTTCAAAATTCTTACATCAGTGGTGTCGGTAATAATTCGTTTGGGGGTTCAACTCCTATCGTGGGCGAATTATTTTTTATTTTAAAAATTAAATTTTTTAATAGAATATAAATCTGAATATTTTATTTGATGTAAATTTAAAATTTTATAGAAATTGGTAAAGTAAGTCTTGTATAATTTTTTATATTTAGTTGAAATTTTAAACTTGTTGAATTATTTTCTTAAAATTTTGTAAATCCAGTGATAAAATTTAAGTTTTGAGTGACTTGATTTTAATTAAATAAACTATCAATATACTATAGTGCTTTTAAACTTAAATTTTCATGAAAATTATTAAAGTTTTATGATTATTTTGATAAAATTGTTATGTAATATACTACTAACAAAATAGTCAGTAAGCTAAATAATTTAGAATTGAACATTTATTTTTAAGACGAGTTTGATCTTAATTTATTATGTTTAATGATTATTTTATAATTTTTTATGTAATAATATAATTAACAATTGAAAATTTCATGTAAATATAATTTTTTAATATATCACATGCAAGTAACATGAATCAATGAGGGGTGCGGATGGGTGCGGATCGTTGGTTGGTGTGTGTGTGTGTGAAATGTTTAAGAACCAAAGGTTCTAGAAGGTAGGTTTGTGGAAGGTTCTAGAAGGTAGGTATGTGGAAGGTTCTAGAAGGTAGGTGTGTCGAAGGTTCTAGAAGGTAGATGTGTGGATGGTTCTAGAAGGTAGGTGTGTGGAAGGTTTTAGAAGGTAGGTGTGTGGAAGGTTCTAGAAGGTAGGTGTGTTGGTCCACAACTACGTGACATAATAACAGTTAGGTAACTAGTCTCCGAGTAGTGACCAGTGATATAATACGTGTGACCAGTGGTCAAGTTATGTAACCATGAGGTCACTGACCAAAGGTCAATTACTAGGTAGCAACTAGTGCACAAAGGTCAATCTCCAGGTAGCAACAACGTGTGCAGAGGTCAAATGTTACGTAATAATTACGTAAGCCAAGGGGGGGTTTGTATCTGACGGGCTCACATCCTACTACTAATTTATTTATTAGTAAATAAAATACAAAATTAGTATAGCAAAAAAACCACCACCATTCGCTGATTATCAAAACAATTAGCTCTAAAAGCACAATTAATTAATTTATAAATTTTAAAAAGAGTTTCACCTGAAATTCATAAGATTCAAGAATATATAATCATGGGCGTACGCAGGCGGGGGGATTAGGTGGATAAACAAGTGTTTATTTTAATTTCGGTGAATCTACTACAAAACAGATTATACATTTTCAGTATACACAACCTACCAGAGCGTCCCGACTCAAGTTTTACAGGAGACTCAGCTGAGATAAACAATTTCATCTTGCACATAGTTCAAACAAATAAAAGTAGATATTGATGTATATCAGCGCTTTTACTTTCAAGAATATTATACTTTTGAAATAGTAACAGTCACCAGGCAATGTACACACACATACACATACACACATATATATATATATATATATATATATAAATTAACATATTTCCCTCAGTTTTGTTCATGAATGACTTGGATGCTGCATAAATAACTAATTTGCTTGGTGGAATTATCACACTGATTCTGCCAGAAAAATTAAACATCAAGCAATTAATTTTTATGAATGATTTTAATTATTATACTGAAATGATCAAGCAAACTCTAAATTGAACAAATTTATGCCTTAACCCATAAACTGCCAGATTTCTTTTGTATATATGTATATATAAGGTATTTTTGTTAAGTGCCCTTATACAGGCCGGCAAACGGTCAAACAAAAAATATATTAAAATAGCATAGTGTTTATTTTCACTGGATATTAATTATTTTGCATAAAATTAAATTTTAAATATTAAAAAAGATTAAAACATCCTAATCCCCATTTTTGGATCAAGGAAGCTAATGGGTTAACTTTAAATATTTTCATAAAATATCCATAGATCATGCATTATCTCGTGAACCCGCTTAATAATTTACAAATTTATTATTATTTTTCTATTTTACTCGGAATAATTGGTGTTTGATAGGGCTTTGAATTATTAGTAATTGGACGAACCTGAAGATTATGCATTATATAGGAATAAAGATTATGCAAGAAAAATTCCAAAACAAACGAATTGTTTTATCAATCTTGTTTTATATTAAAAATTATGTTATCATTAATAAAAAATCAACCGGAAGACTTTGGAGACATAAAATTTACTATATAAAAAACAACTAACTCACAGGAAGAAAATAATTATATTGTAAGTATCTTGAGTAGCATGATAAATAGTCATAAATAAGTTAATTTAGAATGAAAACTACCATTTCGATCGATGAGCAAAGAGGAGCATATGTGAAAATCCATTAGATTTATTATTGATTTGAAAGGCATTTTGTGAAGATTGATTCAAATATAATCAAACTTATTTGTTGGAATTAAATGAAATTGTAAATAGATTGTGTAAGTATTTCGTAAAAATAAATCTTTAAATTTGTTAGATTTTATTTATTCTACCGAAATTATCATAAATCCAAAAAAATCTAGATTCACATTTTAAAACTTTCGATCTTAAATTTTGCATAATTTATCATTTTTCATTAAAAATATTGCAGTAAAATTATTAATGCACTCACTGATTTATATGACAACTGTGAAAGAATTTTAGTACAAAAATTATCTACTACTGGAAATCTTCTTTCCTGACTTATTAATGGCAGATTTCAAAAGTAATGCATAATTTCATTTTCTAAGTTTGTCTTTTCTTTCTTTTTGATATCATATAATCTCATTACTAATATATAGTTAAATTAGTGGACCAGAATGAGGTATGTATAAAATTCGGGGAGAGGGAGGGAGAATCTCCGGTGTTCATTGCAAATTACTTATTCTCACTATTTTTTTGAAAATTTTCAATACTTAAAAAACAGAATAATTAGTAAATTATAAAATAAAAATAATAATTTTTTTAAATTAATGTTAAAGTAATATATTTTAAATTAAATTGGAATTAATAAGATATTTTTATTTTCAAAACTAGTTGCCATATTTCAAAATTATGTCATTGTTTTGATTATATTTATTTTAATTGCATATTTCAAAGATGAATTCAAATTTTCAGCTTTTTAAACTTTTTAGTTTTTAAATGTAAAATATCATCATAGTTAAATGTATAGTTTTTAGTTCCATCGATCGAAAGATAAATTCTAATCACAATCCCTCAAAATAAATGTTCAATCAGTGCCAAATTAATTGAGATTATTTCATTATTTCATTAAATCATAAGAAATAAATTTTGAATATAAATGTTTGGGGTTCGGGCCAACGTTTAATTTTTTTATATTGTTTAAACTTTACTATTAGACGATATTTACCTTAATTTAATGATCTTAAAAATCTAATAGTACTACTCACGGATGACCATTATGGTCTCAATGGGAAGACAAGCGTCAGTCACAGCTGACTGGCATGGAAGTGTTTATTTGTTCTATACAATAATTAAAAGAAATTAATATATTTGTATCTTTATTGTTATGATTATCTTAAGAGTCTATTAAGCAATTAATATATTGTTTAAATCTGGCATTGGCAATCAGCGAGTTCTGAAAAAAAATAAAGCAAAATGATTAGAACTCAATGTAATAATTAAAATTGTTTTTTATAATAATATTTGAATTTGTATAATTGGATAAATGTGATATATTTTTATAATTATATTAAAACAAATAATGCTTTTGAAATTGCACTCTTTCTGATTTTGTTTTACTCGTTCCAGGTCTTGTTATCGAAATGTAAAAAATCGAAATGAATATCTATGAAATCAAAATATGCTAATAATCAAATTATCATATTAATAAAAATATTAACTCTTATTTACAAAAATACAAAGATTTTGAAGGTATTCAAAGTAAAATGTGAAAGAGAAGTATCAGTTTAGTATTTACTGCAAGTCTATGACAGTATAAAACAATGACAAAGAAAAAATAAGTCTCAATTTGAGCTATTGTAAAGAATTTAAATTTACAAATGATTTTTATGAAACCATTGTTATCTACATTTTCTAACATGTTTTTATCAACAAATAGTGCTAAAAAATTTCTATTCTATATCCTTCATTTTTTGTAATAAAATGAACCTGAGCCTTGATATATAAGAATTTTGTAAATAGAACAAATCATTTTAATATTTTCTAAATCAAAATATATCCGAATTTTGAATTTGAATGATTTTCAAATTTATACCTGATATTCATTTATGTTATTAAAGATTTTTTTGTTAATCCCGCTTCCTGTGAACAAGATAAAGTCGTCCTGCTGTCTCTAGTCAATTTTAAGTTTCAAATTATTTAATTTGATTTTATTAAATTTTCACCGTTAAATTGTTGAATATTTTACACACTAAAATAATAGTGAACTTAAACCATTGATCCCATTGTGCCTTTCGAAAGACTTGATTTCATGTTATAACTTGCACTTGGCAGTTATCTCACACATTTTACTGTATTTATTTCATGTTTTGACTTTTCTGGATGGTGCACAAACATTTCAACTGTATTAGTTCACTTAGGATTTAGCATCACTAATGTAAAGTCATTCGATTTTGTAAGGGAAGAACCAATAATTTTACTTTTCCATAGTTTAATATTTTCAAAGAAAAATGTTGATTTTTTCTGTATTTGGTATTTTTCTAATTTTGTGTCAAAAATGGAGATAAAATATTTCTAACCCCTTGTTTCAAATCATTCACTGTTCCAACGTCCCCAAAATAGAACATGGAAAAACTCAAAAACATGAGTGAATGTCTACAAAAATTTAAAGAAATTTTCAGCGAAAAAAATTTGTGGATCTTATGAGAAAGTTAAATTTTTAAAATAAGAAACAAATTTCAATTTTTATAAAAAAAATACAATTAATCATAGAAATATCGAAACAAATAATTTTAGGGGGAAATTTTTGAATGGTTATAGAAAATTTAGTCTGTAAATGCCAATTGGAACATTAATCAATACGCTGGGAAACATGATGCAGTTTATCATTGAAATAGGTCATGTGACAGAATTAAGAGAAAAAAATCCTTATTGACAGCATGAGTCATAAAATCCATAAATTAAAATTGTTGAGCAACAACTAACACATAAAAAGATTTTAAATAAAAATAAGTTTAAATGTAAAAAATTTAATTAAAAAATATATATATATTTATATACTTCAAATAAATGTTAACGTTCAAAATGAAATAATTTGGTTTTTAATTAAAATCAAACTAAATAATCCGAAGAATCAGATGTTGTTCATTAATTAAATATTTTTTTTAAAAAATAAATACACAAACCTGATTATAAAATTTGAGGAAAAAAAATTAAATCACAGTTACCTAAGATATCCTTGAGCTATGGCATATTTTTGGAGAAAATTCAAAGTAAATTGTTAATTGTAATCAAAAAATAAAATCCCAAACTGCATGAGAAGTTAGCAGGAGAATGAATGATAAAACATCAAATCCTATTGGTGTTCAATTGTGTTTGTAGTCGATTTACACAACGACATGTGATGTGTGTGATGTTGGACGAGCAATAGACTCGAATCGATTTGTCAAATAATTGAACCAATCACAATCGCTGCATGACAATAATGTTCCCATTAATAAAGAGAAGAGATTTTCCATCATAAACACAAGGCAGAATTATGCAGCAAATACACCTGATTCGATTCATTAAAAACTTCTATAATACAAGTTTTAATGAACAACCAATTAGAATTATGGTTAACTTTATGAATTAGCCATTTTTAAAATGGCTAACAGGTAAATTTTTTTAATAAAGTATATTTTAAGGCTTGAATTATGATCTCGTAAAGTTATGAGATCATTATTCAAGCTCTTAATTAATACTTTTAATCATCATTTATTTTTAATTCAGTTTTAATTAATTTTTTTAGGATTTTTTTAGGAATTTATGCCAATTTATTGGAATTATTATACTATAAATGTAAGTCAGATTAATTGACAAATAAATTTTATTAAAATACAAGTCCGATTAATTGAAAACTAAAATTTATTATTAAAAAGTTTCTATATTCGAATAAACTATTCTTCTGTTCCTTGGAAATTTGTTTTGGCTGCCATCTTTTTTACCTTTTGACAAATTCAAATTGTTGATAATTATTGATTTATGAGGCTTTGGAAATTTCTGTTAATTTCTCAAATTTATAAAAATCTTCCCCATTTTCAATGGTATTATTGATTTGGATTTTTTATACTTATAAAAAAATTTTTTTTTAACTTAAGTTATCGGAAAACTTATGTTTTACGTATTTTTTAAACTCCTCATTTGAAGGTTCTGGTTCCACTGCTCTTGGTAAATTGCAAATAAGGTAAAAACTCAAAAACCTAGAGTTTCAATGGTATTTTTGAAATATCTGAAAAGTTGTAAAAATATTAAATTGATTGATTTTCTTGAAAAATCTTACGAAATTATTTCTTAATTTTCTCTACAACTCAAAGTAGAGTTTTTGGTATTTTTTTTCAAAAATTTTCGACTTTAATTTAAAAAAAACTTGTCTAAAAAGTTACTAAAAATAGTTTTATATAGAGTTTTTAATGAATTGAACATTTCTACATTTTGAAAGTTTGCATGCATTATTTACTATGTATTATGTGTTTATGTTTAAAAAAAATTTTCTTCAATTTCCTTCCTTCCTATAATATAAGTTTTTATTCAGTTGAACAAATTACATGCAGACACGGGTAAGTATGTATGTTCCTATATTATAACTTTATTGATTTTTTCATTTTATTATAGGAGTTTTTAATGAATTGAAGCAGGTGTATCTTCGAGGAAATTTTGGGTGTTTTGTTTTTTTTTTGTTGCTTAATTTTGTGCGTCACTAAAGAGACTGTTTGAATCACATACAATTATATAGGCACAGGTTATGATAGATCACAATGTCTTTGTAATCGACAGCTGTAAAAACCTGAACTACTACTATATTCCCTCTAGCTTAATAGTATCTCATATCTTTCAATTCTCTCAAATCTCATTCAACTCTAATCGATATAATGCCACTATTGCAGCTGCAGAACAACTTGATTTTTCCTCATCAATTTATACCTTGATGCGCGATGCATTTAGATGGGAATTTTTCAATTTACTCTGCAAAAATTTCCCTTTAATAGAAAACTGTCTCTAAATTTTTCAACAAAATCTAGAACTATTTGTGAAACGTATTTTCTTATATATAAACCCGCATGTTGTATTCAATACTTCTATGCCCTTCGGCGGGAGGGGTGCGGCATTGTCTTTATAAGAATGAGGATTATATGGATTTTACTTACAATAAATAATCGCAAAATATCTTTAGTAGTTATTTTAGAATTAATTATAAACAAATTTATGATAAACTGTTTATATTTAATATTGATGATAAATATCAAGAATCATATATTCGTTGTTGAATAATAATTTTTAGGGACGCGAGAGAATTTTCTAAATTTCCAAACTAGTAAACAATATGTACTTTTGAAACCTGCACTTTCTACATTTGTGTTCAACACATTTGACTTACCAGAAAATACAGTACAATAAGAAATAAAAATATTCGATGGGTTGTCATATGAAATTAATGATTATTGATCTGACTCCAAGGCGTGTTAATAATAACAAGGAATTACAGTTAATATTAAACTTGTATTGATCAATTCAATCGATTACCAAATTGCAATTCTCAAACAAATAATTGTTATAACAACAATATATATTAAGTACTTATTACGACCCTTACTCTCAATACACTTTGGAACTCACAAACACTTGGCGCTGAATCTGGTGTCAACACTAGGTAGCATCGATTTAGTTACTTCCTTTGCTTTGACTTGAAATTGCTTGAAACTCTCGATAGTGACTTTAACAAATTCAAATACTTCTTTATTCTGGCTATCTCTTTTCCACAATGATCTCTGGTTTCTTTTTAACTTGTCTCATTTCACTACTCTACACTCATGTTACTCATTGTCACTTTTTTGTTTGTTTTAACTGTTTACTTCCCTTCGACCTTTTTAACTAAATAAAAAAATATAAAAATATTTTTCAAATGGGTGCAAGAACTTATTTTTAGAATCAAATGCGTGCTGATCTATTTTTCGTTGCTAGATATATTTTCGAATTTTATTTGTGAGTTTATTTTATCAAATTGTTTTTTATCTATTTGCCATTTCCCCTTCCTCAACAAAGCAACAGTTAAATGAAATAACTTTAGTAAAATTTAAATAAATTTACTTTGCAAATCATAGAGATCAAAATATTGATTTTAAATAAATTAAATATTTAAAATTGAAATTATAAATATTAGGGTTTAAAAACTCTAAAAGATCCCCCATTAAAGATTTTCGTTGTTGATAATAAAAACTGTAATAGTTATGATATTGTGTCATAATGTTCATTTACCGAATTGGCAATTAATTTATTTATACACTGCCAAATCCAATACAATTAGTTAGAGAGTATGTAAACTCTTCTATTTAAAGAGTATTACAGCTATGTTATTAGAATAATAAATTTTAGGATCGAATCAGGTTTTCTAACTGGTGATCACTTCCAAAATATTACCATGGTGACAACACGAGGACATGAGGGGAAATCATCAAGATACATACTATCAAAAAGGGATTAGGAACTTTTATATGTGCAAATTAATTGATATGACATTTGATGTACATTTGTATTGAATTACTCAAGATGATTAAAAAGAACAAATGCAATCGATTTTCTCTTCTGCGTTGAAGCACCTTTACTGTGGAAAATTTCGAAAGATAATTAGCCAAAGAATGGTTTTCTGAAAAATCACAATCAAATTCAATTTCAAATTGCAAATATATTGGTCATGTTCTTGAACTCTTACAGAGATAACGAGTAGTCTCTACAATGTATGTAGAACCGAAAAGTACCTTTTTTATGAATATGTTTACAGATGTGAATAATCATCATCAAGACGGCCATTATTTTCAACATTTTTCCGGAATCAAGCAATCTTTTAAGTAAGCACTACTTGAGCGTATTCTTGGGAATGTATGAGTATGATGTTACAAAAGTATTGTATCAAATCATGTTATGAAGCTAATTATATTTATAAGCGAGATTGGTAATTTCAGTTTGTCGAAATTTTTCCGACCCACAGCCACAAATTCAAAAGTCATTAAACAATTACATAGATTTAACCGTGTAAGAGGCAGTTCACCTGCAACGACGCTGTGCCCGTGAGAACCAGACGGTGAAGAACCAATGGTCGAACGTCAAATCATTCGGAATTACATAGATCCCGTTTTCGAAAAATTAAAACATAAACACATCCTCATCATAGGATTAAAAGAAAAGGAAGGGCACGGGGAATGAAAGTGATGCAACGACAAAAAATCGGTGAATTCTAACTAATAAAAATCAGATAACAGTAAACAATTAAATATTTTAAGCCATTGGAAGTAAAAATGTCTTTTTAGCTCCGTAAAATTAAAAAATTAATATTCAAAATAAGCAGTTGAGTCCATAAAAAATAAAGGTATAAAGTAGAAACCTGAAATGTTATATCGACATGTTTAGGTGTGGTTAACCATAAGAAGTAAATCGACAAATGTCTAATGTGGCCTCTGACAAAAATATTTAAACTTACCGAGAAATGGAAATAAATGGCGGGTGATCACAATTATATACTCAGGGCTTTGCACTAACATTAGTCTAAAACATCTGGAACAAAGATGACGGTTACTGCACGCTATAATTGTAAGTCTATGCATAACATTAAACTACTCGCTTAGCTAAAATTTATGTCACACGGCCCTGAGGATGAATTTACGACATAACAGACAACACACTATTAACAAGAATCAAACATAAATACCCGATCATTGCACGAGCAATGAAAAATTAAATCAATAGGCATCAGCACGAATATCCCCTCCAATCACATTGAATCTTATCATTAGCATCATAATAGGTTTGGTGAACTTCTACGTAGCGGCTCGAATCAAAAGAAAAGCCTGAGAGATTACAGAATATTTAGTTCCAGCTGGTGATTATATGAGAACTATAAATTAAACTGTACCAACTGCATTGCTGTCTAGAAATTTAATGCGACCAGAAAACTCGTTCCAAAGACCACATACCGTCCGAATTTGCGAGAGCAACACAGGATATGGAAGCGACCGTTCGAGAACATCGTCATGATTCGAGAAGAAATGGCACTGAACTGGAGATCCCACCACATCGGGAAGGTAAGCCGAAAATTATATATCTATGTGTGATGACAGTTTTTCCTAATTGTTGGGCTCAGAGCCACAATTTAAACAAAAAATGGTAATAAAAATTAAAGCAAAACTAAAAGTAATGAAATAAGTCACTGTACATAAGCACGCACTACAAGAAGATATTAAAAATTAGTAAAAAACATATTAATTAAAACAAATTAAAAATATACCAAAGGGTCTGGCAATTGCACAGGACCTCCACGCAGGGCATCGTTGTATAACTCGTAGCGACTGCTGAAAAGTGGCCGGGGCGAGTAGGATATAAAATCACGGGAAGAGCGTTCTTTAGATAAGGGGATATTAGGCAAGATCACAGGATGATCTAGGTGAAACCTTTTAAATCTCGAATGAAATGATAGACCAATGCGGACATTTTTGCAATTGTCAGAAATGTGCCGAACCAATGATAATTTGTGTAATATGTAAAATTGATATTGACGAAAAGGTGATAGTGTATTATGAATAAACCTGTGGTAAAATAAATAATTAGTTAGTTACTTCCCTCCTGCCCATATATCTATATATAAAATATATGAATAATTATATATAATAAAGTAAAAAGTCAAAAGAGTGAAAAGAAGTGGGAAACGAGACATTATAAACATTAAAAGTAAAAGCATAAAGGGAAAATACCTTGAGCTACCTTCTGGTAGTACTCCTAAAAGCCAAATCGGGAGGGGATAACCGATCACCCAGAAGAGAGATATAAGACGAACTGTCGACAAGTTTTGCCCAGTTGAAAAACTACTGTGGTAAGGCTGATCACCTTACTGTTGCAGTGGTGGATCAACAAAGCCGTTTTGTATTTTAAATCTGGGGGGTAGGTGAAGAACTCTTGAAGAGCAGAATGAGAAGCGCGCGTGTAAGAAATAAACAAAGGAATAAGTAGAAGAAATAGAAAGTAATAATAAAAAGAAAATAATTAACGAGCTCGAGTAAGGGATAAATAAAATATGAGAACAGAAACGATCATGAAGCCGGCAAGAAAACGTAATATCAATCCGTATTAAGAAGACGAATCTGAATCATAATAATGGCCAAATTGAAAATAAAGGACATGTATTAACGGAACATAAACCCCATGAGATGTGTATTAACGTAACACAATCTCAACTCGGAGACAGGTATTAACGGAATCTGATCTCATATAAGAGACATGTATTAACGGGACATGATCTCGAATTAAATGTAAGAGATACGGTATTACTGGAACCTATCTCACGTTGTCGGATATAGAGGACAGGTATTAACGGAACCTGATCTCATTTGTTGAGTATAAAAGACATGTACTAACGAGATATGATCTAAATCGGAAATTAAGGAGATGTGTAGAAATAGAACACAGTCTCAACTCGGATTAAAAGGGATGTGCATTAACGGAGCATAATCTCAACGGGAATTAGAAAGGACATGCGATAAAAAGACATGATCCACGATTATGGTAGAAAAGATAAAGTGGGAAACTATGTAATTGAGAATGAAGAAAAAGAAATAACGAGAAACAAATCAAGGAGACATAATGAATCAATAAAATAAATGATACCCGTGCACGGAGAAGGAAATATACTGTTTAAAAGTGATAACAAATAACGACATTGAAAATAAAGGACTAAGCAAACGGAAAACAATGTAACGATTAATGAGGAATAACGGAAATAAGGAAAATAGATTAAGAAAACGAAAGGGTAAAACAAAAGACGAAATTGAACCAGACAGGATGGGAACAAAAGTAGAATAAGTAAAATGATTAAAGAAAAGGAAGAAAGGGGGAAATAAAACTAGATAAGTATAAATAAAAGGGAATGCGAGGCGCATGATAAACAAAATAAAATAAGGGGGGTAATAGGATCTGGGAAACGGCATAGCCGAACGATTTATTATAAATAGATAATTACTACGACCATATAGATAATTATTACTACCCAATATAGATAATTAAAAATCGACGTAAAATTGAGTCAAAAGACGAAACAAACGTATGGGAATTATATTAAACGGGACAAAACCGGGGAAATACGAATTATTATAATTATGGGTACTATAATTAAGTGATGTGGCTAGTAAGCCAAGAAAAAGAAACGATAAATAAAGTAATAGTATAACGATAAAATAACAATAATGAGGAAACGTAGACGAATAAAAGTAAAAGAGAAAGCAAAATGAAACAATAAAATAAAACCCGTATGTTTATTTGAGGCGGTTCGAAAGATTGAAAGCGTGTAAGCGGATTATGCTACACGGTTCATTTTTTCGTTCTAGAACTCAACAAAGCAATCAAAGCAATCAAAGCAATCAACGCAAGCAATTCGCAATCAAAACAAACAAAACCGACAAAGCATTCACAAACACAAACCAAATATTATACGCGATCCAAACACAAAGACAAACCAACCAATATTCGACGATAACAAGGAACCGACAACAAAGTAAAGCTCAGTGAAAAATTCGCAATCAAGGAACCAACGACAGACAAAATCGCAGACGAAACGATAGACAACAGAAACCGACGCAACAAATCCATCAAAGTAAAGGACGCCAATCAAACAGACCTAATTGTATTTTTGTAAATTATCGGTTATCGTATTACAAAATTTAATCCCTGTGAACGTACATGACTATCGAGTATAGCAATTTAGGCCATGAAAGATAACAGATCAAACGATGCATGAAAATAGACGATAGACTCGATCGCTATTAATTATAAATGAATTTATCTGTAGTGGTAGCTGTAGTTATATGAAGTTTAATTATTTAAGGCACAGAAACAGTGCGGTGCCTCGAAATCGAGATCAGGAAGCTAAGGAAACACAATAAAAATCGGATACAACAGCTTTTACAAACCAATAGAGAATTCCAACAACTACAAGCCACTTGAATAGAACCCAACCGAGTTAAGCGGCTTTACCGACAAATTTCACAACTTCAACGAACGGTGAAAGAGAAACAACGTGAAAATTCGTGGACTGGAAACGGCACTTTCCGCTAGCCAAGAGGGATAGGCAATCACATATCCCTTGGTTTTCACTCCGGCACTGGTAATTCATGGTGAGAACTCAACCATACTAAAGGTAAAATGTCCCGTCAAGCTTCGAAATCGACCGGGAAAGGCTGAACAGGAACGTAGATGGTTATCATACCCTAAAACCAAAGGGGTCGAACATTTTCGTATCAGCAATTATATGTTGTTAATTGATGTAATAACACTTTTAAATAAACACTTTTGAATTCGTAGAATAAGAGAAATAATGATGTCGTATCCTAAATGAATGTCGGTAGGAAGTTTTAGGACCAAATAGCAGCAGTAAGAAGTGGTGGGTTTCTGGGTGTTGATATTTTGAAACTATATGGTTGTTACCCAGACAACTCCATACAAATATCTTTCGCTTACCACTCGGCACCCGTTGCTAAGCAACGTTGGAACTGTGTTCGAGTGGGTGGAATGTCCGCAAAAAGTGAGTGCTATTGCTAATGCTATAATTGACCGAACGATCCATGGGCCCAACGAGCTGCCGATAGAAGGCCTGTGCTCAATTTTGATTTTTAGGTCCCATTGTTCTCCTATCTCCTTCAAATGTTAATCCATACTGTTATATCATTTATCATTATGTCCATTTGCTTAGTCCTACTTATCGTTGTCCTCGTTGATGAGTTTTCTATGACCTGTAAACCCTTCGCTATGTTGAATATCCACACAGTATCTCTCTTACCCTTATCCCTATAATAACTACTATGTTCCCAATTATTGTTACTAGTATTATCATCGCTACTATTATATGTGTTATTCTAACTCATTATTGGGCCAAGACACAAATTTGTTTAAATGGATCGGTAACACGCACGCAAATACAACATGCAGATTTAAAATCAGACCCATAAAACACCAACTAACCATGCTAAAATATGAGAGAGAAAACAATTAAATATAAAATCAAGAAACACAAATGTAAATTAAAATAATAACAAAGTGCAACAAGATCCGCACGAAATGAACATAAAAATAACATGAGAACATGAAAATTTGACCGAAATTTGACAATTTACCAAAATATGCGAAAATCCATAAAAATGGAACTAAAAGTAAATAATTTGAATTGGAAACGATTCAATTAAAAAATTAAAAATAAAATTGTCAAATTAAATTACAAAAATAAAAAAAATTAAGATTAGAATATACTAGAAAATCACAAGGTCAAATTTTGTTTTACTAAATCAAATTTAACACGCAAGGTTAGGGTCGTACAATAGGTATATATACCGCTTCATTTTCACATAATTTTAATCAGTTAATCAGTCTTGAAAAACTTGAAGCAGTTTTTGCAAACTTGAATCAGTTCTTGATAACTCAGTATTAATCCGTGAAATAAACGACAATTTTCAATGTGAGTGAAGAGATGTCTTTGGAAACTTTAACCACGACGCACCCAAACAACCTCATGTGAGCTCTGTTTGAGGTGTCGGCGTGGGAAAAGGTTTGAGTGTGAGATATGAAACAATGAATGCCAATTATAATTTAAAACAATGTATATTACATTCAATAAAAGTTTTCCATAAATGAACTCTTGTCGAAATTTTTCCGGCCCACAGCCGAAAACATCACTACAAGCTATTAAAATTGACATACCCCAACCGAATCGTGTAACTGCGGTGTAAGTCCGCCAATGATTCGTGCCTGTGAAGGCTACGGCGTGAGAACGCAGTCGCTGAAACGTAAAATTATTATTTCCGTATAGGGGGAATGGGTTGAAAGGGAAATAGTCTTTTGGCTATTTCGTCATTGCTCATTTCCTATAAATTCAACTTAAATTATCATCACAAACGGCTCAAAATCAAAAACTCGGAGTAGTCCAGTGGGCACACAATTTTATCTTAAGGTCAAATTCGGGAAGGTGACGGGGTATTAATGCTAAAAGTCATTGCTATGTCGATAACTTATGATTGAAAAAGTAAAGATAAAATACGGTAAAATAGTAATAAAATCTAATCTTTTACCCGCGGGCTTTACTTCCACTAAATCACTTTCGCAAAAATCGGCATCCAAAATTTCAGTAACGTAAAATTATTGGCATACGGCCCTACAAACCGTTAATTAATTAAGAAAATGGTAATCGTGCATCAACTTCACCGTAGAACATATTAGTGTAAATGCAGATCCACTCCAGGCCTTCCATCTCCCAGTACATTCCTAAATCATCGATAAACAAATAAATGACGAAATCTATCAAATTTGAGCGATTAAAAGAGAATGGCGAACGAAAACCTTAAATCCCCGAGATAGATAACCTGTTTCACCATAAGTGACCGAGTAAAGTAACAAATATTAATCCGTTATAATTAAGATGTTGTAGCTATAATTTGGTTCTAAAAAACAAATACGCAGAATCCAAAAACCTACCCAATAAATCGACATATAAAAATAAGTATACATTTACGACCAACACATATGAAAATATATTTAACAAATATCAGATAAATGAAATATCACAACGGATGTCGATCCAAGTAAAAACTATCTAACCGGAACCTGCCAACTCCAACATAGAATCATTAAGCCATTCCAAGACCCGAGTAAATGAGTAGTGTAAGCTCGTCCCACTAAAATAGTCTGAATACGAGGTGACGTGAGCCGCCCGAATTGCTGAGAAGGAGCAAACCTGAATAACATTAATTGTTCACGACCACTCCCCATAAATCGACACTCACTACCTTCTGAACCAAGATGATTTAATTTAAACCGACCCAAATCTGGTAGAAAATGGCCACCTCCGCAGGATCACCGGAAGATAATCACGACGAAATCTCGATGAAACAAAAGATTTTCCATAGAGATGGTAAGCAATTTTTGTCTGTAAGCAACTTTACTGTAACCGAGTCCTAGAATGTCACAAAATTGATTCCCCAACGCCAATTCCGTTCAGAATACGAATCATCAAGACAATATTATACTGAACTATGATCTATGTCATGTTTCCTTTATTAAATATAATGTGTTCCATCAATAATTCTTTTAAAAAATTCGATGTCATGAGAAAACCGTCAGATAAGAATCTAGCCAACCGATAACTACACCATAATTTTCATGAACCTCGTTCCTTAAATTATGTATAGACAAATGACCTGAACTGCAACGAAGTATCCTCAATTCTCTCGTCAACCAATCGTCCAACCTGAGTCATCGTCGATAGGATACCAATGCCTGCACGTTTTTGCACAACCGATATCATTTTAGAACATGTGATCGTGTCCAGTGCCGAGATAAATCACCTAATATCTGAATGTTATGTCGTAAAAAAATGAATTGAGGTTGAAGGAGTGTGATGGCTACACCATACAATCAGGTGCGATAATCCCAAGCATGAGTTTTAGACCAACAACCTCTACAATTAACCGGGTAGCACAATTCATCGTGGAAACCAAACTCTACTAATAATATTGTAAAGCCATCATAATTGCCAACCAACGCTACGGCAACTCAAGAATAGCGACCACTCATTTCCAAGGGTAGATGCTACCAGAATTAAGTCACCAAACCACATATCCTGATCGGTAATTTAGTAACTGTTATATTGAGTTAAGTCGAGACGTGATATATATAAAATTTGTTTTTATTAATGAGTTAAACTCCGCGAGTTCTATGATTATAATCATATGAGAAACCTAATTAGAATGGGTCACGAAGTCAGAAAAGATTGAATAGACGAGATAGATAATCATCGATGTGAGGTGCATACAGAATAGTCGACCAAAAACCTGATAAAAACAATGACACTCGATCGACCCACCAACACACTTACAGATCCATTTAGGCGACCCACAGTACTGCACTTTAATGAAACATAATTATTAACGACTCGACTAATGTTTAAGATTTTTTTTCAGACCAGTCCTGGATTGATGCATCCCGAGTCACGGTGCGGTTTCCCGCGCACGTCGCTAACCGATGTCGCCAAGTCATGTGGGACGCGGGCTTCACCGTCTCTCCCGTAAAGGAGTCCCGATTCGGCACACAACAGGATTCCGAGGAGACCGATCTACCTTTCATCGCTATAAAGCGAGAGCCCTGGCGCAATCCGGCCCGCGAGATTTGGGGACAAGCTGAGTTCCTCCTAGCTCGTCTTGAGGAACATCAGCGCCAGACCGACACGCAAGTAAAGTTTAATCTAGACGATCCCAGATTAAACGTGAAATCAAAGGAAATCAACGTGGTGGTCCCGCGGAAAATACTTCCTCGACACTTAAGGATGGTAGAGGGTCGATCTGATGGCCATCGCGAACACTCTTATGCTCGGACAAACCCAAAACGATTTAACAATAAATCCCATGGTGAATCGGACTATAACCAATGATTAAAAATAAAATGTTTTAAGTCTTATGTTTCGAGTTTCTTTTTTATGATCCAAAACCATAGTGACTATATGCCTATAAGAGTTGACCCAAACCTCTAGAGTTTGTAAATATAAAATCCTCACCATATCAAACAAAATCTTTTGACGAGTTAAACAACATTTGTGTAGTAATACATGGCTTAATTTAATTCTTTTGTAGATATGGATACCCGCCAAATCCTACAGAGCGAATTAGACAATGCACGCAGAGCGAATAAGAAATTATACGAACAGATTTTGCAATTAACAAAAGAAGTACATCAAATTAAGGCCACTTGGGTAGAGTGCTCTACCAAAAAATGACAACGGCACAGAAAGGTTGGACTGAGAAGAACCAGCTAAACCAGAACCTGAAAACACAGATAAGAGGCCTAGAGGTGGCATTGTCGGCATGTCAAGAAAGCGCGGCGGTTACATACCCCCTAGTCTTCACCCCCGCGCAGCTGGCCTACAGGGATGCGGCGGTTACCTCGAAGTCCGGCCCAAAACCAAGCAGACATAGACCAGGAAGAAATGAGCGCGCCAAGCGTCGTGCCGCTCTACACACCGAATAGAATGTATTTATGCTTGTTCTCAAATGAATGTTTTCTTTTGTTCTATTGATTTGTCTAATGAGTTTGACATCAGGATGAGTCAGAGCAAATAGTAAGAGTAAAAGATGTAGTCTGTAGAAAGAGAGAAACTAAACATGCGATAATGGGACCAGAATGAATGAAAGCGCACGCAGACCTTCTAACGGTAGTGCGTTGAACCCAGTTTGAGATCGGGCCAGAGTAGTTCCTAGAGGGCGCTCACCTTTGGCGATCTCAAAACCAATGGTTACATTATCAACGTTGCTTAGCGACGAGTGACCATTGGGAGCCAGAGAATGCTTATATCTGGGGTCAAGGTTATTGACACCATAAACCCCACACCATTATCACTGCTATTACTATTATTATGATTCTTATTACTACCATTACTATTATATTTATATTTACTATTATTAGTATTATTATTATTATTACTATTATTATTATTATTATTATTATTATAATTGTTGTTATTATTATAATTGTTGTTATTATTATAATTACTATCATTATTCTTATTGTTATTATTAATATTATTATAATTACCATTATCCTTACCATTATCGTTATTATTATTAAGTTTTTTGTAGGGATCCGTCCTTATTCCTCAGCTTTATAAAAATATTTTACTTATATAAAAATTTAGCCGTAATCCATCCTTATTTTACAGTTTTCGATAAAGTATTTTCATTGATTCGGAAAATTGGAGCAGCGTTCTGCCCTTATTTTACAGTTTTATCAGAATATTATACCAACGATTGAGCCGCATTCCACTTTTACTTTACTATTTTCGATAAGTATTTTAATTAATTCGGAAAATTTGAGCAGCGTTCCGTCCTTATTTTCCGTCTCAACTTATAAGAATTTGTTTATTTCTTATACATTATTTAAGTTATTCCTTTTCATTATTTTGGTCATTTGGATTAATCTTTTTCCTATGGCTATTCATTTTAACTGTTGCAACGATTTCACAATTTTCCCCGCTACCCTTTCCCTTTCTTTGCCCTTATGATCTATTTATGTTCATATTATATTTAATGAGTGCCCACTGGACTACTCGGTGTTAGTGATTTTGAGCCGATTGTCGTTAAAAATTTTATGTCGATTTTATCGAAATTGAGTGCAAGAAAGATGAGCCAAAAGACCCACCCTCGAGCTAGTCTCTTTCGCTATTTGGTTTTATGATTTGACGTTTGGGTTCTTGCATTACGCACGCCAGAACCTTCACGGGCACGAACTGTTGGCGGATGCACCGCACTTACACAGTTCGATAGGTTGTTTTATTTTACTGTCTTGCGATATGTTTTGGCTGTGGGCAGAAAAAATAAACAAATAGACTTTACCATAAAAGCTTCGATGCATAAAGGTTTTTGGTTGTAAATATTTATTCAGCATATTACATCGTCCACGATAAATTCATTCGGAAAAACACGGCAAATTGGCAATTCATAAAATCATCTTAAACTATTTATAATTCATATGGCATTAATTCATAAAATCATCGTGAACATTTCATAAATTCATACGGCAGTAATTCATAAAATCAATAATCATACACTAGCTGCAAGTTGTCGTGTTCAGACAAAACACTTACCAGTGTTTATTGCCTGAATGCACGGCTCACAGCTACAACGCACCGATGCAAATTGAAACTGAACAATAAGACTAAATTTAGTTTGAAAAATAAGACTGACTATTTGTCAAAACACATCAGTATATATACCTATAATTTGACCTTAACCTTGCTTGTTATTTTTATTGCGATAAAACAAAATTTGACCTTGAAATTATTTGTGTTATCTAAATTTAATTTTTATTATTTTCTTAATTTATATTGGCAATTTATTTTTAAAATTTTTAATTGGATTTATTCAACCAAAAATATTTTATTTTTACTTATTTAATTCATTAATTTTTTACTTTTATATAACTTGTCGTTTTTCGGTCAAATTTTCTTGTTATTATGTTATTTTTTGTGTAAATTACGTGCGGTTCTTGATGCATTTTGTATTTATTTTATTTTACTTTTATGTTTTTTGATTTTATATTTATTTATATTCTCTCAAATTTTAAAGTGTTTAGTTGATGTTGTATGTTGTATTTTAAGTTAATTTGGTGCTGGGTTTTCGTGTTGTATTAATGATATATTTAAACCATTTTCAAGGCCATTTGTGTTTTGCCCCAACAAAAGAGATAAGCAAGTCAGAAGAGGACCAGAAGAGCGAAGACGAGTACAGGTCTTCTACCGGCAGCTCGCTGAACCCAGGTGAGTCCGGGTCAGAGCAGTTTTCGCAAAGGAGCTCAGCTTTGGCAGACAAATAAGCCCTTGTTACATTACCAAGTTGCCTAGCAACGGGTAACAAGTGGTGTGGAATATGGACTTTGTATGCCTGGGTTGGCAAGGTCATGAAGTGCTAACCCAACAAATGTTATGAAATTAATAATTAAAATATTTTATTTTTTCAGGTATGAAAATGGGCTCCCCTTTCCCTGACCCCGTAGTTGTGGGCCCTGCGGGCCTAAAACTATGCAACTGATTATTCTGGTTAGTTTTTCTAACTAATGATAAAATTTAATGTCGAAATATATCGTAAAACGAGTTTTTGAATGGCATTTTCTTTTAATTTATGATATTCATAATGATTAACTCTTTAGTGTCGAATCAGATATTTATGTTTATGATTCAATAATTTAATTCAATTTTCCGGTTTCTAAGTAACGAGTAATTAAAACGAATCAAGCAGTATTATGAATTTTATAAGAAACTGAAAGAGCCCATGAAATGTATAATTAAAAAGACCAAAAGGAGATCAACATGGTCAAACTGTACCTAAAACGTTTGAAATGGTAATCTTACCAATCCCTTTACAAAATAATTTTAATTAGGTGAAAAATGCATAATTCACAACAAAACACGTGTATAGTACAAAAAAACTTAAAATTTTTATGATGAATGAAAATTTCTAGTTTGTCATGAATTTATGAAACAGAAATTTCGGTACACCTGTCGCAATATTTTTGTCACTCTGGGTGAGTCATTGATATTATGAATAAGCATATTTCTTGGTTAAAAGTAGCGAATAATAGTTGGAACTATTTATAGTGTTGGGCCAGAACGTAAACGGCCTTGAAGATGTTTAAATGGATCAGAAACACACACGCAAATACAACATGCAATTTAAATAAACCTATTGAAACACCAATTAAACCATATAAAATCTGAGAAATAAAAGAATTAAATATAAAATAATAAACATAAAAATAAATTAAAATATTAACAAAATGCACCAAGATTCCCACGATACCTATACAAATATAACAAGAAAACACAACAAATTCGACAAAATTAGAAAAATCAATTAAAGTTCATTAAAATGAAATTCAAATCGAAAATTTTGAATTAGTAATAATTCAATAAAAATTTTAAATAAAAAATTATAAAAATAAATCAAAAAATATTAAAATTAAAAAATAGAATTTGCTAGAAAATAACAAGGTCGAATTTTGTTTTACTGCATCAAATTTCACACGTCATAAAAATAGGTATAAATACTGATCCATTTTCACATTTAACTTAACCATTTTTCAAACTGATTAAAAACCATTTTTGAAAATCTAAACCGTTTCTTCGAAACAACTGTATTTTCATTTGAAATTAATTTGAAGTTATTTTGAAAAACTATTGTCAAGACTATTTTAGAATCAGAATTTTTAGGTGAGAAACATTTTGTTTGGAACCCTCTTTCCACGTCACGTCCATAGCATCTCTGTAGAGCTCTGCTTGGCGGCGACGTGGGGAGAGAGGCATTTATGTTCTATTTTATCCTATGATGTTTTTCAATTTTATGGAATGGTTCGAAATGGGTAATTATGTTGTTTTTATAATTAATAAATATTATTAATATACCTAAATTGTTTTACATATATATTTGTTTTATAAATTAAAATGTCGAAATTTTTCCGGCCCACAGCCGACACACAACGCAAGTAAATAAAATCTACACAGTGCAGATGCATGTAAGTGCGTGGAAAATCGCCAATGATATGTACCCGTGAGGACTCGGCGTTGAGAAACGCAGGGGTCGTCAATATTATCCCTATAGCTGAAGCGAGAAATAAGGGAGAAGTCTCCGACTCCTTCCTCGTTTCTCACTTCTGTAAAATCGACCTAAATTTATATTACACACGGCTCAAAATCATCACATCGAGTAGTCCAGTGGGCACTCAGTAAATATAATATAAACACAAAATGCGCCTAAGGTCTATTAAAGGGAAAGGGTACGGGGATAGATTAAATTGAAATTCGTTGATATAACTGATTCCGTGTTAATGTTTTGAAATCATTAAACTTATTACTAAAAGAAAATTAAATTCTTATAAATTAGACAAAACCTATTACTAGCGTAAGTTAAATTCGTAATTTGAATTAAATGAGGTGAAACTTGTTGTTAGAAGTAAATCAACTAACATTTTGGAATAAATTAGCTAAAATTTATTGTTAAAGGTAAATTAAATGGTGTAATTGTATTAGATAAACGTATCTCTAAAGGCAAATTAAACTAATAAATTGTTTAAATTATTAGATCATATTTCTAAAGGTAAATTAATCGATCTCATTCTCTAAGAGTAAATTAAAGTAATTCCCAAAAGTAAATTAATAAAACTTATTCCTAAAGGTAAATTAGATCAATCAAGCGTTTCTTTTTGACAATAAATTGAATGAATAAATCTTGTATCTACAAGTAAATTAAACTAATAAATCTTATTCCTAAATGTAAATTGAATTAATAAATCGTATTACTAAAGGTAAATTAAACTTATGTTTGAGATAGATTAGGTGAAACGCATTACTAAAGTAAATCAATGCATATTGTGAAACAAGTTAAGTAAAACCAAAAGTAAATTAATTACGTAGCTGAAATAAATTAGTTGAAATTACCGGTGAATTGATCGAAAATCATTGAGTAAAGTAGTCATGGGTTAAATGAACTAATCCTCTGGATTAACATAAGGTAATTCATTTTCTAAAGGTAAGGCAACTATAGATGAAAACTAAGCAAGTCACTGATTCAATTAATGTAACAGCAAAATAAATTATGGAATAAGAATCTATTAATTTGAAATAAAACTCAACCTACGGATAAATTATCGATTGAAGCTGAACTAATGAAAAGTATAAGGGTAGAATGACATAAATCATAAATCGACCCATCATTCAAAGGTAAACCAAATAAATAAATTGCTGAGAAGGGATTAGTGTAGCTAAACCGATCAACACGAAGTTCATAAGAGTCGTTGACGTAAGAGAAAGCCAGCAGTATAATACTATTCAAAAAATTTGTTAAGAACCTGATCATAATAATGTCTCACACCCGTAAAGTTCACAAAACCTGCATCACTCAAATACTTATGTAAATTCCAAATACAATTCACATTAAACTCGTAGGCGAAAAACGACGTAACAATATAATAAAAGCCCAATGCGAATTCGAAGCGAAACGTTAATAGTCGTAAGATGAGAACCCAACAGATAAGTCTTCTTCGAAACGATCAAATAACTTCAGAATACCATAAGGAAATCAAAGACACTGGGTTTTTCTAAAATTAAGCAATAAAATATTTAAATATGAATAACAGATGTATCTGACATATTCCAAATTGCCTCATCGCCACGCACGACCATAGTAGATGCCACGATATAATATCAGACAGTAGTTAATTAAGAACCAAAGTTATCCGAACTAGTAAACAAGTCGACCGGAAATTGTAAGTCCAAATCTTAGTAAGTTAATGCCATCCGAGAATTAGAAATTTCCGTCGACAATAAACGTACCGGATAAACAGAGCGAAGGTCATTCACTGACGCATTCGCATTAGGTAACGGATGTAGACGCCCACGCTAGTGAGATAACCTAGGGCGAAGGCCAGTTAAGTATTGTAGTGCAATTCGAAACACAACGGATGTAGAAACGGAAACCCAAGTTAAGGTAAACCTTCCCAAAGGCCGTGTTGTCGATGTCATTCGACTAGTAAATACAAATCGATAAACAGCACTACGGAAATAGACCCGTTAAAGTCAAAGTAACACTTATCCATATCGTGAATTATCGCGTGCAACGTCAACTCGTAGAACGTAAACAATTTTAACTGATATTATGTATTTAATAGGTATTGAACCCACCCCGATAAATGGTAAGCCTTGCTCCTATTAAAATTTAGAATCAATTGACGATAAATGTTATTCAATATTAGGTATTCCGTGATTTCTAAATGAAATTTAAATAAATAGCACCACCATATGCGCGGCAAACTCTGGTTTGACGAACATTAATCCCGGTAGATTTGTAGGTACAGACTCCCTCATTAATATAGCAGTAGAATTTCCTAACGCCTCGCAAGTAGGGCAACCACTAAAATAGAAGTGCCGTGATGAAGACGTGGTAGATTACATAGCTTCAGAGACGCACCACCCATTGAATCCACAAAAGATGGTACGGATAGTTAGCATTCGATAAGTTTAACTGGTGATAGACCCAAAGATAATAACAACCTGGTCGCTAAGGAGTTTAGTATACAATCTAAGTGAAATGTTCAAATGAATTGTTTTTCATCCCCATATGCCAATAACTGATTTTGGTGTGTTTTCAGAATATGCCGATCGAAAGGACTGACATCCGAATGCCCGACGAACAATGCCGGAAGGAACCACACCCAAAACGAGACATATTCGATAAGATTCAACAACAGTGGCCGTATCCCACTACCTGGAGGATACTGGGCCTGAACAGCGACCCATGCGGACTCGCCGGACAACAATACCCGGCAGCAGAGACATACATGAATGCGCTAGAACTCCTCACCCAATGGGAACGGGTGCAGGAACAAGTGGACCTACAGGTGGTCAAGGCGAGGATGTATCTCGCCAACGTAGAAGATGACATCCTCGCCGGGCGAATCGCAGAAGCATACCCACCTCGCCCAGTCCGAGATACCCGGCGCCCACACCCGGTGGTTCCTCCGAGAAAGAGCCGAAGGAAGTCATTTCCGAAAAAATTAGAAACTCCAGAGACCCGGACGATTAATATGAACTAGTTTGATGTTTGTTATTAGTGAAATAGAAATGTTCTTTACCCTGCCTTTAAGTTTGATCATTTGTTTAAGAATATTCGTTTCAGTCGATATGTTTGCGATAATGATAAAATTAACTTATATAAATTATTAACGTTAAATTTAACGAACTTATCCATTATAGTTATGGCCACTAACCAAATATTACAAGCGGAATTAGATCGCGCGCGGAGCACAAATGCGGATCTCCTCCATCAAATACTCCAGCTGACAAGAGAGGTCCAACAGATCAAAGCGACTTGGTCGGACCCGAAAAGAGTCAAAATATTATACCACCGAATATCTGCAGCACAGAAAGGTTGGGCCGAAGAGCGACAGCTCAATCAGAGCCTGCGCACCCAGATACGAGGATTAGAAGTGGCCCTAGCTGTTTGTCGGGAGGGGGAAGCGGTCACCTACCCGCTCATATTCGCCCCAACCCAGAGGATGCAGAAGGACCCTCAACCAGTAAAGCAGTCCTCAACTCAACCAATAAATCGTCGCCCGGGACGCAAAGAACGTGCTCGACGCCGAGCTGCTCAGCAATCAAAACCGTCTCATTAACTTTTGATAATTCACATTTCTGTCTATTTAAATAAAATAGTTGTGCTTACGGTTACAGTACTTCTTAAAAGGTGCTTACACGCAGATATTATTATGAGTACCCGCGTCGCAACTTTAAGTCATCTCTCCACATTCGATCGTGAATTTACTCCCACAGGGACAGAGCTAAGCGAGCACAGGTCTTCTATCGACAGCTCGTGAACCCGAGGGTTGTCCGAGCAACTACAGTACTAGCACATGGTACTCAATTTTTGCGGGCAATCCACCACTTGAACACATTACCAACGTTGCTTAGCAACGGGTGCCAAGTGGCGATCAGTATCATTTTGTATGGCGTTACCAGGGTCACCATGAGGATAAGCAAATAACTAAACCCTGTAACCCACCAATAGGATAAATTGAACTCAGTCTTTCTAACCGCAGTCCGTGAACCCCCAGATATGACAAGGCTTTAGCAGTTGGCATTAAGTGCTCTAACATTTGGTTCACATCCACCAGCTTGTTTCTATACCAACATTGCCTAGCAACGGGGATCAAGTAGTTAAGTTAAAATATTGTATCTAGTTTACGAAGGTAACAGTCGCCATAGAAATTAGGATACCTTTTAACTCACCAAAAAAGCCCTTTGTATTTTGAGTTGCAGATATGCTTAAACATTTCAATGTTTTGTATCTGATATACAAATTTTGGTAATGCGTTTTTACATATTATTAAATATTAATGAGATTTAAAATTAAATTATTTTAAGTCATTCAAATAAAAATTTTGTTTCAAAACTGTAAAATATTTCTGTTGATTGTTCCACTATAATATTAATTTTTGTCTTTTTATTTAAAAAACTAATGTATTGTTAAAACTAAAAAAGAATTAATTTAACGAAATATAATTGTTTTACTAGTTGTATGCTCGTTTTAATTTAAATATTAAATTAATTAATTTATAATAATTCTTCAATAGCATCAGTTACGTCATATATATATATATATATTTTATGTACTTATCATTATTTATTTTAGATGATTAGGTCATTACTTTCTCAAAGTCAACAGTTATGTAAAGTAACTTTGTTAAAAAGATTTTGCAGTTCTTTGTTGCCCCCTACAACTACAGATGACAGTTCTAAATTATACCCACCTCATATTGTAGATATAGTTGATAAAATATCTAGCTTAACTTTGTTAGAAGTAGCCGATTTGAATTCTTTGTTAAAGTCAAAATTAAATATTCAAGTAATTAATTAGTCAAACTAAAAAATGTAATATTTCCAATAGGCTTCTCAAATGATGATGGGAGGGCCGGTTGTTCAACAAACTAAAGAAGAAGAGCCTGAGGTAGTAAAAAAAACTTGGTTTGATGTCAAATTAGTTAAATTTGATGCGACGAAAAAAGTCCCACTAATTAAGGAAATTAAAAATATGTTTCCGGAAATGAATTTAGTACAGGCTAAAAAATATGTTGAAGGTGCTCCTGTTGTTCTTAAAAAAGAAGTATCACAGGAGGAAGCAGACAAAATCAAAATAGCGTGTGAAAGTGTTGGTGGTGTTATCGAAATTGAATAAATTTGTATAAGTTAATTTCATTTTTATAATTGTAAATTATTAAGTGAAATTTTACTAGATCATTCTTGATAGTAAAATATTTTCTATTGTACTAATGATTGAATCAATATAATTGTGAATTTATTCGTGTAGACATGTCTTATAACTTTTGTCCTTTAGTTATAAATCTTTGGGTAACTGTACGAAATTGGATGAAATCCAGGATTGCTAGATTAGTTAAATTGAAAGTCCATTAAGTGACAAAAAGAATGATAACCAGAACTTTTTAGTTTTTGATCTTATGTGTCAATGAGGTGTTAATTGTATTCTTATTGGGGTGACATTTTGAAATAATCGTGCTAAACCAATTTTCTCAGTTCTACATGACTGAATTTATTAATATTGATTATATTTTTCAAGGAAATTATCCTCGTCATTAGTCTGCCATTATAATCTGTGTCAAATTTGATAATAATGCATTAGTTATGATTCAATGAGTATGATTCAATCTCATAACTGGTTAAATAATAATTGTGTTATTTTAAGCTTTTAATTTTTTTTAATACAGTTGTTCCTTAACACATTTTACTATACTGTGTTCCTGAAACAGTGTGCGGAAATGACAGGAAATCTCTGAAATATATTTGGCAGTTCACCCATTACATGAAAACTTATACACTAGATCAGACATTAAACCTATTGTGATCTAAAATTAAAGGTGTGTTATGAACTTGACGCGTAGATAACACAGACATACAAAGTCTTCTTTCTGACTTTTGGGTTTTTATTGGAAGTCGGAATTAAAGTCCTCCTCGGTGTCTTTGTTTAATAATATCGAAAAACCCAACACATTAACGTTTATTCCGATTTATCACAATTGATTACATTCTCCGCACAATATTAACACAACTACAATTTTAACGTAAATCTGCAAAATTTCAGATACGGATTTGATTTAATTGGTTTTAGCTTAGCGTTGGGATAAGTCTTCCAAATGGGAGATCTTCCTTCTGGTAAGCCTTTGAAATAAACTCACTTAGTGCTGTTCTTACCTTTTTTCACATTCTCAACTTCTCGATTTGTTTTCGACCAAACGGGCAATTTTTTGATTTGCTTTCTCTTTTTATACTCTCCTTATAATTAATTAATTTACAAATCATTTAAAAACATCTCTCTCTAGGCTTTCTCATGCTAAAACTAAACTGGCTATTACTTCAGGGCTCTCAGGGTTTCCTTCTAAGCCATTTATATAAGATAATTACATATCTCGGGTTTCCTTCGTCACCCAATTTCGTTTGCTCTAATTAGGTAATTTTGCTGACGGCCCGGGTTTCTCACACTGGTCATTACCTCGGGTTTTCCATTAGCCAATTAATTTTTAATTAATTTCTATTTTTATTAAATATTTTCTTCTGGGGACCCGAATCAATTTGATTTTATTATATTTGGATTCGTCTCGTCATTTGGCATCCGCCTATACCAGTTTCCACCGTTAAATATTTATTTAAAATTTTTAATTAAGTTTTTGCACTTTTTTTATTGATTTTACTTTTAGTTTTTGTGAATTTCTTTAAACCCCAACATGCCAATCTGTCACCCATTGTTAAGCAACGTTATTACTGTGACGAGAATTGGTAGTCTTCCAAAAGGAAGCTGCATTGCCGATACTTTTCTGTCTTTGGCATACCCTGGGTTCAGCGAACAGAAAGCATTTGGTTGTTTTTTCAGATATTTCAGGTCAAAATTTTCAAATGTCGATAACATTTACTGGTCAGACATTAGACCAAGATTCGTTCGCAAAAATAATTTATGTAGGAATAAATTTACTATATTTTACAACCTAACAAAATTTTTACTCAGGCGGAAATTTTATTGATCAAATGAAATGATCAACAAGGCGTTCAACTTGAACGTCCTGCTTTTGGCGAATAGGGTGGATTTTTATTTATTTTTTCTAGGGTTTTTGTGCATCTACCCCCTAAACGCCATCAAGATTATTATTCTATCCCTCCTATGTACCCATGGTGATTGCCATGTTGGTAACGTACATAAGGGTTGAAAATTCATGAGCAGGTGAGCTCCAATTTCTAGAACTACTCCTCATGGTATTTTCACTTTTGGGTTCTGGACTGCCGATGGAAGGTCTTACGTCTTTCTCTTTCTATATCCTGGTCCTTACTCGTCTATTCCTACAATTTCCTTACTTATTCGTCACCTTTACCCGTTATTTATAAAGATATCCTTCAAAAATTTGGGCAGCATTCCTCCCTTATTTTTTGGTAAATTTCCTATTTCATTTATTTAATCACGGTATCGACTACATTTGTCCTAGTTTACATTTATCTTTTCCTATATTAAAAATTTGATTACCAGTTCTTTAACTCCCGGTACATTTCCCATGATTTTAAGTAGTTAGAACCCTCTGTGGTCACCTCAATAAATATTTCTCTCTTCTGTCAGATTATATCATTCAACTTTTGGGAAAATACTTTCAAATTTACATTCCTACACTATCTTATCCTTTCCTACTTGATTTTTAATTAATTTCCTGACAATATTTTAAATTTTCACTGCAAAACTTTATTCCCCTTTAACTAAAGTCGCACTTCCCGAATTTTAAATTTTTCACTGCTCACCTCGACCGACGTTTCCATCAGTCGTTGTGAGTCGTTCAACGATTCCCTGCGTGGAGGTCCTGTGCCATTTTGCCAGACCCTGCTGCGGACCGACCGAGGATTCGATAAGGCGCGACCCACAATCACAACTAGGGAACTTAATCCACCAGCCGGACCGGGATCTACCTAATCGATAGCTATTTCAATACATATATATATAAATAAGATTTTAGGGGGACTTGTCAGTGGCACCAAAACATTCCACGACCATCCAGAATAAAATCAAAATAACAAGATTTTAACTTCAAAATATATATTTATACAAGAAAACAATACTTACAATCCACAGTCATGCAACCAAATTGGAAAAATTGGCATAAAAATTTTTGTCTAAGAATGTCTAAAAATTTCTAAAAATTTTCTGCTTGACTAAAACTGTCTAAGTCTAAGTCTGTTAAAATTCTGTTAGAAATTATGAAAATGACTGCCGTATATATCGTATTTTTGTGCCTGGGTGCGACTAATCAGAGAATTTTGAGCCTTTTTCGGGGGGTTTTATTGGTTTTATTTTAGATATTTTATTTTTCTCCATATTTTTCTATATTTTTTGATATTATTTTCTCAATATTTCGTAAATTTTCATTTATTATTATTTTTTATTTAAACATTCTCTTTGATTGTTTCTCATTTTTCCTTTTGATATTTAGATTTTGGGTCGGCGCTTCCGCCGATGTATTTTCTAAACCTTCTTTTGCAAGGTTTTGGGGTTTTATGTTTCTTTTTGCATCTGTAGGTTTTTTTCCGGATTTTAATTAATTATTTGTTTTATTTAATTTTTGTTATATTTTTAATTTGTTTTAATTAATATGTTTTATTTTATTTTTGGTCTCTTCTTGCGGTGCGTGCTTATGTTACAGCAGCCATATTGACAATTTCCAAACGACATTAATTATTTTGTTTTAACTTATACAATTTTCACCTTTTTGTTTAAATTGGTTTTGTAAATTTGTTTTAATTTTGGCTCTGAGCCCAACACTGCCATCAGAGTTTTTCTTTGAATGTGAAGCAATCTATTTCACGCTTGTTCCGCCTGTTCTGACTTCACACACTTTGGGACAGAAATTGTTGTCTCGGGAGTCGGTTGTTGAGTCCACGCCCGGTCAAACACCAAAGGTTAGTGATCATGCTAACTTCTTAGCTAGGTATGAGAGCTATTTCGAGCACTCGAACTTTGGTTTTCAGCGCAAATGTTCTGCTCTAATTGGAAGGTCTCCTTGCCTGATTGGAGATGCTGGTATATTTTCTTCACATTCACTGTCAGTAAATAGTCTAATTATGTTTACACGTCATTCCTCAGCTCAATCTGGCATAATACTATTCTCTCATACAAAATTAATAATTCCTATGGAAGTTCCATTGTTACGTTTATATGATAACGTCGATACAAAAGAGGATAACGATTTATTTAACTTAAGTTATAATCTTTAAGATATAAAATTACTTTCCTACGATTATTTCTAGTATCCATTGCCAGAGCCTATAAATCTGACCATTGAATTCCCGTGATAATTTTAGTTCCAAAAATAATATAAATTTTATAAATCATGATGGCAAAATTCTTAAATAAAGACCAATTATAATCCTATAATAGAATACTAGCTGTGGGATACCCGGGGGCTGCCAATTATTACTAATGTCATTAAACAATAATTTTGTTTTTATCATTGTTATATTTCTCTTTATTTTTTAATAGAACTATTAATAAAAATAATATTTATTATTGATAGAAAATTAGTCGAGGGAGGGCAGTTCACAAGGGTACAATAATTTCTGGTTTCTATTTTAAGTTCTTTTGATGTATAACTTTTTCGATTCTGATACCTAATAAATGTTGCTAACGGTTATTGTTCGGATTTGAAACTTCCCCAGATATATACGTCCACTCTAATCTAAGTGCGGGGAAGTTCAAGTCAGTAATAAAATGGACATTTTTAGTCGTGTACAATTTACATCAAAACGACATAGAATCACGTGGAAACAGTTTGTGAATAACCGTTTCGGCATTTTGAAGCTGGATTTTAATGACACTGGGCTCTTCTTACTAACGGTTTAGTTACTCCTGGTCTGTACAAAGCAGTTCTGTAAGTCTTTATGAAATCAATCAGAAAATTTTTGTTTGTTAAATTTAATAATGCGGCAGTTAATGGTAATTCCAACAAGTCAACTGTAACTGGGGATCATTATATTGTTAAAAATGGATTGTCTAGTTTGCTTTCCTTCTGATAAAAGATAATCATTTAAATCATATGTGATTAACGTCTTTCCTACAAAATTAGTTTGCAGAAAATTCACACAAAGGATGGTTTAATGTGCCATTTTTTATGGGAGCTTCAGCACATCATGATATAGCAAAACGTTTAGAGTCATTATAAAAACCCCTGACTTCGTAAATGAACCACATTACTCCGTTATTTACCTAATACTTTTCGAAAATTAAATTGTACATCTAATTAGGTTTTTGTTTTCTAATACTTACAAGTGGTCAAAAATGGTATTTGGAATATGAAAATTCAGAAGGATAAAACAATTTTATTTAAATTAGTTTAACAACAAATGCAAAATCTGTATTATTTTAAGTTACAAAATGTGAGAAATATTTCCAAAAAATAAACAGTTAAAAGCTACATTGCAGAATGAAAAATATTATTAAAAGCTAATTTATTAAATAAAATTTTCGGACAGTTTTATTTTAAAAATTTGTCCGGTATTTTTAAAAGTTTCACCTGGCAATCTCAGTGATTGGGTTAACAGTATTTTCGTCATAATAACTATTAAAAGTAACAAAAATATTGATTTTTAAATAAATTTTGCACATTTTCATAAAGATAATTTTTTTAAATAAGTAAGACTAAGAAATTTTATTTATTTTCAAACAATAATCCCAGGTATAATGCTATGGATCACTACATCGTGCAACAAAACATATATCTGAACACATCTTTGATCAACAACATCTGAAATAAGCATCAGGTGTAAAAGGCGATTTATTAAAATTTAAACTCACTGCAGACTAATTTTTGAGGAATAATTTTAATAGAATTTACAACTTGAAACAATCGCTTTATGTCAACGGTTACCGATGCGCTTTTAACGTTTGCTGTCGTTGAAGATCTGCCTCTGCAAGAAGTGATATCGGAAATCATATCAATTGTGTCAAGTGAGGGACAAGGCATTTTAGAAAGTTTCCATACAGGTTGACCAAGATTTGAAAATTGTGTACGCACTTTAACTTGGTCATTTCTAATTTCCAAAAGTAATTCCCCATTATCATTAGCTGTAATAATCTTAACAGGAAATTATTTTTTTCTGCAAGTTATCTAACACATTTTGTGTTACAAATTAGAATCAAAGATAAACATTTTATTAGTAAAATCTGTGAGTAAAATCAATATATATAATTTTTCAAGAGGCATAATAGTTTCCTATATTTTAGAAGCAAATGAAACAAACGAATTATAATCACCAATTTAACATAAGATCTATTGGACAATTTAATAAATGAATTTTTTCATCTCCAAAAAATTCATATTACAAAGTTTTGGCGCTGAAAAAAATACACTGAAAGTTTTTAAGTTCATTTTTGAGAAAAAATTACAAATATAATTATTGTTTTAAAATTATTTTGCACAATTCCAGTCCATCTTTACGCTAGAAAAATCAATTAGTGAATTATTTGAAAACATTGCAGAGAAAATCAATTACTGATTGATCTTATGCATTGAAAAGTTTGTGTTTAAAAAAGCAAGGAAATGTGTTTGGTATTTCCTGAAGATAAGGTGACCAAGATATATATCACACAGGCAATTTGTTAAAATTCTTTGTAATTTGAAATCCCCGTGTTCTTTTGAAGTGAAACGTCTATAACAAGGGTAATTCAGGTTCAGGGTAACATCAAGTTAAAGATTCAAACAAAAAGCACGGCGACTATGAGACGGAACACGTAAAGAGTGAGACAAGGAAAGACATATAGCAACTCGAAATCGTTATTAGTTTCTTTGTATGAAGCAGAGCAACTTTCCATCTAATATTTTTAGGTGTACAGAAATAAATATTGAATAAAAAATGTATAAAAAAAATTGATTTTTGACAAATTTGGAAAATTTCTGAGTGCAAAGGAATAAAATAGCTTGTGTAATGGCGCATGTGCACAGCCTAAAGTACAGAATGATATAGACATCCATGCATACTAATAAACCATTAGTGATTTTTTATATATTAAAAATTATAAATACATACATGTTTAGCAAATGTTCTATTTTACAATAATTGTATTTGGTTTTAAAAGTCGGTAGTCCTGACTCTACTTGCTCTATAAAGTAAAACTCAATATTCCGAAGGGATATTTGTGCTACCAATTATTTATCACAAATTTAACACCATAATTATTACAGTAAGGAATAATGTGTTATGACCACTCGAAGTTTGACTCTGTACATTGTTACAATAATCACATTCAAAAAGTCTGATCCTGTTTTGATTCTAATTTCTCAACTAATTCATCTTAACATTTTTGTTTTCCTACTTCCAATAAATTTTATTTATCCTCATCCTATTCTCAAGTTTTTTGTTCCTACCCGAGACAAAATGCCGGATGTTTCAAATTTCGACCCGCTTTATATAGCGGTATAATCTATTTTATGGATAACAATCTATGGATAACAATCTTCCTCACAGTTGCTATTTCCCAAGATCTTGTCGTACAACAATATAATTAATTAATGTATCATGAGGAATATGCTCCGTGGGTATTTGGCTTGAAAAAAATAGAGACCCCCCTAAAAATTTTTTGTTTTAATGAATGAATTTTTATTTAATAATTTTTTGTTTAAATGTTCAAAATTTTAAAAATTTTAAATTCACGATAAAGAAGTATTTTTCTCGATTAAAAAGCCTAAAAAATAAAAATTGGCTTAAATCGCCTATTATTGGTCGTACTATAGTGAGGAGTATTTTCGAATAAAATTGGCTCAAACCCGATTAAAAAACCTAAAAATATTTCATTGAATAAAAAGCCTAAGTATTTTATCATACTTAAAAACCCATAAAAATAAAATTGTCTCAAATCGCCTGTTGACTAAAAAGCCTAAAATATATTTGCTAGATTAAAAATCCTGAATATTTTTATTTTCTTTAATTATTTGTTTTAATCAAGTCAATAATATTATTTATTTATATTTTAATTATATTATTATTAAATTTAATTGTTTGTTTTAATGAAGTGAATTAAATAATTATTAATTATTTTCATTTAATTATAAATTATTAAAAAAACTTTTATTTATATTTTTAAAATTTAATTGTAAGTCTAAGAATAATTTTTAAATGTTAAAAAGAATTAAAAATCATCGATAAATTTTGAATTGTAAAAATAACAAACTTTCAATCCATACAAATATTTTTATTGACAGTAAAGATTAAATAAAAAAAGATTAATTTTTATTTCAAATCAAAAATATCCGAGTAATATGCTTTACGCATTTCGGCCAACAATATATGGATTAGATTAGGTATAAATAATACAAAAGTAGAAACTTTATGCGAACTGCTTGGTATAAAAACTTTGTAAAAAATTTGCAAAGCTACTATTTCATTACCAAAAAGATGGGATTTGAAAATGCATTTCAAGACAATTCATAAGAATTTCGCAGTTGACTATCCACTTGACAGTGAACTAAAACAAGTCTAAAATCATGGGACTTTAAACATGCCTTTCTTCTCAACAGTCATTTTTTACGAAGCTAACATTCAAATCAAAGACAGCTACTACTATATCTTTCTGAGTAAGCTACATTCTGGAAAGAAATAAGAAATCATTTATTAATGGAGAAATGGTGAAAGAAGCATTTTTCGAAGTGTCAGATTCGTTATTTTGTGATTTTAAAAATAAATCAGATATAATTTCTGCTATACAATTGTCCCGCAATACAGTTACATGGAGAGTCAAAGCAATAAGTTCTAATTTAAAAAATCGGTTAATGATAGACTTAGAAAATTGTACTGCATTTTCATTGCAAGCAGATGAATCAACTAATGTTTATCAGCTTATATTTTTTTTTCGAATGAGTTTTAAAGATTTTTATAAGTATTAATAATAATATTAATAATAATAATAATAAAAATTATAATAAAATTATTAATAATAATAATAATAATTAAAGTTTTTATAAGTATTAATAGAATAATAAAAAGTAATAATAATAATAATATTAATAATATTAATAATAATAATAAAAATAATAATAATATTAATAATAATAATAAAATAATTGACTTGATTAAAACAAACAATTTAATTTAATAATAATAAAATAAATTTACAAAATATATACTACTTATTTTTATAAGTAGTAAATTTAAATTTAAAAATGTTTAAAAATAATATGACCTTGAGAAATTTTGAATGACCTTGAAAAAATATGATGAGTTATCCAATGACCTTGAATGAGTCATGGTCTTTGTTTAAACGACCTTGAAAAAATATGATGAGTCATCCAATGACCTTGAACGAGTCATTGTTTAAATGACCTTGAAAAAATAGGATGAGTCACCCAATGACCTTGAATGAGTCATTGTCTTTGTTTCAATGACCTTGAATCAGTCATTGTCTTTGTCTTAAAAATTTTTTGTACTTTTGGACTTAGAAAAATTTTCTCTCAGCGGGGGGGGGGGGGTAGTGTGCTGGAGGTGACACATCCCACTACTCACTTAACATTCAAATTCGATACGTGCGAGAAGTCTTCAAATTACAGATTGAAGAAAGCAATAGCGAATGTCCAACTGAATTACTGACGCATACAAATGTAAGGTGGCTAATTAGATGAAATTTTTTACAAAGATTTAGATATTTGCTTTCTGAGATTAAATTGTTCATTGCCGAACTTTAGTATAGTGCGAGAATTTGAGATTTTCAAAACAATTTCTTTTGAAAGCAGGTGGTTGAATTGTGACGCGAAAGATTCTGTATTCCGAATTTTGAATGATAGGCAACATCAAGACGAAGAAGAGATTTGAGTAGAGATATTTGTCATATACATTCTGAAGCTTTTCAGACTATAGATATCGCCAAACCCAAGAAGAATATAACTCATGACAAATTATATGTCTTAAAAGTATTCGCGATTTACTGGCTGGTTTTAAAAAAATCGATAATTGAATTTCTTAATACAAAATAATTTAATATTGAAGCTTTATGAAAATCTAGACAAATAATTATGAATTTTTTCCATTATCCGTATTTTTCTTTATTCAGACTATCTTCGTCTCCAATCAGTCTGGTAATTGGGGTTCTAATTAATATCGAGTGTTCCGAAATTTAATTACATTACCATGGATAATCATAATTTTTTAAATAATAACTTTTAATATAACAATGTCAAAAAATGAGTTAAAGTAGACAATTTATGCATCATTCGATAGAAAAAAGTGGATTTTCAGATAAAATTGGAATAAAAATATCATGTTATCCATTAAAATTATTATAAATAAATTTCATATTAATTATAAAATAGGACAAAATAACGCTGTGAAGGAAGTAGTGAGACAATTCACTTTTATATGAACAATTTGATATGAAAATTAATAAAGAATTACCAGAAATCCAGTGAGATTTTTCATTTTATCTAAGATGGTTCGGAAAACTTTTAAATTGGGTAAATATATGCTGACCTAAACGTAAAAGTCGATAAAAGTATTTGGGAAATAAAAATTTATGGAATTCACATACAAAGAAATGAAAATGAACCATTAAAGTAATGAAGCATAGCTTCAATGCTCAGGTATTAGTTTTGTCTTCTTTATCGCGTATTTTTAAGTAATCTCTTAGACCTTTCAATCCAGCGCTCACATATAATTTATCACACAAAGTTATATTAAAACATTTTCCCAAGAGCACACAACAAAAGATAACGTTTAGAATTATTCAATACTCATTATAAAATGAATATAAAGCAATAAATAAAAATAATCATATAATAGGCATGCACAGACAACAAATGTAATGATTATTAAAATATTGAGTAAAAACTGAAATTCAAAAGAAATATTCAATATCATTTAAGAAAGATGTTTTTTCTATGTACATACGCAAAACAATTACATTTATTCATGTCTATAATTATTGTAAAATCTTTAACATTCATTAATAAGAATAGAAATCAACAATTGATCACTAAACAACAAAATAAACTAGCCTATATATTTCTAGTAATTTGTTAATGCATATACGCGTTTTTATTAATAATAAATGGTTTTAATTTAGTAATTTTTAGTGGGGTCGAGTTTGACAAGCCTGATATAGAATGTTAATACAGGGTTTCTCACTTAAAAAAACTGTTATTTCAATTAAAAAAACTACAGACAACTTCTTGCTGGATAAAAAAATGACAACTGTATTTACAAGAAAATTTTCATTTAAACCTCATTTTACACATAAATAAACCAACTATACAAGATAACAGTCACAAAGTATCATCAAAAGAATTTTTAATCAGAACTCTCTTATCGCTTTTAAAGCATACCGCCTCACATCCTTAATAAACCCATTACAATCTTCAGTAGAAACAGTAGAGCATCCAGTTAAAATGGCACTCACGATCTCTTGGGTCGTATTCGAGTTTCTTGTTTTTATGTAGCTTTTCCACATTGCAAAGCATTCTTCAATATCATTAAGATGGGGGCTGTATGGAGGAAGTAGTAAAAGCTGATGACCGCTTTGTTCAATCAATTATCTGATTACTGCAACTATGTGGATGGAACAATTATCTTTTATTATTGTTCGACATCTGGTGTTATTTTCTTTGTCCTTGGAGCTCTAATCTTCTCGTTTTTTAAGTGTTAATTACGCTGGGTACTGCTTCATATTTGATATCTAAATCGGTACTTATTTGAATTGACTTCATGTTTTGTGATAATCTTGCTTCTAATCTCATATGATAGTTGTTTTTACGTGCGGTAGATATATTCATAGCGGCTAAATATGGTTTTAATTATTCTTTGTCAAATTGAAATCCATTACTTCCAAAATTATCGATCCACACCCTATATTATATTATGTATATTTTTGTAATTATATGATAATATATTTGTATTTTGGTAACCAGCAGTTTTTTTTATTTGAAATAATAGTATTTTTAAGCGAAAAACCCTGTAATAAATTTTGTATTGATTTTATTTATTATTATAATTGATTTATTATCGATATAAAATTAATGGCAAAATAATATGAAAATATAACGAAAATTTTTTGCTGTCGCCTGATTATGAATTGAAATTCGAATGAAACCGTGGAGAAGCAGTTACCAAGATGCTGCTCAGAAATACCAACTGAAATTTGACGTTGTACGGAGCTTCAGCATCAAGACTGCTTATCAATATATATTTCTATATTTAATCCTTGCAAATCGGTCAATATTAATTTCCAAATGTCTATGAATACTAAGTAATGCCAACCCTAATAATCTTTGTTCGATCATTTGATTCCTCAAATAAGTTTTTAACCTCATAAAAGTGTAAAAAAATCCACTTGGTGGAAGCAAAACTCACCGGTAGAGTGCAGTGGATAAAACCTATTTGAAATAGAGGGGATGGGGGGTGCATGTCATGTTAATTGTTATCTTTAGACAGGTAAATTCTAAAATTTCTGTTTAAAAAAAATTAATATAAATTAATTAAAATTTGTTTGTACGAAAATTGTTTTAATTTATTGAGTAGGAGTAGCGGTCACGTTCTCGTTAAATTACAATTACAAACATCCCTGCTGGACGTCCTTCTGCACCAACTTTGATTGTGTCAGAAGATATTTTAAGTCGTCTTTTGATTGCTAACCAATTCAATGTATCAAATAGCTCGCCACTCATAGCTTCTCTGAAATTGCTGCACCCGTGTTACATGTAATATTCCCCGCACCTTTCAGGCTGAGAATAGGAAAACCGACAACTATGTTTGGAAGTTCAAAGCCTGCAAAAACTATCAATCATTCACAGCACTTTGTTCATCCAGAAAATGGAATCGTCCGTCGAAACTATGTGGTCTTGTATTAAACGAAAATTCAAGAGAATGAAAGGAGCTAGTTACATTTCCGCTATGATAAATAAATACAGAATTTCTGTTAGGTTCCTCAGAAATTGCGCGTTATACGAGAATAAGTTCCAACACAAATTCAGGGGTTAAGTTCCAAAAGTTATTTTTAAAGAAAATAAACGTTTTATATTATTTTATTTAAATGATACAATCAAATAGTTATTTTGTTTCTTCAGTAAATTCAAAAACTCAATTATACGACATTGCTTGGTGGTTTTTTTGCAATTCCTTTTGCAGCTCATAATAAGGAGCTATACAAATTTCAAACTGCCTATTAAATTTTCCAGAACGTTCACCCGACGGATCATTATTTAAAACAGTAAATTTATTATTAAATCAGAAACTTTTAAATACCTGTTTAATTAAATTAAAACTTATTTAAACTTATCATTATTAAGTCCAACGATAAAATTATTATTTAATATTTTCACTTTTAATTTTGTATATATACCAAAATGACTTTTTTTTATATATCAAAATGCATACAAAAATTATTTATCATGTATGAAATTGTTCATAAACACAAACATTGTGGAAAAGAAACTTAAATACACTGTTTCGATTTAGGAATTTCTTTATGCATATTTCTTTATACACTCAGGAAATATCCGGATACTACAAATTTGTAGTTACAAAAAAACCGTGTTATACTAGGTTTTGCGCAAATTGTAATTCGCGTTATACGGGGGTCAGATGTATATGCTTATGTATATGGGGTAATAATTTTGTATAAGACAACGATTGTATGTCTGTATTAATATTATCCATTATGATAAGGGATGGAAACCGGTTAACCATTATTTTTCTAAATATTTCACTAACCGTAACCGAAACTGAAATAAATATTCATAAATAAACCGGTTACCTTTAACCGAAATTCTAAAAAAACGGTTAAAATTACGTAATTTTCCAATTTAAAATGTGTTCTACTCAATTTATTTTTCTCCTTTTCATCATACGAATTATGTCATACTCTTCATAATTATGGTTATTCCAACAAACAATTTCAATAAAAAATCTGCTAGTAAAAAAGCGAGTTATGACAATTTTGTGGTTATTTATAAAAAACAGCTGCAAAATTTTGATTTCAAAAAGAGAAAAAAAACAAAATATAAAACATATGTATGTCTAAGAATACCAGGATTAGTATATTATAAAGTTGGGTAATTACATTGTGCAAATTTAGAACGTCCCGTAAGAAGTAAACATCAGGATGAGCACTCCAAATTTCAAAAACGAAAGCCTCAAACAACACTATGGAAAACAAAACGAAAATGTTAAATATCATCTCCTAATTGTTTAGTTAACTCAGATGTTATCTCATTTCCTACCTGTTCCCATGGTGTATTCTTTATTTTTATGCTATATTTATAGTTGTGTAATATATACAGAAAAGTGTTAGGGTCAGATGGGGATGAAGTTCAAAATTTCGCAGTATAAACCACTCAAATTCTTACGCTTCCCGACCGCAAAGTAAGTCGTCTACAAACGATTTAATGCCACACGTCAATCATTAAAAATGATTCAAACATCCAAACTACTTTCATAGCCTTTCTAAGCCACATCCATTAACGCAAGTTAATGGATGATAATAATATTGCCTCATTACGAGGATGGCACAAAATATCATGATTTTTAGGCGAAATTCAGACTTAGAGGCGTTCAGATTTAATCTCTCGGATGCTAGGTTCGTGCCACTGACCTTTCGATCAAGCATATTTACCAGCACATTTACTCCGTTTAACAAAAATTACGTGCTCGACTTTCGTAATTTGGGAAAGCGCAAAAGTCAACTTATTCTTAGTGCAATGAATAAGCACCGTTCTGAATATTGTCCTTTCTTGATCGAGCGCCTTTAGCACCTCTGTTTTATATTGACCGATTTAAGGACACGTATGACTGATCGATATATATATATATATATATATATATATATATATATATATATATATATATATATATATGCTTATTTTTGGATTTAAGTGTGTAAAACTAACAAGGGAAAATTCATCCAATATTAAAATGATTTCCTACAAAATCAGACTAAACAATCAGATTGAATTTTTAAATATTTGCAATTCTCGAGAAAGCCAGTTCATCACTATCGAGAAATTTTCCGAAATTTGATTGATGTTTTGAAAAAGAGACGATTCGTCAAGTTTTTGGAAATAAATATAATACATGATAATGTCGAAAACGTTTGTCAATTTTTCTATATAGAGATGGGATAAATATGATGATAAAAGCGTTCTGTAATGTCCATTAAAATATTATCGAACATTAGGGGATAAATCTTGTCTTCTTGTCAAAATTTTCTGAGCCAAATTTAGAAAAGGCACTAAGATTGCTTTGTCAATTCGTTTGTTTTGGTATTTCATTTGGTATATCTAATTTATTGCAAATGTTGAAAACGTTTTGAAAAATAACCGAAAAGCCTGAGTCGCAATTATTTCGCATCTCCTTCAAAGTTTCAGTCAACGAATTAATTAAATATCGTGCATGTAAAACATTAAGGAAAGTTTTTTGAAAAATTTGACTCAAAAGGGACGTCCATAAATGACGTCACGCACATAGCGAGAGGGTGGTATTTAAGAACTGTGACGTCACATCTTAAATTTTTGTATTTGTTCAACATAATTGTATACTAATTTCAGCTTTACTGGGCCTCCTTTTTAATACATCTTTTCTCATACGATATTAGAGTGCAGCATTACACTAAATACATACTAGAATGTCAAAAAAGTGATTCGAAACATGCTCATTTGTAAATGTGAAATACGGCAGTTTATAGGGGACCAAAGATTTGTGACGAGGGGGTAAAAATCGGCCAAAATCGCGTGACGTCATTTAAAGACGGCCCCAAAGGTAAATACAAATGGACCATGGAATCTTGGCAATGCAAGGCAATTAAAAATTCAAACCGAGTTAAACTTGCTGTTAACAATCGAGCTTCGCTGGAAGCAGCAATATCTTACCAGTCAGAAATTTCATCAAGAATTCAAACAATAGATCCAAAGCTACAGCAAAAGTCACCAATGGCGCATATTCGTGTGCAAAAAATCGATATAATAAAGTCATCTAGTGCAGCCGACACTGTCAGAATCTTCTTGGGGGGCGATCGCCCAAACCGCCCCTCCCCTGGATCCGTCCTTGTATTGAATCGGCTTTGAGGAAGCGGTTGTTTATCTGTCGGGAAATAACGCGGCATTACTATATTTAATGTGAAACGGGCGTGAAGGCAGTGAACGCCAATTAGCTTGATTACAGGAGAGGGGAAAATATCTCCATGAATTTCACGGAAATTTTATTTATTATAATTAAAAAATTAAATTTATAATTAAGTAATTAACATTTTGAAATAAATTTAAATGATTGCTAATAAAGGCATTTTGACCAAATGTTTTATAATATTTTCCTATTAACATTACGTTTAACACGTTTTTGTTCGATGAAGCGAGAAAATAAAATAATACAACTCACATCATATTCTATTTGAGGTTGCATAATATATTCATTCCAAATACGAAGTGGAACAATTCTTACTGGAACTTCGTGGGTTACAAAGCGAGTCTTGTCTATTTCACTACTCTGAACTATTAATTAATAAGTTATTATTTGAAAATTATAATTACTTGTTCAATTTCTATAGAAAGACATGGATCATTTACTCTATTTTTCATTAATTTAATTTTCACACTTCGACAAGTGGCACACTGCCGAAGACTCTTGATTAGATAATCTGATACAACTTCTAAAAGAATTTCGTTGTTTTCTTGATTTAAGCCTTCCATTGCATTTTCGAAAAATAGGCTTTTCTATTACTAACAAATTCGACGAATTTATCACAATAAATACTAACATAATCGATTTGACACCAAAAAAGACTTGAACCTGCAAACACTCGTTCATTTATAATGCAATACATATAGGTATTAGAAATACGCAAAACAAAATTTTTGCTTAAATACGCAATACCTTGAAGTATATCTAAATTTTTAATAAAGTACTAAATTTTAAATTATATATATACTTAAGAAATGCTGAATCGTTCCAATATCCCTACTCATCATTCGAAATTTCATTTTAAAAGTTTTTTTTATTTTATTAATTTAAATAATTATTCAGAAATAAAATTTTTTGCTGTAGTTAAACAATATATTTGTCCATTCTTTACATTGTTTTATTACGAATATTAAGACCTTTAAATAAATACTATAGAAAAAATTAGAAAACTTCAAATCTATTATATTTTGGTAATAATTAGAAAGAAAGTATTAAGTAAATATCTAATTTTATTGTGGTGCACTAAATTACATAAAAATGCCGAATAATTTATCAATACAAATTTAGACTAAAATGTTTGGCTAAAACAAAAATAATTTTAAAATTTGTTTATTCAGCACAATATAATTTAAGCAGTTAAACTAAATATTATGTTTTATAGTTGCAGGGTAAAAAGAATTAAGATTCGACAGTAATGTTGGGTTTTTATTTAATCAGTCGAGTAATACAGAATAAAAACAAGCACCGAAATAACTTGAAATACAACATAGAATATCAAATTGTTGGGCCAGAATACAAACGGCCGTGAGAATTTTTTAAATGAATCGGTAATATACACGCAAATACAACATGCAGATTTAAAATCAGACCCATAAAACACCAACCAACCATGCTAAAATACGAGAAAGAAAACAATTAAATATAAAATCAAGAAACACAAAAATAAATTAAAATAATAACAAAGTGCAACAACATCAGCACGAAATAAACATAAAAATAACACGAAAACCTAACAATTTGACCGAAATTTGACAATTTACTAAAAAATGCGAAAATCCATGAAAATGGAATAAAAATCAAATAATTTGAATTGGAAACAATTCAATTAAAAAATTCAAAAGAAAAATTGTCAAATTAAATTACAAAATAATAAAATTAAGAATAGAATATACTAGAAAATCACAAGGTCAAATTTTGTTTTACTAAATCAAATTTAACACGCAAGGTTAAGGTCGTACAATAGGTATATATACCGATTCATTTTCAAATAATTTTAATCGGTTTTTAACCGAAAAGCAGTTTTGAAAACTTGACTTAGTTTTGATCTAGTCTCAACCAGTGGAAATCAGAAATTTTAAAAATGTGAGTGAGAGAATGATCGGAAACTCTCTCCACATCGCGTCCTTGCAACCTCGAATGAGCTCTGCTTGGGCGTCGGCGTGGGGAGAGAGATATGATGTACTATTAATGAAATTATGACAGCTATGATGTACTATTAATGAAATTATGACAATTGGTGGGTTACAGGGTGTCGATGTTTGTTTAACTGCTCTTATGATTACCCCGGTAACGCCATATAAATATTTTCTAGCTACCACTCGGCACCCGTTGCTAGGCAACGTTGGAAATGTGTTCGAATGGGTGGATTGTCCGCAAAAAGTGAGCGCTATTACTAATGCTGTAATTGCTCGGACAATCCCTGGGTCCAACGAGCTGTCGTTAGAAGACGTATGCTCGATTTTGATGATTGGTCCCCCTTAGGTCGTGAATTTTAATGTTGGAGTTTAATATGAAAAAACAGGGATTCTGCCATGATTTTGGACTAAAGCACACATAAGATTAATGTAATTATACACAAAACATGTATCATTTACAGACTACAATGCAGTTGAACGTTATTTAGGCCTATTTAACAATCGCGCGGCTCGGCGCCTGGCTCGTTCCTTGCGTCCTGGACGATAGCTAGTGGTCATTGCTGTAGCTGGGGAAAAACTAGAGGGTAAGTTACGGCCGCTCCTTCCTGACTGGCGGACAAGGCAACCTCCAACCCCCGTATCTGTGTTCTGAGATTTTGATTCATTTGCTTTTCATCGGCCCACCCCTTTTGAGCAGCGGTGAGCCTTTGACGTAGTGCTTTGATCTTAGCCGGGTCCACCCAGGTGGCTTTCGTTTGATGAACTTCCCGAATTGATTGGATGATTTGATCGTATAGAGCTTTGTTGGTTTGCTGGGCACGGGCCAGTTCCGTCCGTAGTAATTGTAGGGAGTCCATTGCTGTAATTAATGATATTTAAATTATTAGTTATTGACTCAGAATTACTTAGTATGCGTATCATTAAACACAAGAAAAATTTTCCTATTAAAACAATCAAACAAACAAAAAGGGTCATCTAACGTGACAAGCTATTTATTGAAGAAAATTTTAACCACATTAATGATGTTAGGTCAGCCTAGAGTGTCCTCACCATGGAACGACGGGTTCAGGAGTCTGTGAACCCCCTTTCCACCCATTCTTCCGGAGAACAGTTGGAAAAGATCATCACGGGTCGTTTCGTATTGCGAACCCGAGTAACTTTGGGCCTGTTGGGGTCCTCCTGGTGGTTGTTGGTCCTCCCGCCAGTATAATTAAGCGGAGCCTTGCATTGAGGTGGGTGGCGGTAGACGTTGGCGATCCGGCCGGCTGAAATGTCTTCCTCGATGTTTGCCAAGTATTGGCGGGCCCTGATCACCTGCGCGTCTACCTGTCGTTGGTGGCTTTCGAGGCGACCGAAGAAATGGCGGGCATGTTCATGGATCTCCCAAGTCGGGCTCCACTCCTCCCATTGTTGGTCAGACAGCCAAAGGTGGCGGATACTTTCCCCCGATTGCTAGCTGGGCTGTCGGGATTCCGGTCGGGAAAGCTCGGGGCATCTGGCTTGACTGAATTGTCTCCACGCCTGCCTCCATCGATCGGCAACGTGGGGAGGGACATGGACCATCGGTCCGGATTTCCTGAATACGGAAGATTCATCATTATCCCTAGACACTAGTTCCAAAATTTAGCATTTTTTATAATAATAAAAAAAATAACATAGATAACCGATAATTTATACAACACATCAACTTACCTGCGGGTCAAAAAATATCATGGTAAAATGTATCATTTTATTACATGGTACACGATTGAATTCACAAAACGAAACATGCCAAAACGATTTCCTATAAAAACACCCTTGCGACTAATTATAGCGTTTTAACAACTTTTAATATATACGTATATATCCATATCTATGTATAAAATTAGATGTCCATTTTGTTGAAACTATTTGGGGAAAACCGTATTTTAATATAAATGATTAAAATTATTTAATAAATTTTCTATTAAAATATTCATTAAATTTACCATAAGTCATCCTTACCACAGTTATTTCCAATTGATATAAACAAAAATTTTATTAGGTAGAATAATGAAGTGCAAAAATTATAAAACGAAAATACACCTGTGCCCATGCGATCTCCTCTCTAAAATTGTACTAAATCCTGAAAAACAATAAAATCAAATATGTCATTGATAAATCCTATTCTTATTATAATATCGAGTTAGACACGCTTAGTCATTCCTTTTGTCCTAAATAAAATAATGTTACGATGTGAGCCAGATGTACTTTTATTTGGTTAAATGAGATTTATAGGTACAGCGCATCCCCAGGTCTTATTAACATATCCCGAAGTACCTATCATCAATCGGAGTGCTCTATCTAATCGTAACTAATGATCTAGCCATTCGAGTGAAATTGAAATGAAACTAAAATCCTCCTGTGGTAGTAATATCTACTAAATGAATATTAAAAGGCAGAAAATCCTTAAACCCGCAGTACATCCAAGATTTCCTATATTTTAAATCATATTTTCCATAAAGGTCCAATAATAAATGTCCACTATTTATAAAAATATTAAAAAAAAACAATAAATATTTTAAATAAACAAGTATTTATATAAACAAAATATAAAAATGTAATTCTTTAAAATTAAAAAATTATTTTTTGATGAACAAATATGATAATTTATGTTAATCAATTTTTGTCAGAATTAAACCAGAATATAAGAAAAACTGACTTGAATTGCAGATTTCTAAATCCACTTCTGCGACCTCATCGGGTGACTTATCTGTCGGCTTCTCGTTGTAGTCAGTTGGCCAGTAAGACATTTTAATTACTCGGAAAAGATTGGTTTTGACTATTGATCTATTTATTTTTCTTATATAGTCGGGGTAGAAAAAAATGGTGCATGTAGTTACCGCATTGCCAGAGAGGACTAACAGATTACTGCGGGTGTGCGCGTGAACATAATTATCGATTCATGTAGGTGTCAAATTTCCAGTTTTCTACATTTATTAGCTTGGTAGATTTCGAGATTTATCTCCGCTGAATGATCATCATCGTGAGTAGAGATTTGTATTATGGTCTATAAATTTCTTAATTTTTATTTTTAGGAATGACGCTCTGACATGGATATTGGCAAAGTAGATCAGTTGTCAACTTAACTGTTCGGGAGAATTATTATATTGACTAGATGGTTTTATGGGTAAATTGTTATATTAAATAAATATTTAATGAGTAAAATTATTATGTTAACTAGATATTTTATGGGTAAACTGTTATATTAAATAAATATTTTATGAGTAAAATTATTATGTTAACCAGATATTTTATTCTTTTAGTTGATACTTAAATTTAGTTCGAATAACGTCGCGGAGCCCCATTGGCTGGTGGATCTCGATCAGAAGACTATTACGAATGTTGGGGAGCGGTTGATTCAAATATTCGTTTTCCTCGGATCCATGGATTATTTGGGCGTAGGAAAATCACGATTACAGGTTTGGCTAGATATTTGAGTTCTCTTTAACTTAAGAGTCTTTATTCTTTTAGGATTAACCCGTTGTGAATATAGGATCGAGCTAGAGCTAGGTTTTGGTGCAGCATTCCCCTGTTCCTTGTGTTTAAATAAAACTACAGTTCGTTATTAATTAGATTTGGGTTTGACCTTATACGGGTAGATAGAATGCGTTTTATTTGTACTCGTTGATTATAACCTTGGACACTCAAACAACGTTTGTCACTATGAAATTTCTTTGAACCAGAAAAACAGGAGGGTTTATTTAGTTGGTTCGTTATCTCGTTGGTTTTAACTCGAACTAATTTTCGGTGATTATCCTATCGATGGGATTTAATTACCTTACGGTGGCATTTTCTTCCGCCTATGAGTCGCTCTCCTTATTCCATCGTTTTCTCAATTTCTATGCGGAGGTCGTATTGAGTTAGTCGAGATTTCGGTCAATTAATTTTAAATTATCTCTCAAAAGATTTGGTTAATCAGGAGTTATTTAATGCAAGCTCTATGGTTCCTGGTTTGGATGGAGTTAAAATTCATTACCGCATCGGGACCTCGGTTAAGTTTTTGTGACGATCGTTTATCTTAGCTAGGGGTATCTATTTACGTCTCTGAATCGGATTGGTTTAGCTTCGTGACTCTAACTACTATTTGCTATACATTTTGGAAATTGCTCAATAATCATGATGGATTTTAAGTTTACGTCTATAGTTCAAATTTTTGGGGTTAAAATAATAGTTTGATTTATTCACAAAGCACTGATTTTATTTTTCTAATTCCCCGTAACCTTTCCCCTGGTTGACCTTAGGCGCGTTGTATTCATATTATAATTAATGAGTGCCCACTGGACTACTCGGTATGGTAATTTTGAGCCGTGTGTAGAATAATTTAGGTCGAATTTAAAGAAATCGAGAAACGAGGAAGTAGCCAAAAGACCACTTCCTTATTTCTCCTTTCTTCTACACGGAATAATATTGACGTTCCGATCCCTGCGTTCCGCACGCCGGGTCTTCACGGGCACAGATCATCAGCGATATTCCACGCACTTACACAAATCTGAATAATATGTGGATTTTACTGACTTGTGATGTGTTTTGGCTGTGGGCCGGAAAAATTTCGACAAATAACGAATAATTAATGAAAACAAAATGATTTTATGCATTATAAATATTTTATTAATATTAAAAACAATATAACAATTACTTGTCCATAACGAAAATCATACAAAATACTACTCTCCCCACGCCGATATCCAAGCAGAGCTCTATCGAGATTGCGAGGACGCGACGTGGAGAGAGCTTCCAAATAAAAACTCTTACTCACTTAGTAAAATAGATTTTTAAGAACTGTTTTATCAGAAATACGATTAAAATTGTGTGAAAATGAATCGGTATATATACAAATTTTTTGGCCCTAACCTTACGTGTTCTTTTTGATTTAGTAAAACAAAATTCGACCTTGGTATTTTCTAGTGTATTCTAATCTTAATTTTTATTATTTTTTGATTTCATTTGATAATTTTTTATTTGAAATTTTTATTGAATTATTTCTAATTCAAATTCTTTGATTTTAATTTCATTTTCATGAAATTTTCATTTTTGTTAAATTATCAAATTTCGGTCGAATTTGTTGGGTTTTCGTGTTATGTTTTTATTTATATCGTGCGGATCTTGTTGCTTTTTTGTTATTATTTTAATTTATTTTTATGTTTATTATTTTATATGTAATTGTTTTTCTCTCATATTTTGATAGGGTTAATTGATGTTTTCATAGGTTTTGAATTTAAAGCTGCATGTTATATTTGCATGTGTATTACCGATTCATTTAAACATTTACAAGGCCGTTTGAGTTCTGGCCAAACACAACTATGATGTACTATGTGACAATAAACGTATTTAAACGAAAAATAAATTTTCTTTTGTCGAAATTTTTCCAGCCCACAGCCGCTACAACACCACAAGTCATTAAAATCTTATATATCTATCGAACTGTGTAAGTGCGTGTATAATCGCCAATAGTTCGTGCCCGTGAAGGCTCCGGCGTGAGAACGCAGGAGCTGAAACGTCAATATTATTCCGTATAAGGGAAAAGGGCGAGGAGGAAATAGTCTTTTGGCTATTTTGTCGTCACTCAATTCCTATAAAATCGACCTAAATTGTCTTAACAAACGGCTAAAAATTAAAACACAGAGTAGTCCAGTGGGCATTCATTAATTTGTAATATAAACACAAACGCGCCTAGGATCAATTAAAGGGGAAGGTGACGGGAAACTAAAGAATAAAAATCGTTGCTATAACTTTTAATATTACATCATAAAGAAATTTAATTAAAATCAAACCGTGGAATATATGTAAATAATGTAAAACTCCCAGATAAGATTAAATTTCGAATTAAACCCATAATTTAAAAGATAAAGAGGTCGAACGAAACAAAAAATTTGAGTCACGAACAAAGATTAAAAATAAATCCGTACCCCGTAATCAACATAAACAAAGATCCTTAATGAATACGGAGTCGTGAAGTAAAATGTAACGTCGAGATTAAAATTAATTCCTGCTGAAACCCAGTATTATATCTCTATACCAAACCAATAAATCCCCAATAGCACATTCCCGCAATCATAACGGTGAATTGACTAGTAAATTCCGAGATTTTAACCAATTAGGAGAAAAAATTGAACCCTCAGTCACAATCCCAAATAACAATAAACATATAAGTAAACATATAATTCTATTAATTCAATCGAAAGTTTTTGAAGTTAACAACAATAATTAACAGTGAATAATTATAGATGGATTAAATAAATTATTAAGCAAAGCTTATCCTAACTGAAGCCCTTACCAGTTAATGCAATTCCATTCCCTTCTTTTCCTTTAGAATACCTGTGGATTAATCAGATCTCACATTGATTTAGAAGATTTGAGAACAAATCAAATCTCACACGAACGTTCCAGTGTTCATCAGAATGTCCAAAAAATTTAGGACTAGATACTTTCCCCTGAAATCGGAATTTACTTAAAGTGTTCATATTGAATACTCCGTCGATTTGGACTGTAGTCATAGAAACAAATTTACTAGTAAAAACAATAAATTCATTAATTTTTAGTACATTATTTTATGTCAGGAGCTAAACCAGAAATTTATTATTTTACTTTAGATGGTTTTAATTTCATGAACTAAATTGGAAGTTCATCATTTTATTCCATTTTATTTTATAAACCAAACTAGAAATTTATTATCTTCTATTATTTTATTTTTATTTTTATTCCATGAACTAAATTAGAAAATTAGTTATTGTATTTATTTTATTTTATTTCATAAACTAGATTAGAAATTAGATATTTTACTGATTTTCTTTAACTTATTTCGTAAACTACCTTAGAAATTTATTTATATTATTTTATTATATTTTATAAATGAAATTATAAATGTCGACAATTCACAGTAAAAGAACCATCATCAGAAATCTTTCGCGAATACCAAGTCAGATATGAGTTAATTATTTGATAACTAATAATTAGAGACACGAAATGAATTAAAGCTAACTAGCAGGGATGATGTATTCAGGGAAAGACCTCATAGAACCGTGCCCAAATTAAACTCCTGATCTCTGTCAACGAGCTGCGCGAACTGAAAAGTCCCTTAAGGCCACCGTGTACAGAATTATCAACATTACATAAACCGGCCGCAACCAACCTAGTTAAACCATTATACCCAACTCCTAAGCTAATTCCCCAAACTAAAAATAAAAAGTGTAAACTTCCGTTCATGCATTTAATGCTCCTTTTAATTCTAGAAAACTCGTGGATTGATGCATCCCGAGTAATAGTCCGATTCCCCGCTCATTCGGCTGCCAGGTGTAGGCAGGTGATGTGGGACGCGGGATTTTCCATTTCTCCAGTGCGCGAGACAAAATCCAGCACGCAAACAGTCTTGGACGAGATCGACCTTCCGTTCGTGGCGATCAAAAGAGAGCCAGGTCGTAACCCGGCTAGTGAGATGCGGGGCCAGGCCGAATATTTACTAGCGCGTCTCGAAGCTCATCAAGAGGAGACAAATAGACAAGTGGAACAAGCCAGACGGTACTTGAGACGGATAAATGCGGATATCGCGGCGGGCAGGATACCCAGCACTGACGGGTATGCCCCGCGCTACAACGTTTCCTACGAGCTAGACGATCCAAAACTACAAGAGCGGATGGTGGACATGAATGTGCTGATTCCACGACGTATCTTGCCAAGGGAAATGCGAGATGAAGAAAGGCCTGCAGAAACTCACCACGACCACACATACGCAAGGGAGTGATATAGCAAGAAACGGAGGTAGAAACCCTATGTATTATTACTAATGTGCATGTCTTGAACGAAAATTTTGGATTAAACCTTGTTGTTTTCGCGTTTCACTATTTTGTTATCGAATCTCAGGGTAACAAATAACCATTTTATGGCGACGGAGAGACAAATTATATTAATAGGACGATAGATTTCCCGCAACTGTAATACCAAGTCTAATTAAAAATTTATTATTTTAGAAATGAAGTTACGACAATTCTCTATCCTACAACAGGAGCTGGATAAGGCCCATGCCACCAACTGGGAACTACAGCAACAGCTCCTGCAGATTACCAGGGAGATCCAACAGGTCAAGGGGACATGAATCGAACCAAAGAGGGTAAAAGTCATTTACCAGAAGATGGAGGCGGCTCAAAAGGGGTGGGCTGAAGAACGACAGCTCACCCAAAACCAAAAAACGCAGATCAAGGGGTTAGAGATAGCATTGTCGGCGTGCCAAGAGGGCGCGGCAGTGACTTATCCCTTAGTGTTCGCCCCAGCGCAACTGGCCTATCGAGAGGCAGCATCTCTATCCACATCCAAGGACAAACCAAACAAACACCGGCCAAGGAGATCTGAACACGCAAAACGTCGTGCGGCTCAAATTCGAGATGTGTAATCCTAATCATAGACATCACTCTGTGTTATTTAATAAATGTTTGAGAGTAGCTTTCGTAGCGTTGTCTGAATTAGCTTGACTAAAATATTCCAAAATCAGAGACGATCACAGAAATGAAAATATTTCAGTAAGGGACCAGAGAAAGAAAACCGCACGTATACCTTCTAACGGTAGTGCGTTGAACCCAGTTTGAGTTCGGGCCAGAGCAGTTCCGAAATGGCGCTCACCTTTGGCGATCTCAAAACAGATGGTTACATTACCAACGTTGCTTAGCAACGGGTAACCATTGGGGCAAGAAAATATTTACATCTGGGGTCAAGGTCATAAAACCATAAACCCCACAAAATAAACATCTTAAAATTTGAGAATATGATGGGTTTCTGGGTGTTGAAGTTTTTGCCACAATATGTTTGTTACCCAGGCAACTCCATACAAATATTTTCGCTTAACGTTCGGCACCCGTTGCAAAGCAACGTCGGAACTGTGTTCGATTGTGTGGATCATCCGCAAAAAGTGAGTGCTATTACTAATGCTATCATTGACCGAACGATCTATGGGTCAAACGAGCTGCCGTTAGAAGCCTGTGCTCGATTTCGATTTTTAGGTCCCATTCTTTTCTTATCTCATCCGAATATTAATCTATACTGTCTTATCATTTTTCATTGTATCCGATCCTATAATCCTCATTACCGCTGCTCACATTACCGATTTTACTATGGTCATTGTTCCCTTCGTGATTTTAAATATCCTCACGCTTATGGTTATTGTTATCCACCTTATAATTGTTACGAGCCTTATTATTGTTGGGCCAGAACGTAAACGGCCTTGGAAAATGTTTAAATGGATCAGAAACACACACGCAAAAATAACACGCAATTTAAATAAACCCACTGAAACATCAATTAAACCATATAAAATCTGAGAAATAAAAGAATTAAATATAAAATAATAAACATAAAAATAAATTAAAATATTAACAAAATGCACCAAGATCCGCACGATACCTACACAAATACAACAAGAAAACACAACAAATTCGACGAAATTGAAAAAAATCAATTAAAGTTCATTAAAGTGAAATTTAAATCGAAAAATTTGAATTAGCAATAATTCAATAAAAATTCTAAATAAAAAATTATAAAAATAAATCAAAAAATAATAAAAATAAATAATAGAATTTGCTAGAAAATAACAAGGTCGAATTTTGTTTTACTACATCAAATTTCACACACCAAAAAATTAGGTATATATACTGATCCATTTTCACATTAAAGTTAACCATTTTTGAAAACTACCCCGTTTTTCGAAACAAAACCATCTTTCAAACTGATTAAAAACCATTTTTGAAAACCAGTTTAAATCTATTGTGAAATTGTTCAATTCTATTTAGAAACTTTACTTTCAGAATTTTTAGGTGAGGATCATTGATATTGGAACCCTCTTTCCACGTCACGCTCTTTGCATCTCTATAGAGCCCTGCTCGGACGTCGGCGTGGGGAGAGAGGTATTTTGGTTTTATTGTATGATACATGAATTTATGCTATTTTATGAATTGGAATGGTAACCTGTTATTTTTGTTTTATAATTAATAAATATTATTTACATAAATTATTTTATATATTTGTTTTTATAAATTAAAATGTCGAAATTTTTCCGGCCCACAGCCGACACATAACGCAAGAAAATAAAATCTACATAGTGCAAATGCATGTAAGTGAAGACTCAGCGTGCGCAACGCAGCGGTCGTAACGTCAATATTTATCCCTATAGCTGAAAAGAGAAATAAGGAAGAAGTCTCTGGCTGCTTCCTCGTTTCTCAATTCTGTACAATCGACCTAAAATTATATTACATACGGCTTAAAATCATCACACCGAGTAGTCCAGTGGGCACTCAGTAAATATAATATAAACACAAATTGCGCTTAAGGTCTATTAAAGGGAAAGGGTACGGGAATAAATTAAATCGAAGTCGTTGATATAAATAAAATAGAAGTAAATTGATATCGGTATGCTAAAATAAATAGAATAGTAAAATCTCTTAAAAGGTAGTTATTGAATCAATTAAATCATTTAATGATTACGGGGCAAAATTAAGCATTGCATTAGTCAAAAATTAAAATTAAAGTAAATAAAATAACCCGACAAATCTTCAAGTAAAAGTAAGCATAGTTTTGGTTAAAAAATAATGAAATAATTTATGAAAATGAAGTAGACTATTACTTAAAATACTTTATTCGAGGGATTGTAATTAATATAAATCGTTAGTAACTATAAGTTAAAAGGTAGTAAAAGTACTGATTTAGTCAACAAAGTTTTCGGTAAATTAATATAAATTCATGGAGCAAAAATAGAGTAAATAAAATAGATTAATAGTAAATTCACTCGTGGATAAACTCAGTGGCTAACTTAGGGTAATTCGTCTATCAAAGTAAAAGTAATTTGTCACTTTAAACCACAGTTCTAGTTAATTGAAACCAAAATAACTCATCGCTTAAAATTTGTGTAATTACTAATGAAAATTAAATAATCCTCGAGTTGAACATTTCCTTTTAGATAATTTATTAAGGTAATTTTTAACTAGGTCATTCAAATTTGAAATACTATGATTATAGGATGAAAATGGGTAATTTATGAACTAAAATCTTTAAGATAACGTTAAACAAATCTGTAACCAAAAAATTGAACAGCAGTTTATTGACACAAAATTACTGTTAAAAAAGTTACAAAACTTTGCAGCATTATTAAATTCAATCGACGTTGATAGGAATAGCTTAAGTCGCGGTGAGAAAGAACCAAATCATTTTCACGATAATATTTGTTTAAACCCAACGGCTAAAAATGTATTAAATAAATCAAATAAAATCATACCGAAATTAGCTTACCTTCCATAACATGAAAGCCTTGAAAATTGATAATATCGGAGTGATAATGTAAGCATTAGTAAAATCCAATGGCGCTAATAGACGTACCACCAACATGTCAATGAAGTTAAAATTCCGATAGAGTGAAGTAGTAAAACATTCCAAAAAAGTTAGAACATAAATCGAGTAAATGCAACCAAGATTCCAACGCGTTAAAAACTAGTAAATGTCGTGATCTAGCAGTATGTCTAATCGACCAAACAGCGAAAATACGCCGGATGCTGAATTACGACGGAAATTGCACCAACAGCGCTAAATAGTAAACATCCGGACTAAGTTCATACCAAGTCTAAAGACCACCGACGATCAGTCACGTCCCCATCTGACCGGACCTCCGGTCAATCATTATTAACAACGTACAAAAATTAACCAACGGAAACGCGCCACTATCGATCTGAAACATCCTTTTTTCATAAATAAATAAATTCAAGCATGATATTATAAATCCGTAATAAATAATCACCCTCATAATTCAGTTCCAATTAAATCCTAAACCTCTACCTAATTATAATCACCCCTATTCATAGTATTCCCGCCTCAGATATCGATTTCCAAACTACTAGGTTACTTCACCCTCTCGAATCTTCCAATTAACGATTTTTCGGAATGATCCATAACCATCACGAATCCCGATAGACGCTAATAACTATTCCGCCATGATGCTTCTACAATTAACGACCATCAACCCATGTAGCCCGGTGGAATAAAGTTCATTTCAAACTTTACGTACCAAATGATTTATCCTTAACATCGTTGCAGGTCATGTCACGCAATCAAACTACCACCCAAATAACTACCGCAAAGTACTCGAGAAAAACACCACAGGCCGCAGGCGCCACGGCCGAACTCCGATCACAATGGCCTTACCCTATTCCTCGGAAGGCACTGGACCAGAATAACAACCCTTACGAACCCGAAAGACAACAGTACCCAGCTGCCGAGATCTTTTCCAAAGCACAGGACCTCCTCACCCAGTGGGAGCGGGTGCAGGAGCGGGTGGATTTGCAAGTAGTCAAGGCAAGGATGTATCTTGCAAACGTGATGGAGGACATCCTTGCCGGGCGAATCGCAGTCGCCTATCCACCCCGCCCAGTTCGAGACACCAGGCGACCATACACTGTAGAAGCCCTCAAGCGAAGCCTAGAGCGGTATTGCCCAGACGACTGAAATAACAGAGACAAATGAATGTTGTGATTGATTAATAATAGTTAAAAATGTGCGTGTTTTCTTCTCATATAACTGTAATTAACTCTTGATTTGTTTGATAAAATTAAAGATTACTCAACTAGACCAATCATAAATTGAAGTTGCATTAACCCATTTAATTACAGTGATGTCCTCTCTAAGGATCCTACAGACCGAACTAGACCGCGCGAGGCAGACGAATGCAGAGTTACTCAGTCAGGTCCTGCAATTAACTCGCGAGGTGCAGCAGGTCAAGGCGACCTGTCTAGACCCTAAACGGACGAAGATACTCTATCAACGACTCACCGCAGCTCAAAAAGGCTGGGCCGAAGAACGCCAGCTCAATCGGAGTCTGCGCACACAGGTCAGGGGTTTAGAGGTTGCCCTAGCAGCCTGTCGGGAAGGGGAAGCGGTAACGTATCCGCTCATCTTCGCCCCTTCCCAACTACCGAGTCAACGCGTCGTTGATAGTGCCGCACCAAGCTCAAAGGCGACAACCATTCAACCGACCATCCGCCGGCCGGGACGCAAGGAACGGGCCCGACGCCGAGCCGCACAAGCGTCAAGTCGATCAACTTAACTTATCATTGATATGCATGTCCTTTGTTCGTTAAATAAATCAGCTCTCATGTATTCAGTCATAGTGGGGTAGACTCGAAATCATCTACACTAATCAGTCTAAATTTAATTCGCATTCCACGCAAGGGACCGAGCAAAGCGAGCATAAGTCTTCTACCGACAGCTCGTGAACCCGAGGATTGTCCGAGCAACTATAGTACTAGCCAATGGTACTCAATTTTTGCGGGCAATTCACCACTTGAACACATTACCAACGTTGCTTAGCAACGGGTGCCAAGTGGCGATCAGCATCATTTTGTATGGCGTTACTAGGGTCACCAGAAAGTCAAGCAAGATGTGAAACCCTGTAACCCACCATTATGATTGATTATTGAAATTTGTATTATTACTACTACTATAATATCATCATTCTTATTACTATTCTGATCCTCATCATTCACCACTATCTTTGAATTCATCATTAATGCAATATATATATATATACACCTAATTCTGTTTTTACACGATAGAATGGTTCCCGAGAAATTCGTGTAAAAAAAAATCGTGTAAAAAAAGATACTGGCCAAGTACAAAAATAATAGATTGGTTCTAGACCTCAAAAAATAAGTTAAAATTAGACTAAATAATATAAAAAAAATATTGTTGTAGTTATTTTAAGAATTTATTTTCGTTTTAATTTATTAAATAAACTAAATTATAATAAAATAAATTAAAATTTAGATTTCATAAAAAAAATAATACCAGAAATTCATTGCCAAAAAACTTAAATAACATAAAGTACAACCATAAGAAAAATTTAAACATTAAACAATTTTATTTATTGTCACTGTCTGATAATAAACGTAAACGTTTGCGAAAGACTACAATATCACTGCCATCACTGGAATGATTTTGTTAATCATTATCATTTCTAGCCGACTGTGTTGGGACATCAGTAGATTTTTGAACGAAATCAGTTATCTTAGATTGAGTTTTATTTCGCGTTAACCCATTATAAACTTCCCTGTAAGATGCCATTAATGATTTCAGTTCACGTTGAAATTTGGCAGCTCGTTCCTCGTCATGATCATGTTGTTCAAAATGACTACCTAATTTTGTAGCGAGATCAAGACCTTCTTTAATTAGAGATGCTTTCAAAATTGGACGATCTCTTTCGTCACTGTCACTATGTTCTTTATCATAACGAGTCTCAAGGGTGAGATCTATAATTTCATTTTCGCTCAAGCTTTCATCTACCAACAATTCTTCTACATCTGCTAACGATAGGTCATCGAATCCATCCCCACCGATTGCATTGGCCATTGTTATTATATCAGCAAGTTCAGCGTTATTATCGATAACAGGATCTTTGCATTTTACGCATTCTGGCCAAATATTTTTCCAACACGAGTTCAAAGTTGATGGCTTTAATAAATCTAACGCGATCTTGACTTGATTAATGCAGTCCATTATAGAAAATTTTTTCCATTCATCTATGACTGATGATTCCTCATAATTATCAAGTTTTTCTACAACATAATGAAATGAACTTCTTATGTAATACGTTTTAAACGTAGCAATTATCCCTGGTCTAGTGGCTGTATAAGGGAAGTGGTATTAGGCGGCAAAAAACAAAATTGTACGTTTGGGTGCTCCAAAACTGGATGGCCTGGTGCATTGTCTAGAATCAAAAGAACTTTAAATTCGAGACATTTTTCTTTCATGTAGCGCCTAACTTCTGGGACGAAGTGCTTCTGAAACCACTCTGTGAAAATTGCACTGGTTACCCAAGCCTTTTTGTTCGCCATCCAGTGTACAGGCAATTTATTGAAATCTACACTTTTCATGGAACGTGGTCTTAAGGCACGATGTACTAGGAGTGGCTTAAGAATACGTTCTCCTGAAGCATTGGAACAAAACAACAACGTAATACGGTCCTTTGCTACTTTAAAACCACCGGCTGTTTTCTGCGATTTTGCTACATAAGTTCTTCTAGGCATTCTCTTCCAAAAAGGCCGCTTTCATCTAAATTCCAAACTTGGTCTGGAGTATATTCTCCATCTTCAATAATTTTTTTTAGTTTTTCGGGAAATTCTTTAGCAGCCAATTCATCAGCGGATGCAGTTTCTCCCTTAATTTTTATATTGTGGAGAGCGTGTCTTTTTAAAAAACCAGTCATCCAACCAGTACTTGCGGAAAATGCATGTTGTTTTGACTGAGATGATGTATCTGGATCAATTTCCTGGATACGTTTATAGATTCTTAATGCTGTCTGCTTGATAGCAAGTCCGTCTACTGGTATTCTCTTTTGGGATTTGTCTTCTATCCAGATTACCAAAGCTTTTTCCATTTTCTCTTTAACAACATCCCTTACATACGATGATGACTTTGCACTTAATTTTGTTCCAGAACATACTGATGCTCTAATTGCAGTTTCATCTTTTTTAATTGTTCTTACAGTAGCTTCATGGATTCCGAAATTATTTCCCACAACCGTTGCGCCTTGTCCCGTTGCAAGTTGATCTAAAATTTTGATTTTGGTATCTAAGCTGATCGCTTTCCTCATTTTTAATGCAGGAGAATTATGTAACATGGGTGTGGCTACCAAAATATATTTTATTAATCAAAAATGCAAAAATCTAAAATTAAATATTTGAAACTAACCTGTTATTGGTCTACCAAAATTATATGAGCTTCTACTTTATTTTACTTAGCACTTGTTAAAAATCAGCAAAAACTAACGATCTTTCAATTATAATTGTCAAATAGGAACTAAATTGTGTGTAAACAAACAAAACAAAACAGCTGATGCTTGAAATTTACTTGCTTGAAATTTACTTGTACAAAATTGTTCTAGTAAAGTTCAAGCTATTTTAGCGTGGTGAGTTGACTGTCATCGTGGTGAGTTGCTCTCTTTTTACTTTAAAAAAATTCATTGAAAAAAAACGTGTTAAATCCAATAATTCATGTAAAAAAAGTAATTTTGTTTTTTTTGTATTCGTGTTATTTCAAATTATGTCGTGTAAAAATAGAAATATTTTTTCGTATTTACTCGTGTTATTTCAAATTCGTGTAAAAATAATTCGTGTAAAAACAGAATTAGGTGTATATATATATATATATATATATATATAAATATATTATCTTCACAATTATTATTATTATTATTATTGTTACTGTTTTTATTATTCCTTATTATTATTTTATGTATTATTCTTCTCAATTTATTATTATTAATATTATTACCATTACCAATTTTCTTCTTCTTATTATTATTATTAATAAATTTTTAGCAGGGGTCCGCCTTATTCCTCAGCTTTATTAAAATATTTTTATTATATAAAAATTTGAACCGTACTTCATCCTTATTTTAGTTTTCGATAAAGTATTTTAGTTATTTCGGAGATTTTGAGCAGCGTTCCGCCATTATTTTACAGTTTTTTGATAAGGTATTTTAAGTATTGCGGTTGCACCTGCTCTGACACGTCTCGACTAGTGTATAGATTTTACTACCTTGTGATATGTTTTGGCTGTGGGCCGAAAAAATGATACCATTTTAAGTTAATCCAAGTTTCAGTCGGGTAAAAGATTCGATGCATAAACATATATTCATCAATAAAATTCTTCATTTCATATTTTCATCACAAATTTACATAAATAAAAGCACTTCTAATTTCATATGCACATCAATCAATTCACTAAAAATAGCTATTGAAAATATGACTGAAAAGTAAGACTACAAATTAGCACTGCACATTAACACAGAAAAAATCAGTTTGAAAATTTGTGAAAACACATCAGTATATATACCTATAATTTGACACTAATTTTGAATGTTATTTTTATTGAAATAAAACAAAATTTCACCTTGAAATTATTTGTGTTATCTAAATCTAATTTTTATTATTTTCTTAATTTAAATTGAAAATTTATTTTTAAAATTTTTTAATTGAATTTCTCCAACCAAAAATATTTTATTTTAATTCATTTTATTAATTAATTTTCTACTTTTATCTAAATGGCCGTTTTTCGGTCAAATTTTCTTGTTAATATGTTATTTTTTATGTAAATTTCGTGCGGTTCTTGATGCATTTGATATTTATTTTATTTTACTTTTGTGTTTTTTGATTTTATATTTATTTATGTTCTCTCAAATTTTAGGGTGTTTAGTTGATGTTGTATGTTGTATTTTAAGTTATCTTGATGCTGGGTTTTCGTCCTATATAACTGATACATTTAAACAATTTTCAAAGCCGTTTGTGTTCTGGCCCAACAAATATACGAATAAGGATATTATAAAGAAACACAAAAATAAAATATTATAAAATGCAACAAGAACCGTATGAAATTTAAATAATCAAAAACGATAATATAGAAATTTGACCAAAAATTCAGCTAATTTGTGAAATTCTGATCAATTTTTCTTTGTAAAAATTACACTTTCTTATGGAAACTACTTATGTGTGTGAAACTCTCAACAGTATTTCTCATTTCAACTACGACAGTTTCCACGACACAGTTTCAAGTACACTTACGAGAAAGTTCCTACTTGATCGTGTCTGCTAAGGTTGTGATTGAGCTATTTTTCAAAGAAAGTTTATTGAAATTAGGAATCAAGCAAGAATTCCGTTCTCCTTATCAACATCAATCAAATAAATTGGTAGAAATAGTGATACGAACGATGAGAGTCCTTATTACAACAACACTAGCAGGAAAATGAAACGCAAAACACTGGATAGAACTACTACCGAAAATAAAATTTACTATAAACGCGACTCAGCAAAGTTCAACAGGGTTGTACCCATTTGAAATAATTCTCGGTAGACAAATCAATTTACATTCTACTTTACAACAAGAACCAGAATCCCAAAAAGATATAAACATAAAGGTGAAATTCAAAGTGGAAAAAGCAGAGGGTAGAATGAAGAATATGGATGAAAACAAGAGAGGTAGTAGACTTTTTGAAGAAAAGAACCACAAAATAGGAAAAAATATGTATTGAAATATGAAGGCCCATACAAGATCATCAAGTTTGTTTCACTACATCAAGTAGAACTCCAGACTGGAACTACCGTCAAACAGAGAAGAATTGAATGGCTGAAGGGGCAATAGTCCTAAAGAAGGGGGAGAGTTATGTACTTATAATATTTAAAAGTTCTTTTATGACCTTTAAGACATTGAAATATTTTAAAAGAGTTAAAAACTTTGTTTTAATATTCAGAATTAATTAGAGACTTTTTGAATTAAATAAATTATTATTTAAATTATGACTTTTGAAGAGATTGTAACTGGCGACCACGCCGAAAAAATCGAACTGATTCATGCAGTAACAAGAATTCAGAATCGGAAGCTGATTATGGAATCTTTGCCTAAACAGGCAAAAAATATTTTAAATTTTAATGTTAGAAGATTTGACGGTCGAAGCATGACGGAAGCAGAACAATGACTCATGGACATTGAAGATTAGATGCTACTTAATGATTTGAATTTAGTAAGTATTTTTGACTTATTTTTATGTGAAGAGGCGTCTATACTTTGGAAAGAATTTAAAGACATCTCCACAACTAGTGAAAATGCTTGTGAATGATTTAACGACAAATTTACAAAAAAGAAGTCTATTATGGATAAAATTATTGTTAGGAAAATTCATCCAGATTTCATAGGAGGAGTAGACACCATGAAAATATTTGGCATGGAGCTTAAGGAAGTCAATAATATTGAATCCTCGTTAGTTAAAAAGAGATTTACAGATTCCGATCGGTTAAAGATTACGTTTTATGACACTCAAGTTGGACAAGAATTCGAAGTTGGGTACTTTAATATCTCATTTTAGCAAAATTTGTATGGCATCCAGATTTGACTTAGGTCATACAAAATTAATAACACATGAAATAAAGACTTCAGGTCCTTCAATTTTACAAAATCCCAGAAGACAACCCATGCTTTTAGAAGGCAAAGTTGAAGAGTACAGAGTACAAATTAGTACAGAATTTATTAGAAGCTGGAGTTGTGAGGAAATGTCAAAGTCCGTGGAACACACCATTAGGATAGTTGGAAAACCAGATGGCTCTATAAGAATGTGTCTAGATTTCAGGTTATTAAATTCGGTTACAGAAAAGTTTTCATTTCCTATGCCAGACATGCAATTATTATTGGATTGCTTAGGAAAGTCAAAGATATTTTCTTCCATTGACTTATTTTCAAGTAGAGTTGAATGAAAATTCGCAAATAAAAACGGCATTTAGTACAAAAGAAGAACAATTCTTTTTCAATAGGTTACCATTTGGTTTGTCAACAGCTCCTGTCCCTTTTCAGAAGCTGATGCATCAGATATTGGAAGGATTAGTTTTCAAAGGAGTGGTTGTGTACCTTGATGACATTTTAATATATGCTGAAAATCAGGAAACTTATGATAAACTCCTATTTGAAGTATTCACACGCATTAGAGATTCCGAGTTGAAAGTTAATCCATAGAAATGTGCGTTCAATAAAAGTGTATTAAATTTTATTGGTCATACAGTGAGTGAAAAGGGAATTCAAACCAATAAAAGAAAGATTTCAAAAATTGAATGCAACTGAGCCAAAGAGTACTACAGAATTGAGATCATTCCTAGGTTTAACAAATTATTATCGACGATTTATCAAGAATTATTCAATGATAGCAGCACCTCTGTACGCCACAACGACAGGTAACGACAAAATGATTGTTTGGACTGAAGAATGTAGGAAACGTTTTATCAATTTAAAGAAACTTTTATGTAAAGCACCAATATTTGAATATCCAAGGGCAGATCGAGTATTTATCATTGATACAGATTCTAGTTTTGGAGCCATAGGTGCAGTTTTATCTCAGATTAAGGAAGACGGCACCGAAGGAGTGATAGCGTATGGTTCAAGACATTTGACAAAGCATGAAATGGGATATTGTACATTTTAGACAATATTTATATTGGAGAAGATTTGTAGCCAGAACGGATCACAAGGCATTGAAATTTATAAATACAACAAAAAACCAATAAGCCCACAAGTTCAGACATGGATGGCAAATTTATCCGAATACGATTTTGCGTTACACTATAGAAAGGGAGAAGAAGATGGAAATGCTGATGATATGTCTCGTTTAAATAATACCATTTGCTATCATTGTCAGATGGAACACAAAGATGCCAAAGAGGCAAAATGTAGAACTCGGTACATTAATAGTTTACAAGGAAGTTAATACATTATGAAAATTATTAAACAGAAGCAAAACGAAGACAGAGTTACTTCAGAAATCATATCACATCTTAATGAAAATGAGGCTCACATATCTTTTGAAACAATCAGTAGCAGTATATTCAAGTATTTAAAGATATAACAGATACAAGATAACGTATTGATGATTAATACAGACGGAAAACTTGCAGTGGTTGTACCCGACTCGTAAGTAAGATCTTTAGTAAATTATTTTCATATTGAACTATGCCATCTGGGTATCAAGAAAACTTTATTTTATTTAAAGGAATTTTTCTTTTGGCCATCCATGAATCAGATTATTACATAGTGTATTAATAAATGCAAGATTTATGCTAGTAGAAAGATTGATCAAGGACGAACAAAAGAAATCGTATTGCCAAGAAGAGGAGAACGATTTTTAGATCAGATAGCAGTGGATACTGCAAATATGGAGACAAAAGAAAGTAAGAAATGCATGATAGTGATAATAGATTGTTTTAGTAAATTGGTCAGTTTATCATCAGCAAGTACACAGGATGAAGCAACAATTTTGAATGCCATTTTGAATAATTGGATATATCGCTTAGGTAGACCTGAAAGCATTCTTACAGAAAGAGGAAGAATTTTTGAAAGGATCAATGCTTCGTGATTGGATTGAGAAATTTGGTATAAAACAAGAATTTAGTTCACCGTACCAACAACAATCGAATGGTTTAGCAGAGCGAATCATAAGAACAGTTCGGGAGATGTTGGCAACATCAGTGGCAGAGATTAAAACAAAGAATAATTGGTGTAGATTGTTACCAAAAATTGAATTTAGTTTGAATGCTACAATACAAAACTCGACAAAATTCTCACCTTTTGAAATTGTATATGGCCGGAAAATTAATTTATATTCAGGAGTAGGACATATACAAAAATGCAGAGAAGAAATTGAGGATGAAACGAAAACTAATCTAGTAAAGGCAGCTACAACTATGCAAAATAGAGATTTAGACAACCGGGGTACTCTAGTTTTCATGGTGAGAGAGAAAGTATTAGTACGCTTGGAACCACATAGACGAATGAAGGAGGGAATTCAATAGGAAAGACCTTACAAAATTTTAAAATTCTTATCGTCAAGACAAGTTGAATTACAATTTCCACACTCAATCAAATCAAGAAGAATCGAATAGCTGAAGAAGTACAAAGAAAATGAAGAGAAGAGGATTGATGTCCAATAATGAATATTAAAAACTTTGTTTTAATATTCAGAATTAACTAGACACTTTTTGAATTAAACAAATTATTATATAAATTATGATTTTTGAAGAGATTGTAACTATTATTATTATTATTATTGTTATTTTTATTATTATTGTTATTATTGTTATTATTATTATTATTATTATTATTATTATTATTATTATTATTATTATTATTATTATTATTATTAGTTATAAAAAATAATTCAAACTATTAAAATCCATACCCTTATAGTAATAAGAAATTACTATAGGGAAGAATAAAAATTTAGAAAATAAAAAATCAATAACAAATAAAAATAACATATTTTACGAAGATATTTGAAATTATTCCAAACAGAATCTCTTGTAATAACGGATTAGACCCAAAATTACCTTTTCAGTCATATATTGTTTTCTAACCTCAAATTACAATCATAACATTAAATTTTATCTATACCTCAATTCCTTGGAAGTTGTATTCGAACATAAGAATTAAAAAGAAAACATACAATCAATCCCTGCAAGAATTGACAGAATCATTTTTCCTGTTCATAGAAACTCCGTGAGAAAATCCGAAAAATGGCAAATCGTTTTAACATTTTGTTCATTAAATAAAACTTAGTATCTATATATATTTGTTGATTAACTTTTTCATTTTTACTTTTGTAGTAACGTAAATAATAATTTAACACAACATACACCCCAGGCCGTTGATACATTTTGTAATGGAGACTCGGCTGAGTTCTAACATATTTCTGTTATATTATAAACAATAAAATAACAATAATACCAACAATAAAATACAAGAATTGATTAACATTGTAACATAACATAACTGGTGTCAGGATAAAAAACCCACAACACATGCGAAATTTTTTTCCAACCACTATCTGTTTTAGAATACCTGTTATAAAAGTGTAAAGAATAGTGGTACATTTGGCTGAACACAGTGGGCCATATTCTTAACCAAACTCATTTTTTTAAACAAAAAACAAACAAACAACTATGACAACTAATTCCAACAACCCTTTCTGGCAAGAGGACAACCGAACGTGTGAAAATGCTACAAACAGAAATTAAGTAAACTACCCCAACCATCAATTCAACTGATATACTAAGTTTTTTTCAATAAACTCAATAATTAACCAAAAACTGAATGTCGCTAACTACTTTACAGATAAAAACGGAACCCCCAAAAGTGGCCTATGCTCCAACATAATTGCAGCTCTACACAGCAACTAACTGAACAAAATCGCCGACAAAATCGACGAAATATCAAAGAGGAAGACCCATAAACTAAATTGTGTCACATACAAATATCCAAAAAATAAATAAAAGGCAAATGCTAGAATTTTGTCTTAATAACACTCACTTGGTAAACAGTAAACCATCAGATTTCCTCAGAAAATCAAAACAAAATTTAGAATACCTACAACCTAACATTACTAGTTCAGAATCAAACGTTTTAAAAAAAGAACTATTCATGCGCACTTTGTCACAAGAAATACGTTTAATTTTAGCAACAAACTACACATTAGCAGACATAGCTGATCAAATCAACGAGGAAATCAATCCAACAATAAAAACAAATCCTTCCTTAACAATCAACAAAAACACAAAGAGAATGAAACTTAGGAAACCAACGAAATAACATTCGTTCATTTAAATTTTCTGATATAAACGTTTATCGGTTATCGTGCGAAATCAATCAAATTTCACACATTTTCAGTTTTTGCAAAACAATTATAAATGTAAAGGAAACAGAAAGAACTTCCGGAAAATAAACTAACTAAAAATTGCAAAAAATGTATAATGAATGAATAAATGACCATTGGTGTGATGACCTTGGATTCACATAGCCTAGGCATATAACGTTGATCTTCTCCCATATGTCACCCGTTGCTGGATAACATTGGTACTGTGACAGAGAATTGGAAGTCCACGAAGGTCAAGCAATGTTGCCAGAATTGTTCAAGCTCAGACGCTGCAAGGGTTTAACGAGTGTCCTATAGAGTTCTATCGGTTCCTTCTCGTTATTTTACTTTGGCTATCTAACAAAATCTTTTAATTTCAAGCAGAAAAAAGCATTTATGGTAAAGCATTTTGTTGCATCCAACTCATTGATAGGTATCTCATGGTTAATAAAATTATAAATGCGACCAATCTCAAGGATAATGTATTTAAATGTTTGAAGCGGTTGGTGATGTCTTTAATCACCTGGGCTGGTTTAAATTAGGCCGTTTACACACTTCATCATCTTTTCATACTAGGCACACAGGCGAAGTAAAATGTATCTTCTGTAATAAGAAACTCGCATATTGGAAGTAAAAAGATAAAGCGATGATACTTTTGGGCCAAGACATAGTTTTGTTTAAAAGAATTGAAAATAACATGCAAACATAACAACGCAAATTCAAAATTAAAAACCTATCAATATCAATTAGGCATCCTAAAATATGTAAAAAAAATATAATTAAATTCAAAATCAAAGAACATAAAAATAAATGAAAATATATACAAAGATGTACCAAGAGCCGCACGAAGTTTACATAAATATAACATCATAACATAAAATTTGACCGAAAAATGGACAATTTATAAAAAAAATAAGGAATTATTGAATAAAATAAGGAAAAATGAAATATTTTTAGTAGAAAATATTCAATTAAAAAATTATAATTAAATTAAAATGAGAGTTACAATGAGGACACCACGACATCGCACTAAACACCATCGAAAATTCAACTCACCCATAGCCTGAACATCATAAATTAATACGAAATCTAATTAAATAAATTAGCATAACTTACTTCGAGCGAGATAGAGCTTTGCCAAGTATCGGAATAGGACATTGCTCTGGTTTGATCAAAACCAACCGCATCCAAGCCAATACATGTTGAGGCTACACCATCTGAAAGATAGTGATGAAGCAATCATTTGAAAATCAAGTTTCGTCAAACCAAACGATCATCGAAGCCACAAATAGTGGTGTATATATAAAATTTAAGTAGCGTATCCGATCATCTATTAAACAAATTCAACAGCTACAACAAAATCAACAAAACAATCTATCCAAAATGTGAAAAATTTACTCACAGACTAATCGCAGGCCGGATTCCCAAAACAATCACTATGAAAAATCGATTGAATAATTGCCGGATATGTAATGACGTTTATTAAATATTAACGTAGAAGTAGTTTATTTGAATCTATGAGGAAAATGTGTCAATGAAAATTTATTCTAAACCAAAAATAAATGAAGTATAAAAATATATTATTGAATAACTCTTTGCATATTCACAAATATAAAGATTTACTATAAACTTAAATAACTGAGGTATCAAAATAAACTATCACATAAATCAGTGTAAATAATAATTTATTTAAAACGCTATAAATGAACTATCAAAATAAATTACCTAAAAAATAAGGATACAACACACCAATGTAATAATTTATTTAACTAACACGAGCGAGTTTCCAAAAAAAAGTTGGAGGGAGGTTGAACGTTGTATGCCTGGGTTACAAGGTCATAAACCATTAACCCACCAATACATTTTAAATCGAAGACCAAAATATAAAATGTATCGAATGTCAAGTACAAGAAAGGAATCACAGACAAAACAATATGCAAATTAGCATCAAATTATTAACTTTAAAATGAAAGTTTTTTAAATTTATAGATAAATTTGTTATTCATGAAACAAAATAGATTTATTTTGATTTTTTGACGTTTTTGAAATTAAATTTTACAATTTCCTTTTTAATTTATTTCCTTAAAAATGAAATCTAGATAAATCGAAATAATCACTTTCTATTGTTTAAAATTATCATAAAAATTAAAATAAATTTTTTAAAAGTTTGCGATTAGTGATGTAAAATGATAAGAAGCCAGTTTTGGATAATATAGATGCTCCGGATAAATTTCTTTATATTTAAAACTAAAATTTGAAATAATAATTTCCAAGGCTATAAAAAAATGACACCACAGCACAGTGCCGAAGAGTCAAAAAACACAAGCAATTCTCAGCGAATTATAAACATAAATCATCCTCAACTTGTTAAATATTGCATAAATAAAATCAGGTTAACATTTTCGAGACTAGATTTCTATTTAATTTATTTTAAGTGCTTCCAAATATAATTTTCTACATTTGTGCCAAAATTTCTATTTGAACAATTCAGAAAATATGGGAATTTATATTTCCTGCTTATAGTAATATTGCAGGTATGAAAATATTTGATATTTTGTGCTGTCAAATGCTCATGTTTTAGCTTAATTATTAATTTTACAAGTATTCCAAAGTTATTTATATACCTCTATATTTATGAAATATATATTAATGAAGCTAATCATTTAGCCTGCTTAGTTATTTTTGGTTACTATTTTTATATCTAAATACATTTTCTAATAATAAAACAAATAATTTCCGAGAATTCATTGAAATTTTTCTTAAAATCAATCAAATAAAATTTATATACCAAATAAATATATATAACTTACTAGGTGAATTTTACAATGAGTTTCGATATGATTAAATTCAAAATTTCTATCGTTATTGTGGCCCAGCGACTTATCTAAATCAGTAATTCGCCGCCACTTCTGTCACCTCAGTGATTCTATTTATCATTTATAATTATCAATTAAAATGTTATCAATTAATTAATTGTATCATTATAATTAAATTATGATTATCTTATTGCGTTAATATGATGGAATTTGCGATTTAGCAGTGTTTGATAATGTCCTCGCACCAAGAAATGATCGACCTTAATTAATCCCGAGTAATTTTGAAACTTTACAAAAGCCAGTGGAAAGTGAATTCATATTAATAATTTAAGCGTTTATTGTCGTTGTCATCTGCTCTTAATGTAAAACTTATAATCCATTAAGTGTCAAACCAGCAACCTGATTACGAAAGATTTAGGCATAATGTAAGCCTAATCCGACGATGTCACAGTCAAGAAGAAACTTCGACGCGTCCAGATGTAGCAAATAGCAAAATAAACTCGTAAAAAACCAATATTTATAAGTAGTAAACGTTAAGAGATGACCCAGAGATTCGCGTGCTCAGAAGTCAACTCTATTCAGAAAACCCGAACGCACTAGGAAAAATAATTATGTTGGCGAATAGGGTTGATTTTTATTTATTTTTTCCAGGGTTTTTGTGTGACTTCCACCTAAACGCCATCAAGATTATTATTCTATCCCTCCTATGTACCCATGGTGATTGCCATGTTGGTACAGTACATAAGGGTTGAAAACTCATGAGCAGATGAGCTCCATTTCTAGAACTACTCATGATATTTTCGCTTTCGGGTTCTTGACTGCCGATGGAAGGTCTTACGTCTTTCTCTTTCTATATCCTGGTTCTTACTCGTCTATTTATATAATTCCTATATCTATTTGTCATCTTTATCCATTAGTTATTAAAGTATCTTTCAAAAATTTGAGCAGCTTTCCGTCCTTATTTTTTAATAAATTTCCTATTTCGTTTATTTACTCCCTGTATTTCAAATTTGATTCACAGCTCCTTAGCTCCTGGTACACTTCACATGATTTTAAGTGGTTACAACCCTCTGCGGTCACTTTAATACACATTACTCTCATCTCCCACATTACATCCTTCGACTATTTGAAAATGTTTTTGACTTTACGTTCCTACACTAGCCTATCCCTTTCTACTCGATTTTACAACTAATTTTCAGTCAAGATTTTAAATTTTCTATAGAATAAATAAAATTTTATTCCCCTTTAATTAAAGTCGCACTTCCCATGATTTTAAGTGCTCACTCCGGCCGACGTTGCCATCAGACACCGTGAGTTTTACAACGACGACCTTCGGGTAGAACCCTGTGTCTTTCGACAAGATCTCGTCGCGGATAGCCGAAGGATTAAGAGTATCGCGACCAGCAGTCACAACTAGCGAAAACAAACTCGTCAGCCGAACCGCCAGTCTGCTCTCCTAAAATTCTATTTCAATACTTATTATAAATAAGATTTTATGGGGACTTGTCAGTGGCACAAAAAGATGCCACGACCATCCAGAATAAAGTTAAAATAAACAAAACATTAACTTCGAAAAATATATTTATGCAAGATAACAATACTTACAATCCACAAGTTTGTCAGTCAAGCAACCAAATTTGCAAAATTGTCATAAGTTGGCATAAAAATTTTCTAAACAATTGTGTCTACAAATGTCTCAAAATTTTGTCTAAAAAATTTCTGTGTCTGAAATTATGAAAATGACTGCTGTATATATAGTGTTTTCATGCCTGGGTGCGACCAATCAGAGAATTTTTTGAGGGGGGGTTTATTGCTTTTATTTTATTTTTCTCTATTTTTTGATATTATTTTCTCAATATTTCCTAAAATTTTATTTTCTTATTATTTAACTATTCTCTTTTATTGTTTCTCTTTTTACCCTTTGATATTTAAATTTTTGGTCTTCCGCCTATATATTTTCTAAACCTTCTTTTGCAAGGTCTTGGCGGTTTTATGTTTTGGTTTTGGGTTTCTTTCTGCATTTGTAGGCTTTTCAATGATTTTAATTAATATTTGTTTTATTTAATTTTGTTGTTTTTTTTTGTTTTATTTTATTTTTGATTTCTGGTTGCGGTGTGTGCTTATGTTACAGCAGCTATATTGACAATTTCCAAACGACATTAATTTCTCAAACGACACAATTTTCTCATTTTTGTTTAAATTATGGCTTATAGCCCAACAATTAAAACAACCATACAGATGTGGGTAAGGGGCAGAAGATGACATCGACCATTTTGCACCGTTAAAACTCTGAATATGGCATTTAACATTGATATTGTTAAATTATATTGTTAATGGAAAATAGAATCGGTTTTCTTTATATTTCGATATATTTTTAAACTTTAATCTGATAAATTGAGGGAGCATCATCGTGAATGAGCACGAAACTTTCTATTGTAGCTCTTGAACCCAACATATCGATAAAAAACACGAAATCACCTCAATAAGATGACTTAAAATGAACTATATAAACACTTAAAAATATTGTTAACACGTTAATTGCCATGTCAGTCGTATTTGTCACACACTACACCAAGCCCCACTGAGATAAATTCCGCTATAATTCAAGTTGATACATAAATCAACTTGGCGGAATTTATTTAGTGAATGCATTTCAGCCATTTTTTAAATGGCTGCTAAGTAAGTGTTTTTTTATATAGTTATATAACTTAAAGTTAAATTTTAAGAGTTGAATTATGATTTCATAAGGAAATATGATCATAATTCAAGCTCTTAAATATAACTTTCATCAACTATTTCATATATATTACTATAAATAATATTTAGGAAATCAAGTAAGTAACAATAACTAATCTCCAAAAATATGAATTTTTTTTATACATTTCGGAAAAAATCTCCTAATATGCACAAAGTAATGAGTTAAATCACTGTAGTCTTCTTTCACCAGCTCGTTATTCAATGCGTCCTTCAGAAAATCGAATCTGGATTGGAAATTCATGGAACTGAATCCATCTGCTCTTGATATAGATTTCCGAATATTGAATTTGATTTTACTGAACACACTTTCAATTGGGTTCAGAAAAGGACTATATGGTGGTAAATGTTCAATAACATTAGAGATATTGCACCACCAGGAATTGACGTATTGTCGTGGATTAAACGATATCCAGTTCCATTCAATTTTACAGTTATTTCGTTGATGAAGATCTGGTAGGTATCATTTTTTTAGGATCCTACTACTAATTTATGATGGACTGGTCCATTGACTCCAATTGCGAGAGCCAAGGACATATTTCGCCCTCGGTTCGTTGGAAGTGTGGCGTATAATCGCTCACCTTTTTTATTTCTTCCAAGTTTCTGGCTTGTCCAAGTATTAAAGCCGCATTCATCAATATATATTAATTTAGAATCCATCCATGCTTCTTCTAAATATCGCGTCGTGTATTCCATTCTGAGATCCAAGATGCGATCTGAATTTCTTTCAGCGACCGATGGTCTTATTTGCTTGGTGGTTATGAGGTGATTTCCAAGAAAACGGGAAATAGTGTTTGTGGAAACACTTAAATTTTCGGAAATTAAGAAGTTCTTCATTTCCTCTAATGAAGCATAAACATTTTTCTCTACAAAATCAAGTAGTTTAAAGCCATATTCTTCAGAAATTTTGGATTTACTGCCACCAATCTTGCCTTGTGACAATTTCCCAAATTTCCGGTATTTGTATATTATTGTTTTGATGGAATTTCTGGATATTCCTAATAATTTTCCAAAATGGAAATAATCTTCACCATTTTCCATGGCATTGATAATTCTTATTTTATCGATTTCCCAAATTCTATAAGAATAATTTTTTATAACTTATAAATAAAATTGACAGTGTATGCTTTTTTGTTAGAGTCTCAGGTGTTGTTGAGGGCCTAGCAACTTCTGAAAGCCTATCGAAATGTTAAATTAATTTCAATTTTCAAATAAATCGTACAATGTGATTTCTTCATCGCGAAATGGAATTGTTTCTACAGAAATGTCTGAAAGCCTATGGAAATATTAAATTAATTTCAATTTTCAAATAAATCCTACGAAGAAATTTATTATAAATTAATTTATTATAGGGTTTTTTTCAACTTCGGATGGCTACATGTTTAAAGTTAGCATGCATGTTTTATTATAGGTTGTGTTAATGTGCATTATTTTATTTCTCTCTCTTTTTTTGTGTCTCTATAGTTTAGGGTTTGTCTCATTGACGATTTTACAAGCAACCTCAAGGTGAGTTGGTGTGTTTATATGCTATAAATTTATTGATTTTCTTTTTATATTATAGGTGATTTATCTCAACTTCGCTTGGTGTAACAAGTTCTGTTTGCACCATGTCAGTCACACGCCTGTCACAGAAAAGTACAAATTAACTTTATCATTTGAAAGCACAGCTTAGTAGGAAAGAAACCTAATAATTGCTTGGTATTCTAAGAAAAAATGAATGAAATTTGGTTGTATAATACTATATTACACAAAAAGTACATTTCAATAATTTACATTATGATAAAAAATTATATTGATTTATTATGTTGCCTAAAAAATCTAAGCAAAAATAGGCTGTTTGCAATCCAAATAATTAATTGAATTTTTTTCTCTTCGCCACTTCTCAACTTTCTGTTTCTTTTATTTAGACGTAACATCCAAGGCACATTCTTCTTATTTCCTTCCTTTAAGAACCATACATCGTTTTTAATGTATGGATTAAAGTTTTTGCGGTTTTAGTTATGTCCGAATCAATTCCGAGCAATTCCGCGACCAAATTGTGACGGAATTTTCTAATGCCTAAACAGATTTTCAGATATTTTGTAAATAATATTGGCATTCCAAGAATATATTGCTAATACCGCTAACTTGCGGTACTATTTTTTTCCATTTCTGTTGAATCTGAAATATCTATTTCTGCTGTACGTTTATTATAAGCGCAAATCTGTTGTGGTTTTAGTTTATTATTTTTATTCCTGCTTGTACTGGAAAAGGTTGCGTTTATATCAGTGTTTCTCAACCTTTTTTTAACAATCGCCCCTTTAAGACACAATTTGATTTGCCACCGCTCCCTAAAAATTATGTCATTGTATAATATACAAAATGTATTACATATAAATAAATTTTAATGGTACAGAAAAATTGCTACCGGATTGCTCCAATAGCGTTATTTAACAGAAACTTGTTACAACTTGATTGCGTGCCGGCTATCCTACGAAATCTATGTTAAGCATTTTAAGTTTTTATACCATCATACAGGGTAGAAATATAAACTAATTATTCATTATTGTGTACTAGGTAGGTTTTAATTTTAATGAAATTTAATATATAAAGTAAATGAAATTACAAATCTACCATCGCCATCTTAACCCACGTCAACGCCCCCTATTTTTTTCTGGGCCCTTTAACGCCCCCTCTAGGTCTCAAACGTCCACAAGGGGGCGTTATCGCACACTTTGAGAAAGACTGGTTTATATATACTATTTCTGGAGAATGTTTTGTAGCCATTTTTGTCTTCTTTCGCTACCATTTTTCCTTTCTTCAAGTTTGAATTCATAACTTCCTTTGGCATAAACTTCTTACAGTGCCGACAACATGCATTTTCCGACGAAGAAATGCCAATGCTAGCGAGTAGCTGGCAAAGAAGTTGTCTATGTACAAAGTTCTACCTTTATTCAGAAGCCCTTGTGAAATAGTAATTTTTATCAAAAATTTAAGATTTACTTAAATAGATTTATCTTGCCAACGTGTATCCTTCTGGAGTAAACAATTTAAAAGTTTTATTCCGGACTTGTGTTTTATTAGAGATATATTGGCGAAAAATTAGTCTGACTTTCCAGGAAATAAGACTTTTGCCAATAACTTAATCTTCACCTTGGACAAAGGTATTTTTATACTTGAATTCAAGCAAATCTAACAGCGGTTTAATTTTCGCTAATCTGCTAATTTTTGGAGAAATGTAAAAAGCGTAATAATATTTCGGGACATAGCACTATGTTTGTAAATAAGTTTTGTTGACCAATAAGTTATATTTTTCATTCCCAATAACCCCATTCATATAAAAGGCCCAAAAAACTTTTTCATTCCTCCAGTGTTAGTTGGACTCCATTTATTTATAAGATTGTGTCAAATTGTTTGTTCAGTGTTATATATTTGTTTCACTAACAATACGGCTTATAATATCGTTATAAAACAGTCAAATATATTCACGTTCAGTTATTCCGTTATTTTCAATTCTGTAGTTTTTTCTAATCCCAAGTCTTGAAGATTCTCTTCCTCTTTATTCAACAAATGAGTATACCCAGCATCGTTTATTGAATCATCCGAACTAAAATCTTCGTTCTCATCATCGGAGTTATTCCAATTTTCAGCAATATCTTAATTGAATTTTAAATTTAAATTTATTGTATTTTTAATTAATATATAAAGATCGTTTTTTTATGACCCTTAATATGAATCTTGAACAGATAGAAGAAACAATAATTGGGATGAACAATGAAGAATTAAATAACTACATGTTCAGCATGGGACTTTATAAAAGAGAACAGCGATAATCAGGTACATGCTCCGACTTTATGACGTACGGATCATCTAAAAATTACGTGGATTCTTACTGCTGGAGATGTTATTCAACTGTGTGTTCAAAAAATATGAACGCATTTCTGTAGGAGATGGTTCTTTTTTTAACAATGCACTCAAGTATGAAATAAAGAAAAGAAAAGGAGTTTCTCTATTTTTAAATATTTATAATCTTCATATTAACTTTTAATTGTTATAATATCTGTCATTTTTTCCCAGCTCACATATTTTACATTTTTCCCCTTATCCTAGAAAACCGACAGATTTACTACCCAAAATTAAATTAAAATATTTAAAAATAATTTGCTTTAATTCACCGATGCATACACCTTAAAAATGCACACCAAATTGAGGTATAAAAATGGATCAGTTGGTTTTTTCTCATAATTTTGATAACTTGTTTTATACTCAGAAGATTTTTGTGAACATTTTGAAGAGCATTCTCAGTAATTTCAATTCACCCAGAATATTTTGATTGCTGTAGGGTTTCTTCATATGTTATGATATGATTATGCACATGCAAACTGTAGTCAACGTTGCACCTTTTGTGTCTTGCATCTAAATCTTTACCGGTCAATAAAAATATTACACGAGCAACAACAACAGGCGATGTACTGGCAGTTTATCTTCACGAGCATGTGACCATTAAGGCTCTGCTGCGTGAAAACAGTTGATTTTTAGCCGAATATTACATTACTTTTATTGATTATTTACATATGCTATTTAACACTGATACGTAAAATGAATAAAGAGACACGGGAATTGGATAAGTGTCTTATGGCTTCTCACTTGATTGTAGCTTCGTCGAAAAATCGAGTTAATATTATAAATTTTATAAATCTTGAGTTAAAATTTAGTTCAGTGAGCATCCAGTAATAATAATTTTGATATGCAATGAAGTTATAGGTAAGTTATACGTAATATGTAGTTGGAGCCGGAGGTCGATATTGTTACGGCACTGTTAAAATCGCTACAGCTGTCGGAAAAGATTAAATCCTATTACCGATTATGATTTTATTTGCTAATGTTATAGTTTTATCAGTGAGTGCCATAAACGCCTTCAAGGTAATTTTACAATCCTACCTATTTACCCGTGACAATGTACATAGCGGTTGAAAATCCATGAGAAAGTCAGCTCCATTTCTAAAACTACTCATGATATTGTCACTTTCGAGTCCTTGCGTACTGATAGAAAGTCTTATGCTTCTTTCTTTCTATGTCCTTGTTCATGAGTTTTTATTTGCTGTGATTTCTATTTCAATTACTCCGTTTTATTTGTTATTCTTTAATGTTCTTTGCAAAATTTTAAGCAAAGTTTTTATCCCTCAGATTTGATAGTATCTTAATTATTTTAAAAAATCTGCGCAGTTTTCCACCCTTGTATTTTGGAAAAGTTAAAATTCAATGTACTCACTGCAGTGTATCCACTAAACATTTATTTTTTTGTAGGAATTTATCAAATTATTAATTTTTAAATGAAAGGGTTTTAAATTTAGAGATAAATTTATTTTACATGCAAACAATATAGATTTTTTTTTATTTTTCGACATTTTTGAATTTAAATTTTTACAATTTCCTTTGTAATTTATAATGGTTCAAAAAATAAATATTGACAATAAAAAAACTTAAAAAATTTTAATTTAATTTATTTTTTTCTGCCAAATCACTTTCTTTTGTTTAAAATTATAATAAAAATTAAAAAATATTTTTTAAAAGTTTGTGATTAGGGATGCCGAATGATAAGAAACCAGTTCCAGATAATACAGATGCTCCAGGTAAATTTCTTTATGTTTTAAGCAAAAAATTTATAATAATAATTTCCAAGGCTATAAAACAATGACACCACAGCACAGTGACGAGGAGTCAAAAGACACAAGCAATTCTCAACGAATTGTAAACATAAATCATCCTCAACTCGTTAAATATTGCATAAATAAAATCAGGTTAACATTTCCCAAACTAGATTTCTATTTAATTTATTTTAAGTGCTTCCAAATATAATTTTCTTACATTTATGCCAAAATTTCTATTTGAACAATTCAGAAAATATGGGAATTTATATTTCCTGCTGATAGTAATATTGCAGGTATGAAAATATTTGATATTTTGTGCTGTCAAATTATTATGATTTACAATGAATACTAATATTTTTTAGCTTTGACATTAATATTATTAGAATTTTAATTCTCGATTTTGAGGAAAATAAATGAAAAAAATTTTATTATAAAAAATGAAAAAAAATCGATTAGCGTAAAAATTTATTAAAATAATAATAAAATTTTAATAAGTTCTTTTTTGCCGTTATATGTGGGGCTCAATGAGTTAATGCGCTTATTCCTGCTCCATAGAAAATGACTTCAATGTTTCGATTTTGCGAATTGAGTTTCCGCGGCGTTATTATTAATGTTATAATTATAGATTTTAAAGTGCAAAACGGGAAATATTATTCCTAACTATATTCTACCACGATTTTGTTTATTCCCAGACTTTCCTGTACTATAAAAAGTACAATTATTGATTTCAAAAAGCAATCTTTTATATTAATTATTAAATCTATTTAATATTTTTGGGTGGGGCAAATACGACAAAAGTACCTTATTTTCATACCAAAAACCATTTATGCTAATAATTGATTAAATTTACACTGGAGAATGTTTACCTCATATCTCGTCACCCGTTATCTTAAAAGTGAAGATTAAAAACATTACACCCCAAGGGAAAATTTTGATTTTTAGCCTTATTAGATATAATAAATCAATGTTATCAAATAAATGTATAAAATTTGCTAGTATGTAGATGTGAGTTATCGCGCTATATACTCCCTCACCGCGACCCTCACTATCCAACCTCGCTAATGGAGTTTCCTCATTGCCGGTCTTATGAGTATTCGCCCAATATGGTTTTCATTTGTTAATATAACCTTTAATTTTCGAATACTGATTTTTTAAGTGCAAAATGTAAAAAATATAATTTCTGATTAATCAGATGTTTTTTGTTACTTTTTTGCATTATAAAATGAAGAGAGTATATCAATGCGATTAATATGCACTCTACATTTCCAATTTGCACTCCCCAGTTACAATCTACAATTTTTCATGTAAAAAACCCACATATATTTTATCTATTTTTTTCTGAAATTCAGGCGTTAATCGTAATCGGGAAAACTCAAATTGGAATTGGTGGAGCCTTAATAACTCATGCGAATTATCAGAATTTATTTGATAATAATAGAACAAAACTCATAGATATAAAACCGTCCATTTTTTATAATCCAAGTCATCTGGATTTTGATTATTTACATCTTCATTCAATTCCATTAATATTATGTGCCTATCCATCGATTTTCTATAATAATCCATTGTTTAATTAATAATTAATATTGGATTGAATTATTTTGTCTAAACCGATAAGTTGATTACTATAGCAATTTCCAAATGTTTCCCCAACCGGAAGGTATACGACTGCAGTTCCGTTATTTTTCATTCTAACCTTATCAGCTATCAAGGAAATTGTCGAGGATTATGTGAGTTACTGTTTTTTGGATTTTGCTGGCTTGACAATTACTTATTATCTCAGAAACGGCATAAAGCAGACGATTCAACAAATAATAGCAAATTACTCAGTAAGCATTTCATTGAAAATAGTAACAATATTATATCATTTATCATACTGAGATAAGAACCGGAAATAAAACAATTCATTTCCGTTTTCCTTTTATCAGGAGAAATTATCAAATAAATAACAAATGAGGCATTGTTATATAATTACGGTGTTTGTATGTATTTTTAAATATTTTTAAATATTTGTTTACCTATAAATATCTATCGGATCACTACATTTGATTACATTTCAAATTATTCTATTATTAATTAATTTGTCATTGAACTTGTTTTGTTGAATTTCAATGTTTCCTTGATGGTGGACAAAATGATGGATTTGTGTGGTTCACGCTGTCTCAGGGAAATTGAGCAATTGCATTCCAGTTGACATTGAATGGAATAAATTTCAATTAATTCAATGCAATTTATTAAAGTATTTTGTTTAAGTACTGCAAAACAGTGAATGGGTGGAGATTTGTTGGAAGAAATTACAAGTTGGAAATATCGTTAAATTGATAAATGGACAAAAAATTCCTGCTGATTTGGTTCTACTTGCGTCCAGTGAACCTCACGCCATGAGTTACATTGAAACTTCGAATCTAGACGGTGAAACTAACTTGAAAATGCGACAAGTATTATTTATTTTTATTATTTATTTTTATTTTATTATTTTTATTTTATTATTATTATTATTATTATTGCAACTATCATTAAGGGCCTTCCTAGAACCTGTCATATTTTAACAATAACTGACCTTGTGAAAATTCGCGGTCACATAGAATGCGAGGTTCCCAATCGACATTTGTATGAATTTTATGGCAATTTGGCATTGGATGGGGAGAAGTAAGTCTAATTTCATCCAATCATATAAATCCTAATCATATCAAAACTAATCATCATTTTAAGTGGTAATTTAAATTTTTGGTAGGAAAATCTCTCTGGGAAATGACCAGTTGCTATTGCGGGGTGCAACGTTGAAAAATACGAAATGGGTATTTGGTAATGAGTTTTGATCTCTCTGATACGAGAATGATTACATGACTGTTGTAGGGATTGTTGTCTACAGTGGCCATGAAACAAAAGTCATGCTCAATAGCACTACGGCTCCATTGAAAAAGTCATCTGTGGAACGAAAGATGAATAGATATGTAATAATTTGATGCTTATTTGGTAGTTTTCAATAAGGAATTGCAGATTTTAGTAACATTCGGAATTTTGGTATTCCTGACTTTAGTAACAACTATTGCCAATATGATATCGACAAACGCCATTAAGGATATAGCATGGTATCTTGGGTTTGAAGGTGAGTGAATGCTTTGCAATTTGCATTAACTACAATATTAATATTTTATTTACGGCTATTTTTAATAATGGTGTTAATAATAATAAACAATTAATAATATTAATTTAATAAAATATTAATAAAAATGATAATAAATAATAATAATTAATAATAATAATCATAATTATTATAATTAAAATATTAATAATAATAATAAGTAACATCAAATATATTTGAATAAAAAATAGTCAATTATTATCTCTTGTATGATGGTCGTGAATTATATAATATTGTGAACTGTTTGTTTTTTTTTAACCAATACTACGTTTATTAAATACAAAACATCTATGTCAAAAATCGTTAATTTTATCGTTAAAAGATCTAGTATAATTCAAGTAATTCAATATTTACAACCTTGTTTCAACTAAAACGTCGATAGAGGGACCCTATTATAAAATGAGCGCTAATACCTTCTATAGTAGCTCCTGGACCTAAAATTCATGTTGATATGGGCCACCTTTTACTGGAAACTGGCCACTGAAATACATTTCCAACGTCATTTTGATAGGGTATCCAATGGTTATATCTTTTATTCGTGCACCTGGTGAGATCCCTTTGAAATTGGCCTCCAATAAATAGCAGCAGATTATTAATAGAATAATAATAATAACAATAATAATTACGAATAATAAATAATAATAATTAAAGAGAACACCAATCCAAAATATATATTCAGCTACAATATATTTCGACTGATTAACAGTCATCGTCTTGAACTTTAAACTATTTAGAACAAATTATTACCTAAACAAATTTCTGCTTTTAAAATTTTAAAACATTTTATCAAAAATTAAAAATTTTGTTTTTTATAAAATCACAAATTTTACAAAATTTTAAAAATTTTAACCACAACTATTTTACACTTCGTTTCATTCTGCATCAAAAAATTGCGTTTATTAATATCAATCAATTCCATCAGACTGTGATCGAAACCTTGAGAGCGAAAATGATGGGCAGTCATTCCAATGTATGTAGTATTACACCTATGACATATAAATTGAAAACCAAATTCCGAACAAAATCTAAGTAGAGCATGACATCAACTTATAAACACAAAATTCAGACAACAATTGTATTCACTGACATTAATCAATTCTTTCAGTCGATAGTTATCAAGAATTTGAGAACAGAGATGAAGAACTTGAAACGTCATCTCCGTTTTCGGATCTTGGTTTTCAATTTATATGTCATGGGTGTAATACCACATACATTGGAATTTCTGCCCGTCATTTCCGCTCTCAAGGTTTCAATTACAGTCGACTGATGGAATTGATTGATAAGCGCAATTTTTTGATGCAGGATGAAACTAAGTGTAAAATAGTTTTGGTAAATTTTTTTAAAATATTTCAATGAAAATTTTATTTAAATTTTATTAAAGTTGCAAGATTTTGAAAATTAAAGTTTTTTAAAATTTGTGATATTTACAAAAAGCAAAATTTTTAATTTTTGATAAAATATTTTGAGAATTTAAAAGCAGAAATTTGTTTAAGTAATAATGATTTGTTCTAAATAATTGAAAATTCAAAGTACCTGAAGATGACTGTTAATCAGTCGAAATATATTGTAGCTGAATATATATTTTGGATTGGTGGTCGCTTTAATTTAGTTCTTTTGCCAATTTGTGTGATTATGTTTAATAATAATAATAATAATAATAATAATAATAATTATAATAAAATCACATTCTTAGTTTTCATTTCATTCCTTCGTCAATTTTTTATGCTAAGCCCAAAGAAAATTGAATTTTTGTCTAGATCTTGACTCGTGAGAAACCAATTATAATTACAATTCAAAATAATAAATGACTTCATATATTATTTATTAATCTATGCCACCCATCTAGGATCCAATTTTGGACTTAATTTTCTAGAGAACTTTATTACGTATCACTCTATCATTCCCATTAGTGTGTCAGTACAACTGGAAATGGCTCGTTTCGGTCAATCCCATTTTATCAACGAAGTAAGATCTTATTTCTATTATCTAACCAATTGTGTTATTTCTAATTGTTTTTTTATAAAATTTTATGCATTTTATTCGTTCATGCGAACATTGATATAAAATGTATATTTTCGCGTAGGTAGAAAATATGTATTAAAATATAAATTTGTATGAGAATTAGTGCTTTTAGATGTTCCATAAAATACACTGGCTAAGCTTGATAATTGTGTTAATTATAGAAATGCATGGTTTAGTTTATTTTTATGGCGAATCTCCATCATCAGTTGAGCTTATTTTTTATAATTCCTGCTTTAGGACATTGAAATGTATGATCCTGATACAAATACCCCTGCAAACGCTAGAACATCTAATCTCAATGAAGAACTAGGACAGGTGAATATATCATTTTTACTTTATTAATATATTAAGATAATCTAATTTATTAACGTAAAACTTTTACACTATTTTATGTTTAGTTTTTTATTTAACAATAAAATACATTTTAATAATAAAATTACTTGATGTGCTTGATTTATAAGTAGAATTTGAGACATTAATTATTTCAGAAAATTTCTACATTTTATATGGGAATTGCAAATATAAATTGCAACTAATTAAAATCAATTAAAAATATTTGTGATCAATATTTGAATTAATGTCAAAATTATAAATGCCTCAGTTTTATTTGATTATAATGGAAAAAAATTGAGGGTATTTGACTATTATTGCATATAACATGTGTATCATATTGAAACAGTGCTGTATGAAATTAGATCAACGCCCCTCCCCGAGAAGAATGAAAACAAACAGTTAACAAATGACTCCTTTCGCATGTTATTAAAACAAATTCAACTAAAACGCATGAAAATATATATTTTTTATAGCTTGTACTGTTTCATGCTAATTATCCCTTTTTATTGACATAATCTGGCACCTCAGGCGCGCATCATTCAATCACCCAATCAAATTTAAATTTCATTTTTTTAAAGTGTTCATTTATTCGCTTCAGAAATGAATTTTTTCCTGTTTAAACTTCTGATTTGAACAGACATAACAAAACTAATTATTTCAGTCTTTAATAATGAATATTTTTTTTGAGGATTTCTGTAAATTTTAATGATTTTGGATGCTAAAAGGTTGATAGACTCATAAATCGTAATAATAATAATAATGGACCTCGATAATATCTATTAAAGGCATTGTAATTCGATTGTAAGCTTGTAATTTCTATAGAAATAATGATTTCTTGCTGAGAACAAGATTAAATTATCTAACACAATAATATAAAGGTTTATGCATCAGATGAACTAGGGAACCAGATTTTCTTTCACCCAATTTCAGGAATATTGATACTGAGAAATTCTTGAATCTTTTTGGTGATGTCTTGTTAGAAAATAAATGAAGCCATTTTGTGACTTGCTTTATCTTCAGTAGAAATATAATAAAAACCGCGTGAAATATGGAGTTTTAATTTATTGCTGGCATCCTTTATAAAGTTTGACAAAATCAATACTCTGTGAAATATCAATAATATTGATCTATATTTTGAAAAGAACTTGAAATGGTTATGAAATTTGAACTTTATAAAAATATATATATCATAAAATCCAACCCTTTCTTAGACAGCTCGTAGCATTTGTTCTCTAAATTCATCATTTAATGTTTCCATATTTTCATGTCTAAAATACATATACTAAAGAATTATTCTTTAAAAATCCTCAAATGTGCATTTATTGACTTATCAATTAGATCAATCATTATTGCGATATTATCCTTTAAGATAAGATATATATTCTCGGACAAAACCGGCACTCTAACAAGAAATATCATGGAATTCAAACAGTGCTCTATTGGAGGAATCATATATGGGTAATGCTTATGATATGGGAAATGTTTTATCAATTATTTACTTGTAATATTGTGAATGTGAGTCCTTCCTTTTCGGATATTAATATGCTTTTATCCTGCTACAATTTACTGGAAAATAACTTTATATATATATATATATATATAATCATACACCAATCAAAAGCATAATTCTTTTATATGCATATTTTATATGTATAAATATTATAATACGCTTTAGTGAATAATAACATTTTATATGAAATTTGCATACAAATTGTTTTTTAAATAGACAATAAACAAAATTAACATTTCAGTCTGTTCATTATTGGGTTGCTATTTTGAATATATTGTTACATTAACTGATAAACTGTATTACTATTACTATTATTATTATTTATTATTATTATTATTATTATTATTATTATTATTATTATTATTATTATTATTATTATTATTATTATTATTATTATTTTTATTGTTGTTGTTGTTATTATAATTCTATTAATAATTTGCTGCTATTTATTGTAATAGTAAGGGAGCAGGTGACACGCTTTCAGTACAGAAAGACACAAATTTATTGGAAAAACTAAAATACGGTGATTCTGAAGTAGATATGTTTTTCAAAGCATTGGCAGTTTGCCATACAGTAGTTCCAGATAAAGAAGATAATGAAATAATATATCAAGCTTCTAGTCCAGGTTTGCAAGTTACATAGATGTGTTTCAAGAACTTAAAATTTCTTCCTTAGACGAATCTGCTCTCGTAAAAGCAGCGAAAGAAATGGGATATATATTTCACACCAGAACGCCCGACGGAATTAAAATTTTGATAGTAAATTGAATTTTAACTGAAATACGAATTTGAAATTATGTTAACAGAACAACGAAAATTATGAGTATAAAGTGTTGAATGTTCTCGAGTTTACTAGTTTACGCAAGAGGATGTCCGTCATAGTTAAAACTCCAGATTCGAAAATAGTTCTTTTCACTAAAGGAGCTGTAAGTTTTGACTGTTATCTTGCTTACTATGATTTATATAAGGCTTTATATATAGGTTTACCTAACCGTATTTATTCCCATCTAATTTTGTATGATTTTAGCAATTCTGACTTGTCATAAATGATTTCTCATTATATTTTAAATTTATAGAAAATTATAATAATAAATAAAACGGTATTCTTTTGAAACCGAGAAAATAAATTGACTGCTTATTGAAAAAGTTGTGAAAAGCTGTCGAGATTTCGTTGAAATAAAATCCTAATGCAGAATCGGTGCTTTTTCAATACCAAATAAATAATAATAATAATGATGATAATAATAATTATAATAATAATAATAATAATAATAATAATAATAATAATAATAATAATAATAATAATAATAATAACAATAATAACAATAATAATAATAATAATATAAACATATAAAAACATATATAAACATACAGCTATATTATTTCAATAATTATAATGATTGCAATCGAATATTTAATCAGTGATATTTTTTAGCTTTTCTAAGCCGATCTCAATACTTGTATTTGTACATTGTAGTAGATATTGCATGTTAATAAGTTAATAATAATATCACAAAATGGCTTGTCATAAATAATTTCAGTTGTATATATCAGTTGTTAGTCAACTGGGAATATCATCATCTCGATATGCTTCTAGGCTACATCATAAATCTTCTGATATTTATTACTTAATCTCTGTTCCTAGTTAATTTGATTGAGATCAGCCATTTACTAATTCAACTTATATATTTCTACATTTGCAAATTTGTCTCAGCATATAAAAAGTTTAATTTCACGTGGAGCTCAAAATAGTAAAATTTGCGTTTCACAAATTATGCATTAATTTCGGGATTCATTGTTATGTATTCGAATTATTTTGCTTTCAATATTCCATCAAATTTAGGATAATGTAATTTATGAACGTCTTTCACCTGCTTCCAAAAATGGGAAACTTACACTTGACAACTTGAAGGAATTTGCAAAAATTGGTATTGTGAATGATAATTATCCGTTTAAGAGAATATGATGTATGTTTGATCAGGTTTACGAACTTTATGCATTGCATATGCAGAAATAGATTCTAATAAATATGAGAAATGGAAGAAAGAATTCCTTGAAGCGAGTGTTTCTATTGAAAACCGAGAGAATAAATTGGCTGCAGTTGCGGAAAAGATTGAAAAAGTTAGTCAAAACCTGTCGAAGTTTCGTTGAAATAACATGTTAATACAGAATTTAATATTGATCGGTGCTTCAGCAATTGAGGACAAGCTCCAAGACCAAGTGCCAGAGACTATATCAAATCTTGCAAAAGCCGGTATCAAAATATGGGTTCTCACTGGAGATAAGCAAGAAACTGCAGTCAATATCGGTATTATCTATAGGGAAATTTATTTCTAAACTCTCAATATCTGTTTGCTATAATCAGGCTATTCCTGTCAATTGCTGACACAAAATATGAGTCTCTGTATTCTGGATTCAGATTCACTTGACAAAACCAGAACGCAATTAATTGAGGTCAGGCAAGGATTTGGAGAAAATCTTGGAAAGGAAAATGATATTGGACTCGTTGTCAATGGAGATGTTGGTTTCCCCCTTCATTTTAATTTACCTTTATTTACATTTTAGACTCTCAAATTCGCATTAGACTTTCAATGCCGCGATGATTTCCTACAAATTGCATTATCATGCAAAGCTGTCATTTGCTGCAGGTTAATTTTTTATTTTATTTTCTGCATATACTGTTATATATTATTTATGTTGAATGACAACACAACATTTCTGGCATGATATTTATTTATGTTTTGTTAATACTTAATATCATTATTATAATTTATTATTTATATATAAGTGACATAATATTTTCTACAAAATTTGATTATGAATCAGATTTATTTATGGTATTCACGAATTTTCACTTGTTAAAATAAAAGAATTTGTACTTGAAATCAATTATATTGAAATCAATTAAAAACATTTATGATCAATATCTGCATTAATGTAAAAATTGTAAACGCCTCATTTTTATTTGCGTATAGAGCAATAAATTGTAACCGGATTACGCAATATCATTTCTCTCTGGCTGACGAAGGTTTTAGATGCCAAATTATTGATGACTTGGAAAAGGAGTTAATAGATTTCAATATTTTTTTGTAGAGTAAGCCCGTCTCAAAAAGCTGAAGTTGTAACGCTGGTGAAATCAAATATTAAAGATGCAATAACACTTGCAATAGGAGATGGAGCTAATGACGTAGGAATGATCCAGGTTTATTTGCGTGCAATTTAATCATTGTCGTTTTTAATAATTTCAAAATTTGGGCAGGCGGCGCACGTAGGCATTGGTATCAGCGGCTTGGAAGGCCAACAAGCCGCATGTAATTCCGACTACGCTATCGCACAATTTAGATTTCTTAATCGTCTTTTACTGGTCCACGGAGCATGGAATTACAATCGGATTGCAAAGCTAATTCTTTATTCCTTTTATAAAAATGTATGTTTCTTTATGATACAATTTTGGTTTGCAACTGAAAGTAGCTTTTCTGGTCAAATTATTTTCGAGCGCTGGTCGATCGCATTTTACAATGTGGTAAGTTTTGCACAAAATACTGACACGGAGATAATAATATGTTTTCCACCTTAGATATTTACCGCTGCCCCTCCTTTAGCTTTAGGAATATTTGATCGAAGTTGTAGCTCGAAAATATTATTAAAATATCCTCGGCTCTACCGAGAAATTCAACACAGCTCAACTTTCGATCTCAAAGTGATATTCATATAGATATTTGTATGGAATTAGTATTTTTCAGGTTTTTCTGACATGGATTCTTTATTCTATATTTCATTCTGCGATTCTATTTTGGTTGCCAGTTTATATCAATAATCACGGTAAATTTTGAATTGATTTAGATAAATAAATGACATTAGATAAATAAATGAATAATAATAATAATCGATAGCGGAATCATTAAAATCAAAACTAAATAAATAAATTTACGCAATAAATGAAATATTAAAAATTTAGACCTAAAATACGTCCTGACCATTTAAAAATAAAAACAAAATTTAGCCTTCATTGATTGACCTTTTTCAACTGTTTCATATTTTTATATCTCAAATTCCCAAATTTTATTTGCCAATATGCAAAAAATTTAATAGATCCGAATAACTGTGATATAAAAATATGAAATATTTCAGGTCGAAATATTAGATATTTAGTCGTAGAGCATATAATTCTATGGATATCTGATATAAGAAACAATAATATGTTCCTTTATGATAAAATAATACAATATTGAAAAGTTTCAAAAATCATTTATTTGAGAATCAATAAAAATAATAAATAAATCAATCCACTATTAAAAACATTGATCTGTAGTTCGAATGAAGATGAATGAATTTTTTAAAAAAATTACTTGTTAAAATTAACTACTAAGCGGCATACGGTACTTTTATGTGACAAATAATGTAATTTATATTTATAATATAGGTATATATACTAGTTGTTATTCATATGAACATTTACATACTTTGAGTATATTAGAGCTTGTATTTTGTTTGTGATTTACTTGTGCTTTTACTTTCTGACTTTATACAGTAACAGTTGTTATTCATTCGAACAAATTACCTAACTTCGCGTGTATGTATGCCATATAATATAATTTATTGGTTTTTGATTATATTATGAGAGTCGTTACTCCGTTGATACAGTTGTATGAAAAATATAAGTTAACATAATGATAAAATAACAGAAATTTATCTCGCACTCCTAACCATAAAATAACTCGTATATATTTCAATTTTAAGAAAAGTAATTCCAACATAAAATACCAAAAAATATTTAATGAGAAATTTGAAAATGATTGAGAAATGAAATCACATTGCAAATATTGAAATTACAAATGAAATTCAAGCGCATAGCCCGGTGTACCTTAATGACCGACATTTTAGGTGAGCTTGCAATTAGTCTGTAGGCATAAGTTGCACCGAAACACGCATCACACTTTTTTTTAATTAGCAAATAAATTCACTTGTTTTTTGTTTTAGATATCCTTTTCAGAAATGGTCAAACGGGAAGCTTGTTCTATTTAGGAAACTGTATTTATGCGGTATTTTTTGCAGTTGGGGTCATATAACATTTTGACACTATTTCTAGTATGTTGTTGTTACTGTATCACTGAAGGCAGGCCTAGAGCTCAGAGTTTGGACATGGCCATCGCATTTAGCTATATCGGGAAGTGTTGTGGCGTGGTTTGTCTATTTCATAATCTACTCACATTTGTTTCAATTAACCGGATTATCAGTTAGCATGGCTCTAATGGTTCCTTACTTTAATTCTTTTGAACTTCGAGCTTTTCTGTTTCAGTATCAAGCTGTATTCAGTAGTGGAACATTCTGGCTCGGTCTGATTTTAATTCCTTCAGTTGCCTTATGCCTTGATATCGTCTGTAAAGCGTAACCTACATTTCTTTATCTTGATTACTTTTGATTACCATTTATAACAGTATAAACATAACGCCATTTGAATCGCTCCGGAAAATTGTAATGGAAAGGGAAAAGAGAAAAATTATTCCTATTGACATCAAAAGAAAGTTCGTTTATGCAATTTGTTTTAGTTTTATTGAACCTGATTTTGAATAGATATTACAATCCCTTCCGTTCCCGATATGCTAAACTTGGCGGACCAACAACATTAACAATCGTGGATGATAATAATCGTAAGATTTTAATTTAATTTTATAAAAATGTATTTGCACATCTTTTGATGGTTGCCAGATTGCAATTTCAATATATAAACCGCTCGCGTAAATCACTAAATTCCGTAAAAATAGAAAGTCTACCAATTTGTGAAGGTGAAAAATGGTGGTTAGGGTTGATGTGACGAGTAGCATGATATGAGCCCGTCAGATAAATATTAAGCTAAATTTTTTTTAAAGTAGGTCAAAGTTTTAGGGTCAAGGTCATCTTAAGGTAAAAAAGCAGGTCAAGGTCGTATCAATGTCAAATTTTACGGCCAAGGTCATTTAAAGGCCAAAAAGTAAGTGAAGGTCAAATTAAGAGTATAAATTAATATAAATATTTAAATTTATATGAAATTTCCATTTGCAAGCAACCCTGTGCTATCAGAAATGTCCTTGTCACTTAAACCTTATTTATACCTAAAATACGTAATAATGTTTATTTGATTTTAGCTTCAAAGATTTTTTTCACCTGGTAAATTTCCTTGGTCCATTTAAAACATTATTTATTAAAATAATTCTTTGTTTTCAGGATTTAAATCTTAATTTAATAATTTAATCTATTTCAATTGTGATAGGCAAACAACAATAATTTGATAAAGATAGTGTAAGACAAGAAATTAAACTATTTTAACACAAAGGCTTTGACGTGATTGAATGTTCCGATGCACTCATTTTCAGTTATTCTCGACGTTGTCGACATACGACATAATAGTTCAAATCATCGCATAATTTGATTATTAATTTCCACTTTGAAAACCTCTTCAATTGAACTCAGTTGAGGACTATACGGCGACAAAATATCAATTCACGGCCTTGCGGTAAAAACAGAATTTCTTGATCTGATATTTTCTGAGTTTTGTTCCAATAAGATTTGTTTCACACTTTCGTCTTGTCGACCCACTTAGTCCAAACCCGTCAAAAAATCACAGGTTACTCATCAAGGATTTTTCCGCAAAATTAAATCTTGCTTTAATGTTACCGCCTGGAACTGGAACCTCTCTCTTATACTGGCCGTTAAGTCCTTGGGGATTTAATTAAATTTGAAAAACGATTATAATTAATTTGATATAATTTCCCAAATTGAATTTGTGCAGTAAATCCAAATTCAAAATACAGTAACAGTGCTAATATTGATTATTTATAAAATTAGTGACAGGAAAACTTGCTCACTTGTATTTTGTAATATTTAACCGCAAGCTGCGAGTCTCAAGTTAGTAATTATTGATATATTGATGATGCTGGCTGGTGCTATTGACTGTGAGCATTGTGACTATTATATCTATCGATTGATTCATATACATATATGTTAATGATTTATGATTTTGATAATGATTTTTTCCTATTGATTGGATTAATCTCTCTCTCTACCTCTAGGTGGTTACGCATTTTCTCAAGAGGAGCACGGCGTTGTTAGCCAATCACAATTGATACGAGAGTACAACTCAACAATAAAGAAACCAGAAGGAAATAAATAGCGAATGAATATACGCAATAAATATTACCAGATACACAATTGTAATTAAGCGATCTATTTTCTACCCTTCTCAAGGGATAATATCTTTCTTTTTGTTGATTTTATATCATGTTTTTAATATATACATTTGTTGGTCTTTCAATGTTGTTAGACAAATTATGATTATTCATTATTATTTTTTATTTGATTTCATTCTTCAACATGAAGGCTATAATCTGTCATTTCTGATTGGAAAAGCTGATGCTTACAAAGCTTGAGCATACATTAAATCATAGATCTGATCAACTGTAGTAAATGACGTTAGACATTTGATCTCATTTAACCAAATGATAGCATTTGACGTAATGCCCGTAATCTCAGCACTTGAAATATTAATTTTGTAAATCCTTGATAAAGCGACTATTGCAGTTTGGTAATAGTAGTAGATTACATTATCTTCTGCATCTTTAACGGCATCCAGGCAAAAAATTAAATAGCACAAAGGCAAATGGTAATGTTTCGTAGGTAGCATATTGATGAACAAGGTTTTCCACACTCTTCTCTAGTCTGTTGGGAAATAAGCTTGCCCATATCACTTTTAAATCATTCCAATACAATTCATAAATTTCCTGAATAAAACTACTGAAAGCATTTTGAATTTAAGTGTGTCATTATTTCCATCATGATCACTTCTCGCTGTTTCAAAATCGATTCACCACCGAGATTGAAGTTTTGATGTGACTAATGTTGGATATATCATTGTCAACAGAAGCGATTTTACTGTTTTCAACGTCATCAGACATTGCTAGTGATTTTTTCATCTTTAATACAAGAAATTAGGGCTTCTTCGTTGGATGATGCTTTGAGAGTTAAAGGGTCAACAAATCTTCTTTTTATCTGCATTAAGGTCCATTTTAACCTTTCTTATTTTTTATAAATAGGGAATTTGGTTCCAGAAATGAAAAAACCCACTCAACCGAAATAAAAAATTACCTAAATATTTTTTTAATTAATATAGCGAGAATAATTAAATTAAAAATAAGGAAATTGATTAAATTAAACTTAGAATTAAAGAGAACACCAATCCAAAATATATAGCTACAATATATTTCGACTGATCAACAGTCATCGTCAGGTACTTCATCTTGAACTTTAAACTATTTAGAACAAATCATTATTACTTAAACAAATTTCTGTTTTAAATTCTCAAAACATTTTATCAAAAATTAAAAATTTTGCTTTTTTAAAATCAAAAATTTAAAAAACTTTATAACATAATTTATACATGACACATAAATTGACAATCAAGATCAGAACAAAATCTAAGTAGGACTTGAAATCCACTCATAAACACAAAATTCAGACAACAATTGTATTGACTAGTATTAATCAATTTTTTCGGTCGACAGTTATCAAGAACTTGAGAACATAGATGACGGGCAGTCATTGCAATGTATGTGGCATTGCACCCATAACATAAATATTAATAATCAAGACCTGAATACAATCTAAGTAAGATTTGAAATCTATCAATAAACACGATGATGATCCTATAATCCAAAACACAATCCCAAAAACCAACCTCACCATTTAAATTAAACACAGCTAATTCAATCATTGATAGATATCATATAAATACTATTACTCCTTATTGTTGTCATTAAACGAAGGGTTGCTTCCAATCAGTCCAGAAGCTGTTGAGTTGTTGGATGAGTCAGTAGACTCAATTTCTCGAGGGGTTCGATATCATGATTATTGGGGTCTTGCAATTAAAAAGGAAGAGTGGTCAAGCCTTAAAGAAGTTTTTTATTAATGAAAAAAATAAGTTTTATTAACAATCATCGTTAAAGTTTTATTATAAGAATATATCAATCTTCACCCAATGAATAAGATGAGGTTAACAATTAAATATGAAAAATTTATATTATATAATAAAGAACTAAGAAAATTAATTTGAAGAAACTCTGAGCGAAAAAAGTAGTAAAAGAAAATGACGAAAAATAATACCGAAATACAGAAGCATGAAGAGCGTAACATAAAAGCAAAGGAACAAAACCAAATTAGAAATAATTAGAAGATATCCAGTACGAAATAAGCAGGAAATCAAATATATATTTCGTTGTTAACGAGGATATAACATATTTAAATTAATATAAGTTTCAAAATCATTGTATGGATTTAAATTTAAAGATTTTTGTTTATAAATTGTAGTTGTTTGATTAATCGGATTTGACTTGAGAATATTTGAATTTGTTAAATACAATTTAATTATTGTTATTTATTTTATTTACTAAATCTATCAGTTTCCGATTAGTAAAGCGATTATTAGGCTTTCAGAAGAATAAGCGTGTGATAAAATATAATCAATACACCAAACTTCACTGAAATACACCTATAATATAAGAAAAAAATCAATAAACTTATAATATAGAAACATACACACTCACTTTGATCTAATTCTTATTAAGTTCAATGAGATAAACTCTACATCAGAAGTGGGGAACGTGTGATCTTGAAGTTGTATACAGCCTCCGTGAGTTTTTCTTGTGTAAGTTTCATAAAAGCTAATTTATAATTATATAAATTACGACAATTTGAAAGGTAATAAAGTAAAATAAAAAGTTGTATGATAGCTACGAATTGTATATTTTAAATGTTAGAATGGTACCTACTGCAAAAGGTAATATGGGCTTAACACGAACGAAGTTGTACGTATTTCCATCTAATGAGCATAACATGAATTGGATTCCTGCAACTCTAGCGGTCTTTCATAGCCTGAAATTTACGAACCATTCCTTTCCAGGACCACTCATCATTTTTCTGTGTGTTTTGAAGGTGGCGATCTGTAGTTGACTGTGTGCTTGTAAATTTATAGATTTTATCATTTTTCTACATTCAATGAACATTTATTTTATTTAATTTTTAATAGAATATTTCTTATTGAAAATGTTCAATTTTTTGGTTAAATCTTTATGTTATATTTTTATGTTAATTTCGTGCGGATCTTGATGCATATCTGTTATTATTTTAATTTACTTTTGTGTTTTTGATTTTATATTTAATTACCTTTTCTCATATTTTAGGGTAGTTTACTTGATATTAATAGATCTGATTTTAAATTTGCGTTGTGTTTGCGTGTAATTTCCGACTCATTTAAACAAAACCTTGTATTGGCCCAACAATTACTTCAAAATAAATTAAACTATATTGAATTAATACCAAAAATAAAATAAATTATTTTCTGATTATTCATAAAAATCAATAATAATAATTATAAAATTGTGAAACAAATGTAATATTTACGAGCTTTCATATGATTTAATTTTCTAATAAAGTTTTAAAAAATAACTTAGTCGTCATCTCAAAAATGGCTGAAATACGTTATATTTTTAAAAATATATATTCAATAAGTTGATTTTCATATCAACTTATATTTTAGAGAATTTATCTCATTTATTAAATTTAAATCAGTTTCTCACTTCTGATTAATCATGACTGACATAATGCCTGTGTATGTGCAAAACATTTTTTTTTATAGGAATTTATCAAATTATTAATTTTCAAATGAAAGTGTTTTAAATTTATAAATAAATTTATTTTACATGTAAGCAATATAGATTTATTTTATTTTTCGACATTTTTGAAATAAAATTTTTACAATTTCCTTTTTAATTTATAATGGTTCAAAAAAGAAATATTGAAAATAAAAAAACTTAAAAAATTTTAATTTAATTTATTTTTTGTGCCAAATCACTTTCTTTTGTTTAAAATTATAATAAAAATTAAAATTTATTTTTAAAGTTTGTGATTAGTGATGCCGAATGATAAGAAATCAGTTCCAGATAATGCAGATCTCCAGGTAAATTTCTGAGGAACCTAACATCTGCATTATACGAGGGTCAAGTGTATTCTGTTTGTGATCCGTTAATGTAAAATTGAACCGAAGAGGTACCAGCATCAGTTATTGAATTCATTGTGGAAATATCTTCAAATGAACCATGTTCAATCAATGCTTGAGGGGATGGTCTATCACAAATACAATTCAGATATAACACTAATCATTTTTCAAACATAGTTCTGAATCCTCTCATTCTTTTGTTTATTTGTTTCTTCATATTTTTTCTACGTTTAAGTGTTCCTATTTTTTGTTCATTTTCACGATTAAATACGTAAGTTACTTTATTAATAACACTAGAAAAACTTTACATTACACTATGTAAAGCTTCTTTAATTTCAGATATTGCATTTGATTTTAAATCAGGTAAAAAATCAGAATTATTATTTAAAACGTCATAAGTGGTTTTCATGCCAAAATTCCCTATACGTATAAGAATAGGTAATGCAAATCTACCTACTGTTTTTAACCAACCGGTTCCATATGGTTTACCCATAAAATATGGTAGTTCTCCACCAGATTGACTACTACTTTAAAAATTTACAATGTCAGGATTGATAATTTATTTTACAAAAATTTAATGTAAAAAACTTTTAACTTCTTTACCAAATATCTATTTTCCATTATTGTCATAAATATTGATTTCTATATTGTTTATATATGAAGATGAAACAGGTAAATACATGGGTTTTTCTCAATAATTTGAATTATATCACCATTTTTGTTTTTCTACCCATACACATTTCAATAGAGGCACAAAAACATCGCCGACAAGAATAGGTTCAATGATACTTGTGTAGATCATCATTTGATTACTTTTCAAAGTTTCTGGTAAATCCAACAATAACATTTTCTGAATATTTTTCTTCACTTTATCCCAAAATTTGAGCCAAAAATTTACTAAATTTAACTTTACTGACATCATCTTCCAATTCAATTTTGATTAATCTTCTTTGTTCAATTTCACAAGATTTAAATGGACGTGGAAAAAACTCATTAATTGATTATTTATTTGTGATAATTTAGAAATGATTAAATTTATCTGTACACTAGACGTCATAAAAATAATAGTTAATTGAATTGTATCAAATTTTATTTTACGAATATTTGGAGGAATTTTAATTTGATTCAAATTGTCAACAAAATTTACTTTTTTATATAATCCTAATTTTTGAGCTTCTGCAATACTGACAAATGAAATTTTAAATAGAAAATATTAACAATTAATATTTAAAGTATTTCCATCAATATATACTAGATAAAATGTCTAATCGTGGTTAATTGTATATTCATTATTGGATTCGTGACAGTTGATAATAAGATAGATCAATTTTACAATAGAATTTTAAGCGTAATTTTTTAAGTTATAATTTTTCTTGTAATGTTAGGTGTTATTTTTTTTTAAGTCAAAATTTTATACATGTTTTTAAAGTTAATTTTTGTATTTTAATTTTTAATGTAAAATTTTTGTAGTATAATTTTTAAAGTAAAATTTTTTAAAGCAATCTAGAGTTAACAAAATAATATATTATTATTATTAATAATAATAATAATAATAATAATAATAATAATAATAATAATAATTCAATCAATTAAAAACCTAATAAAAAATTGATTCTCAACAAATAAACACATAAAAAGAAACACATAAAATAAACACGTAAAAAGATCAAATTAGAAATTTATTTAATTTACATCGTCACAAATCATCTTATAATATGGTCTTCTTAGTTTTGCCAACAAAATATGGACAAATTCTTTCTTCTTGTAGTATCTGCAGCATATGCGTCTAAATGGACAAGTCAACATTGAGGGATCTGCACAAATAATGCAGTCACCTAGACATTTCAAACCAGATCCTTCAACCTATTCGTAATGCATCCGTACAATTTCTTCGATGTTGATTCTTGTCATTTGATAAATCCGTGTTGCTAAAAATTCAGGAGCACAAAAACGAAAGCTTGTTCTTCATATTCGGAAAGAGCACTTCCATCTTCATCAGAATTGTTTCAAATTCTTCTTGCTCGTCGATAATTTTTAATTTTTACAATCGTCAGAATTCAATGTATCTAAACACAATCAGTGCTTAATAAATAATCTAGTATTTCTTCGTCAGTATTAAGATTATTAATTTTAAGTTTTATAAAATTAAATATTTCTTATACTAGAGTGTTGTATTCCAGATTTTTTATCCCCATGACAACGACTTTTCCACTTGCAAATACATTCACACAAAGCGGATTATACTTGGCAAGTCTTAATGCTTTAAACAGTTCCGGTTCGTAAATGTTTTCTGTTTTGGTAGACAATTCGTACAAGTGGATTCGACAACCCATGTCAATGTACAAAGATAATGATCGAATTTGTAAATCTTGAATCTGATATTTGAGATCCCCTTCCTGTAATGGTCTCTTGCAATCCATTATCCTGCATTTTCCACTCTTGAAGAATAAGATGGGATATTTTCCGCTTCTATCCACTAGATGTTGATTTTTTCCGTCTGGGAACTTCATTCCAGAGACTTTACATCTTCCTCTATAATTAATATTACTAATCATTTTCTGCTATCTATCAAATTATAAAAAAATTAAATTAAATTAAATTAAATTGAATTAAGAAATGATGCAGTATATCAAATTGTAGGACCTAGTGGGAGCGGAAAAACTTTATTGTATGTAATTTATTGCAGTCAAACATGTTCAAATCAAAATTCAAAAAAAATATATTGGCATTTTGGCGCAGACGAAGAACATTGATTGACACAAAATCAGTTTTGTAAATTGAAAATGACAATAGTTAATGGATTTGATAAAAAATGGTCGTCTAGGTTACGTCGAGGCGATGTATTAATTATAGATGATTTATATCAAGAAGCAAACAAGGAAAAAGATTTCAATAACTTGTTCACAAAAATCAGTAGACATTGTAGAGTTACTGTTATTTTCATAACACAAAATTTATTTCATCAAGGATGAAGTCATCGAACTCGTAATTTAAATGTTCAATACCAGTTATTTTCAAAAGTCCGCGCGATCAAACGATTATCGATTTTTTAGCCAGACAAGCTAATCCGAACAATAGAAAATTTTTAATTGAATCATTCCAAGATGCTACAAGTGTTCCCCAAGGATATTTATTCTTTGACTTTACACAAGAATGCAGTGACGATTTACCTATCCGAACAGATATTTTTAATGAAAAAGATGTTACTATTTATAAACAAAATTGAAAACAATAAATCAAATCAATTATGTCATTTAAAAAAGTACTTGTCAAAAACTAAATTCAGTTCAAAAAAGTTATTCGTAAACCCAAATCAAAAGTAAAGAAGATTCTAAAAAAAATTTAAAGAAGAATTTAAAGAAAAAGAAGTGGATAAAATTATAAACAATAACAATTGATTGAAAATAGTAAACTAGAAATTTAAACACAGTCTACCATATTTCAATGCATTGGTAAAGGCTCAAAATAATAAAAGAATAGCAATTTTACAAGCTTTCCCTCAATTTGTTATTTACGATTTGCTTGAAGTGATTGTAAATATAGTTCGAGGTAATGTAAATATTAGTAAAACTAATAGAGTGATATTACAAAGACATAAGAAATCATTTTTATTTTTGGTATACACTAAAAATAGACGTTTAATGAAAAGAATAATGCATTAACAAAAGGTTGGATTCTTGGGTACATTAATTCCAATAGTTTTATCGGTAATTAGTGCAATTTTATCATTAAGATCTTAATGGTTTTACAACACTCTAAACCGATAAAGTCGATTTAAATATTTTAACATCTTGTTGTAATAATGAAGGAACCATTAACCAAAAATCAACTCAAAACAATTCGGACAAACCCAAAAGATCCAGATGGTTTTGATGGTGTAAAATATTAACAAAAAGAGTGATTAATTCTAAAAAAGAGACTCAAAAATGGTTATCAGACCAACTAGCATACAGTTTAAATAAACCAATGTTGAAAAGATTCCCAACCAGATCATGCAAAACAAGAGGAATCAATGATTCGTGGCAAATGGACTTGATGGAAATGATACCTTATTCGAGAATTAACAAGGGGTACAAATATATTTTAACTTGTATTGATGTTTTCAGTAGATATGCTCGTGTTATTCCAACAAAAACTAAATCTGCTAATGAAATGGCCATTGCAATTAAAAAATTGTTTAAAGATGGTCAACCTCGTAATTTACAAACTGATTTGGGTAAGAAATTTTATTAATTTAAATAAATTTAATTTATTTTAGGTTAAGAATTTTATAATAGCAAAGTAAAAGAAGTTATCAAAGCCAATAAGTTACGAAGAAAAATCGAAATTTGAAAAATATTTTGAAGATATATTATTCATAAACACCTTATCAGAATTACAAGGTCATTTGTTGTCATTTAATCCTTCTCCTTTTAAAGAATTGATAATTCAAAATAATGAATTGGTCAAAATAACACTTGCAGATGAAATTTCAAATATATCTTTTGACACAAATTTAGCAAAATCTTTGGGATTAAAATTTTCAAACTTTACAGAAAAAAATATAATAGGCACTAAAATTCCTAAATTATTACATCATCATCAACAAATGTTCATTTATTCAAATATTATTGAGCTAATAAATGTTGGCGATGTTAGAGTTCCACTATTAAAATCTATTTGGATTAAAAAATACGATCAAAAAGAAATTGTTCAATTAGAAATGAAGAACCCAATGTACATTCCAGTATCGTATTCAACTATAAACATCATTGAAATTAATATTCGAGATGATAGTGGGAAATTAATAAAATTTAGCAAAGATACCAAAACACATTTATCGTTACATTTAAGAAAAATAAATGAATAAAAAAGATTTTTACGTGAATTTGCAGTAATAGTTGTCCACTTACATTTCCAAATAATGAAGCTGGAAAGTTTAATGTTGAATTTCCAAATCAAATTTACTTGGGTGGGGATTGGGAAGTTGCTTTGACTGAATTCACTTTTGTGTACAATAATTTTCCTTTTTATAACAACTCTAATATTAAATATAGTAAAAGTACATTACATACTAGTTATGAATATTTTAATTATATTGAAGGAAACTATACAATTAGTCACAACTCTACATTTTATCTGATATATATTGACAATAAAATTTTGAATAATAATTGTAAATATTTTCCATTCAAAGTAACATTTGATAGTATTGAAGAAGCTAACTGCTTGGGATTTAATAAAAAAGAAGTATATTATAATGATGAATTGAATCAGATATGTATAACAAATAAGAAAATAAAATTTGATACTATACGATTAACTATAACTTATTGTTATGATGTAGAGTATACTGAGACATTTAAAGAAAATTTATTCATTACTGAATTTTCACATATCATTGATCAGTTAATGACATCTTATCCACGTCCGTTCAAATCTTGTGAAATTAAACAAGGTCAACTTGTTAAAATTGAATTGGAAGATGATGCTAGTAGTGTTAAATTTAGTAAACCTTTGGCTCTTAGTTTGGGATTAAGCGAAGAATCCTATAGTGAAAAGATCTTTGTTGGATCTAGTTTACCTACAATAATGCAAAGAAATATACAAATGATGATTTATACAAATATTATTGAACCAATTCTTGTGGGTGAATTAAGTGTTCCTCTTCTAAAATATGTTTGGATAGAAAAACATAAAAAAACGATCTAGTTCAATTCAATGAGAAAAATCCTCGTATATAAACAATATAGAAATCAATATTCGTGATGACAGTGGAAAATATATATTTGGTAAACAAGATAAACCTTACTTGACATTACATTTCCGTAAATTAAATGAGTAATCCAGACATTGTGAACTTTTATAGCTCCCATCAAAATGGTGGGGGTTTACCATATTTTGTAGGTAAACAGTACGGATCTGGTTGGTTAAAAACAATTGGGCTATTTGCACTATCTATTCTTAAACGTATTGGAAATTTTGGTATGACAATTGCTATTGATGTAATAAATAATAATGCTCAAATCTTACCTGCTTTAAACTCCAATGCAATATCTGAAATTAAAGATTCTATACGTGCTGCTAATGAACACTTGCCTTCTGTTATTAACAAAGTTTCTGATGTATTTAATAAAGAACTAAAAGGAGGAACAATTAAACGTTGAAAACTTAGCAAGAAACATATGAACAACAGAATGAAAGCGCAAATCTGAATTATGCATCTTTGATAGACCATCTTCTCAAGCAGTAATTGAAAATGGTTCTTTTGAAGATATTTATCATGTAAATTCAATTACAGATCCAGGAAACACTTCAATCCAATTTTACACCAATAGCTTTCAAACAAAATACTTGGATTTGAACGATACATTACTCTACATTCAAATGAAAGTTGTAAATAGAAATGGGGAAAATTTATCTAATGAATCATATGTTACTGCAAACAATTTCTTTTTCCAAACTCTTTTTAAAGATGTTGAAGTAATTTTTAATTCTACTAAAATTAAAGGAAGTAACTATGTGATCGACACAAGGCAATGATTGAAACTATTATTAATTACAATCACGATGGGTTATGAAGAAAATGACGCAAAAATAAAAATTTGGATTTCAAAATCAAAACCAATCAGTGTTTGTTCCCCACTTCAATTAAATTTCTTTGATCAACCAAAATATTTATTACCCGATGTTAGTGTTCAAATTAAATTAATATGATCCAATAGTGAAAGAAGTTTAACACGTACAAAATTAATTCCACAAATAATATTATTAGATGAAAAGTTAATGGTTAGAAGAGTTCGTGTTGAACCGTCGGTTTTAGCTGGTCATCAAATTGAGCTTGCTAATAGAAATGCAATTTATCCAATGAAAAGTAAGGAAGTTGTTCAATTTTCATTGCCAATGGGTTCTTCTTCATTTTAAAAGGAGCAAATATTTGGGGATAGACGACTACCGAATTTTATTCTTGTTGCTTTCCAAAGGAATGAAACATATGGAGGATCATATTTGGAAATATTTTCAATATTTGAACACTTTAATGTCAAGTCTTTAACATTAAGTAAATGAAATGATTATCGTGAAAAATATAGTCAAGATTTTGCTAATGATAATTATAGTTCTAGTTATATGCAAAGTATTGCTAGGAATATGGGTTATCTTAATAAAAATATGAATTGGGGTATTACCATATCAGACTTTAAAAATAAATATCCCTTTTTACATTTTTATTGACTCCTGATTTTGATCTAAATCAAAGTCAGCTACCTCAAAGTGGAAATTTACTATGGGATATAAAATTTGAAAATCCATTAACTGAATCTGTATCAGTACTTGTATACGGAGTTTTTGAAAAAGAGATTGAAATCACATCAAGCCGTACAGTACTTGTTTGAACAATCTTGTTCGACAAGCATCTTTAGTTTGAACAAACACCTAACTATAAATCAAAGTATTATTAGTTATAGTTAAAAATGAAGTAAGTAATTTAATTAATTATTTAATTTAATTAATTTTAGTTCTATTCAAATACAAACTATTGCTAGAAAACTAATGGGGAAAAATTTCATTGGTGTTTTCCCCCTGGAAAAAATTCCATATATCGATATCAACAAAGCTTTGATTGTAAATACTCAATCATCTAATCTCGGTGGAGAACATTGGCTCGCAATTTATGTGAAACCGGATAAAATATATGTATTTCTATTATCCCCCTTTAATGATATCAAAACTAGAATCAATGCTGATGCCAATTGAATATAATCGAATTCAATATCAAAATCCATTGACAAAAAAGCATGGCTAAAATTGATTGTTCTCTAAATAAATATTTATTCTGTCATTGTGTTTTGTTGTGATTTTGTTGATTGATAGTGTGTGTTGATTGATATAGGTGTGTATGTGTGCATGTTGTTGGTATTTTGATTTTGATTGGTAAAAAAAATTAATACACACATTTGAATATAATGATAAACATTTTAAGAATTTGTCATAATTTATTAAAAAGTTTGATTTGAAAGTGAATTTTTTAAAATTTAGTATTATTATGTGATTTATTTTTAGATAATCAATAATATCAACAATAACCTTAGTTACGGATATTTAGCAAGTAATTTAAATTTAATATTAATTCACATTTACTTTATAATTTAGTAAATCAACAAAATGATGGAATTTATCCACAAAATTAAAATTTAAGTAAAATTTAAATTTTTTAATAATTTGATTAAATTTTACCTTTAGGTTACATGAATTATCCTCAATTTGTAGGTGTATATCAAAATAAGAATTTAAGTAAGATTGTAATTTTGATAAATTGATTTAATTTTACTTTTAGGTCATAACAATATCTATCCACAATTCAATGAATGAAATTATCCTTAATATATTGTTGGAGTAAATCAATATGGGAATAATTTAAGTAAGATTTTCATTTTTATTAAACTAATTTACTGTACTTTTAGATTATCCAATTCATTATCATTATGTAGCAATAACATTGCTTAATAGGTTAATGAATTGTCAAAGTAAAAATAATATATTAAGAATTCAATATTTATAGTGCCATAGATGTCTGAACGGTATTAGATATAAGGATAAATTGGACAAACATGAGATATTATGTATGAGAAACCAATTAGAAACAACTTTATATACTTGCCAAGAAAATAAGTTCATTAAATTCACCGACTGGTCCAAAACCGTAACCCCACCATATGTTGTATATGCAGATTTCGAATCTGTTTTGCCAAAAGATGATATGCACCATTAAATACATTTACCCCTTTCTGCCGGTCTTTTATTAATAAATAATTTTGATGGGAGTACAATACATGAAGAATTTATAGGTGAAGATTGTGTCGAACAATTTTTAAAGCAGTAGAAAAAATAGCAAAATATACAGTATTACCGTATTTTTATAAAATGGGAAGAAAAACAATAAAACAATTAACGAACCTACAACAGAATCAATTTAATACTTATATACAATGTTATCTTTGTTTGAAAGACATTGTTGATTCAGTGAGAGATCATGATCATTTTACTGTGGAATATTTGGGTGTTGCTTCCAATGACTATAATATTAATAGAAAAATAAACAAAGTATTATCAATTGTTTTCCATAACTTAAAGAGATACGATATGCACCACATATTAAAATATGGATTGAGTAAATTTAAAAATTGGGCTTTAGGATGAATCGCAATAACAACTGAAAAATTTATTTCATTAATTGCACACTTTGGAAAAATTAGCGTGAGATTTATTGATTCTTATCAATTTGTAAACGACTCTTTAGAATACGCGGTTAAAACCTTTGACTCGATCTGTTTTTACGGGAATTATAGTTGATGAAAAGGGAATCTTTCCGTACAACTTTACAGCTAGTTTAGATGTTCTTCACGATACTTATGAGTTACCAACGATTTGGAAAGGTGTCACTGAGGCTGAAAATGAAAAAGCTCAGATAATTTGGAATGAAACTAATTTTTAGGACTTTACTTGATTACATGAAAGTTTATCTGGAACTAGATTGTTTTCTTTTGGCTGACTTTTTCCAACAATTTCGAGTGAAATCGATAGCACACAATAGATTAGAGCCTTTAAATTATTTTGGGATTCTCGGACTGTCTTGGTCTTCTGCTTTAATGTCATTGGATGATCCTAGTGAATTAATTACTGAAAATGAAATGTTTAGCTTTTATGAGGGAGGTATTAGAGGAGGTCTTACTTTTGTTAATAAACACTAAGTTAAAACCTATGAAAACACTGATTTACTTTATATTGATATTAATACTTTATATGGTTGGACTTTAAGTCAACCTTTACCTTGTGGTGAATTTAGTTGGATACTTGATGGATTTGATTCAATAATACGTGATTGTTTGACTTTGAATCTTGAATCTTTGTCATATGGGTATACTCTTGAAATTGATGTTGAGATTCGTCCTGAACTTCATGATAAGTTAGGTGACTTTCCTATTGCTGCTGATAAAATGAAACCTGAGGGGTCAAAGGTTGAAAAGTCTTTGCTGACTCATTATCCTTAATATAAGTATGTAATTCATTGACGATTATTAAAATTATACTTGTATCTTGGTGTTAAGGTTACTAATGTTAATCGTGCAGTAAGATTTAAACAGTCTGCTATTTTTAAAAAGTATATCGACATAAACACTGAACTTCAAGCTAGAAGTACGAATACATTAGATAAAAATTATTATAAGCTCTTAAATAACAGTTTATATGGAAAAACTGTTGAAAATCTATACAAAAGAATGAAATTGAATCTTTGCACAACAGATAAAAAACTTGTGAAAAAAACTTGCATACCTTAAAACCCACCTTTAAAAAATCGATAAAAATTGACGATCTTATAGCTGCGTTGTTAAATCCGAATTCGATATATTTAGATCGACCAAGTTATATAAGACAATCGTTGCTTGACTTGTCGAAACTTAGAATGTATGAGCTTCAGTATAAGGAATTGGAAAAATATCAACGACAATTTAATTGTGAGATTAATATAGTTGCTGGAGATACGAACTCTTTTTTCTTGGAGATTAAAAATTGTAAACTGGATATTCTTTTGTCTGAAATGGTTAAGGATAATCTTTTGGATACATCTAATTATCCACCTACTTATCCACTTTATTCTAAAAATCTTGATTTGGTCATTGCCAAATTTAAGGACGAAAGTAAGGGAGAAGGATATGATGAGTGGGTATTCCTCCGACCTAAATCTTACAGCTTGTTAGGTAAATCATCTTATCTAAAAACTAAGGGAGTGGCATTAATGGATACTGAGCTAACCCATAAATCCTATAGAGTGTTATGAGAAAAACCTTTTCTGTACCATAATTTAGAATAGGAACAAAAAATCATCAACTTTATAGTTATAAAAATAACAAAGTAGCACTTACAAATAGGGAGGATAAAAGGGTTTGGGTGGGTAAAAACAAACGTTTTGCGTACGGGCATATAAAAGTATCTGGAGATTTTAATACTGGTGAAGAAATTGACGGAGAAATTGCAGCTGATGAAATTCTGGAAACTATTATTGAGGAAGAACTCATAGACATAGACGATGTTCAGTTCTCCGAAGATGATGAAGATTTTATTAATAAATTTTTGTAGTTGAAAAATGATCTTGTTTTTGTCTTTATTTTTTGTGTTTTTTTGTTGATTTTTATGTGTATCATTTTATTATTCAGTAGATAATAGATTTTGAATTAATAAGTTGTAATAAATATTAAATAACAATTAAATTTTATTTAAATAAAAGTAATTTATTAATTTATATTGATAGTTTTTGCTTTCGAAAACCAGAAACATTATTACATGATCGAAACAATTCTGATGAAGATGGAAGAGCTTTTACGAATATGAAGAACAAGATTTAGTATTGTGCTCCTGAATTTTTAGCAACACGGATTTATCAAATGACAGGCATCAACATCGAAGAAATTGTACAGATGCATTACGAATCGGTTGAAGGATCTGGTTGAAATGTCTAGATGACTGCATTATTTGTGCAGATCCCTCAATGTTAACTTGTCCATTTAGATGTAGATGTTGCAGGGACTACAAGAAGAAAAAATTTGTCCATATTTTGTTGGCCGAACTAAGAAGAGTAAATTAAATAAAATTTTAATTTGATCTTTTTACGTGTTTATTTTATTTTTTTATGTGTTTATTTGCTGAGAATCAACTTTTTTATTAAGTTTTTAATTGGTTGAATTATTATTATTATTTTGTTAACTCTAAATTGCTTTGAAAAATTTTACTTTAAAATTTACTTTATAAATTTACTTTAAAAAATAAACTTCAAAATTATACTTAAATTACTTTAATTATTATTTCAAATTATACTATAAAATTATACTTTCAAAATTATATTATGAAATTATACGTTCAAAATTATATTATAAAATTTTACTTTAAAAATTAAAATACAAAAATTTACTTTAAAAAAATGTATAATTTAACATAAAAAAGTAACACTTAAAATTATAAGAAAAATTATAACTTAAAATTACATTATAAATTAAAATACAAAAATTTACTTTAAAAACATGTATAAAAATTGTACTTAAAAAAATGAACACTTAAAATTACAAGAAAAATTATAAATTAAAAAAATTTCATCTTAAAAATTTACTTATAAAATTTGAAAAATTATAACTTTAAATTACGATAAAAATTACATTTAAAAAATTACAATAAAAATTAACATTAAAAATTTTACAACAGAAAATATATATTAAAATAAATGTGCCAAAAATTTTAATTTAAAAAAATCCGCCAAAATTTTAATTTAAAAAAATCCTTAAAATAATTTCAAAAAAAATTTATCAAAAAAAGATGCGCACACAAAATTAATTATCTTGATTACATAATTATGTAATCAAGATAATTCGAGATTAAATTACATCATTACATGATTTAATCCGTCGCGACCCCCTATTTTTATTATGTAATGGTGTGTGGGGGCAGTGTCTTCCTAACCACCTACCTAAGATGTATAGAAACCACAACCGATTTGATTTGATCTTGTAATTGTTTTCACGTTGTTAACTGACTCTACTCAATACCGGTGTCATAATAGTTAATGTTCCAACATCTTTATCTGAAATAATCTTGATCATCAACTCTTTGGCTCTAACCAGAACTGGTGGATTTGTTAAACATTTGTAGCGGATCTTGTCTAAAGCATCGCTTGAACTTGAAATTTATTCTCTAAGGAAACTTTATTCGAATAAAATGCGTTGATTATTACGAATGCGACATCAGTTTCATTCATGTTTTTTATTTGTTAGGTATCCATAAACAAATATTTAAAGGTTTCGAGAGTATTAGTTTTCAATTAAATTCCAATTTAAAAAAAATTCCCAAATAATTATTATATTTAAATCCACAAATACCAAAATTTCAGAAAGAAGAAGCATATAAACACAATTTGATTTAAATTAACAAAAAGCCAATTTAAACTTCAATAAAACCGATAAACAACAAAAACTAAATTTGAGTCAAATAAACAACGCAAAATATTTTATTTTTTTGCAATTAATTTTAAAAATGTCAATCAGACAATATTTGGCCAAAACAATAGTAAAAATATGTATGTAATGTACTCTTACTATATTTAATATTTGAGTTGTTATAAAATAGAAAATTATTGTATACAAAGGTGAAATATGTCAGAGCAACTTGGCAATCATCTTCCAAGAAGAAGGATTGATCAAGTATGTGGAAATGAGAGATATCGTTATCATGGTGCAAAAGAAATATATTGCATATTGAAATTCTGCACATGAAGGAACTGGAAAAACTCCATTTTACCTGATGTATCTAAGGCAGAGTAAATGCCGGTCGATTTGTTGTTCTACCCTAAACCAACACAATATCTGAATCAAGAATATTATCTGTTGGAAAAGCGGGAAAGTATACAAGCATGGGTGAAAGCAGTATAAAAATTAAGTCAAGAGTATCAAGGTTGGAGAACAGGTAATGTTAGAAAGCCACTATAACAAAAAGAGGTTATCGCCAAATCTGATGCGAAATGTTAAAGGACCATACGAGATCTTACGAACCACAGGAAAAAAACTTGATACTACAGCTTGTGGTAAACAGAAAGACGGGCCAATTATTGTTCACGAGAATCGTTGTAAAAAGTGTGTTCTTCCTACTAAGAAAAAGGAATTTGTCTCAAAACCCTCCAAAGACAAAACGAAGAATATCATTGATGAACCTTTAGAGTACCGATATCCACTGCGGTCAAGAGGTGTTACAAAATCAGTATCATTTCTGGTTATTTGTAGTCTAATTATGACATCAATCCAATCACAATCGTCAGCAATGGTTGAGCCCATAGCATTACATACTGATAATTTTGTGAGAACTTACCAAGGATTTTGAATCTTCACATATTGTAATAATTCAATTTTGTGCAGATTATTGCTCGTCATTCCAGTTAGATTCCACAAATAAGCAAAATACGACGTTGGTACTGTGTGCTAGTGGGTGAAAGGAGGAGCTAGGATGAGCCTCTTGAGAAAGACTGCCAATGCCCTAATATTCCTTTTGGTTCCATGAGCTGTCCTAGAAGACTTCATGCTCTGTGTTACTTGTCCCTACTCTCGAACAACTAACTGGTTTAATTAATTTTAATTAAAAAAACAAAAGAAAATCATGTTGAAATTAATAATATAATAATAATTAGACAAAATTGAAACGAATCACATATTTTAGTCATTATGGTAATATAGTGTCTTTCAAATCTGCCAATAAAGCCGGCTTTAACTTTATTCTAGCACTCTCTTGCGCTTCCCAGACCTAGCTTTTAGCCTGTTTCTTTTTGGCTTTGACTTTGGCTCGGGTTCATTCTCGGGCATAGTGATTGCTATGTCGATCTTTTTCCTCATTAAGTTCCGTACTACTATAGCTTCTTGTTTGGTGGACAGCTTACTGCCACACTGCACTAGCCCATCTCGGATTTCGTCCTTTAATTTTAACTGAGAGATTTCCTTTTCCTGCTTTTATTTTTTGATTCGCTCGAACCAAAGAATCGTCATTTGGGGCCAATTTCGCACGCAGTTCTTCCATTTCTACCTTTAATTTCGTGACTTCTTCGGACCTCATCCAGGTCCTCGGTCCTTTGATTCTGGGTGATCGCTTTTGCATGGTATTTGTCCATCTCTCCGACAATTGCGATACTTGATCCACTAAAATAGATCAAATGATTCGTTGTCATAACACATTAACCATTAATTAATTCAAAATTAACAATTCACGAAAACAAAATCTCTATAAATTTATACTGGGGCGTTCTTTTAGAGAATTTCTACATCATCTGGATAAGAGAAGGTGACGCTTGGCTGAGGTGATAGAAGCTTTACTGGGGACACCAGGGTTCTCGCCTCATTCGCATACCTTGTGGTTCAATGTATTCGAAAATGATTCTTTATTGCGGTAATTTCTAGTAGAGATCTATGTTCGTAAATGGTTGCATTTAAGCTAGTTAAAATAATAAGATACAGATTGTTAATGATATTAATAGTTATTAATTAAAAATAAAGACAATCACAACCACTGTAATGTTGGTGTACTGTGAGTTGCCAATTTCTTATTTCTATAGCTACCTCCATTACCCATCCTACTATAACTTTTCTCTAGGGTATGCCTCTCCCTCATACACCTCATAACTTCGCTTCACCATTATTTACCCATGAGATAACTTACGTTGGTACTGTACACAATGGCCGAAAACCATCCAAGCAGGTGAGCACCGTTTCCAATACTACTCCTTGGATGACTTTCGATTTCGGGTTATATACTGCCATAGTAGGTCTTATGTCTCCTGACACTTAAATAAATAACACAACCTACCTGGGTTTAAATATCCCTCACGTTATTAATGACAAGTTTTAAATAATGAAAGTTCTATATAATTTATTGTAACTAATTGACAAATTAATTATTTAATTTAATTACGTGGAATTATATTTCAAGGATTTTTCAATCATTAAGTTAGTGCTTTCTTTCAAGTTTTTTAAGAGAAACAAATTAAAGTGGAATATGTTAGAAGCACTTCAGGTTCAATCGGTCCATTGTCAGCCTGGTATTTAGTGCCATGTCATCATGAGCGGCTGGTATAGTCGCGAAGCATGGATCTTCCTCTCTTGATACTTGATGTTCTATCGATGAAATTGACTGAATCGGTGCAGGAACATTTTCGTTTGCCTGCTTTAAGTGTGCTAACAATAGAGTGTGCTGCTCTCAATGCCTTTCGCGTCTTCGGCGATTCTTGTTCGGTTTATGTTTCGGGTTTCTGACCCTCGGTAGTGGAATGTAAATAATTAAAAAACTAAATTAGGTTTTGATATAAAAAACGCAAAAATTTAATAATAAATCAAAGGAATTAAAAAATTATATTTAAAAAAATATAAATTCCTTGTTTTACAACATCAAAAGACAATTATTATATATTTATTATATATCTAAATTGTACATACTCTTAAATCTATCCTAAATTTTTATTGTGAAGAAATTGAAGAACACAAAGTAAATCTTGTTATTTTTATTTATTTTGTTGTCATTATAATTGCCCATCATTATTTTATGATGTAGACAGCGTTATAGAATTTATTTTTTTAATTAAAAATTCGTTAGTTTATATCTTTAAATTGAATAACTTTAGAAATTTATCTTAATTTTAGCTAAATTGGAAATTTTTATGATTGAATGTTCAAAATTATATATACCAATCCATTTTCACAGAATATTAACACAACACACTTAACCACTCGAACCAAGTGACGACTCTTAATCGTAATCACTTTAGTCAATTTACAAGGAGCAACTCGGCAATAATTTCCACGATACGAAATCAAGCACATTACATGTAGGCCCTACTTGATCGTATATGTGGGAATACTTTTGTCGTGTAGATGTATGAATAACCAAGGATGAATCTATGAATAACATATTGATTTGAAAATATATATTTACAACGAATGAGTCTTCAATGTCGAAATTTTTCTGGCCCACAGCCACACAATACACAAGTCAATAAACTCATACATAACTAGTCACACTGTGTAAGTGCGGTTTCTCCGCCTATAGTGTGTGCCCATGAGAGTTCCGTCGTGCTTAACGACGGCCTCGAACGTAAATATTATATTCGTTTATAGGGGTGGTGGGAAGATCAAGAACTAGTCTTTTGGCTGGCTCTCTTTCACCCATCTCCCGAAAAATCGACCTAAAATCAACTTTACAAATCGGCTAAAATGATCACACTGAGTAGTCCAGTGGGCACTCGTAAAATCTAATATGAACACAAACTCCTTAGGATCAAATTTGAGAGGCTCAGGAGGTAGAAACTCGATATTGATGTGACGAAAGTAACTCTAACGTAATAATTGTTGGGCCAGAACGTAAACGGCCTTGAAAAATGTTTAAATGGATCAGAAACACACACGCAAATACAACATACAATTCAAATAAACCCTAAAACACCAATTAAACCATATAAAATCTGAGAAATAAAAGAATTAAATATAAATTAATGAACATAAAAATAAAATAAAATAATAACAAAATGCACCAAGATTCGCACGATACCTACACAAATACAACAAGAAAACACGACAAATTCGACGAAATTGGAAAATCAATTAAAGTTCATTAAAGTGAAAATTAAATCGAAAAATTTGAATTAGCAATAATTCACTAAAAATTCTAAATAAAAAATTATAAAAATAAATCAAAAAATAATAAAAATAAATAATAGAATTTGCTAGAAAAGAACAAGGTCGAATTTTGTTTTACTACATCAAATTTCACACGTCATAAAATTAGGTATATATACTAATCCATTTTCACATTAAAGTAAACCATTTTTGAAAACACACCGTTTTTCGAAACAAAACCATTGTTGAAAATTGTTAAAAATTTTTGAAAATCTTAGACGTTTTGAACTATCTTCGAAGTTACTGTTATTTTCAATTATTATTTAGGTGAGAAAAATTTATGGTGGAACCCTCTTTCCACGTCACGTCCTGCACCTCAGTAGAGCTCTGCTCGGCGTCGACGTGGGGAGAGCGGTATTTTATGGTTTTATTTTATGGTATATGAATTATGATTTTATGGAATGGCAAGGAATGGTAACCTGTTATTTTTGTTTTATAATTAATAAACATTATTATGCATAAATTGTTTCATATATATATAATTTTTTTTAAATAAATCTGTCGAAATTTTTCCGGCCCACAGCCGAAACATAATGCAAGTAAATAAAATATACACACAATTCAGATTCGTGTAAGTGCGTGGAATATCGCCAATGATCTGTGCCCGTGAAGACCCGGCGTGCGGAACGCAGGGTTGGAACGTCAATATTATCCCTATAGATGAAACGAGAAATAAGGAAGAAGTCTCTGGCTGCTTCCTCGTTTCTCCTTTCTATAAAATCGACCTAAAATCTCGCTACACACGGCTAAAAATCATCACACCGAGTAGTCCAGTGGGCACTCATTAAATATAATATGAACACATTATGCGCCTAAGGTCTATTAATGGGGAATGGCACGGGGAATACGTTAAAATCAAATCGTTGATATCGATTATTAATTTGAAATAACTTAGCTGAAAAGTATTGGTACGATTAGATTGAACTTGTCTTTTAAATAAATTAATGTAGACGTATTTCATTAATTCACCCAAATGTAGTTATTAATTAAAATTAAAGTAACTGTTAGTTAATATAAAGCGAAAACTAGAGTAATTCGTAAACTTTTATCACTTACAGTAATCATTGAGTAAAAATGTGTAATTGTAATTAAAAGAAAATGATTAAAAATAAGTAAACATTGATTAAATTCTATTGATTAAAATAATTATCAAACAAAACTGATGTAACTCATTGATTTAACGAACATTGAAATAACTATCGATGAAAATTAAAGGAAGATTAAAACAACCCATCAAATTATTATAGTTAAAGGTAAAGTTTTATTTGGGAAAAATTACGTGATTACCTTATGGTAATTTATTGAATATCAGTGAATGAATTTTTGAATGAGAATGTCAACCATTGAAACTCAGTAACTAGAATAAATATTAAGCCAAATTAATTGATTTGATGGACAAGTTCTCTTTAATACCAAGATAGATTTAATTGAACAACATAAATTCTTTGACTTGTACCGAATCAACCTAAATATTGAATATTATCGACTAAGATTCGAACCAACCCAACTAATGTTGACGACAATATGATTGACTCCACCTCTGAAATAATCACGACAAAATCCCTTATTAATTCGTATACAAATTACTTTAATCATATTAAAACGAAAAAAATCATGTAAAATTTATTTTCAGTAAATTAAAACTATTCACTCACGTAAATCCAAAAAATGATACATAAGAGACCCAAGAGACAAATGAATTGGCTTAATATAAAAAATTCCAGTGGAAGTCGAATCATAAAATGAGATAAATCGATCCATAATTTGGCGATAAAGAAAACTCCCTTAAAATATGCGAAAAAATCAAGTAATTAAATAAAATAAATTACCAAATAACCCGATCATAGCTGATAAAAACACTATCGTCCTTACTAAGAAGATCCCTTGTCCCGATAGCACAAGATAAGCAAGTAGACTAAAATCCCCGAACCACTGCAAACTCGTTGTAATGAACGTCGACCATGAGATAATTTACGAATTGATCATTCATTACCTGAAATGGATGCATAAATTGTTGATTTAAAATTTCAATCGCTTACCAATCAACATTTCCGGTAACCTAAATATCCGATACAGTAGCCGATCCGTGAATGACATGCGTTTCCGGCTTGACCGGATGTCAACGGCGTATTTTCGTTAAAATCAACGATAATTATCCATTCATTGCATTTCTAAATCATGCGTTTTCCGAATAACCCAGACGAAACCTTAAGATTGCGACCCACAACCAACAATGAAGCTCCTTCAAGTAACTCTTCAATTTAATTCCATAATAAAGTTGTAATAATGTTTGAGGCATAGGAATGATCTAGGGCGTTAACGAATAAACTTTACAAATTTTGGTTGCGAATCTAGAAGCCCAATTATTAACAAAAGTTAGAGCTCTCACGACCAACGAACTTCTGAGACCCTGTCGACTTTGGTTACGTATTTTCATCAATCCAATAAGACAGCCATGCCATAAATTAACTAAGTAGAAATTAATGACCAAAATTCCGTCTCAACTATAGTGGGAGATTACCAGAAATCCATATTTCCTTTTGCCATGGAGAGACTAATTCGTTGGATAATTGAACAAGTATTTTTACTTAACCAATAGATCAGATCCTAAGCGCAAGTTTGGTAACGATCTTAACTGATTTGTTTTTATATAAATAACAATCGTTAAAATTATTTTGTCTTATTTTTTTTTGAGGGTTTAATCATCAAGATATTAATTAATTTAAGTTGTTGAAAATTTATAAATACCCAAAGGTTGTTTTACAAGAATAACTTAACCGGTCGTCTATTTAATTATTTTATACAAGGTCAAGATATCTAGTGGACATTCAAACGAGCATCCATTTTAATGTTAGGGATAAATAAATCACCGGTAACCGGATTAGATAAAAGACAAATGATTTCTTACACCGACCCCGCGGCATGGAAACGAGTAACCCAGCAGCCTAGCAATTATCATTCTCCCTTGCCACAATACATGATCAAACCGGCTAGAAAGAACGCGTTCCGCTTTAAGTTCCGAGAGTCATGACACTTGAAATTAAGATATTCCAGTTCTGTTAAAATGATGAGCAATACTATCCGACTACGTACAGAATAAAAAATAATTTTCCTTTCATTCAGGACCGACCGAGGCTATGCTCGAACTCCCTGCCCATGTAGTGGAACAATGGAGGCAGGCATGGAATCGGGTGTATCAAGAGCGATACCCTTCCATGCCTGAAGATGATCAACCGGAAGACATATCCCCAGAGGAATTCATGCGGCAGTTCCAGAAGCCGTTTGACGAGCCTAATCCGTCCCAGGATATCTTATCTCAGGCCCAAGAGCTCCTGGAGGACCTCCTTCATCTCCAACGTCAAGTCGAAGAAGATGTGGCGAGGGCCACAGCACACCTAGCCAACGTCCAAGATGACCTGAGGGCCGGACGGTTAGCCAGTAGATACCCACCCTCACCAAGGCCAGTTCGAAACCTCAAAAGGCCAGTATTTGTAATCCCTGGCTACTCACCAGAAGAAGGGATCAAGCGATTCCTTGCAGACGATTGATTCTTGTTTTAATAATTTGAATATTAATATTATAAACCACTTCTCTCTTTTATTATTATAGTTCATTTCATATTTACATAAAACTGTTTGAGTTTAAACCAAGATCATCATTAATAATCATCCGGAAAATTCAACTCTTATTATTCCAGAGATGGACCCCATGCAATTGCTTCGGAACGAACTGACTCAAGCAAGGCAATCCAATAAGAACTTACACGAACAACTTGTTCAATTAGTGCGAGAAACTCAGCAAATAAAAGCAACATGGATCGAGCCCGCGAGAAGTAAACGATTATACCAAAAACTAACTGCGGCCCAGAAGGGATGGGCAGAAGAAAAGCAGTTAGTGCAGAGCCTGAAAACACAAATCAAAGGGTTAGAGGTAGCGTTATCCGCCTGTCAGGAGGGAGCAGCGGTAACCTACCCTCTAGTATTCGCCCCAGCTCAATTAGCATATCGTGAAGCAAACCCGACCCCCTCAACAACGTCAATCATTGTCGAAACCCCTACTCCAACAATTTCCTCAACATCCAGTCGACGGCCTGGTCGCAAAGAGCGAGCTAAGCGCCGAGCCGCTCGACTTTCTAACCAATGCATTTCCTAGATAAATAAACTATTGTTAACTATATCGTTTTTCAGTACATCTCTCATTACATTTATGTCCTCGTAAGGTTTTAAAATAACGTTGTGAAGGTTTAGATAAAACCACCATTTATTCTTCTTTCCTCAAACTAACGCCAGTAAAACAGCTAGATCGACGCATAGGGACCAAACAATGTTAAAGCGAGCACAGGTCTTCTATCGACAGCTCGTGAACCCGAGGATTGTCCGAGCAACTATAGTATTAGCTAATGATACTCAATTTTTGCGGGCAGTCCACCACTTGAACACATTACCAACGTTGCCTAGCAACGGGTGCCAAGTGGCAGTTAGCATTTTTTTGTATGGCGTTACGGGGCAACCAGGGGATGTTTTAAAACAAATGAGGAAACCCTGTAACCCACCATAATTAAAGATATTAAATCTAACGTAATAACTAAAGAAATTAAATTCAACGAAATAATCAGACACTAATACAGATTACGAAACGGTAGTGAGTCAGGCCAAGAAATCTAAGCATTGATTTTCTCAAATCAACTGAGAAACAATTAAGCCAGATAAGATAAATAAACAATAATTAAGAATGATTTTCAGCTAGTTAAAAAGAGAAAGAATAAAATATTATGACATCCATAATTTAAGATAACTAAATGAACTAGAATTAACCAGAACAAATTGACTAATCAGGCAATGACGACTGATACCCGTACGACATAAATACGCACTCAAACTTCAGAAATTATAACCAAAATTATGCCTAGTCAAAGACGTTTACAGGGTAGATACGATACCAAGGAACAGGCAGCAGACGGTCACCAGAACCGGCTGTCACTTAACGACATCGATACGAGGAAAAATCCTAATGAATTGCAACAAGGTAATGCATCTTTATTGAAATGACGGTTCATCTAAAATAATTATGACTTCCTGCCCCCAATTGATGGATGACATTAGGCCTTATACTCATGACTGCCTTATTTAACAATTAAATTACAGAAAGCCAATTTTAGGATAATCATTATTTAATTAAATGGTTTAGATCGCAGAGACCCGTATGGGGGATGGAGTGATGATTCCCGAGTAACGCTTTAAATACCAGACACTTCTGCCGCTCGATAGAGGCAAGCGCTATGTGACCAAGGATACGCCTTGGCTACAAATGGAGAGCCCAGTTGGCCTCGACGACCCGATGATCGCGGAGACGAGATTGAATTACCGTGTATCGCCATCAAGCGAGAACCCGGTAGAAACCCGGCACAGGAGGCTCGTCAGCGAGCAGAGTATACGGCGATGAAAATGGAAGAAATGGAGAAGAAATTCCATAAGAAGGCGATCCTGGCCAGACAGCAATTGGCACGAATAAACCAGGACATCGCGAGCGGCCTAATCCCTAGCACCGATGGATTTCCTCCGGACTATGGGGTCTCATTTGAACTAGATGATCCAAGACTCCTACAAATGACCGCCCCAACGAAGCGGATCTTGCTAGAGAAATTGGTCCAGCCAGCCCTTCGAAGTCGACTTGGTCCCAGATAGTCAGGAGAGCATACCTATGCCAGTCGACACCCCCGATGGGCATTCGCCAGTCGCATTCGCCAAAACGCTAGTTCCAAGGATCGAAACGAACTTGAAAATTAATTAAATAGTTTTGTATCATATAATAAATGTTAAGGATTTATTTGCCTATTTGATTTTTTTCTTACTAAAAGAAATAATTTTCACTAAGATAAACAAATAAAACGAACTCTAACTATTTTAGGAAGACGCAACTTCACGATATAGAATGCAAATACCGCAGGAAAGAGAATCGCGAAACTTCAACCAAATGATAAAGAATTAAATTAATAAATAAGCTACCAAGAAACTCAAAGAAATAACCCGCTAGAATTAATATTGTTCACAAAGATATTTAGGACAAGGGCGGATGCAAATAATTAATGAGTCAAATCCAATGATGATAATGCTCAAATAATTTCAATTTAGGAATGGAAGCGACTAGGATCCTCAGCCGAGAACTGAAAGATCTCCGATGTGAGAATATGCACCTCCATACGCAACTCCTTCAGCAAAGCAGAGAAATCCAGCTGTTAAAAGCCACTTGGGCGGAACCGGCCAAAATGAAAGAAGTATATCAACGCCTTACTGCGGCCCAACAAGGCTGGAAAAATGAAAAATCGTTAAATCAAGCTCAGCGGACGCAAAAAAAGGGTTTGGAAGTCGCTCTATCACCGTGTCAGGAGGGGAGTGCGGTGACATACCCCCTAGTATTTGCACCGGCACAGCTGGCCTATCGCGACCAGGATCAATCAAAGCACCCCAACAAACGATCTCATCCACATGCCAGGCCAGGCAGGACTGAATGACTACGGAGACGTGCCCAAGGAGAACACAAATAAATCATCAAATTTGCGTTTTAATATAACAAACTTATTTAACGATAATATAATAAAATTGTGTTTTGATATGTTTATTATGGATAATTAAAGTATACGAGTAAAATGATAAGTAATTAAAGGACCTGAAAGATAAGACGGACAGAAGCCTTCTAACGGAAGTCCGCTGAACCCGACATAGGACTAAACCTTAGCAGTTCCGACATCGGAACTCACCTTTGGAGGTCCTGTGCCCAATGGTTACAGTTCCAACTTTGCATAGCAACGGGTAACCATTGGCGGGCGTTCCGGAGGGGTTGGAATGGTGTGGTTCAGCTCCACTTCGGTGAACGAAGCTACCAGGACGGCACTTTGGTCATTAATGATAATCCGTTGAGAGCGATTTTCCGCAATTAAATCTTCTCGGCATCTAGACAGTCGATGTATTTTGTCTTGCAGGATCTTTACCGCTTCGGGAGCGAACCACGTGCCGAGAGTGCGTTCGTGCTCCGCAAAGAGTTTATTATATCTTTGTTGGCATAGAAGGTGATTGTCGTTCTGGACGCTGGGCTGAGTGACTATGTTTACTTTAGATTTCGGTAATCTAGGGATATGATAATTTGGATTCATTTGACGATTTTCTTGGCTATGGATGAAAACGAGTTTTTTAACGTTTTCGGAATGAAGAAACTAAACGAAGAAAATTTTCTTATCGTGAATTTTATAATCATAAATTAAATATAATAAACATAATAACTAACAAACAAACAAAATTTTAATCTCATTCATCATCAATCTCTCCATTAGTATCGGTCGTCGTGGTATTGTTAAATATCGGCATTTGCGGTAAATCTAATGATGGTCAAACTTTTGTGGACAGAAATGAAAAATGAATTAAATACCGATGCTCCGGTCATTATTCGACTTGCAATCAATTTTCAAACTCATGTTCGTTCATTACGATCTTATAAAGCATCGTTTATCCGATCTGATTTCAGAGAATTTGCATTCTAATGATACAATTACTGGTTCTTATACTTATCCCTAGTCGTTCCCGTTAATCTAAAAACTCAATAGGTTTTGAAAAATATAAATATTCCTACTTAAACATTCATTCGAATGTTATTCCCCTAGCTATATCGATCTTCCCGAATATTAATTTTTTCCGTTCCGACCAACATTGAAATGGCCGCCCTGGTGAAGTATGACGGAGTCCTACCCGGCGATAAGTGTAACGAGACCTGACCGGACTAGGCAGACACCGAAGAGTGGTTGGCGACAAGGCAGCACATCAACATTCCTCAAAACTAACTGAGGAAATTGAATCCTGCCGGGCCATCTTCCACGAAATTAAGGCATATATGTATAATTTAAATTAGGAGACCTGTCGCAGATACTAAAAAGTATCGCGGCCATCCATGATAATACAAAAAAAAACTTCATGACATTACAAATTATATTTATCATAACAATCAACAAAACTACTTAAAACTAAAGTGCATAAAATTTCAAAATTTTCAGAAATTTTTAAGGTTAACTATTATGAAAATGGCTGTTATATTTATACTGTTTTCGTGCGTGTGTGCGACCAATCAGCTAATTTCAAATCTTTTTTGGCCATTTTTCCGGTTTTTTAATGGTTTTTCTTTAATTTTATATTTTTTCTCTTTCTATTTATTTTTCTTAATTTTTCTTAATATTAATTTTATTAAATTTACATTTTTTTTTATTTTTGCTGATTTATTTTTGTTCTGGTCGCCTCTTACGCCAGTGTATTTTTTAAACCTTATTTTGCAAGGTTATAGGCGGTTTTGTATTTTTACTTTATATTTTTTTTCTATGAATATTGAGTGCGAAATTTATTAATTATTTGTTTTAATTAATTATGTTATTTTTTATTTTGTTTTATTTAATGTTTTTATTATATTTTTAATTTCTGTTTGCTTGCGTTATAATAGCCATTCTCATAATTTTTCAACATGACTTTACATAGTCATTTTATTTTGTTTTAATGATGGCTTATAGCCCAACATTATTGTAGGTAAAAACTTCCTATTGTGTATTACCTGTTTTCATTCCAATCCTTAAAACTCAGAGGTTTAAGATAAATCTCATTATATACCATATTACCTATATCTATTTCATCCTGCTTGCCACTTATTGCCATGGCAACTTAATAAACAATTTCTATAACATAAGTATCGATTTTTAGATACTTTTTAATTACCATTTTTCAGGTAAATCAAGATTTCTCATTGGAACTAAACTTCGATGGCAATCCACTATTATTGATCCACTACTACTACTATTTCTTTATACAATATATTTTAACTTCAAATCACAGGATTTCTCGGCCTTTCCTCCAGACACAATTCCCATGCAGACAGATAATCCTTCTCTTATCGTCATGGAATATTTCAATTTGTTATGAAATAAATTTTTCTGATTTGCTCGTCGCATATTCTCCACGACTACATATGGTAAGTGGATTTAATTATCAATTTGCAACACTCACAGGGTCGACTTATGGATTTACTATTCAACGAATTAGATGTATTTCTCCCGTTCTCTAGTTTGGATTTATCATCGGATTTATTAAATATTTTCTGGAAGTATTTTGACTTTTTCTATGTTCTACTGTGATGTCTAAGTGGTTATTATTTTGTATTATAATATAATTTTATTCTTTTCATTTTTATTTTTAACCTAAATTCAGTTTAATTTAATTACCCTTTTGAATCATAGAATTATTACATTAAATAAATATCCAGCATTAAAGGGAAAAATTTTAATATTTAATATTTAGATTTACCGCTCAAACGTATATAGTGTTGGCCAAAAAATTAAGGCAGTCAGTTTTTGCCAAACACAATTACAGAAACGCTCAGAGCCAAATCACATATCTATATTTATATATATTTTAGAATGTATAATCTGGCGCTTATTATAGCATTAAATTACTGCATGCTTAGTTCTCGTAAATCGAGATTAATGGTTATCTTTTTAGCTAATATTGTCATATCAGCATATCTGATACACAAATTAATCGTTTATATTTGAGATATTATGAATCAGAGTATCAATTATCATGGAACTCATATTTCAATCGAAGCGAATACGGTCAAAATAGACAATTTGGTTTATGGTGCAATCGATAAACTTACGTAAAGGTCTTACCGTTTGGTACTACGGTAACTGCACCAACATCCCGAACAATTTCAGATTTGAGGGAGCTCCAAAAACATAAAAGTTGATAAAACTAATCCCAGAATTTGATAGATCCACAGATACATCGCGTTTAAGGATGCATGCTATAAATAAACCATTCACGGTTTTTTTACCAATATTATTACAACCCGAGTCGACATTAGAAATTCGACATAGAGATGGACGGGAAAAGAATGTTATTGTTCAATGCAAAGGCAGTAATACCGTTCTGACCTTAGAGAACATGAAACCCATCAAAATTCCCCAATTGAAATGGGTTAACAAACCAACATGGGTCTACAACCTCAACGAAAATGACTATAAGTCGTTCAAATCATTCACCCGGAAAATGATGGACTAACGATATTCGTTTCTGCACCTTGAGGGAGTCGATAATAGTGGTAGTATCAATTAAGAAGTTCAAAAGCGACCTGCAATCGTCACCCCAAGGAAGCTGGTCAAGCAATATCAACCCCATGTACATGGGTTAGGAGAGAAACAGATCATTGGGAAATTCGATGGAGAGGATTGTGCCGATCGAATCAGAAATTATACGACGGAAAAATAATTGTTGGATTATCCGTCTATGATTAGCTGGATATATTGCATTTTCCTGTACAACGAGCACTAGAAACAATAAGGTGTTTTGAAAGCAGATTATTCAAAAGATTTAATTGTGACTATAGCATGGCGTATCTTTCAAAGTAACCCTGGAGCGAGAGAAATTGAGGAAATGGGACCCGAATCGGAAGATATTTAAAAATCTGGACATATATTTAAAATTCAGAGATAAATGAAACGACGATATTATAGCGGAAACGGACAGAATACCAAACTTGTGATAGTGACGATGAGTTCACGCTAACAATCACGATCACCAAAAAAGAAAACAAACATGCTGAGAGGTTGATCCAGAAAGTGACGAAACAACTTGAAGCACCCAATGACTCCATCAACTAATGAATAGAGAGTCACATTGCCAGACGTATATGAGAATTTCGTGTAAAATTTTGAGTTATAATCGAAAACCTTTATTTTTAAAATAAGTTATGTATATTTTTGAAGACATGTAAATATTTAATTGTCTAAAATTTCTAAAAAATATAATCCTCTAAGTATAGCTGAATTTAAAAACTTCTTTTATAGAAATAATAATATATGAATAGTAATATGTCACGATAGATTTTTCCAATTACAGTAAAGAAAAATTTAAAATTATTAAAAATTTAAAAACCAAAACAGCTTTGATAACCTCGAAGATTGTTACTAGTTGCAATAGTAATAAATTTATAAAGGCTCGCTTGGTGCGTGCCTTTATAAATAATAGATTATTATAAATCCAATTAATTACTAATAAGTCGAAAAATTACTATAAATAGAAAGTCTAATTTTAGTATATAATACTAAAAATAATAAATAGTTGAAATAGTAATTATAAATGATTAAATAATATAAATAGTAATAAACTAAATTGGGTAATTTTTAATTACCTAAAATAAATAAATGGACTTTTAAAAATTGTATAAAAGGAGTGTTAAAAATATTACTATAAGGAAAAATAAAATTAATCTAGTAACAGATTGGAGAATAATTGGCAAAAGAATGGACACTGTATCAACAGTTAAAAATGTCGAGAATTAGAAATCCGAGAAAAGTAAAAGTTAATCTCAAGGATTAAATTTGTGTAAATTTCTATAATACCATACGTAAAAATCAGAATATTGTCAAAAAAATGAGAAGTTGAAAATATCGAAATCGTAAAGTAAAGCAGTGAAATATTTCAAAGAAAGAGTTATCAATTTTATTCAAAAGATAAATAGTAAATTTCTTTACTACATTACCTCTCAGTAACCATAATGACAGAAACCGATCATCAACTAGTCAGTCCTAGCAAGGTTCAAACTTTAAAGCATCCGCTTTCTAGGGGAACAACGCTGCTATTTTTATTGTTGATTTAATAGGCTAAACGTTAGGGTTTGATATGGGCCGCTATCTTTTCATTCCCCCTATTTTGTCTTATTTTATTTTTGTGTTCGCATTAACAATTTTATTGCCATTGGGCATTTGTTGGTGAATATTACAATATACATGGGTGAATTTTAAGTTTTTTATGGACCACTATCTTTTCTTTACCTCGTTAATTTTCGGACATGTTTGGTAAATAAATTTATTTATAATCCAACATACAGTTTGTGCCTTTAAATTTTTGCAAAAGATGCCATCTATGTTTGGTACATCATAAATTTTTTTGTAGTGCAAGCTATAATCTGGGTAAAATATAAAAATTATTATAATGAAAACATTAATCTTTTCTAGCTATTTTATACACAAAGGTACTTTATTACAAGTTTTGTATTTTGCATACGCTCCCATTTTTGATTGACTGGTTTATTATCAAATAAATTTATTATTTTTAAAGTTATATTCAGAATATTCAAGATTTTCTGAATGGATAGTGTTTACAATCCTTTGTTGGATTATTGGTGTTACTTGACTATCGATATGTTTGGTACACATAAATTTAATTTATTTAAAATGCAAAATAAAATTATCTTTTCATTTAACTTTTTTCCTATTATCTCAGGCTTAGTAAGATTACATATTGGCCAAAATATAGTTTGATAAATATGGAGTTAAGACAAATATTGTTTTTTGTAATAAATATTCTATTAATAAATATTTTAATAATTATTCTATTATTTTTAATTTCTGTTATTTTGTATGTGAGATGTGAGTATAATTATTTAAAATTAATTAAAAAAAGTAATTTTAAGATTGTTGAAATTTTTTAATTTTATTAATAATTTTTTTAATATTAAGAATGAACGAATTTAAACATAATTTTATATAAATTATATTATATGTTGAAATAATTGATTTGAATCATGGTTCGTAAAAAGAATTATCGAAACTTGGAAAAGATATTTAAATAATTTAACAAATAAAGATGGTTTAAATTATCATGGTATGAAATATATTTAATTTGGGAACTTGAATATGAATTATTATTAAATATGATATCAGAAGAAAATGATTGCAATGTATTTGCAACTAACATGTTGACATCGCTAATGGATATTTTAATCGGATGATGCAGAAGACTTACCAGAGATTATATTGAGAAATTCACCTGAGAATGTCAAAGATTCTTTGAAATAGTGAAAATCTCAATAAAAATGCAGCCTTCTCTTGTTATCACAATGATAAATAACGACTTAAGAGAAGAGTTCGAACCAGCTGAAGGAAAAACATTACATTAAAAACTAAGAGCGGCATTTAAAAAAACAACATTGCTGATAGACGATCAAGTGGAAGCTTTAGAATACACAAATATGGAACGAGTTTTTATACAGAAAATAATGATGATGGTCGAAAAGCTTGCTGCACGCGAATGAAATAAAGAGATCGAGAAATTGTGATAAGGATTGAAACTGCATATGAAATTAAAGCATCTATAAAGAAAGTGGAGAGGATAAACCAAACGATAGATCGGGCTAATACTGTGACAGTGTTACCTAACCCGAGTTGCAACACGAGGAATTACAGAGACGGAATCAAACGGAAATTAATTATGGGTATAGAGCACCTAGACAAAATAGATAATTCTATACACAGCCAATGACATTTACAAGGAGACAGAATAACGGTCAATTCAATAAAAAGGAGATAGCAGCGATTGACAACGAAAATGGAAGAGTGCCGATGACTTATGAAATTGAAATACAATGACGATGAATTCCCAAAATAACAAGTTTCATCAAGATAAACGCTGATAGGAGCTATATGTTGGACAATTTCAATAAGAGTGACTTTTTGAGCCATGATTACATGAATGGAATGAATGTGAACTCAAACAAGAAAAGATATCAATTTGAAGCCTGTTCAAATGTAAATTGAATTTAAAGAAACGGAAACTTGGTACATTAATTTTACAATTAAAGGTTATAAAGAGGATTTCTATTAGGGTTTCTAATCCGGATATCCGGATATAGAACTAATAGGATTATTCGACCAATTTTGACTATTTGAATATTCGGATATTTTTTCGTAATTACTCGGATATCGAAAAAACCCTTTATTTTGTAAGAAAAAATCAAAAATTGCGTTCAATTAAATATTCAAATTACATTGCAAAGTTTATTAGTGCAGTGAAGTGAGTTAAAAATTTATTTAAAACTTTAATGTTTTGAAAACTGTAATCATTGAATATTTTATGAAACACTTCGTGAATCTACAGTGTAACATTTATTAAATGCTATATTAATTTTTAAAAATTTGTTTTAAAACCTTGTAGCTGTCGGCAATGAAAATATTTGAAAAAAAATGCATAAAAAATAATAAAAATAATTTAAGATTAAAATAATTAAAAAGCCCTAAAAATCGCGAAAAATCGCTCATTGGTCGCACACAGGCACAAAAACAGTATATAAACAGTGACAAATTTCATTATTTTCAATGTTGTTATAATCTATCACTTTACAATTTTACTGAAACCATTTCGAAATTTTCCAAATCTTGAAAGTAAGGAGTTTTTATTGTATTAAGTTTTCTTTGGATGTTAACGTAATTTTTATATGCAAAATTTTTGATGTTTATAATGTCGTTGATTAAATACTTTTCTATGATTTCATATATTTAATGATCATTATATATATATATATATATATATATATATATATATATATATATATATATATATTCGAGTCCCACATAAACTCTTATTTATATACTGTAATTTCAAAAGCTCTCGATTGGGCAGATCTAGGTCCGGCTGGTGGATTAAGTTCCTTAGTTGTGGTCGTTGGTCGCGCCTTATCGAAACATCGGTTGTCCGCAGTAGGGTCTGGCAAAATTGCACAGGACCTCCACGCAGGGCATCGTTGAACGACTCGCAACGACTGATGAAAATCGGTCGAGGCGAGCAGAAATTAAAATCAAGGGAAGGGCGACCTCAGTTAAGGGAATTAGGAAAGATCGCATAGCGATCTCATAGGAATTTCAATTTTCCAAATCTCGAATTAAAATAACCAAGAAATTGGTCAGAAGGGATAGGAATAGTTAATAGAGAGGAATAATAGGATAATAACGAAATAAATTAATGAAGTGTCAGACATTTTTATTTGTTACAACATTATATACCTGACATAAGACAAAATAAACACCAATTACCATGAAGTTGTCCGCATAGCTACTCTGCATGAAACATCCCACGACATGGAGTCCACTAGAACCACAGCACGCATAATGCATATGATTTTCCATCGGGAAGAGGCGAATCGCCCGCAGACGACAGTTAGAATAAGAGGGGACAGCAGACAAGAGAAAACGTGATAATAGATTACAATAATTTCGCAACATGTAATTAAATTCCATCCATACGATGAAAGAGATAGTGAATGATAGTGAAACCCTCCAACGTTGTAGTTAAATCAGAAGAAGTTTTGGGGAGCGAATCCAGCCATGTAATATCACGGGAAATCAAGTCACCAGGTGATGAGGCCATAATGAATAGGAGCGATCGAATATTCCCATCGTCAACATTATAACCAATAAATCAATAACCAACACGACATCAGAACTACTATAGTAATCTTCACGCATCGATTGTTCGATCGATACTCACACAATTAAATGCTCCAGTAATGAATTACGTAGTAGAAATTAGAGTAGCATCATCCACTAATACTGCTGTCGACGCCCTATAGTATCAGCGTGAGTTTTTAGAAATTGCTGATTACACCATCGATTGTTGTTAAATTCAATTACGTAACCAATATTACTCTATCAGTATGATTAATCTCATCGCAATGCCGCTATTGACCACAATACTGACATCATCATTAGTAATTATTTTTCTCCATGCTAGGGTCATTACCATAAACCTGACCACCATAGATTTCTCATGCAAATGTCGTGAGTAATTCTAACTCTAGTGTCATTGCTAGTTCTAATCATTATGCTTAATTATTATTATAAATATTATTATGTAATATTATTAACATTACTATCAATACCCTTAACCTTATTGTTTTCAATGCTCTCAATAACTAGTAGAGATACTACTGTTGTAATTAATATTAATGATTCTCTCAATATATAACCTAGGAATGACCATTTTATCAATATTAATTATTACGAACATTGACTAAATATCAGTAACAACATTCCGCTGTTCACTATTCCCGACAGTGTTTAATTCACCCAATCTCTATCATTAATATCACTAAGATGAGGCAGGCCACTAATGGCAGTAGGACTAATTAGGTAAATCTTAAATGTCGCTAGCATTATTAATCTTCAATATTGATGTTATTAGGTTCACTCCTTTTGTCTTTATCGTAATCATCCCCAGGGTTATTACTCCGAGGATTATTCTTGGTCTTGGTCATCGTTATTCTTCATAGTGCGTGTGCTAGCACGAACGGAACAATCATTAGGATCACCAATGCGGATAATATCTCCCCGACGTCTAGTGCCTATTATTAGGGAACTCTCTGACTGAATTTTTCCCTATCCTCGTTTCCGACAACTCTTTAGGTAGATTAACTCTCCTTTTGTATTCATTTAGAAATAGACATTAGCTCAATGGCAAACATGAACGATCTTCCAAGAATTCCCCGTCTCTCCTCATCAGTGGTTGCACTTCGTCAGAAATTAGAAGAGTTGGAAAGTAATCATGAAGCTCTCAGAAATAAGTACAATCGGTTAAAAGGCACATGGACCTCCCCTGAGGCGACCAAGAAGCTGTATCAAAAAATAACTCGTCTATCTCGAGCTCGAGATGAGCTAATTACAGAATCTCTCAGCCAGTGAGTGTTGATAAAGGAGCAGGACACAACGCTCCGACAAATCTTTACCGATGCCGAACTTCGGGCTCGCATACCTGGGAGCATTTGGGCCCGCAGCTTGAATATTATCCCAGAGCAGCATCTCCCAATGGAAATTCATCGCCCAGTCTCTTCGACACCTGCTCCTCAAGTTGCGAACCTTCGCGAATTTCCGCAGTCGAACCACCTTCAGGAGCGGCCCGACGACGACCCAACCGAAATCGTCGTCGTCGCGAGCGTCGCCACATGGAGGCAAACCTCCTCAGAGCGACGGAGCCAACCAGCGCTCCGTATCGGATCGATGACCTTCCACCCCCTTATCAGGAATCCGAATTCCCTGATCTCGATCCGCTATATGCACCCTCTGTATCCTTCTATTCACCGGCTCGATCCATCCACATCAACCTGGTGGATGACGAAAACGAAACTCCTGGGGTAAATCAGGCCTTGGATCGGTTGGGCCTAGACGTAGGCGAGATCGCAGTTCTCACTGGCAACGTGCCCAGGAGCCCTCCTCGATTCGACGAGCCTGGACCCTCTACTCGCGTAGAGTTTAGCATCAACGTAAATCCTCCCCCTTATCGACCAGCGAAGTGCCGATGCTTGCCAACCGACATCGACGCAGACGAATGAAGTCAACTCATCGAAATCCATCGTCTCTTCACAAAAATTGTGAACGCCAATTTCAAAGCGAAAATGTTTACTGACCGTGTTGATTAAGAATTGATATACAGTCCATCTTTGCTTCTCATCTTATTGTTCTGATACAATTGGTATATAAAATTTTAATTGTATTAATAAAATTTCGTGGTTTTATCTGTTCTCTAGTTCATGAATAAGTGTTTTAGAATAAAATTGATAAATGGAGACAGCTTAATAATGGGTCATAAGGAAAGGTGCCGGATGAAATCGCTGGAGTGTATAAATGAAACCCCACGATTCTCAGCTCAGAAGGGATAGACGCCAAGGGTTGAGGGACAGTATAGTTTTTCAGATGAAATGCGTAAGCCCTTCTATCGGCAGCAATAACCGGGAAAGCGAAGGTCCTTCGAGTAGTAGCACTAGTAATAGCGTTCACCTGCTCGAATGGCATTCGGCTGATGCGTACAGTACCCACATGATTTCGGTCATGGGTACGCAGCGGTTAATCAAAGTCGTGCGGAGTATTGGGAAAAGAGGACCCTAGAACATAAACGTGATAGGCAGAACATCATGGCAATGAATGAATTTACGAATAAATTTTCCCATACGTCCAACAATATAAAGGGTACATGCAATGAGGAAGAGACATAATATCATCAACACATGATGCCGTCGCAGTTATGGAAAAATATGGCATTACATCTCAACTTTGTTGCTATTGGTAACAGTTGTAAAAGAATTAAGCAAAAATTCAGCTACGCTTTTGACTGCTGAAGGCGTTAACAAATTCGTATACGAAAAATTAGTAGAATGTGGACGGATCTTTCAAAAAAATTATTGAAACACAAATATTCTGATTATGGTACAAAAAGTGCCTCTAATTGCATTGGCGGTAGAAATTTTTAAAAGAATAAAGAAATTTTAAGATGAAGAAAGTCTAAGTAGTGAAGTTTGCAATAAATAGTCACTGCAAAAAATACTTGTTGAGAAGTAGAATTAAGAAAGTTCCACATTGCTGAAAAATGATTTCATTTATTTAAATAATTATAAAAATATTAAATATTCTATATTGCGCATTATTAACAATAAAATCTAGATCGACTGCAACGGAGCGCGTATTTTCAATTGCTTGTCTCACTAGGACAATAATAAAATTTCAGACATTGAATGCAATAATTTTTCTATAATATAGATTTTTCAAAATGAATCAATAACCTCATTAATTTAATTAAATCTATTAATAATTCTATTATTATTTTATGATTTTTTACTATTTGTGTTATTTTGTGATTACGTATAAAAATGAATTAATATTGTTATACGAAAAATATATATAATTGAATTAATACTTTTTGTTTTAATAATCCGGATTATTTATTTTTTATGATTTCGATATCCGGATAATGAAATAGGTTGGACATTTACAAACACTAATTACAATAAAGTTATGGAGAATTGATAATAATTGCTCTTGTATTTTAAATATGTATTTAAAAATTGTTTATCTTTTTTACTTTGTGATTAAATTATTTTTATTATCATCTAATTTATAGCATCTTTCTTCCTTGAAATTAAAAAGTGTAAATTAAGTACTTTTTACCTGCAATGGTTTCGAATAATCTTTTGGACACTTGTAATTTAAATCCTAGTTATCCTTTGTATTCAAGAAAACTTGATTCAGTAATAATTAAATTCAAATATGAGTAAGGAACTTGGATATAAGGAATGGCTTTTCTTATGACCTAAATACTAGTCTTTTAGGTGAAACTGAAAGTTATAAAGTAACGGGAATTTCTTTGGAAGGAACTGAAATAAACAATCTTTCTTATCTTGATTGTTATAGAAACTATACAACTTTTTCTGTTCATCAAACGAGAATAGAGACGATAAATCATCAGTTGTTTAATTGGAACAACATATATTGAGACGTTGAGTCTTTAAAGTGTTTTATTTTTGTTTGTGTCATTTGACCGAGTTAGAAATTAAACAATTCTTCACTCAACAATTTCATATTAACCATGTTATTTGGACACAGTGTCTCATTGCTATGACTCCTGCCAAACAATATCTTAAATTAATGTAAGCCAAAATTTTGGCCATTCATGCTTCAGTATATAAAATTAATTAAAAATATTTATAATTCACTTTTAAATTTATAAAATTAATTTTATTTAGAAATTAAAAATTGTGAAAGATTAATTTAGTTGGTAATTGATAAAATTACAATTAATATTTTACAGCACCTATCTGGACTAGAATCATATTAAGCATCATTTTCATTTTCCAATATTTGCATATTACTGAGTTTTTTAATTCCTAAAATAGAATTACTATTTAAAAGTACATAGAGATCTTCACCTTCACATTGTACTCTTGGTAAAACTTTCCATTGGCGATTTGAACATTCTCTGAAATTTGCAAAGGGTAATATTTTGTTTGTTGGTTATTGTTGATTCAAGAATCGAGTTAACGCAAATCCAAGGAAGCTCTTTTAAAGTAATTAAAGTCTTTTCCGCCATTCTTTGTTCAGATCGTCCTTGTATACATACGATTGACAAAAGCATCAAGAAGACTTATGTCAAGTTTTTGAGTAAAGTCTAACAATTTAGAAGCCGTATTTTGATCTATGGCAGTTTGCTTTTAATAAAACTACCTAAAAATTTTAAAAATTAAATAACCGTTAATAACTTACAAATAAGTATTAATTTATCAAAAAATATGACTTCTGGATTGTTTAAAAATAATATAATTTAAACAAAACTAATTTAAATAATGCAACTCATTTAAAAACATTGAATTAATAAGACATTTAATTAAAAATTTAAAGTTGAACAATTATAAATGATTAAACAGCTTTTAATCAAGTAAAATTGAAAATTTCCTTTAAAATGTTATAAATACTAGAAAATAATTTAGAATATAGATTTAAGTTCTTCGGAGTTTCTTTAAAACGTTGAAGACCGCATTGCAAAATCGTATTTCACACATATGAACCGGCATTTTTTTATTGTTAATTACGTATATTATTTCTTAAATATTTTTTTACTGTACAATAATTTGAGGTAGACATTATTTAACCCCTTGTTTTATTTCAATTAAAAGAATCACCGGTGTACAAGCGGTCCACAAGTAAAACATGTCGTGTGTCCACCTGTGAGCACGCTGGCTGCTAATGTTGTTGCGGAGTGACCCACCCGGGGGCATGCAGTCTTTAACGTGCTAAAGTGATTGGGTAGTTTGTTGTTAAATCAGCAAATTAATGAAGCCAAATGATCCTAAATAAGAATACAATAATTCGAATTTTTAAATTATCTAAGTTCTAAATTAGTTAATTCGTCACAGCTGGTGAGCTGTTACGTGTTGTTACTGAGTAACCCATTGTGAGGTTTATGGTTTCGGTCCCCTTGAACCCAGATGTAAAATATTTTCTTGTCCCCAATGGTTACCCGTTGCCAAGCAACGTTGGTAATGCAACCACTGGTTATGGGATCGCCAAAGGTGAGCCCCATATAGGAACTGCTAAGGCCCGGTCCCATGGTGGGTTCAACGCACTACCGTTAGAAGGCATATTGACTGGACGGGTTGCATGAAATCGAAATTTTTGTTTAAATTTAAATGAGCAAAATAACAAATTCAATTCCATACTTTCCTGGGTGTCGGTTCTTCTCTTCATCGTGATCTCCTCTGTGGCAGTGGTGTGAGAGGGACGGCCTCCGATCTGATGATCTTCTCGTTTGTTCGAGTTCATTTAATTAAAACAAAATTTTTCTCACTTTTAGTCGATGATCTGACTATTTATATCACACCTACTACTATTGTTGGTATGCATGCACTGTAAAACCCGTTCTCGTTGTGACATTCTTTCTATCCAATTGTTGGGCTCAGAGCCACAATTTAAACAAAAATAAAAATAAAAATTAAGGTTAAAGAGCGGAAATAATGGAAGGAATCACTGCACATAAACATGCACCGCACCAAGATATTAAAAATCGATAAATAACATAATAATTAAAACAAATAAAAACATAACAAAAATTAAATAAAACAAATAATTAATTAAAATTCGAAAATGCCTACAGAAGCAAAAAGAAAACATAAAGAAATAAAATAAACTGCAAAAACCTTGCAAAATAAGGTTTAGAAAAAACACAGGTAGAAGTGGCGACCAGAAAAACAAATAAAGGGCTAAAAATAATATTATCAGAAAACAATAATAAAAGTAAAACTCAAAAATAAAATAAATTATATATCAAAAAATTAAGAAAAATATACGAAAAATAATAAAAATAATTTTAAAGTAATAAAACAATTAAAAAGCCCTAAAAATGGCGAAAAATCGCCTATTGGTCGCACACATACACGAAAATACTATAAATACAGTGATGAATTTCATTAAATCTAATCTTATGCTTATTGAAAAAAATTCGATTTCTACTCTACAATTAAGTAAGGAACCTTTTGTTATTATGTAAATATCTTATCTTTTTTATGATGCATTTGTTTTGATTAAATAATTTTTCGATGTTACATTTCACTTCATTGATAACGATAATTATGCATTATTTATAATGTTCGGACCCTCTAAAATCTTATATTATGTATTGCAATAGATGGTTCATGGGACCAACCGTGTGCCGGCTAGTGGGTGAAAACCCTTAGTTGTGCTCGTGGGTCATGCCTCGTGAACCCCTTGGCAGTTCGCAGTCGGTTCCGGCTTTGTGCACGGGACCGCTACGCAGGGCGCCATTGTATATTCGAAGCGGCTGCTGAAAATGTGGCCGGAGTGAATCGTTTAAAATCAAGGGAAGAGCGGAAAACTTCAGTTAGGGGAAGCTAAGGTGGATCATACATTGATCTGAAACATTTTTGATATTCCGAACAGAATGGTGGAAATAAAACTGGGTAGCACGGATAGAACTTAGATGATAGAAAACGTTTTTTTTGTATAGTGATTAAATTGAAAAACTACCCGATAGTCAGACAAATTAGTATAAATGACAATTTTCACAAAAATTACCTTGTCGAAAAATGCTCCACAGGAGGGCAGCACGTATAATCACTCTCCATTTTGTTTTATTCCATCTGATAATCGGATTGAGAAAATTCCACGAAATCGAAACGTCGTTTGACAAACAAATTTTCCTTTCTCGTAGAATTTATAGGTCCGTCGCGAATAGAGGCAGACGACGATACGAATGATGTCTAGGAAATCCGCGATTAGTAGAGTAAGCGACTGGAGACAATGGGTTAAAACGAGAAACCCAAGAATACAAATGTATAATAATCCGTTCATGGACCAGTGAATAGCAGTTCTGAAAAATTGACTATTGATCGCACCTACCGGTATGTAGTTACGGTAGGCTGCACAAAATCCATTTAGACAATCAATAAAAATATTGTTTGTTTTGTCAAATCAAATGGAAATTAATTTTTTTTACTGTTAAAATCTATTTATTTACGACAGTAGGACATTTCAAAGAACCAGGGGAAATGTAAGCCAATTTATTAATCGAACCCATAGTACATAAAATAACCCCGAGCGTAAACCTAAATGAAAGGCCTGTAAATTACCCATTGACCACTCTATTAAATACCTGATCAAGTAGAAGGTTGAATTTTAGTTATGCTAGTAAGGTAATGATGATCATGAACGTATACTTTGCCGTGTAAATGATTTATAATGATATCGCGAGGGATAACGACGACTAGGTTGCCAAATAAATCATACCTATGAAGTGAATCGGGGTTCTAGTACGGGAAAGCAGCCCTAAAATTACCACCGATACTCCAATTTTCGATATCACGTAAATTCCCTTTTTAAAATTTTTTTTTCTTTTATATTTTTCTTTTTGGATTATTTTCTTTTGGTTAAATATCTTTCCTCTTTTCTAATAGCATGTCAAGTAATGAAAATACGAACACTTCGATGAGGATTCCTCGCCTGCCCCCGTCAATCGTGGCAATCCGCCACAAATACGAGGATCTCAAACTACAGCACCGGGACCTTCAGGTGAAATACGAGAGAGTAAAGGGAACCTGGGCTCCACCAGAAGTCGTCCGGGAGCTCCGTCAGAAAATCTCACGTCTCACTCAAGCGCGTGACGAATTAATCGTCGAATCACGCGCCCAGCGACTACTGATCCGAGAACAGTCGGTAGCGCTGCACCAGGCCTACTCGGATACCGAGCTCAGGATCCGGGTCCCTGGAAACATTCGGGCGGAGCAGCTCGACATCGTCCCTGCTCACCACCTCCCCAGCACCGAAGTCCAACCCAATCCAACAATAACCACTCCGATCTCGAGTATGAATGTCCCACAATTGCTACCTTCCGGGACTACCGAAAACCGGGCTAACTCTTCTGCCCCTACGGCCCGTCATCGGCCAAATCGGAACAAGCGGCGTCGGGACCGTCGCCGACAAGAAGAAGCCCGTCTCCGGGAGGCTCAGTCGATGGAAGGGGTGGGCCAATTGGATGACCTGCCACCCCCTTACCAAGAGTTCGAAAACTCTGGGATGGATCCAGATATCCGCTATGCTCGGCGGATCTTATTCTCTTCGCCCCCAGCTTCCATCCACATCAACTTGGTGGATGAGGAGAACGAATCACATCCTCTGATTCGCTCCCTAAGTGACCTCGAATTGGATCTTGAGGAGATCGCTATCCTCACTGGAGAGGTGCCCAATATCAGCCCTCGAGGCGAAATAGCCGGACCTTCGTCGCGGAGAAACGAGGATCCACGAGGCGATCCTCCATCATATCGACCGCCCAAGAGGAGATGCCTCCCGACGGATATGGACGCGGAAGAGGACTGAACCGCCGAAAAATCTCAAATTTTGCTCATGCAATGGATTGCTCCAATATCAGCCAGTATTTGAACTGTTCATCTCATTTGCTTAATTACCTCCTAATACTTCTTTTCTATTAAACACTGTTTCGATTTAAATTTCTTAATAAATGTTACTGAATTTATTTTTCTCTATCATGTGAAGATGGGAGTATCGGAGGTGAGGCGAATTACGTGTGCGTGTGGTTACGGGAGTAATGTTTTTCCATGATCTCCACACTAGAAGTTGATGCAATGACGAGAACTAGAAGGGTTTTAAAAATAGGAGCGTAAGTCCTTCTATCGGCAGCTAAAATCCGGGGGAAAGACGAAGGTCCTTCGGGGAGTAGTGCTAGTAATGGCGCTCACCTGCTCGAATGACATTCGGCTATTATGCACAATTCCAACGTGCTTCCGATCACGGGTGCATGATAGTAAGTAAAATTGTGTGGCGTATGGAGGGGTTACCCCTAGTGACGTAAAGTGGCAGTACATGGTTAAGCTGACTCAAGGGTCTGGTATCCAACACCCTCCTACGACCAACACAATTAATTTATGTAAATTTTCTTGCACAAAATTTCTGACCAGTATGCATGATATTTTGTGAAATTTCGACGTCAAGTGTTTTCTCATGACGTGGCAATTCCCTGCCTTACCTACTGGTTTGGATTGAGCGAATCGTTTATTTTCACGTCTACAATTCATTCATAAATATTGTTGATTTGAATTGCTGATCGTCATTTATTTAATTTAGAATTTCCACGATCGTTTCTAGGTCATTTTGTGACGTCTTTTCACTTGGACTTACGTGTTGTTTCATTACTTAACTCCGAGGTTAGACAAATTTCATGTAATTTAGGTAAATGAATTTTTATTATAGCTTAACCTATAATTTCGGACGAAATAACAATTTTGTTTATGATGCTGATGGATTTGCAGATTTCAACTACTTCAAGGGATCCTTAACTCAATTATTTCTTATTTGGTTTGTCGTCGATCATTGTTGAAGATGTATTATCGCATGATGTGTTTATTACGGTTAATATGTCGTATGAATCGAACATTCTGTTGATCTTATTTAATAACTATTTGGGTCGGTTATAACAAGTCTCTTCCGGGTGATCGTCTACAAAATTAATGGGAACATAGTGCATTTTTTCCCATGGTCACATTTGTATATTATATCACTAAACTAATTCTATTCTTCGGTGGTAAATTTGATTAATTTACGTTATTCTCAGGTTCGTAATTTGTCGTATGTCAAAATGGTGTATTATAAATTGTTAATAAATTTGAGGTTAATTTAACGCGTATAATTTCTGCTTCTGATTTAAACGGATAATGTTTTCCTAGTTAAATTTTAGTTAGTTGTCCGGTGGTCGGATTTTCTTTTCTAAGGAGACATTTTGGATGATGATTTATCTCTAATTTTGGGCAATTTTGAAAATTACTGATAGAATATAAGAACCAATAATTAAAGGTAAAACCGTTATAAATAAAATATTATCAAACAAAAAATCAATTTGTCAATTTATTTACCATGACTTTTTTTATTACTAAATTTTATGCGGTAGGATTTTTAGGGTCGTATTATTATTTAGGACTCAGTTAAAATATGCCGTACGCGTCGACATTCGTAGCATCGGCCCCTCGTCATAATTTAAATATTCTTTATCTACGGTTTTGAGTCATCCTAATTAATTATTTTGATATAGTTAATTTCTCGGGTTTTCTCGTATTATATCGTTAGTATAATTTAAGATTTAGTTAGAGTAGTTTAGACATAGCAATTAATTCCGAATTCTTTCCCCACTTCCTTCCCTTTGATTTACCTTAGGATAGTTATGTTAATATTATGATTTTAAGAGTGCCCACCGAGCTACTCAATGTTTATGATTTTTAGCCGTTATGTGCAATGATTTTAATTTGGTCAAAATTATAGGAAAATGAGTGGTGGAGGAGCAGCCAAAAGACTACTTCCCCTCCTCTCAATTTCCCCTATGACGGATATTATTGACGTTTAGACCCTGCGTTATTCACGCCGGAACCTTCACGGGCACAGGCTATTGGCGGATAAACCGCACTTACACAACCTGAGTTGTTATGTTGATTTTACTTTCTTGCGGTGCGTGAGTGGCTGTGGGCCGGAAAAATTTCGACATAAGTATTGAATAGCGAAAGTTTTATTAGCATATAATAACGTTTGATAATTCATATTGCATATTCATCATTCGTTAACGACACTATGACCCTTTCCCCACGCCCATGCCCAAACAGAGCTCCTACGAGGTTGTATGGACATGACGTGGAGAAAGTTTTCGAGCATTCCTCCACTGACATTGAAAATTTTCTTGTTTTTCTAGAGTAAAACTGATTCGAGATATCAAAAACTGATTCAGTGTTTTTTCAAAACTGATTGTTAAAATTATGTGAAAATGAATCAGTATATATACCTATTGTACGACCCTAACCTTGCGTGTTAAATTTGATTTAGTAAAACAAAATTTGACCTTGTGATTTTCTAGTATATTCTAATCTTAATTTTATTATTTTTGCAATTTAATTTGACAATTTAATTTTTAAATTTTTAATTGAATTGTTTCCAATTTAAATTATTCAATTTTTGTTCCATTTTTTATGGATTTTCGCATTTTTTGGTAAATTGCCAAATTTCGGTCAAACTTTCATGTTCTCATGTTATTTTTATGTTTATTTCGTGCGGATCATGTTGCACTTTGTTATTATTTTAATTTACTTTTGTGTTTCTTGATTTTATATTTAATTGTTTCTCTCTCTCATATTTTAGCATGGTTATTTGATGTTTTATGGTTCTGATTTTAAATCTGTATGTTGTATTTGCGTGTGTATTACCGATTCATTTAAACAAAATCGTGTCTTGGCCCAACACCATCATAAAACATCAACGATAACAATTTGATACCGATTAATAAGCAAAGTTAAAACTGTAGAAAATGAACTACCAACAGCAAAACCTGACCTCCCATCAAGGAAACAGCTAGTGAGTTACAACAGAGTGGGGAATTTGAAATTGAGTAACCGATGCATACAAGTTATTTACACTGTCCGCTTGTTACCCGTTGCTGGGAAACGTTAGTACTGTAATAAGGAATTGCACTTACTACAAACGTGAACTTTGTCGTCAAGACTATTCTGGCTCGAACGTTCACGGGTTCAGTTAGGATTGTATTTTGATTATAAGATTTATTCATATAGTATGTTTTACATTAAAATTATTTATAGAAATTTATGATAATAAACTATTATTTTTGCCATACTTTTATTTTTTAGTATTTTTCCTATTTAGCAAATTTATAGAATAAAATTTATTAATTCCTCCTCTTTATGTAGGTCAAATGGTTACTAAGGGATATTTTGTCAAGCTAAAGCATTTATAATTTACCCTTGGATTAATTATTCATTTACTTTAAATTTATTGCCAAAGAAATTAGGTAAGAAATCATTTATTTATAGACAGCTAACCAATTTTTCGTTTATGAGAGCAAGAATTTCCATCAGATCAATCGAATTTTGAAATTTTAATTATTTATCTATCCTGCATATCAACCCGAGTAAATTGATTCCTTTCCGAATAGCTTCATTAATGGTCGTCGTATTGAGATGGAGATGGTTCCTATCTATCAAAAATCAACCAAATGGATTCCATTGATTTCTAACACGAAATGAAACTATCGCGTATACTCCAACCAATGATTTTATTTGGATTTTACTGAATTATAATACCTAAATTGTTGGCTTACAAATTAAAATTTTAATTCAAATTGCGCCTTTGTTATTAATGTTGGCGAATGGGATGATTTTAATTTATTTTTCTAGGGTCCATGTGTTACTCCCACCTAAACTCTTTCAAGATTATTGTTGGGGTATCACGAAAAAGCACAGTAAAATCGATAAAACACAAAAAATGATAAAAGTGCAATATTAATTAAAAACTGTATAAAATTCGAAAGTAATAATGATCGGGGGGAAATTGGTATGGTTGAACGCCAAATTGAGAGACGAGTCCGGAAATAATAATAAAAATTGAGTGAGGGGTCCCTAGAAAATGATATAAAATAAAAAAGGAAATTAATTAAGAAAATTAATTACTAATGGGAAGCCCGAGTCAATGGGAAGCCCGAGGCAATGGGAAGCCCGAGGAAATGGAAAACCCGAGAGATGTGGAAAAGCCGAGAGCTGAGGAAAACCCGAGAGATAAGGAAAACCCGGCACATAGACGGAATAATATAGTAGGATAAATTAGCCTAAACAACGTCAAACGTTGTTGACAAATGTCGGTCTGAAAGGTAATTATTAATGATAATTTGATAATGCAGAACCTATTGTTGACAATCGTCGGAAAACAGTCTGAGCAGGAGTATAAAAGAAAGAGGGAAAAACACGAGAGGACCACAACTCATCAGACAAGAAAAGAGGACCAGAATTCCTCAGACAAGAAAAGAGACATTATCAACCAGACAAGAAAGGACAATTATTATTAACTAGATACGAGAGAGCAGATATTATTAACTAGAGTGAATCGACGTGAACGAGCAGTAGCTAGGTTAGTAGAGAAATCCAAATCCAAGTAAAAGTCAAGGTTATCTATCAGACAGGGTGGTTCTCCCTTGGACAACCTACCCTAAGATAATCCGAGCCAAACAGTGGTTAAAAGGTGCAAATCAAGTAGTGAAATTGTGATTACAAATATTGAACCAAAGGATTGATTTGTTATTGTGATAAAGTGCAAATAAAATTATTCTGTGTTGGGTTTGCTTATTTGATCGAAAAAGGACACGAGGAGTCAGAGGTAACCGACTTTCAATAATAATAACCCAACATTTTGGTGAGCCCGACGTGATAAAAAGTCGGCGGAAAACAGTGCTGAAAATAATTGAATTGTTAAAAAGAGACGACGTGATAGAAAAGGAAAACTAAAAAAAAGTGTCAGAGAGTGTCAGAGCAAAAATAAACTGAAAAGAGAATAAATTATTAAATTAAAAGAAAACTTTCAAATTATTGAGGAACTTCGTGGTTCAGTATGCCAGAAGTTATAAAGAAAATTATTATAGAATAAATTCCAAAATTAAAACAAAAGGTAATATTAATAATTGTAATATTTTAAAATTCAGACGAGAAAAAGTTGTACAAAAAAGATTTTATAATTTGAGAAACCAGAAGCAATCAGAAATAATGGCGAGCAATTCCAATAATAATGATCAAACCCCGGTGTCTACTGTGACAACCCCTATATCTAATATCCAAGCAAATATGTCTACTACTCTTAGTAATGATTATGCAAGTTGTCAGAAACTACCAGTTCAGCAATATGGAGGAGATCCGGTTGAATTTGTTGATTTTATGGCTGATTACTACATGTATGCCACTGCTTATGGATGGAGCCAATCGATTATGGTGCAACGGTTACCATTGTATTTAAAAGGAGCAGCGAGAGAGGCTTGGCAACAAATTGATAAAAGACTCATTGCCAATGATTGGACCAAGTTGAAAGATGCCTTAGCAGCGAAATTAATTGGTGGTGATATTAAACGAATAATGCACCAAAAGTTTTACAATCGAGTGCAGAGACCAGACGAATCAGTAAGTGAATTTGCTTATCATTTGACAACCCTTGCAGAGAAAGCTTTTGAGATTAAACCTGAACAAATTGATATGGCGAAGCAAGTGAAGGAATTGTTGCAAGACCAATTTTTGACAGGAGTCAGAAAAGAAATTAAAAAGGCCCTATGCTATGTAGATTTCAACAATTTTGATGAGCTAATTAAAAAGGCTATGAAGATTGAATTGAATTTGAAAACTACTCAACCAAAAGCAGAATCTTTTACAACTATTAATGAATCTAGAGACAGATCAATATCACCAATCAAAAGTAATTTATTCCAGAAATCCACCAGTCCATCACCAAAATTTAGAGTAAAATTTGAGCCAAGGAAATCTACAAATAGTCCAAATGAGGAGAGAGAAAGACCAGTTCAGTGTAGTCATTGTCAGAAATTGGGACATAATATAAATCAATGCTGGTTTAAAGATAATACTCAAAGAAGTCCAAGTCCTGTCCAGTGTGATCATTGCCAAAGAAAGGGACATAGTAATAGTCAATGTTGGTTTAAAGATGAAGAGCAACAAAGTCCAAAGAGGATGTGGCCAAATTGGTTGAAAAGCAATGGTGGGAAAAGTTTTAATAAAATGAGCACTAATAGTCAGCGAATTAATGATAATATACAGTGCTATAATTGTGGAAAGAGAGGGCATGTATCACGGAACTGTTTCGCAAGATCAAGATCTCCATCAACTTCACCGTCACCTCAAAGAGATAGAGTTAATTTACAAGGCCGAATTCAATGTCATTCATGTAGAGGTTATGGGCATATGGCAAGGTCATGTCCCAGGAAAAATGAGAGATTTCAAAAGCCAATCTTAAAGAAAATTAGATTCCAAAGTGATAAATCACAAGCAGACAACGTTGCTTTTGTGCAGCCAGATAATTATAATAATAGAATTGAAGACGAAGTGAAACAAATGAGTCGACGTTTGGATCGCTTAATATGCAAGTTTGAATCTGATGAAGAGACAGATAATCACATGATGTATGAGTCGCAATCAGAAGCATCAGATACAGAGCTGAAAATAATGATGATTAAAGATGATCTGCAAAGCGAAAAGGCAATAATGATTATATCGAAGCTTAATAAATTAATCGAATCGAGAGCAGCGGAAACGTCTAAAATAATGACATCATTACTGGAATTGAGTCAAATGTCACTGAGTGTACAAAAATTGAAAAATGTAATTGAACTATGTGCTGATCATTATGAGGTAAATTTAAAAGATAGAGATGAAATAACAAATATGATGAAGATATTTGGGAAAGCTTTCAGAGAAAATAAATGGTTAGATTTTATTTTTATTGATGTTGTAGATGAAAGTAGAAATAGCGTGATTTGTATTCGTTGTGAAATTGGAGATTATGTTAAAGATTTAAAAGAGAGATTAAAAGAGAATAATGGAAGACAGATAATAAAGGTGAAATTTAAGAATAGGTATTTAGAAGACGATGAATTTTTAATAGATTGTGGTTTTATACCTGGAAATAAAAATAAATTGCAGGTTGCGAGCATGATTAGGGAAGAAGTAGTGGAAAAAAGTGATTCGCAAGAACTAATAGGAGACTTAAGAGATGCTTTAAGTGAGTGGGATGGAGTTAAAATTACGGAGAAATTAAAATTAATTGATAAAATAGAACTACAGGAAAATGCTAAACTAGAAATAGTAAACATAATACGACCATATTTATATGATAAATCGAGGTATGGAGAAAAATTGAAATGTTTAATGCGAAGATTTGGTAGAGAATTAAGAGAAACTAGAATGGAATTAAAACCATTTATTATAGCAATAGATTATGAAGATTGGGGAAAAACAGAGTATATAGAGGAACATTGGTGTACAAAGGTTCAGAAGTTACGAAAAAGAGCTGTAAACCAAATAGGAAAAGATGGAATTATTGTATTGATGTTTAAAGGTGAAGAATTAGATGATGATGAATATTTATATGATTGTGGATTTAAGCCACAGGAATTAGACGAAAACGGATACCTAGATGCTGATGGAAGGGCAGGGTATTTAGTAAATTGTGTAGTAGCAATAAAGGAACAGAAAGTAGATTCAGTGGATAACTCGGAGAATTCAAATACAGATATAGAGGAAGATAACGTGAAAACAAAAGTAGATGAAATTTTCAGTAATAAGGAAGAAAATGAATTGAATAATAAAATTCAGGTGGAACACCTTGAAAAACAAGAAATTTTTGAGGCACCACGAGGTGAAATAAATAGTGAAATAATCGTTAGGAAACCTAGAACTTTATATGAGATAAAGCGGAGTTTAGTGAAAATTGAACAGGAAGTTGATGAAACAAAAATAATCTTAATGAGCTTGATTAAAGCAGTATATCCGACGTTTGAAATAAAAATGGATGTCGAGTATGAGTTAGGAAATATAGTAACTGAAATGAAAAACAGACTTCCAGGTGTTGTGCAAAGATTTGGAGAAAACGATAACTTTTGTGATAAGAAACTAATTGAAAATTTGATTAAAAATGGAATTGACAAAGAAGTAATGTTAACTAGTTTAACATATATGGTCTTAGAAATTGGAGCTCATGTGATAGCAGAAACGGATAATTTGGAAAATTTGATAGATGTAGCAGCACGAATCTCAAATGAATATTTTATGAAGTGGGTCAAAAATAATGGAGGTTGGAAGAAGTTGAATAATGATCTTACAGTAAATGAAAGTGATGAAAAAAAAATTACCATACAAACCGTTAAATGGAAAGGATAGCCCGAAGCTAAAAAAAAAGATGATATTCCCATGGGCAATAGTTATGCTCTTTATTTTTTGTACAATAACTACACAAGCTACAGGTATGACAGCTTACGATTGTTCCCAAACAGAAATGGGGAAAATTTATTCGGTTGTGGACATGGCAGAATGTCCGGATGCATAACCAAAGAAATTGAAAGTAGAAAATGATGTAAAATATTATGTGTATCAAGAATCTGATCTACGGCGAGCCAAAGTTAGAGAATGTATTGCGAAGCGAACTACTTTTGTATTTTTCTGTGGTAAATGGAGCCACACATCATTGATAAAAATGCACGCTATTCCACGACCAGTAGAGGTAATGCCAGAAAACTGCTTAGCTGCGTTTCAAACAGAGGAGTTAAAAATTAATCCGGAAATTAAATTAAAAGCAAAAGTAAATCACAGAATAAGAGAGACAGTTGTTGTAAAGGGAACGTGCGAAGGAGAACCATATAAAGTAAATGAAAAAATTATTAAACAATCAGTGGTGATTGAAGAATATTTGACAGAATTAAGAGAATTTGAAGGAGTTTTTGATGATGAAACAGGAAAACTTCAAACGCATCCGTTTTGTAATATGAGACAAAGCAATTGCCAAACAGGAGAATCCATTTTAGTATTTGATGTTAAAACTGATGTATGTAATTTAGCACATTTGAAAACTATGACTTTCAAAGAGTTAAGTGGAGAACAATTTAGAGAAAGCCCCGATAATTTCAATATAAATTATAAATCGAATGGCACAATTAGGTCAACTCCAGTATGGACGAGGAAAACCACACCAGTATTAATGTCGACATTACCAACAGATGGTATGCGTTTTATAAAAAAGGAGGCTACCAATAAATGCGGGCAAATGGTTTATGCAGCAAATTACAGAGGTGTTTACGTATCAAAAATGATGGTGCATGAGGCGAAAACTAAAATACACACAAATGATATTAAACTCACTCACTACTTTAACAATAAAATTGATTATTTGTACCATTTTAGTCAAAACATAATGGAGAATATATATCGGGAAATGATTTTAAATGATTGCAAATTGAATAAAGAGATACTTAGAAATAGGATGGCAATGGCCATTACAAATCCAAACTTAGTAGCACCTATGCTAATATCAGAAAACGGTGTATTTGCCAGAATCTTCGGAGAGGCCCTATATAGCTATAAATGTAAAGCAGTTACAGTGAAAATTATGAAATACGAAAAATGTGCAAATGAATTGCCGGTGAGTATAAACGGAAAAATGCGATTTATGGAACCCATAACAAGAATATTACTGGACGAGCAAACTAAGCCAAAAATTCTTCAATGTAATAGATTACTTGCTCCGTTGTATCGCTTAGCACAGGATTCATGGATAGCATTACCAGATTACCGAGGAGTGAGAACTCCGGATACATTAGAATTAACAAATCTAGAATATCTAGTAAATTTCACATCCCTAAATAAAATGGCACAAATGGGTTTCTATGCAAGTGAGGATATCGAAGAAGCTCAAAGAAACTTGTTATTTCCGTCAAAAAAGGAACGTGTAATCTCAGAAATGATTGATACAATTTTGCCTAACGGGGAAGGTAAAGTCAATTATGAATATCTTCTAACACCAGATCACTTTAGAAAGGCAACATATAAAACGATGAAAAAGATCTGGGGGAAATTCATGTTTTTAGGACAAGCATGCGCAGGCTTAATTGGATTCTATGTTGTAATCATAACAATAAAGGTAATAATGTCACAAATATTATCGGCTCATAGAATATACGTAATATCCGGATGGTCATAGAAAATAATTATTGGTTGTTTTCCATTTTTAGCGAGATTTTTCATTACTCTTCATCAATATAGAGAAATGGCAAGTGTGAGAGCACAACTGAAAACCGATCAAAAAAGTGAAGTGTCTCTATGTGCAGCAAGTGATCACAATAATGATAATAATGATGAAATCAATGATGATAAAAAGGAGCAAAGATATTTTCAAAAAGGAATTATGAAGAGTGAAAAAAAGCCAGAGCTACAATTTTTATTAGAACCTATGCCAAAACTTAGCGGAATTGAAACACTTTCAAAGTGGTATACACCAACATTTTCGCCAACGGCACCAAAGTATCCAACTGAAAAATTAAAAGAAATGAAACCGGTAGAACATATTCAATTTGAATTAGATAACATTGAACCCACGAGCGCAGAAATTGAACGGAGAAACATGCTCGGATTACCGTGTAGTTATGCAATGATGACGTTAGGAAATAAAGGCAAACAGCCTCGAATAAACATTTTGTTCAATGGAAGAAAGGGGGAAGCTTTGTTAGATTCAGGTTCCAGTAATACTATAGTATCAGATGATTTGTTGACAATTGAAGAGAAATCGAAGATGAAACCAACAAGTAAAGTAATAAGGTCAATGTCGCACAATGTTTTAAGTATAATTGGGAAATTAAAAGCTGAATTAATTATTGGTGATCACGAATTAGTGCATTATGTGTCAGTGATGAGAAATAGTCCGGTCGGATGTTTAATTGGTATGGATGTAATGGAACAACTACAAGGAATTTCTCTTGATCTAAAAACTGGGAGATTAATGAAAGGACAGACGAAAAAGGACATAAGGTGAGAGAGGTGTTTTTAAATCAGACGCTAGAATTGCCAGCAAGAAGTGAGATGACGAGTGCATATTTGAACCAAATGAGAAGCTAATAGAAAAATACGAAATTCCAATGTGTGATGAAGTGGTAAAGGTCAAAGACCAAACAGTGCCAGTGAGAATAGTAAATCAAAACACAAAACCCATCCAAATGAAACCAAAAACCAAACTGGGAAAACTAACGAAGTTTGAAATAGAGAAAATCCCGAAATTACCGAGAAATATTAAAATTTACAAAGAGCCACAAGTCATTAGTAATGATTTAACAGAATCACAAAAATGGGAATTCACAGAGTTATTAAAGAAATATAAAATGGTGTTTGCAAAACACGAGTACGATTTGGGACTCACCCAAGTAATTGAACATGAGATACCATTACTTGATGAAACTCCGATTAAATTGAAACCGTATAGAATTCCATATATACATCAAGAGGAAAGTGATAGGCAGATAAAAGCAATGAAAGAGTTCAAAATAATACGAGATAGTTCTTCACCATTTTCATCGTCAATAGTAGTTGTTAAAAAGAAAGACGGCGATCTGCGATTTTGTGTTGATTATCGGAAATTAAATCAAGTTACGCGAAAGGATACATATCCTATTCCAGTTCCACAAGAAATGTTTGATCAAATGGGAGAGGTACAATTTTTCACAGTAATCGATCTTAATAAAGGTTACAATCAATTTAAAGTGAAGGAAGAAGATCGAAGAAAAACGGCTTTTTCTCGATGGTAAAGGATTGTATGAATTTAATGTGTTACCGTTTGGATTAACTGGAGCACCTGCTACGTTCCAGCGAGGTATGAATTTTGTTTTACGGGATATCCCACATGCATTAGTCTATATTGATGACATAATAATATTTTCAAATACTTTTAAAGAAGATCTGAAAGATGTGGAAACTGTATTTAGAAGATTATTAAAGGCTAATCTAAAAATAAAACCCTCTAAATGTGAATGGGGAAAATCGGAAGTAGTTTATGTAGGTCATATTATTTCTCGAAATGGATTGCAACCAAACCCAGAAAATGTGAGAAAAATTAAAGAATACCCAATCCCTGAAAATGTAGACCAAGTTCGACAATTTCTCGGCTTAGCCAGTTATTATAGAAAATTCATTAAAAGCTTTTCTCATGTAGCACAACCCTTAAATGTATTATTAAAAAAGCAGACTCAATTTAAATGGGGAAAAGCGCAACAAGAAGCATTCGAATTACTTAAAGAAAGCTTGATTAAAAAACCTATACTGAGATGCCCAAATTTTAGAATACCATTCATTTTAATGACAGATGCAAGTAATTTTGCATTGGGTGCAGTATTAGGACAACAAGTCGAAGGTGAGAAAGATCACGTAATAGCATATGCCAGTAGAACGTTAAAGCCACATGAAAAGAATTATTCTACAATTGAAAAAGAAACATTGGCATTGGTTTACGGTATAGCAACGTTTAGACAGTATTTAGTTGGCAGAAAATTTGTTGTGTTTACTGATCATAATCCGTTACAATGGTTGATGAAACATCGGGATTCAGCCAGCAAACTGATCCGATGGTCAATAGCCCTACAAGAATATGATTTCGAAATTAAATATCGAACAGGTAAATCAAATGGAAATGCGGATACGCTATCGAGAATCCCTGTAAATGATGAGAGTAAGAATAATGAAATGAATTATAATAATACAATATTTATGGCAATCAAAACCGCTAATAATTTGCAGGAACTGCAAAAAGATCAGGAAAAGGATAATGAATTAAATCAATTGCGGAAACATGCAGTCACGATCAAAAAGGAAAGTGACTGGAAACATGTAGTTGACGAAAAACATAAATATATCATTCATGATGGTTTGTTAAAATGTGTTAAAAATGAAAACTTATTAATTGTGGTTCCAACCAAACATCGAACAACGTTAATGTTAATATACCATGATGGAGCACTAGGTGGACATTTATCCGCTCGGAAGACATTATCAAGATTGAAACAAAAATATTATTGGGACACTATTGAATCAGATGTCAGAAAATGGTGTCATACTTGTGAAGTGTGCTTAACCAGGCGAAATACGGGAAAAAAAATAAAAGTACCTTTGAAACCTATGCCAGTGCCCGGAGCGCCGATGGAAATTACTGCAATGGACATTGTTGGTCCGTTACCTGAAACAATTAATGGCAACAAGTATATCATTGTGTTCTGTGATTATCTAACTAAATGGCCTGAAGCATATGCGATGCAAAATCAAAAAGCGGAAACAGTTGCAAAGATATTTGTAGAAAATATTATTTTTCGATATGGAGCACCGAAGAAATTACTTACTGATCAAGGAACGAATTTCCAAAGTGAACTGTTTATCTCAATCACGGAATTATTCGGGATACTGAAACTAAGTACATCGCCTTATCACCCACAAACGGATGGTCTAGTTGAAAGATTTAACGGAACATTAATCAATATGATATCATCCTACGTAAATAGAAAACAGAAAGATTGGGATTTGTTTATCAAGCCATGCTTATTTGCGTATAGAAATGCAGTGAATGAGAGTACCGGTGAAACACCTTTCTATCTCATGTATTTACGGCGGAACAACATGCCGGTTGATTTAAAATTTCAAGCACCTATCTCACAGTACATGGATATATCTGATTACAAAGTAATTATGCAAGAAAGACTTCAATCGGTATGGACTCAAGCTGGACTTAAAATAAGACATAGTCAAGAAGCGTATAGAGTGCTATGATAAACGAGCACATGCTCACAATATTGAGGTAGGAGATTTAGTGTATGTACATAAACCAGAACCAGCAAAGGGTTTATCACCAAAATTACAGAGACCATTTAAAGGACCATACGTAGTATGTGATACCACTGAAACTAATCTAAAATTACGTCCACAAAATAATAAAAAGGCAGGAACAATTATCGTTCATGCTAATCGATGTAAAAAGGTGCCAGTTGTAGAAGACACTAAGTATCAATTGAGATCTAAAGACAAAAACGTGGAAAGGCACACCGCGCTCAAACAAAAGACAGCAAAAAATCGCTCACCATTGGGATATATCAACAAAACTTTGTTCGTTACAACACTCATGATAATCAATGTGTTAGGGTCGAATGCGACTCCATCGTTTCCAAATTACGCTATTAAAAGGATCCCGTTAATGGAAAAAGTTGATATTTATGCCACATGTACCCAGATGGTATGGATCTATCGTTGTGCACCGACCGAAGAAATAGAAATAAGTAATTTACTGAATTATTTTGAACCACCAGTGAAGTTGAATTTTAATAAAAATACTTATGTAGATCGTCAACTAACAATAAATTATGAATACCCATGGTTAATAAAACAATTGCAACCCCAAATAAATGGTAATAAAATAATGAACCTGATTAAGATTGAAATATGGACAAAAACATTAAATAACTACGTTTCCATAGAACCAGTGCTGAATGGAATCAATATATATTGGGAACCCCGAAATTCCCAACAAGTGAAAATAATTTTTCAGAATTATACAATCGATACGTTGAATGTTAGAAGGTCTTTCGTGCATTATGCGAATCTAAAACTGCATCATACCTACGATATCGCAGTTCATTACTACGAAAAAGTATTGCACGATAATGGTACAGAGAGTAATGACCGGTGGGTCAAGATCTATCTTAGTCGGAAATCACTTTTGTTGCAAAACGAAACAAATCGAGTTCATTTACAGCTAGTTGACCAAAAACTAAATATTTCACGGCATTCAGGTATGAATGAAAAAGTTATGATCTATTATCATGGGAAAATTCAAGCCACGTTAACAAGTAACTTTACCTTTAAAATGTTAAATTTTCAGCAAATACGATCTAAATCAAAAGTGGTAATGATAAAAATCAAGTATTACAAACGCATATCAAATTTCAATCCCTGGGAAATCATTTTTGTCGAAACGAGATTCATTCGAGTTGTGTATAATTCAACGGCACTAATAGAAAACACCAATTATTCGCATATCTCTAATGTAAATATTCGAAAACAAAAAACAATGTTACCTTCGTTCAACGACTATATGGCTAATGTGCAAATTCGTGAGTATAACACTACATCATCTTCATCCGATAACAATGAAACCATAATTGTAATTTTATCGATCTGTACAATCAGTGTGATATCATTCTCCATCATTTTTCTTCTCGCATCGCTAGCATATCTTCGAAAACTAAAGCAACAACTTGAGCGTCAATCCATGGCCCAAAGACCTTGGATTGTCTATGAGGAGACAATCGTGTAGTGAGATACATTTATTTTGCATGCAATTATGATGTAGCAGTACAGTATAAGTATTAACTTTTTATTTTGAATAATGTAAAGATTTGCACCTTTCGATCATTGATGAGTTTGATTGGCTGTTGAGAGCAAAGAAGAGGAATCAAAATTTGTGCAGGTAGAAAATTTTTTTTGGGGGCAAAGGAAATTTATTAAGAGGTATGTGAGGGATAAAAAATAAAAAAGTAAATAAAATTAGAATAAAATTCAAATTAAAATAGGTAATTATTTTTTATTAATAATATTATTTATACCGCTACCAGTTAAGGCAGTATCCTTAGGGTACTCCACCATGACTCTAGTGTCAACTTTTAAATTCAAAAATAAAAATTATAAAAATTAATGTTATTTATATCATTTATTTATAAAATATTAATAAATCTCGTCTTCTTGATTTATGTCGTCCCATACAAAAAAAAATAAATAAATTTGCCAATATTATTATTCAAATTATTATTTTAATATTATTATCAGTTCTCGAAAGCCTCGGATCTCGAACTTCGGGATCTGAGACTCACAAGAAGATCCATTCCCCATGCCTGCAGCCTGGCGTAACCAGCAGGAGGAAAGGATTGTTTTAATATAGCCTACAAACACTATCAAAAAAAAAATTAAAAGCGTGATACAATAGAAATCATAAGTGACTTTGAAGTAATTTCATTATTAAAAACTCAAATCGTTATTAATAATAATAGAATTAACCTAAAAAAAAAACCCAAATCATTGTTAATATTCATTATTAAAAACTCAAATCGTTATTAATAATAATAGAATTCACCTTAAAAACTCAAATCGTTATTAATAATAATAGAATTCACCTCATATTTCGGATCCAAAACAAATCAAACAACTGTAAACAGAAAAAGGGTAGCATATTTGATGCATTTTTAGTCAGGATTCCTTGTAATAGCATTAGGCTAAACATTAGATAAAATATTGTCATTAAAAGAGCCCAGTAAAGCTGTGTACGCTGTGCTTTAAGTTATGAATTTCATCCATCTGTAGTTTAAAATCTAATAATATTGTTACATCTTTATTTGTAGTATCTAAAATTGGTTCAATTAAAAAAAAAACAGACAAAATACCTGATTGGGGGGAGGTTTTAAGTCTCCTACAAATCTCATATACATCCCCATGTTTTCTTTAATTCCTAATATGGCTTCCTACTGTCGAGGCATCATTGGATCTGTCGGTTCTTTGGTGTTCGGTTCGTGTGTCTTTTCGGTCATGGTGATTGGGTTGTCGTCAAATTTGGAAAATGGAAAATAAAATTCCGATACATATAGAATCTCTTATCACGATGTTATTGGCTAACTAATTTAATCCAACAAGAAATTGTCTGGTTTTAATTATCGTATGAAAAATGCCAATCCATTTTTTCATTAAGCGAAATAGTAGCATGATTATATATTGAAAGATCGATAGTATAATGTCTGTTACTTTGTCTACTGTGTTAGTTTAGTTCTCCCTATCTATATGGGAGTAATTATAAATTTATTAGTCTCGAGTAAACGAGATTATTGCTGTAAATTATTAATTACATTATTATCATTATTATTATTATTTTCATTATTATTATAAATTATTATCTAGCTCGACAGCTACATGTCTGAATTATCGGCATGTTTATTATCATTAATATTATTATTATCATTATTATTATTATTATTATTATTATTATTATTATCGAAATATTTAAAATTTGTTGTTATCATTATTATTATTATTAATATTATATTTAAAATTTGTTGGTATCATTATTATTATTATTATTATTATTATTATTATTATTATTATTATTATTATTATTATTGTTATTGTTATTATTATTATTGTTATTATTATTATTATCATTATTATTGTCCTTAAATCGTTTTCTAAAAATGAGAATAAATCAACAAAATTATTAATAATTATACTTTTCATTTTTAGTAATTGTGAAAAAAATGAAATTATAAATTCAAAAAAAAAAAAATTCTTTATTTAAAAAATTAATTAAAAATTAGATTTTCAAAGGAACAGATTCGAGGGCGAATCTTCATTAAAGGGGGGAGATATGTTGGGGTATCACGAAAAAGCACAGTAAAATCGATAAAACACAAAAAATGATAAAAGTGCAATATTAATTAAAAACTGTATAAAATTCGAAAGTAATAATGATCGGGGGGAAATTGGTATGGTTGAACGCCAAATTGAGAGACGAGTCCGGAAATAATAATAAAAATTGAGTGAGGGGTCCCTAGAAAATGATATAAAATAAAAAAGGAAATTAATTAAGAAAATTAATTACTAATGAGAAGCCCGAGTCAATGGGAAGCCCGAGGCAATGGGAAGCCCGAGGAAATGGAAAACCCGAGAGATGTGGAAAAGCCGAGAGCTGAGGAAAACCCGAGAGATAAGGAAAACCCGGCGCATAGACGGAATAATATAGTAGGATAAATTAGCCTAAACAACGTCAAACGTTGTTGACAAATGTCGGTCTGAAAGGTAATTATTAATGATAATTTGATAATGCAGAACCTATTGTTGACAATCGTCAGAAAACAGTCTGAGCAGGAGTATAAAAGAAAGAGGGAAAAACACGAGAGGACCACAACTCATCAGACAAGAAAAGAGGACCAGAATTCCTCAGACAAGAAAAGAGACATTATCAACCAGACAAGAAAGGACAATTATTATTAACTAGATACGAGAGAGCAGATATTATTAACTAGAGTGAATCGACGTAAACGAGCAGTAGCTAGGTTAGTAGAGAAATCCAAATCCAAGTAAAAGTCAAGGTTATCTATCAGACAGGGTGGTTCTCCCTTGGACAACTTACCCTAAGATAATCCGAGCCAAACAGTGGTTAAAAGGTGCAAATCAAGTAGTGAAATTGTGATTACAAATATTGAACCAAAGGATTGATTTGTTATTGTGATAAAGTGCAAATAAAATTATTCTGTGTTGGGTTTGCTTATTTGATCGAAAAAGGACACGAGGAGTCAGAGGGAACCGACTTTCAATAATAATAACCCAACATTATTATTATGTCTCTCCTATGTACCTATGGTGATTACCATGTTGGTACTGTACATAGGGGTTGAAAATTCATGAGCAGGTGACATCCATTGCTAGAACTACTCCTCATGATATTTTCACTTTCGGGTTCTTGACTGCCAATGGAAGGTCTTATGTCTTTATCTTTCTATATCCTGGTCCTTATTTACCCATTATTTATTAATGTATCTTTAAAAAATTTGATCAGCGTTCCGCTCTTATTTTTCGGTAAATTTCCTATTTCAATTTTTTATCACTTTATCGACTGCATTTTCGTTCTAGTTTACCCCTTATCTTTCCTTGTAATTAAAATTTGATTACCAGTTCCTTAACTCCCGGCGCACTTTCCATAAGCGCACTTTTAAGTAGTTACAACCCTCTGTGGTCACTTTAATATACACTAGCCTCATCGAGATCTCTAGTTATTCTCTGCAACATTACATCTTTCGACTATTTGAAAATGTTATCAGCTTTATGTTCTGGATAATAGAAACCTGTAGGATCAAATACAAATATCTTGCTAGGTTTCATGTATATTGCTAACCAATGTTCTCCATCGAGATGAGACGATTGGCTATTGACGATTATGAGTTGATTATTACGTAAATATCTAATTTTATCAAGAGGAAAAACCTCTAAAATTCATGTCCCAGTATTTGTTTTCCAATTCAATAGACCTGAACAGAACTACATCAATAATATTAATAATACATGAAAAACTTACTCCATGACAAATTATCATAAATTATCTATACATTTATACCAACATTGCTTTACATTTATAGCAATAGCAAATTGAAAAATTTCGTTTGTTTTCAATGGATATATTGCATGCTTAGAATTGAGACCCATTTGATGACCGGCTAATACAGAGGGAATCACACGAACTCTTCTCACCAATAGTTTTGCATCAACTAATTGAAGAATTGGTGCAGTGGTAGCACTTGTTAGTGATAATGCCGATTTAGATCTTTTCAATCTAATGTGTACATTAACACCTGAGAGTAAATATTTCGGTTGATCCATAAAATCGAGTTGCAATGATGAGGACATGGTAAATAATTTCGAGCCCTTAATCCACTTTTTCCTATCATCATCATATGAGTTAAACATGTATTTTTAATATTGCTATTGTAATTTATAATAGTTTATATTAGAGCTTTGTGAATATTCTCAATCTTGATATTATTAAATCCAAGAACTGCATCTTTAAAAATTGTATGAAACAAGAAATTGTTTGGTAATACATCACAAGGTTCACCAAAAGGTTTTCTATCTTTATCTACAACTTTGATCTGAACAGTTAACAATGTATCGTTCAAATCTAGATATTCAGTTTTGGAACCATTAATATAAAATTCAATATCAGTTCTACTATCCATAATAGAATTCATCGGGAATACTTCTTCAAAGGCCCCCATTTCAATTACCGCAAATCATTTTTAAAATATAGTTCCATGTCCTTTCATTGTTTTTTTACAAGTTTAGAATGTTTTCTACTTTTTGAGCCGGTGCCGATGCCAAAGTCGGCACTGACGTCTTTTGAAACATACCCGCAACACCCGGTAGAACTTTTCCTAACTCAGATAATGCATTTGATTTCAGAGATGGTAATATTTTCTGCTCATTATCACATCTTTAGCTGTTTAAGAATAGGAAGTGCAAATCTACCAAGAGTTCTCAACAATCCTGATCCGTATTGTTTACCAATAAAATATGGTAATTCACCACCACTTTGGCTACAACTATACATACTAATAATATCGTTATTAACCATCTAATTTACGAAAATGTAATGTCAAATGAGCTTTTGCATCTTTACTAAATTCAATAAATTTACAGCGATCATCACGAATTTTTATTTCTATATTGTTTATACATGATGTTGATACCGGTTAGTACATGGGATTATCGAAATTTATATTGACAACTTTCTACTCAATTTTACGATTTATTTTCCGACAAGATTTTAAATTTTTCAGTACAATAAACAAAACATTTTTCAACCTCAACTGAGTCCGAACTGCCCAAATTTATAGTGCTTACTACGACCGATGTTTGCGCCAGGCGTAGTAGGGTGGTACAATGACGACCTTTGGAACGGGGCCTGTGCACGATGGCCAGAACCCGATGCCGTCATCGAGGGATTTAGAATAGTCTGAACATTACTACCACCGGCTAAACTTAACCAGCTAGTTGAGCCATCATTCGACCTCCTGGAAGTTCTATTCCAATACTTACTTTATATAAATATGATTTTAAGGAGACTTGTCGACGACACCAAAAGATGCCGCGACCATCCGGAATAAGTTAAGATTCGTAAAAATAAAACTTTAACATATGCGATTATATATTAATATGAAAACGCAAACTACTTACAAATTGATTTTAACTAGAAAATTTTCAGACAAAATTTTGCATAAAATTAAAGTGGTTAAATTATGAATTCGGCTATCATATATATATATATATATATATATATATATATATATATAGTTGTTTGGTGTGTGTGTGTGCGACCAATGGGCGATTTTTCGCCATTTGAGGGTTTTTAAATGATTTTATTAATTTTTAAATATTTTTATAATTTTTTACTCATTTTTTTATTTTTTGATATATTATTTGTATTTTTTTGAATTTATTTCTATAATTATTTTTGAATCATTATTCTTTTTGACCCTTAAAAAGTTAGTTTTTGGTCGCCACTTCCGCCTGTGTATTTTCTTTTTTGCAAGGTTTCGGCGGTTTTATTTATGGAATATGTTTTTGTCTGCTGCTGTATGCTTTCTTTGGATTTTATTAATTTTGTTTTTTTTTATTTTTGTTTTATTATTTTGTTTTATTTGGTGTTTTTATTTTTATTTTTAATATCTGTCTGAGGTGCATGTCATGTTCACGGTAGCCATATTAATAATTAAATATTTTGTTTTAATTGACATAATTTTATTTTTGATTTATATTTTGTTTCAATTTGCTTGTGATTAATAGAGGGTATGCCATGTATGAATGCCAATTGTATATATAAGTATCTCGGTATATATTTTGGTCCTCTTGGTATGGCTAATGAGAGGTTAACCAAAGTATATACTGAACAACTAAATAATATAGGTATAGCACCTTTAAAGCCACAACAACGGCTAGAATTAATTAACGATTTTTTATTGCCCTGCATTTTGCATGAGGCTGTTTTGGGGTATACCAACGTGACTGAACTTAAGAACTTGGATAAAATGACGAGAGTTGTACTTTGGAAATGCCTCCATCTCCCGAAAGACACCTATTCATCCTTCATTTACACGGGGGTTAAGCAAGGGGGTTTGAGAGTACGATCCATTTTAGCAGAGGTCCAATTCGGTAATATTGACAGGTCAAAAAGGCTTAACGAGAGTAAGGATACTCGAATCCAAGCTCTAACTACGTGTGAAGTAGTAAAGAAAGCATTCAGACAATGGAGTAAACCCATAAGGGTTGGGAACTCTATTGCCACTACCAAAGTACAATACTATGAGACGAATCGGGAACTTATGCTCAGCAAATGTGATGGTAAAGGTCTTCGAGAGGCCGTCAAGATACAATTCACCCACGAATGGCTCAGAGCAAGAACGAAATTAATGACAGAGCGGGTTTATTTAAGGCCTGAGAGGTTTCAAGAAGGACTTCATTTCCAGAAGAGGAGCAGCAGCAGTCGAATTAGATCCTCCGGAGGATAAGATCGACTACTCTAGAAACAATGGCTATTAATAGCAGTCATGGCTCACCTTTTACTAAAAACCACCCATTGGAGTTCATATTTAACGTCATTTTTGACTGATATCCAATGATAATATCTTCTGATAGGAATCCACTAGAAAGTGGTCTAGAATCTTAGTTCTTTTTATCCATCATGTATTCAGCATTATCCTTTAATATTTTTGATAATTTGATGTTTACTTTTGATATTTTATGTTCTCTTTGTGTTTCAATTTCTTATACTGCTACCACGCTATTCTAACAATTTCTTCCACCGATTCAGTATTTACCCACCACACCAAATTTGGTGATTTTTGAGTTTGATTTGTTTGTGGGGTTTTAGTTAATATTTTCTGTTTTTCTTATTTATGATATTTTAATTTATTTATTTTCTTTTTCCTAAATTATTAATTAGTTTTTAATATATAATTTGCATGCTTTATTTTTATCTTTAATTATCGTGCGATATATACAATTTTCAAATTATTTTTGATTATGTTATAAGACAGGGGCAGGCTTATAAATGTTTGTCCTGACAAGTGATTACATGACAGGGACTAATAATTTTCCGGTCAACGTTTATAGCGAAAACAGATCAATGAGACCGTAATTCAACCAAATCCAATTCAACAAATGTGATAATTTAATAGGGATTAATCTAAAAATTTCTTTCTTTGGACAATTCGATCCTTTGTGTTGATGTATATATTAATAATTGATTTTTGATATTTAATATTGATGTAATACTAATTTAATGTAGGCAGAAATTGCAGTTATTTTGTATAAAACTTAACATCTAAAAATGTACAAAATGGGGTAAATTATTGTATTTATAAGTATTTTATTTGAACAATTTTACTTATATAATTGACTTAATTATCAATAAACATTCTATTTTGTACTTTACTTATCAAGTATTTGAATATAAATATTATTAGTATTTGAATGTAAAATCATTAATACTTAAATGTAAACACTTCTTTAAATTCTTTAGTATCAGATAAAATGTAAGCGCATGCACAAATTAAAAAGATTTTTAAAACCAGAGAGCTCGAATTATAATAATTCGGTAACACGTGCATTTTTCGCATATAAACATTACACACACCCAGGTTTATAGAGAGTTAATTTGGAAATCTTTTGTATGTGGTAAATTTTTGTTAATAAATCTTATTTAAATAAACTTTATTTTTTACTACCTAAGAATCACCAGTGATACGTGGAGATCTGAATCGTCACTTACGGAGACTTCTAAATTTTTGTCTAACACAAGCTTTGAAAGTATATGGATCTTATCATATATATTTAACATCAATGAAATTATTTATTGTGTTGCTTTATTAGAAAATATTGATATACTGATTTAGCAATTTCTTTTTGGACATTTCTTCATTTTTTCAAACACAGCACCAAGTTTGATTTGGCATTACATGCAGAATTGCCTATAATTATAACTAAACACCTATTTAATAAATTAACATTATATCATTCAAAAGAAAAATAAATATATTTTGAAGCATCTATAATTAAGTGAAAATAACTGATATAAATATATTTTAAAAGTCTTGTTTAAAAATTATATTGCTATAGTAACATAAATTTAATTGATACAAACCAATAGAAATTTATTAAAAACTATTATTATTATTATTACTCAATAATTATTAATAAATAATATTATAACTGAAAGCATTTATGGATGTGGACTTACGCGTATCTTGGATTGAAAATAGAATTCAACATTCCTTAAAGATAAAAATTGATGAATTGAAATCAGTTTTCAAAAATGATCACCAAATGTAAAAGATTCTTTTAATTACCAAAAAATTATTAAACAATATAAATTTTAGGCGGAAATTAAGGTATTTTTTTAATGTTTCTCATTGCCAGCAGCTATTTGTCTATCACAACAACGATTATCAATTAACATTGTCTACTGAAAGTCCATCACTATTTAAAGGAAAGGGAATTTTATTTTGCAAATTAACCTCAGTGAAACTGACAATGGATAATATAGGTAAATTTCACTCCTAATTAATTTGATCTGCAAAAAAATGATAAGTCAAAATGAATTCAAAATAAAAATTTTGAAATAAAAATTTAAATTCTTTATAGATTTTTTATGAAATAAAACGTTTATTATTTAATATTGTTCTTCGATTTTACAAATGAGTCTAACATATAATTATTTATGGATCGCTATTAAATGCAACTGTATCATGTACCACTGTAAGCGATGGATCACTCGGCTCGCACATCGATGAAGAACGCTGGAAAATACTTGAATAAATGTCAAATACATAGCACTTTGATCACAGAAACTTTGCACATTTAGTTAACCCAGTAATTCCCAATCTTTTGTAGGCCAGCGCCAAATTTTAAGCATCTTTTTCTCAGCCGCCACTTTCTCTATTAAACTGTAACATATGTATTATCAAAAACTTTTTAATTAATATTATAATATTATAACTATCAAATATATTGGTTGTTATAAGTAATATAAAAATCAAAAACCAAATTGGTTAAATTTTATAATGACTATAGAAGCATAAGTAATAAAAAATAATTCTATCGAGATTGAAAATGTACGCACGAATATTTTCATGGTAATTGAATTTTTGACTATTTCGCAATTTATGATAAATTTACCTTGTAGATTTGACCAACTGATTTTTAAATAACTTCTTATTGGTTGATTTTCCTTCAATATAAATATTTGTAAATCAATGTTAATAAAATTTGAAATTTAAATAAATAAATTTAATAAATCAGATTATTGTAAAAGAAAATGACCATCTTTATTATTTCTTAGTGAAGTCTACAGCAACTGGATTCCTTTTATATCGTGGTCTATAGAAAGACATGACACATACTTATAAGTCCCTAGACAGACGTAGCTAAAGAGCTGGCAGTTGTCCTAAGCGCTAAGATTGGGTTTGACAATTTTAGTATTGTGGAATTTCGAACATATTGTCTGTTTTATATTCTACTTATTATAGTTTTGTCATGTATAAAATTATAAACTTTATAAACTTCCACAGTCAAATTCAAGAAAATAAACTTACTTTGAATTTTCTTCAATCTGTAAGTATAGTTACTACTGGACTAATATGACTTGATGCTTCTGCATCGTTTCTTTTCTCTTAAGTAGCAGTTATGATATATTATTAACCTAATTTAATAAAATAACAGTTTTCAGAGTTGGTATGGTGTAAAATATGAATCATGTCCCAATGCAACAAATACCCTATCCTCAGCACATACATTTAATATAATTATAAATTACTATATTAATGTTTCTTTTCAGTTTCTATTATTATAGCATATGAGAATTGTTTTACAGCATAAAATAAATTTCTTTTATTTCAATATGTCTTTCTTTTCGGATCAGTTTCGTGTATGCATTTGACTATTCATATTTTATAGCAACCGCAGTAAAACATAATATCAAATCACGTTTGAATACATAAACCACGTATTTTCAAATTGAATGAGTTTATTGCAAAATCTTCATACCCGTGATTGGGAGATGAAGATAACTAACGTGTTAACATCAATTTTTCAAAACAACTTTATTTTAAATCAAAAGCTATCATCCTTTGAATACTGCGAAATAATTTAGACGGCTACCCTGAAGAGTTTGTAACAAAATATTTCCTAAACGAACACTACCACAAAAGGTACAAATACACAACATAACACTTCAGCCAATAAAATCAGAAATATTATCAACAGAATAGTGTTACCTATCAATAACTGTCCCACTTTTATCACTTCTACACCTTTAAAAGCATTACTTTGAAAGCCCCCGATGCCAAACATCTCTAAACATAAATGTGTTTGCTGTTCTGCCACCAAAAACTTTTTTCCCCAAAAATATAGTATATAAACTTTACTGCCTTAAATGTGACGCAATGTACATAACACATTGAATTTTAAGCAACCGAATAAATGAGCACATTAAAAGCAAAACAAGTAGTTATCATCAACATTGGGAGAAAGTACATAACTTGACGCCATATATAAACGAAACTAAATGTATACCTTTAGAAGATAAATTTTCAAATTCATTACAAAGAATAGTTTCAAAAACTATTTTCATCAAAAAACACAAACCGTCCGTCAGCATTTGATTCGCACAAAATCATTTTTAAGTTTTAAAATTAAATTAAGTTAAATAAATATTTATCAATAAATTACTTTAAAATAAAAATTTTTAAATTTTATGCACTATTTAAGATAAAGTTAATATAATGATTGAAATAAACGCTTGATAAAGACTGTGCCGAAACATTGTGTACCTGATAAAGAATTGTTTTGATTTATAGTCTTACAAATGTTTAACATAAAAATAATTTAATCAATTTTTTTCTTCAAAATCAATTTATCATCTAAAAAGTTTATTTATTTATTTCTTATTCAGAAATTGTAATTCTTTTTCGCTTTTTAATTTTTATTTTAGTCGACGTAAAAGTTCCTACTTTGCACAAATACAATGTTGAAAAAACGTAATAATACAAAATTACGAAACAAGAGCTACGATTTGTGTCATCTTATCTTATAATACGTTGTCAATATAATTCTCTCTGGTTTTTGTTTCTAATTTTGATTTTGCTTTGTATCTTCAACATATTTACTAATTACATAGTTCTGACCTTCTATTATTCTGTTAACTAATTGTCTGAATTATGTCTCTTTCTTTGGTTTCCCAACTCTTTCTTTCTCAACTCTTTCTTCTTACGTATCCATAATAATTGACAATAATTAATATTAGACCAATAGAAATGAAGAACCACAATCTAAAACGCAATTTAAAAATATCAAAAATTTATCAAAATATAGGGCTTAATATTTCAAATTTCTGTTAGTTTCTATAAAACGAAGGCGAAATAGTTAACAAAACTAAATAACCATAATATAATTTAAACATAAAAGGTTTTCGCTTTTAATTATTTTTTGTCAAAGCGCAAATTCAATAATTATAATTGGCTAATAGCTCTAACTTCGATATTTATTCCTAATAGAACGCGAAATCGCAACAATCGATATAAATGAAAATATAATCGAATTTTCCGAAACGATAATGCGAGATGTATTTCTTCCACTGGCATGTTGGAATTCATTAGAAACAGGGAAAATCCCCTCGATCCAAGATCATAACGAGACCCATCTGAATTTCTCTGAAAAAATGCTTGATATTGTGCATAGATTAATCGCAAATTTACAAGTTGCCGATGGATTTAGTAAGGATCAAATAGTTCTCTTTCAACCAAATCTAGAAGTGCTACAAGATGTTTTAAATGTTGATAAACGAAAAGCGACAGTTTTGCATGTACTTGAAACTACAGTTATTAATTGGTGTAAGCAAATCAAGGTTAAATTAATTATATTAATTAATTATTATTGTTTTATTTTTATAATTATATTTTAATTATTAATCGTGTTTTTATTATTATTATTATTATTATTATTATTATTATTATTATTATTATTATTATAATTATTGTTATAATTATTATTATTATTTTTATTATTATAATTATAATTTTTATTATTATTATTATAATTATAATTTTTATTATTGTTATAATTATTATTATTATAATTATTATTATTGTTATTATTATTATTATTATTATTATTATTATTATTATTATTATTATTATTATTATTATTATTATTATTATTATTATTATTATTATCATTATTATAGATAATTCTCATGAGAGAAAATATAATCAAGAAGCAAAATGACGAAACCAACACTCCTCTTACTGAAATTGGATTGTGGCAGTCTCATCTGGAAACGGTTGTTAATGTTCAAAAGCAGTTGCATCTTCCAATTACTAAAGAAATTCTATCGAACTTGGAACGGGTGGATTCTCAGTACTATCACTCTTTTGTCAATCTCATCATAGAAATAAGTGAAGAGAAACTATATACAAAAGACATGCTGAAATATTTAAATCCCATTGCTGAATGGTTCCAAAAATTTGATGAAGCTGAAAAAACGGAAAAGATTACTTCTCTGATTCCCGCTTTATTGAGATTAATGTTTTTACTGTGGAAATTTAACAAGTAATACAATGATTTATATAAGCTTTTAATGAAATAATTTTTCAACTCTACAAATAATCATTCAAAATTATTTATTAAATTCACAAAAATATTTTAAGCAGAGCGTTAAAACAAGTAATAATAACTATTATACATATGTGAATGAAATGTATTTTGAATATAATAAAATTTACTTTGTTTATTTATTTATTCTTTTTTTGTTTATTTAAGTATTCTTTTCTTTATTAAATTATGTTCAAACTGCATAAAACTGCTTAGTGCTGAATGAAATCCCTTAGAAAAAGTACGTTTTTATTAAAAAAATTATTTTACATAGTAATCCACTGAGTTCCATTGAGACAAATCCAAAAGTTCCTAACGGTCAATTCCTATCTTTCACCCCACTCTAGCTTGTGTCAACAAGTTCGTAAGAGTTACTTTTTATGTTTCAGTAGTCAAGTGCTAAGTGTTTGTTTACCTGGTGATATCTCAATATATTTTGAGAGAATCGTGTAGTCATTGCCTCCACCAATCCCGTTTCACTCCATTGCATAATTATTTTTTTCTTTTACTTTTTGAATTCCCTTATATTTTATAATCCATGTTTTGATAATGAATTTTATATTTTTTAATTTGCTAATTATTTATAATGTAATGTTTAGCAAATGAGCCCACTATAAAATACAAACGGGATAACACATTTTTAACTATAACTCTGAAAATAAATGAGTAATATTTTTTCAGCAATTTTTCCTGTGTATATTTTTGCTAATATGTGGTTAGTGAAATAATTGGATTTGAAAGAAATAGTCCGAGGCTCAAAGAAATAAGGGAAATATTTCAAGAAATTTTCTTTTTGATTTCGAGATTTCCCTAGAACTCACTGTCTGGTTACTATGTTCGACACGTAAAATGAATCAACCGAAATAGAACCAAATGATAAATTAATGAATAATGATTTTCTTAATGGAAAGGTTAAGAAGTTCTGGGAATAGAAAAGTAAATTCTTCAAAATTATAAGAAAAATTCGAAGAACTGAATAAAATACTCTTGAGTTCATAGGTGTCTGCAAGAAATTTTCCAGGTGTGGGCAAAAATATTTTTTTACCAAGTAAACAATTTTTCTAAAGGGGAGAGAGTTGAAAAAAAATGCATGTGTATAATAAATATTTATTCAATTATAAAACAAAATCACATAGACTTATTTATTAATATTACTTTTGGAAAAGAAACTGCAAACGTCTGTGATTTATTGAAATTTATTGATCACTTTGTAAATTATTTTTCGCTTTTTTTACTGCCATTGATTCTGTCACGATGAACACTCATCATGCAAAGTTCAGAAAGTCTATCTTCAAACATTGTTGACCTTAGCCATGTTTTGACTCTTCTCAGTGTGCTAAATGATCTTTCAACAGTGCAAGTTGACACTGGTAATGTTAAAATAATAAGAACTGCTTTCTGAATAGTTGGAAAAAGATCAGTGAATTGTAATAAATCCATCATTCCATCGCGACTTTTGATTCTAAAATCTGACTTTTTATTTGACCACATCTCAAACCAAGTGCTTGCCTCAGCATCAAAGTTTTCAATTTGATACTCCATTATGATGTTTTCTGTTGTGAATTTTGAATTCATTTATTGAATGTTTCAACATTTCCACTGGGTGAAGTGAAAATAGACTGAAATTGATTTTGTTTTTGTCATTGAATCTGCTCTCCAACGATGAGATGATTGAGTCCAGGTATGGTATAAAGACAGATCGTCGAAAGTATTCAACATTTGAACCACCATTATTTGAACGGTTTGTTTGCCTTTTACATTTTCTGGGAATTGTCAACTGGATGTTTAATTATTCTGCAAATTCCTCAACTTGAGAAATAATGGTCTTAAAAAACTCTCCAGGATTTTGTCTATGAGTGTGGAAGATTTTTAGGAGCTGTTGAACGTGATCGAAGACTTTCATAATGTCTAATTGTGTTGATTGTAGAGCTTGTGCTACTGACTCTAATTTTGAGGAGTAGTAAGTGATGATTTGAAGACAAATTAGAAAACTTGTTGTACTTGAAGCACACTGTAACTGATTAGCATCATGTAGTGTTTTACCATTTGCTTCAATGACTAGTGAACTCAGCTGATTAAAAATGTCTTCAAAACTTGCAGCAAAAAGTCTGATGCTTTTGTATTTTGCAGACCAACGTGTTTCACAAAGCAAAGGAATATTTGGAACCAGACTTTTTCTCTTTGGGCTTTCTCGAAAAAATCTGATAATGCTCTTTATTAAGGTCACGCTTAATTGATCCAATTGTATTTCTAACAATTAGTACAGCATTGAGATCATTGATCACAAGATTAAGTCGATGTGATACACAATGCACAAAAACAGCTTTAGGGTATTTGTTCCTAATTTTTGCCTGGATGCCACCTTCTCTGCCAGTCATTGTAGAGCAGCCATCATAGCCTTGGCCATACAATTTATCAAGGTTTAATCCAAATTTTGTGCACTGATTAATGATTTTATCAGCTATGGATGTAGCATCAAAATAATCCAGCTTTGCAGATCCAAGGAATTCTTCATGAATAACCGTTTCCGTGCCTCTAGAATTCACAAAACGAACTATGGAAATTTGTTCTTTTCAAGATATGTCAGTACTCTCATCTCCAATGATTGAAAAACAAATAGAATTATTAGCCATTGAAACAATTTCTTCTCTTATAGCTTCTTCAGTCAATTTGATTAGCTCATGTTCTATGCGCACAGATGTGTATCTTGCATTGGCTGATGAATTCTGTAAATGATTTTTAAGTACTTCATCACCAGCTTCAATCCTGAATTTGTAGAGGCTTTGCACATTTACATTGCACTTGTTTTCCCTCTAATTGCTATGTCAGTTGCTCCACAGAACACAATGGTTGATAAAATCAGATCCAATTTTTTCCTATTTTCTTCTACTTGGCGCTTTAGGGCACTGTTTATTAGACAAACAATGTTCAATTCTGGCTTTTCCCTTAATTGTAAGAAGTTTGCATCACAAACTAGTGTAGTTTTATGCTACGCACATGATTGATGATTTTTAGCACTTTCATGAAAATCTTTGTATTTTGTAAAACGTTTTGTGATGAATGCACCTTGAAAACCATGATTTATTGGCTGGGGAGAAAGTATGCAATATTTGCAAACTGCTCCTTTTAAAAGAACTGAATAACTCAGCCAAGTTGAGTACTGACTTAACCAAGCTTAGCGGAACCAACATTTTCCTTTTGAATCTTTTTTAAAATCATAGCTTTCTGTTGGTGTTTTTGTCTCGACTGTCAAGAGATTGAATTTGAGATCATTGTTAATGTTAGTTGACAAATGAATGTATTCAGCGATATCATTTTCTTGTGAGGAGAGCCTTGTTATATTTGTATTTAGGCAAATATTTGTCTTTGTTGGAGATTAATCCTGCAAGTTGTCCTCAATTCCACTTGAATTGTCGTCAATTTTGCTTTTCTTACAAACAGGTAAGTCTGATTCTGTCGCTGTGTCTTCGGTTTCTTGCCTTTTTAAATACTTTCGTATATCCATTTCTAAGAAGACGAGAAACAAAATTATAATTAAGTTTTGATTTATCAATAAAACAAAAATTGAAAACAGATAGTATTTTGTAAAAAGCAAAATTGATATAAAAAATCCATTAAACAATTATTCAAAGGTACATTTACAAAGACATACATAATTAGCAAGTAATTTTTAAGTAATTTTGAAAATAAATAAATTATTTAACTTACTTGATAAAACCAGAACCTCAGTTAATGTTGCAAGTTTTTATACATATAAGATGATTTCTAGTAATAATTAATAAGATTTAAAACAAACAATTAATTTTTTTATTAATATTTTTTTTGTCTCGGGAGTTTTCAACATTGTTTGAGTGCATTTATTAAAAAGGGTTTAAATTGATCGAAAAATAGAATGGTTTGGGAAATCCGGGGGTGGGGGGCAAGTGCCCCCCTTACCCCCTGCGGGCACCCATTCTTGAGTTTTTTAAAAAATATATTTTATGAGTTTTTTGTTATAAACTAAATATAAATAACGTAAATAAAACCATAAATTTATTAGAAAAAAATCGAAAAAGAACTAAGAAGTAATAAATATTTTATTTTGTTCATTGTAAATGAAATAAATAAATTAAAAATCTAATGGTAAAATTGATAAAGGAAATTAAAAATAAACATAATAAATGATAAGGACAACTGAGTAAAATTATCCTGAGACTTAAAGATGAAATTCAAATAGTTGTCACGACCTGTAAGTTTGAAGCTACCAAAGATGATTTAAACGAAATTGTAACCAAGTTAGAAGTTTTCGTTGTTTGCGAAGAAATTGAAATTAATTAATAGAAATTAATTTTGAATTCTAAACTTAATCAAGAAAGGAAATAGAAAATTTTTAATTGTATGAAAAAACTAAATCCATTAATTTTTAAAAGAAATATTTGCAGAAAATTGTGAAAGAACATAGGAAAACAAGAATTTAATAATAAACTCAAGATTTTTCAGATCATAGAAATATCTAATACATTCAAGGGTATGGGTTTGGGACAGTTAACAATTTGTAAAACAAGCTGCTGAAGTTACTGGAAACAATGAAATCACTACTCTATTGCGTATAAGCGAAGAATTTAAAAGTAATGAATATTTATAAGATTGAAGATACATATTTCGAGAGTTTGTTGAAAATATATGTATGAATGATACTGGCTATTCAACAGATCTCTTCACTACAAATTCAAACACTTCGATCATTTTCATGAAATTTAGGACTCAAGTATCTACCAAATCTATCTCTAACTTAGTTCTTTAACTACAAATTTTTCTCAACTTGGATTAGCCACTCGTTTTCAGTAGTGAATGGTCAATAAGCATATATTACCAACATTATAAATGTTTACTCGTCAGTAACTTTTGTTGACATTAGCATGGTTATGTATGGCAATACTATTAGAAACACATGTTGGTATAGCTAAGTTGCAAACCAACATTCTCATAACAACTGTTATTATAAATTGTGTTAGTAAATCATGTGGTGTTTCATGGGTTAAAGCTAGTATTTTATTATATTTGACTTGTAATGGTTAAAAGTTTGTCAATAAATACAAATATTTCATACTTATTATTTCATAATAATATCATGGAATTTATATTTAGATACTATCATTTAGAGGAGAATATTTATAGATTTCTGAAAATTTTTACTAACAAAGTAATTGAAAAAGTGTATTTAGTTCTTGGAGACTATCGGAATAAAGATGCAAAAGAAGTACCTTTGATTTATTCTACACGTTTATTTATAAAATCCATCATTTTTAGAATTTAATAAATTTCAAAAATGCTTTGAAAATTTGCGCTAAATTCCGTGGAACTTATTTAGATACTCGGGATATGGTAGATGAGATCAATCAAAAGCACGAAGTGGAAAACGCAGATTTAATGTGAGAATTTTTTTCACTTTGGTTTTTTGAATTATGTTTTAAGTTAATTTCTTATATAAATTTCAGTCCCAGTTGAAATTTAAGGTAAATTTTTGTCGCATGCGTTAATTTGATAAATGCACGTAATTTATACGTTTGGGATTCTCATTGGATTATTGAATAATTGTATAAGCATATTAAGTGTTATAATTGGTCAATGGTCAATGAAAGTTCGACCAATAAAAATATAACAATTCGAAAAAATTTTAAATACTTTTAATGTACGTATAGTAAATACGTGTAGTAAAATCAATTAAACGCATCATTTTTAGTTAAAAGAGGATAGTTTTTCAAGAATTTTAGTGGAGACGTTCGATGGAGCAGTTTTCATTTTCTCCCGCAAAATTTCTTTTTAACGCATGATTATTTCGTGTTCAATTACATAATTTATCGGGTAATTAAAATCTTTCAAAATTAAAAATAAAATTAATGACATAGATTGCAGACTCCATGAAAGGGTACTATTCCAATATTTAAATCAAATTAATTAATAATTTATTACAGAAAAAAATAGTGTCGTGACATAAACATGATATAAATTTAAATGTATATTCAGACTAATTATTATTCATATAATTTATTTTATAGATTTTCTTTTGATAAAGACTGTGAAAAATTCATGTTAAATATAAAAAAAAATATTGATTAATAATCTGTAATAAAATAAAGATAAAGCGGCATTATTTTGCAATTATTATTGAGTAACTTTCTTTTGTACCCACCAAAATTTTAAGTATTAAAAGAACTGAATTTTTAGGTTTTAATTTATTCTTCACATTTATGTCACATTATTAATAAAACAAAAGCATTTTTTGATTAAATAATTGGATTTAATTCACTTAATTTCACAATTAAACATTGTATGACATTCACTATTACCACTTGATTCGATCAAAATATAATTCGGTCTACGTTTATTTCCATTTAATTATATTTGCAGTCGACACGCTAATAAAGGTGAAATGTGGCGAACTAAGGTTTATGGCCCTAATGCCTTCAAATCTTCATATCGGCTGAAATCCGAAGCCAACCCCAATGATGCGGAGGACGACGTAATTGATGAAATTTGTCTAATAAGTACATGGCCATCAAGAAATTCTCCTTGCTTTGATAGTCTAAATCGTTTCATTCAAAGGTATAATTCTATTTTTTAAATAATAATAATAATAATAATAATAATAATAATAATAATAATAATAATAATAATAATAATAATAATAATAAAAATAATAATAATAATTAAATAAACATGTTAGAGATTTAATTAAAATAAAGACCAATTCAAACACGTTTTGCGATTTTTTTGAAAGATTCACTGTCAAATTTTGCAAAAACAAATTGTAAAACAAAAAAAAATTATATTAAATATTATATTATAGAAATCTTCAAATTAACATTAAAAATTTAAACTATTTTAATTAACTTTTAAAATTATATTTTATTCAAAATAAATTTTATACTATAAATTAAAAATTTAAAAATTAAAAAAATTAAAATCATAAAACCAAAGAACAACAGTTTTACTTAATTCAATGTTACATAATCAAGCTATTTAAAAATTTCAAAAGTTTTTCCAATTTATGTTGTATTACACCAATTACATGTATAAAAACGAGATTGAACACAATAAAACCGGAGTTTTTGACTTATTAATGGACATAGTGCGTACTTTACACGTATTAGAAACGATCTTATAATCTAAATTCCTCAACTGCTTACTTATCATGTTCTTATAATTTGTAAATACTTCCGAATACGACAATACCAACACAAATTTAGGTTAACCCTTCTTACATACACTATTTATACTATTTACATCAGAGGTTCCCAAACTTGGCCTACTACTCCTTTTCAGGAAAATAATTATTCAGGACCCTATAAAAATATTCATTATGCTACAATATGTTATATAACAAATGAAAATGTACGACACATTTTTTTATTCTTATCTCCTCTTACTCTGTTATGCTTTCACTGAGAACTTATTTTTATTCAACCCCAAAATGCACCCGAGACTATTATTGCCCCCTGGATCATACCAGTGCCATCTAAGGTATCGTCCATTTTGAGAATCACTGATTTACATCAACAATCGATTTGCACCCATTAGTCAAATTATAATCAAACATTCTCAAACTTGGAACCTTATGATTCTTAATCAACTTTTCAACAGTCTCTTTTACCACTATTAAAAAAAAGTTATTTCGAATACTCATTCTTTATCAACCACTCGACCAATTTATCAACACTTTTTATTGAATTTTCAAAAGTAGAAGATAAATATCATGAACTTTAAATCAATCTTTTCACCATATTTATCTTATACCTAAGTTCACAAAAACTTTCTGGAGAAGTATAAAGATCAGTTAGATTTTATAAATCTCTGTCTCATAATGCTTATTTTTGAGCTGAATTAATAAATCCAAGAATGCAATGGATAACTTTCTCTTCGTTTCATATGTGAAGGTAATGTACTTATGTAAACTGTTCATAAAATGCAAAACGGTTTTACAAGCTTCTGGTTTTCAAATATAAGAAAAATATCGTCAAATGAAATCATAATCTCATTCATTTTTGCCTGTTTAACTCTGCACTACAAGAAACAAACTCCAAACTATCGTTAAATTCAAAAATTGATTGCATTAACAGTTTTAATAATCCATCCAAAAACCTTGTTATTTTATACTGGGTAATATTAACCATCGACAAAACTGGTCTCATGGGTGCATCATCTTTATGGATTTTTGGAAACCCATACATTTTTGCTGGTTGTGACACTATTGAATGAATGTATTTACCAACCTCTTCATCAGTAAGTTTATTTTTAATCAAACCATTCAAAATCTTTTGCAGGTAATTTTCCTTTCTTCCGACCCCTTTGAATTTCGTTTTTAATTTACAAAAATAATATAAATAATATAGGAATGATAAGCCTAAATTTGTTTGATATTTCTGTTATTGAAGGTTTTACAAGTTATAAGAAAAGAAGGTTAAGTAAGCAGTTGGGAAATTCATGTTATAAGATCGTTTCTATTTCGTGAAAGGTGCTCAATATGTTCATTAATAAGTCAAAATCCTTGGTTAGATTGTGTTAGAAACCCGTTTAAAAATGTCACATACATTGTAGAAACTTCCCCTCACCTATGTACTCAAATTCTTAAACATTGTGGATTCAATGAATTTACCAATATTAGTGAGCAAAATAATGGCTGTATGAGTAAAATTGGCATATATGATTTTTAAATTTTATTAAAATGTTTTAATAGTTATTGGGAACGTTTTATGCATTGATTGGACTCAAGGATCAATGTGCAAAGTTTAATGTTTTGAATGTATTTAAAAAGATATTTTATATAAAATCGGAATAATAAAAATATTGCTTTTTGGTTTTAAAAGTTTTGTTTTTTAATAATAATTTAAAGATTTTTTTAAAATAGAATTTAGTTAAATAAAAAATGACTTTAAAAATTAATTTAAATTTTTTAACATAAAGGGATATTAAAATATTTAGAAAGTAAAAATTTGTTTGATTATATAAATCTATATTATTTTGGTTGATTTTTTACCTGATGATAAAAGTGAATCTGTCGAAATATATTGTAATACCGTCAACTGGGGTGAGTTAGTTAATTTTTTCTTTGGAAGTACTGGCACACGCTGTCCTTCATGCAGTTTCCAATTTGTGAGTGTTAATTGTAAATGATCGAAATAACTCTCCACATCAGCAAAAGAAACTGCTGCCCTCTCAAGAGAAATATTTTGGCACAGTCGTTCGGATAATACAGCACGTACTCTTTTTAAAAACGCCTTCACCCAATCAACACCTGGAGTGTTGTCTTTAAATTTTGAAATGCGAAGCCTTCGGAATTCTAAGTAATATTTCACAAGCATTCAAACATCCACTGGATAACCCCAGTCGCTTAGAATGGCGATATATCTTGCTAGAATATTCTCCTCTTCAGCTGTCAGAGCTGTTTGTCCCCCAGATTTCCATGTATACACTCCTCGTAGGGCATCGGACAGAGTTGTTTGAGGGATGTCGTAGGTTGCAGAAGCTTCCGTTTGGGTCATCCCCGCTGCTACCACTTCAATTGGTTCGTTCTTCCTGGCTTCTGGATATTGCTTTCGTCTCGTCTTTCCGATTACAGGCTTGTAATTTCGAGGCATTGTTGAGCGTGGTACTTGTAGTGGCACCTTAAAATAAAAAAATAAAATGTAATTTCTTTGTTAAATGCAGAAAAATTTGTTCATGGAAATAGAATTGAAAAAATAAATTGATATAGAAATACAATTTTTGATTACCGGTATTGAAAAATTATTTAAATGGTTGAATAACTATACCTAGTTAACCTTTTCATTCTTAATTTTTTTCCTGTTAACATTACCAGTACCATAAAATATATGATGGTATTGTGTCACAATCATGTACATTTTTCATTCCCGAACTCACCTCAAAGTCTACTGAACTCATCCGCTTAAAAGAAATGCTATATTTTCATTAAACTGTCAAACTCCATTATTCATTCTCTGTTTTAAAATAATAATCATATAATGCATTAGAAATTATAAAATAATCACTACAAAGCAACAAGCTGAATTAGTTGAAATACAAGAAAGGAATGAGTATTATTTTTTTATAAAAATGTAAATGGTGTATGAAAACAATCAGTTTAACACCTTACCTTGAAATTTAATGGCTGGTTTAAATACTTTGGTGTAAGAAATAAACACGGATGTTAAGTGAAACAGTCACGTCAGTAGAAGTTAAAGCGTTTAGAATATTTAAACAATTAAATTTTTTTTTATAATTAATGAACTCATCCCTGGTTACCGAACTCACCCCAGTAGACAGTACATATGTTTAAATGGTGCTTTCTTTTAATAAAAATTGCACTAATAACTTTTTAATTAATATTTGATTAGATGCAATGACTGTGTGGAATTATTACAATCTTCGGAACATTTTCGATCTTTATCAGATGTAGCGAAAATTGGAGGCGCTTCTACAAGAACTCTTAATTCTATGGTTGTGGAAATCGACAATCGGTTTCAAATGGCTACCAAACACTTTTACCAAAAGGTTACCGATATTCTCGACTTGAAAAATTCGGCCATATTTGCAAGAGCATTTTTCGAGTTTCGCAGTGTTGTTAAAGTAAGACTTTAAAATAATTATTACAATTGACAAATGCCTGTTCAAGATTCGTTTTCATTTCTGTTATTTCTCCATGTCTAAATTGGTTATTTTTATCTTTTGAATAAATTTCTAGTGTTTTAATAAGGATGTACAGGTATTATATTTCTCTATTTTATGTTGTTGAGTTATGATTTTACTATAATATATTAAAGCAATCAAGTCAATTTATCAACATTCCAGTTTCTCTATCTTATGGGCGCTTCCCTCTCCCTACTCTCAGATGACGGGAAAATCTCTTATATATAGTAATATATATATAAGAAGAATAAATATGAATAGTAAAACTTTATTTGTATTTGGCTTCCTAACTTTCTTCTCTTAGATGAAATTATCTTTTCTTTAAAGGCATCTTTTGTCTGAAGCAGCTAACTCTCCAATGGTGATCCTTTGCTTCATGAAATTTTCACTTTGGGATTTCTATTAAAATGAAACCATTTTCAGCTCAATATCATTTCTACTCTAAAATGTGATCATTCAAACATCTATGACACAAAACGAAATATTGTTTGCTCCAACCAACACAAAACCTTGCATGTATGTCTAGTTAAGAATACACTCCTTTATAATTTCCACATGACTAAATGGTTTTCCTCTTTTCCAAGTATATACGCTATTTTGAAAGTGACATCAGTTGCAGCGTTCTTGCTTATTGAAAGCACTGAAAGCTTGTGTTTGACCCTCCTTTCTTTTTTCATTTTTTGAAGTGCAGATTTTCGAGCTTCTTCTTCTAGTTGCACATATTTGTGGTCTCTGTGAGATAAATAATGCTGATTTGCATTGTATTTTTTAAATTTTGTCAGTACAGAATTGCATAGTAAGCTAAACATTTTATCTTTTATAGAAATAAGATAATATTGGATTTCCCATTCTTCATTAAAGGATCTGTTTTCCTCATTCAGTTTTCTTTTAAGTTTTTTTACATGGTTTATAAGTTGATAACTTAAAATAAAAAGTGATATTCATACATATGTTGTTAATAAAAAGAATTATAATTAGATATAATTATCACAAATTAATTAAATGTACTTACTTGATGGTTAAATATACGGTAAATGCAAAATTTAAAAAAAAAATAATAATAACTTCAATCAATTACGAAATTAAACTAAATCATTTGCTGTTGCTCTGCAACCGTATTTTCCCACAAAGCGAGGCCTACTGTGTTTATCGTTTAGAAAAGTAACCGAAAAAATATTTGAAAAATATTATTAGTATTAGTAATTTTTTCAAAAATTTTCACAAAAAGAATTTCAATTGTAATTTGTAATAAAATAAAAACTATGTGAAAAGGCCGCAGGTTCCCAACCCTTGGGTAGTACAGTAATTGTCAATAACATTTCAATCATTTTTGTTAGAAATCAGTTTGAAGAGGAATCATACATTATGTACAGTCAATTGTTAAAATAATCATATTATTTATGAGGGCTTGTTGCTTTTTGGCTTTATCTATTTAACAGGATTTAACTAGTTGCAGAGTTTTTAGGTAAAACGTAAAGATGTGTAAATTTATTTTTAAACAACAAAATAACAAGAAAATAACAATAACAAAATAAAAATAATAAAGCTAGCGGATTATAGAAATAACTTCAATACTAATTTATTGCAAATTTTTCACTTTTAAAAATTATTTATTTTTTAAATGACACAGCCAAAATCATAAAAAATAAATTATTAAACATAAATTGATATTATTATTTAAATTTGATAAATTATTAAAATGCTAATTGTTTGGCGCGTTACTAAAGTTCTGAGAATTTTGTTTTACTGAAATTAAAAGAAAAAATACACCCTTTAATTCCCCGGGTTACGCATTTAGATTTGGTTTAGTTTTATTAGTAAAACGGATGGATTTGCTACTTTACGGCACCAAATGCGTGTTCCTCCCCAACAGACTCTTTTCCAATATGGATTTGTAACTTTCACATATTGTTGACAAGTAATTTTACTTTTTACTTTCACATAACTTTTTAACGCAATTTAATTCTAAATTTTCTCTTACTTTAAGATTTGACATATAACTTTATAAAATATATAACTTAATTAATATTGTAAATTGTATGTTTAATATTGTTTATTTCATAATTTTATCGAAAGTAGTAAAAGACTGATAAAGGTTGCGCCGAAATTTCGTGTGTAATTTAAATTTAATTTAATGAACTATAGTTTTTATGAAAATAGAGAAAATACTTTTATATTTCATAAGGACACAAAGTGATAATCTCAGGTTGCCATACAAAAGTTTTAACTGATGATATAAACGTAGAGGATGGATACAAATCTTCAAACTTTTGTAAATGAAAAGATTTTAGACAGTTTTATCATTAAAAAATAAGTACATTATTCATTTAACAACACTCAATGTGAGAATAGAATTTAATTAATTAATTAATAACTAAATAAATAATAATTAAATAAATGATTATGACTTTAGGTAGAATAAAATTCCTCAAGAGTTTTGTTTAAATATTAAAAACAAATTGATTTAAAATCTTATCATTTATCCAAGTTTGAAGTGCAGAAACTTCCCGCGCGTCAATCACTGCAGCTAAATATTTGTTTGAATTATCCTCAATAAATATTTTCTGAATAAAGTTTTGTCATCAATGTACCAAGAAAATAAGATTGCTAGATTTGTAAAATTTTATAAAATAGAAATTAAAACAAAAATTCCTTTGGAATGCCAATGATTTTCTTGATTGCATTTGATATTATACTACTTGATATTACTATTATTATTATTATTTTATTTTTATTATTATTATGTTTAATTACTTGTGTTGTATGATGCATGAAAAATGAGTTAAGCTTTTATTAATTATTGTTTATAATGTTATCATACTCCTATAACCTTTTGATCTACTAGTATTATTAGAGTCATTATTATAGAAAAATTCCTATAGAAATATTACAATAGACTTTAGATAATCCTGGATAGTTGGAAATTGTGTCAAAGAAATTAATAAAAAAATTATATAATCATTTATTGAGCATTGGGTCGGGTATAAATTTATCCCTTTATAATCCCTCAATTCAGCAAAAATTGGTTCAACTATTTTTTAATCCAAATATTTAGTTATTTATCATTTTCCTGGAAGCCATGAAGTTTTTCTGCAATGAAAAATATATACAATAAAAATTCTATTGTCCAATTATTTTTTCTTCGTCACAGTTATTGAATTTCAATTAATTCCTTCTGATAGTTATCAATGCTAACTTATCATACATACATACATACACATACATACATACATTAAGCAGTTAATTACTTTAAATATTAATTACTTAAACAATTTATCCAATGCTTTACCTACTTCTGATATTTGAATTTCAATATTTAAATTAAACCGCAACCTTATACTGGTCCTCCTATTAGTGGTATCTTATTTCTTTTGTTTCTCTATATTTGTTATAATTTGCCAAACCATTAACTTCTCAAGTTTCAAAATCTCCCGTTTTTAGTCTTTTTTTCTAATTTTTATCAAAATCAATGAGTGATTTTTTAGTAGGTATTTTTATAATTTTTAAAGGCTGATTTTGTATTATTTTCAAATTCCTTACCCCTATTTTTGTAAACTCGGCTGAGTCTTTTAAAATTTTATTTTGACAGGTTAAATATCTCTACAACCTTTCATAAAAGTACATAAAATTAATAAAAATACATTATTTATCATTTAATTTAGCGTGGTTATAGTCATGAAACGGATGTAAAAAATTATTAAATACAAACATAAATAGTCAGTCTTAAAGAATATCCAAAATAAAATTTGATGTCAAGTGAAGAAAACAAATAAAAATTAACGTTTAGGTTTTTTTTCCACAAACAAATTTATTGTATTTTCGAATACAAGGTCTTCATTGCCATTTCAAGGTTTCCGGTTCCATGATTCTCAACCATTACTAAAACAATATTCTTCAAATTTTTGCTATATTTTATTTTAATAAATCCCTCCAACGCTGTCAATTAATAAATTTATAATAATTTAATAATTTTTATTACAGAATTTAGAAAAAGCTCTGGGAATAATTATTGACAATAGTCTTGACCTATGTCCTACAGTGGAATCAAAATTACACTTAATTGAAGTTTTTGAAGGTATTAGTGGTCGGGACATTGTACAAGTATTTCTCTTTATTTAAAATATAACGTTAAAACTTTATCTGTAAAAATTAGAAAATTCTAGCAGTGAAGCTTCAAAAAATTGTTGAAGAATTTAAAATGGAAATCAAAGAGATTCGATTACTTGTGGAAAAAAAAGAAAATTTTGATCATTTATTGAAAATTAAAAATACTCCTTTGCTGATTAACCGAATTGTTACATTAAAAAGCTTTAAGGAAAGAATATCAGTATGTAAAATTGGTTTTAATATGCATAAAATTAGCAATATACAGAATTGCGGTCGTATTTACGTCAGTACACTAATTATATTATGAAAAAAGAGAATTTTATTACTTACTATTGTAAATAGTATATTATAATTATATATATATTACATTTCACTTATTATCATCAACAACTTCAATAATAGGTTTTTAGATCAATGAATATAACGGGTGGATTTCCATTGAATAGTACTGATGGCAACAATAATTTTTTCTAAAATTTTTTGAAAGTGTTGGCTCTGCTGGTGTTGGTACTGTTATAATTTTGCCGTACCGCAATAAAATTTTCGATTTTTTATATAAGTAATAGTAAAGGATATTTCCTAATTTGTCAAGTACCATTTGATATAAGTATCAGTTTATTTTAGCTAATTTTAAATTTCAGATTATCACTTTATTTGTGCCCTAATATTTTTTTTCAAAATTATGTGTGTCGCGATCTTAATTGTTTACTTACCAGTTTTGCATCCTAAAAATCATATAACGAATATATACAACGAATTCTGTGAAGACTGACATTATTTTGTTGCATATTCAATTTTTTCATGAGTTATATTTTTGCCATTTTAAGTATTAAAAGAGGTCCCTATAAACCAACGAAAAATAATAAATTTTGTTATTAAACATAATTTTAATGGTTTTAAAAACATTTTAGAAACCATTAAATAAACTTGTAAAACTATTTCCTAACGCCTTAATCGGGGATGCGGGATGGATACTGAGACGATCCATTGACGAAGTGTTGGAATTGTGCTCAAAGTAAGTGAAAGAATATTATTGATCTTTTATAATTTATTTTATAGCGCTGAAGTAGCGTATATTGAGGAATGGAACGCAAATATTTCTCTAGAAATAGTCGAATGTCTTAGGCAGCCAATATTGGTAAAATGAATTATTTTTTTTATGAATATGTTGGGATCATTCAGTAAAATAAGTTAGATATATAGAAAAAATTTATTTTAATAATCAATTTGCATAAAATAACAATTTAAATAAATTTCAAACTTTAAATAAAAAATTTTTTTAATTTAAAACATTTTTCTATTTTTATTCTCAATTTTTACACGAAACAAGATCTGTTAATTTCAAAATGTTCTTTCTAATTCAAAACCATGTTTTATTATATTTCTCAGAGTTAATTAATTATTATTATCTAATATTTCTTTAAATTGGTCAATTAAATTAACTCCATTAAAAGCTGTAGTATTGCATAAAAATTAATTATTACATTAAAGTAAATCTTTGAAATTAATTAATTTTGTGATTTTCGTACCTATTTTAAAAATTAATAATACTAAAAAATATTTTAAGAATAACGTAAAATACTATAGTCATTTTAAAATTTTTTTGTCTATAATTTAATATTATAATCACTTGAAATATTATAATCATTTGTTGTTATAATGAGCTATGTAGTAAGCGGATTATTAATAATTATAAAGTGCGTATTTCTGAATGTTCAAGTGATGTTTTTGATGTGATTGATGAATAAATCAAACGGAAATTTTATTAATTTTATTTTTATATGTATAATTGAACTTATAAATTTTATATTAAATAAAAACATTTAAGTAGTAGAGTAATATCAATGATGTTCATAAGATTCGAGGATATTCATTATGAATATGAATTGTATGCACTGTATATTTATATTTAATATATTTCTAGAGGCCTAATAAAATAATATATCTCATTTATTTTCTCCAGAATAATAATAATTTTAAGAGTTAATATATGAATTTGAATGTAATATAAAAATAAAAAATATATATAGAATTAGGATTTTTAATTTTCAATTCCTTTTACCTTTACTTCGTTACAGTTCACATTTTTATTTTATATTTAAAACAAGAGATTGATTTATAGTCTGTAATGAAATGTAGATAAAGAAAAATGTAAATAAAATAAATGCGTAAAGATTATATTTTGGTTATTTATTGTCGAACATATATATGGCTCTACTCATATACGGAACCGAATTATTTCATTTGTAAAAATTATAATTAAAAACTATGGATTATAAAATAAAATTATTATAGAATTGATTCACTAACACGAAGAAGAAAATTGGAAGATTTTTATGAAGAAGGAACATGAACTATAGTTGGATCTGATAACTTTAAAATTGAAAAAAGTGGTAATCTATCAATTAAAAACACTGTAAAAACAGATTTTAAAAATGAAAACTTTGAATTGAATTCTTTTAATTCAGTAAAAATTGTTTTAAAATCGGATAATTTCTAATTTACTCTGTTTTTATGTATTTTATTTTATTCTTTAACATTTGATTAAATTACATAATTTTACTGTTCCGTATATTAGTAGAGCCGTAGATGGGTTCGACATTTATTAAATATAAACTTATATTCAACACAAATTAATAATGCATTTTTTTATTTGAAAGATCCACATTTTTAAATCATTATAAAATTAAATTTCTTTGATAGATACTGGAAAATTCCGACATGTCCGCCGACGGTCCGCCGCAACTGGTAATTAATATTGACCAATCACTTGTCACCGTTCTCAGAGAGATCAAATATCTATTGAATGTTAGATCAATTGTAATATAACAAACAAGTGATCTTGATATTTAGAATGATCCTGATTATAAATTGTCGAAAATTTGCCGAAACATTTTGCGGGCGACTGATGGAATTAATATAGATTTGTTTTCCAGAAAACTGAATTTAATTGTTTTTCAATTTAATTATGCCATGCGATCAATGTCTATTTTCGAAAGAAATTTGTTGATAAAAGATTTAGAAAAAATTAATGAAGTAATTTTTGATTTGATTTTTCGATATCTTTAATCTGAAATTTTAAAGATTCAAAAGATAATAAACTTTTATACTTTAGTTTTGAACTTGCTTCATCTCTATAATAACTTGTTGCTTATAGATGTAAATATTATTATTATTATTATTATTAATTTAACTATAATTATTATTATTATTATTATTATTATTATTATTATTATTATTATTATTATTATTATTATTATTATTTTTGTTTAATTTTTATTATTGCTATTTATTTATTATTTAAATAAAGTTACTGCAAGCTGGTACCAGCTACTATTCTTGGAAAATGACAGAATCAATAGATTTTATTGAAAAGCTTATGTTCTTAGTCTCTAAGGAACTTGGGCGTAAACTTATTATTATTCAAGGAAATTTTGATGAAATAATTGATATTGGTAATTCTTGGTGTCGAGGAAATTTAGATATATTTTCAACGTGTGATTTGACTAAAACAAATATTACTTGGAAATTACAAGACGCTCATAAGTAAGTGAATTAGACGTCATTTTTCAGATATTAATAATAATGGTAAAAATAATGGTAAAAATAATAATAATAATAATAATAATAATAATAATAATAATAATAATAAAATTTCGAAAAGTCAATAATTAGTCATTGTATTTTTTAATTTTTTATATTGGATTAATTGCGCTCAATATGAAACGGGTTATGGCTAGAAATTCAATTTTCTGAGTTTTTCTATTATCACTTAATGATACAGACTGAACTACTTTAACGACTGCCAAACTATTGTCATCAGTAATTTCATTGTTAGAATCAACGCTGTAATTAATGTAATTCTTTAGACTTGTAACTATTTTCTTAAGGTATCTAATTTGAATCTAGAGTGTTTTTTCATTTTTGATAAATGTGTCTTTTTTTTAACTTATAAAGACCAAATTTCTTCCAAAAATAGTTGCCAAGCATACTTTAGTAAAACCTTCAAATGACATTAGAATTCAAAGGCTAAATAAAAAAAATTAATATAATAAAATTTTACACATTTATGTTTAGATCAGGAGTGGCCAACCCGAGGCCCGCAGCACTCTTATGTGCGGCCCGTGGCTTCATATGACGAATTAAGTTTTTATAATATTTTTTTTAAAGTACGGGTATTAGGTTAAGTTAACAGATCTAAATTTGCCGCTCATAATAATGTCGCCCTTGGAATTGCGAGAACTCACAGCTCACTTGCAACACTAACACCGCTACGAGTCACTTCATATCAACTGTTGTAGCGCCGCACCGCAGCGTCTCATTAGCGTAGTAGTCATCAGTGCAGTCATGCTAGTTAAAACTTGTGTTTGATTGCTTTTTGGTTCGTTTCGACATGTAGGTGTAGTGTTCTACAATAAATATTTAAATAAGACAAGTGTTTCAGGCAAAATATTTTAAGCACAATATAAGTTGTATAGCCGCATTTGTTTATATAAATAATTAATTAGTACATTTATATTTTTGCCGTTAAAAATGAATTCAAAGAAAATAAAAATTGTAAATGAAAAAAGGAAATTCAGTGACCGCTGGGAGGAGGATTATTTCTTCTCAATGCAGATCTACAAATTAACATGTTTAATTTGTAGAGAAACAATTGTTGCTTTTAAAGAATCCAATGTTAAAAGACATCATAAAACGAAGCATAGTGATTAATTGAAATTTGACGTAGAAGTGAGAAAATATAAGCTTATCAGTTTTAAATCTCAATTAAAAGCCAAACAAAGTATGTTCAGTTCATCGTTACAACAATCATCCAATACCGTCAATGCAAGTTATCCTGTCGCATTGTTAATTGCTAAAAAAATGAAACCATTTTCGGATGGGGAACTAATAAAAGACTCTATTCAATCCATTGTAAAAGATATGTTGCCCGATAAAAGTAAATTATTTTCAAGCAAAAGTCTGTCACGTCAAACGATATGTCGCAGCATTAATGACATTTCAGAAGAAATAGTTGTGAATTTGTGAAGCATTATTCAAGACTTCAAAGCGTATTCTTTAGCTTTCGATGAAAGCACGGATATTTCAGATACTTCACAGCTTGCTGTATTCATCCGTAGTGTTAACGAATCGGTCCAAGTTACACAATAATTGTTAAATCTCATAAGCTTGAAAGATACTACCAAAGGTAAAGATGTTTTCCAAGCCATAAAAATGTATTTTCGATAATGTCTTGCATTTAGAAATGTTTTCCGGATTAACAACAGATGAAGCGCCAACTATGAATAGGAAAAATAAAGGAGCTGTAAATTTGATTAGCACTGAGTTCGAAGCAAAAACCAACAGTGATATATATGTGATACATTGTTAGATACATCAACAAAATTTATGCACTCAAGTATTATCTATGAGCCAAGTTGTAATAAAAACAGTCAACTATATTCGATCGCATGCCCTTCAACATCGCCAATTTAAGACATACCTTAGGAAATTAGATTCCGAGTATGGGGACATTGTGTTTTTTACCAATGTTTGATGGTTGAGTCGAGGAAAATGTTTAAGATGACCGAGGAGAATGTAGCGGTTGAAAGACTTGTGTTTTTTGGCGGATATTGCAGAAAAAAATGAATCAGCTGAATAGGGACTTGCAGGGTCAGAATAATTTAATTACCGATCCTTGCAATCTGATAAAAGCATTCCAAATGAAATTATTGTTGTTTGAGAACTAACTTAAAAATAACAATGTACAACATTTTCCATTATTGAAAGAGAGAAATATTAAGAATTTTTCTAAATTTGCTGATGAAATAAAAAACCTTATTGTAGCATTTAATACTCGTTTTTCAGAACTGGTAGATTATGAGAAAGCATTTGAGATGTTCAGCTCTACATTTGGTGTTGATGTTTCTACCGTTTCATAAACCTTACAAATGGAATTAATTGACCTGCAATACAATACTTAATTGAAAAAAATTTCCAAAAATTGAATTTTATAGTAAATACATGACAGCAAAAACATTTCCTAGCATCATACATATTTTAAATAGAGAGTCAATAACCGACGTAAATCTGGAAAATCAGTTAAGATGTGCAAAGTCGAATATTGAAATAGATATAGCAAAATTAAGTAAGCGAAAAGAAACACAAATATAACACTGACAAAATCGCATCATTGATATTTGATTATCTTTAAAATATAATTTAAAATATTTCTTTGTTAAAAAATTAATAATTTCCATTGTTAAAACTTTAGATGTTCTATTAAATTTTTATTTTACATATTAAGTTATAAATGTTTATTATATTTTTTTTAGTTTTTTGATGAAATTAATTTTTTAAAAATATTTTTTATTCAATTTAAAATTTTAAAAATTTTTCCGATATTTATATTCAGTGGTGTTGTGCTAATTTTTTTACCGGAACGCGTATATATAATTATATCGACAGGGCCGATCCTGGGTAGGCGGCCGCTCTGTGCGGTCTCATGTCCCAAATTTAACGACCGGGGGTGATTTTCCATGATAATCCTGGCGGCGATGCTTTTTTTTAGGTCTCATTGAGACCTAAAAAAAAACGAAATAATAATACATATAAAAACTCGTCAAAAATTAGAAAAAAACAAATCAGCAATTCTTTTTAATTTTTTTTCAATACGCCAGCCAATACTCGTTATCAGAAATCATCTTTAGTTCCAGAACGCGTTCCTGTCCAAAACGGAAGTACCGGAACGACGTTCCGGAGCGTTCCGGCTCGACAACACCACTGTTTATATTTCCTATAAGATTAAAGAATTGAAAAATTGCGAATAAAGGTTTTTGAAAAAATAAATTTTTAAATATAAATCAGGAACAAAACGTTAAATCATATCAAAACATTATTATTACACCTGGAATGTCAGGTATAACTCATGATTTGCGCTTATTCTACATTTTTTCTCTCTAAAAATATCCTACAGTAATTACATATTTTTTGATAAATGATCATTTCAATATCTTTTTAAATTAAATTATACTTGTAGAAAAATGGAGGAAGAAATTCAAACTAAACTAATCTGGAGTCAGAATTTAATTGACAAATTTACCGAGTCGACATTAAATGTGTTTTAATTTTCAATTAATTTTTGATTATAATACGATTTTAGGCTATTGAAATAAACCAAGACTCTCCAGCTTGGATTAGCTACATGGAATTTTTAGACTCCATGATCCTTGAATCCATTAAAAGCAGTGTACTTATGAGTTTATCATTATTGCAGATACATACTTGTCGAAACACTTCGGTAATAATAAAAACAATAATAGTAATAATAATAAAAATAATAGTAATTGTAATAGTAATAATAATAATAGTAATAATAGTAATAGTAATAGTAATAATAATAATAGTAATAGTAATAATAATAATAATAATAATAATAATAATAATAATAATAATAATAATAATAATAATAATAATAATAATAATAATAATAATAATAATAATAATAATAATAATAATAATAATAATAATAATAATAATAATAATAATACAAATAATAGTAATTGTAATAGTAATAATAATAATAGTAATAATAGTAATAGTAATAGTAATAATAATAATAATAATAATAATAATAATAATAATAATAATAATAATAATAATAATAATAATACTAATAATAAATAATAATAATAATAATAATAATAAATAATAATAATAATAATAATAATAATAATAATAATAATAATAATAATAATAATAATAATAATAATAATAATAATAATAATAATAATATTAATAATAATAATAATAATTATAATAAAAATAATAATCGTACTTAAATCGTACTAACTACTTAATTCAATTAATAAAATAATTATTCATCATATTTTTTCTTATTAGGGAGAATCTCCATTACTCTCTGTGAATCTTGATTTGTGTGCCAATGAAATCGAATTTCTCATTCCGCTCCATCAAACAATTAACCGGCAATCAATATCCGAAATCGTCACCAATTGGGTCAATGATTATTTGAATCGCTCAAAATTCATTAAACTTATCAATAAAAATATTGAAAATTCTAACGAGTCCAATTCGACAGACGACTCGTTCTACCAATTCATTAAGGAGGATGAAGAGATCAAACATCACATATCAAAAATTGAAGAGGTTGCTACATGATTTTTTTTGTCATTATTATTTATTGATTAGGCACTCGAAAAAACTATTACACATTCAGGAAATGCTTTAGAAATATTTAATGATTATTCGTTTCTATGGATACCGAAAATTGAAGAATCATTCAAAAAGTTTTTGTCTGGATCAATTACACCGAATCCTCTTAGATCATCTTCTAGAGCTAACTACAGATCTCTTGAAATGCTGAAATCCAGAGGAGATTCCAGGTTTGAAAATGTGTTACTTAAATCGTTTTCAATAACTTTGCATTTGATTGTAAACCTTTCAGAAATTCACTTGTAGAATTTAAAAATAATTTAAAATTAATTTAAAAAATACAATTATTTGAACGGCAGCTGTAGATGTAGATGTACAAATACAAATAAATTTATAAATTGAAATTTATAAAATCCCATCAATCATTTGCTGAAGAAAAAACAAAAATAAGTGTTGATAGCCGTTGGACTAACATTCGACACTCATATGATTATAGGGGACTGAGTTGAAAAAATTGACCGTAAATCTTAAGAAACTAATGAAAATCATATATAAACTAGTTAATTTAGAATGGAATTGGACATTTATACCGAAAAAATAAAAGAATTTCGCGAAATTTGCCAGTTAGCTCAAAGTTGTTGTAGATTAAGATTTTTCTGAGACAAATGAATTAAATTGAATTAGAATAAATCGTTTTAGAATAAATCTTTTTCTTTAAGTGATTCTTTACAGTGTTATTACAGCTTATAATAACACATTGTTTTAGTGGGTCGGATAATTTAATTCATATGAAGTTTTGACAAAAATCTAATTCAATACAAAATAAATTCGACAAAAGTAACTCCATTGATCCGTTAAAACACAATTTATAAAATGTCAATGAAATCTATAATTTTCACTGGCACACATACACGTTAATCCATGGGATATGAAAAATGTCAATGAACACCATTATCACCCATTATAGAGAAGATAAAGGATTCGTGATCGATAGCTATGAAACATACCGTATAATATCAGATCAACCATATTATACACCATTTCCAAATTGGATCTGTTATAAGCAGCAAATTTGTACTTATACTTGATATTTTGTGGTTTTATACGACTACTAATAAATCCATCTATGTTGATAATTTTAATTGGTGCCATTGAATCCGGATGTATTAGTTCCGTGAATGCGACTAAATGACTCCTACAATTGTGTGTGCTTTCATCAGACAGTGCAAACAGTTTAGAAATAGTGTATTGCGTTGGTCAAGTTCTATTTAGTAAAATTGGAGGAAGACATTTGAGTTTGGGAGCACCAGGACCATATTCATGTTTATCGACGGTTACCTACTTCAATTATCATTATGAATATAAACCACTGGAGTTTATTTTGTACGCAAATTCTCAACTCAAGGAGCAGTTGCTCTATTGTTTTTGGGCCATGATAATTTATTTCTTGGAGTTTGTGAAAGATTTGCAGTTTTTTTTCAACAATAATGTGTAAAAATTGTAAATTTAAGTTAAATCAGCAGCCTCTTTATTTGTACTATAGCGCAATAAATAAATTAATGAGAAAATATTTAAAAAATTTTTAAATATTTTTCAAAATTATTTTTTTAAAATTTTCTAGAACTAGTTCAACCGTTAGTAAAATAAATCCATTAGAAGAGGAACATGCGGAAAGATCGTTTCTGACCCCTCAGAATATGAAAGAAATGCAAGCCAACAATATTCCTTGCCTTGATGATTTCAACACAGAAATTGACCTTTATAGAGTAAATTGTTAATTCATTTTAAAATAGGAACTTTCAAAGGAATTTTTTGAAAAAATATTTTAGAATTTTAACTATAGTATTTTTCCCCATTATTCTTTCCTTTGATTTTTTTCTCTATTTTTCCCTATTTATTTTAAGTTATTAAATTCATTTATGATTAAATTCAATTTTTTGGGTAATATTTTTATTTAACACTATTTGTTGACCAAAAAATTATTTAATATTTAAAATTAATTTTTTAAAATTTTAATTAGTTTAAAAAGTGAATTTTATATATTTAAAACATATCTCAGATATTATTCTGAACACTTAACATTAGAAGCATGAAACGTTTGACGATGTTATTGGATTCCCCAAACTTTACGCTTATTTTATTTCTTTGTCTTCAGCTAATCTTGTTCTTTGGCACTCTTTTTTTTTCAAAAAGCGGTCTGGTAAGTTTTTTAAAAAAAACTTTACCCATCAATTTGGTGATGTGAGTTAATTTTTGCCATATTGCTTTAAATATTAATTTAATAAATTAAAAAAATATTTCGTATTTAGTAGTATATTTTAAATATACTTATTTATTTAATTTTTCACGAATTTGATTTAGTTTATGGACAGTTTATATACACTAAGATTCAGTTTAGAAAAATTGAAATTCCAACAATTTCTAAAGAATAAGTAGGTTACAAGGTAAAACGATTCTGAATTTTAACTGTTTATACGATGATAGTGGCACTGAACTAAAATGGATATAGTGCACTTAATGAAAACTGTAAAAGAGTGTGACAACACAATTATGCAACAACAAACATTTTACCGTAAAATTGTAGACCGTTGCTAGACATATAAAATAAATGCCCATTCAAACAAAGTGAGAATATTCAAAGGGATTTTGTTGTTTGTTTAAGAAATGGGTAACAAGATATGACATCTAACATACATCATGCAAATTTATAATTATAAAGGTTTGCATTATCAATGGTTTTTATGTCTATTTAAGGAAGAATAAAAATATAAGGCATTTGTTTACACAGAGTTTTTAAATACCATATCATTGCGTAAACTAAAATAATCTCTGGACCCGACAGTTTAATCTCAGGATTAGAATCCCGTAAAACTGCTTCAATCCCGGAAACCCGGCATTGTACAATGATTCGTTTGCGTTTCGAAAACTCTGATCATTATGAGCTCAATTACATTTCAAATGCTTCTCCTGGTAAACGAATTGTATTCGTCGATACTACAATGGTACAAATACTCCATCTACTATTTTGAAATCTATTGTCTCCTACATTTTGAAAGTATATGCTCCGTCTTCATTTCGAATAAAAACTCATCCATATTTGGCAGGTGGCACTAAGATTTTCTTCAACATCGTTCAACGAATTCAATTATTTTGTAACAAATCAATACGCCAGGTGGCTCAGTCGTCTTTACAGAAAAACAGCTACTTCAGTCACCCGGAAAATGTTATTGTGTTGCCACTGACCGATGAAAACAATTACGTGAGGCAAGATGCAGTGAAGAAAGTCGTGGGGGCTATATGTTCAACGAAAGAAGGTGAAATTTGTCAATTTTCAAAGTCAAATTTCATCAACTTTCAAGCCGAGAATTACTTTTACCTGATCGATTGGTACCCATCTTTTATCACGTCTACGCCTATTCTAAATGACGTATTTGACGAGTATCTAAGACAGCTAGTTGAAGTGGCTCCATTGCTCACAGTGTAATTTCACTGTTTTCTTTTACATAAATGCGGGGGCCCTAGACATTAACCATTTTGATAGAAAACTTGCATGTGAACTTTATATATACAGACACATTTTTTTTAGTAGATACAAGGTAGTCCTGTAAGTTTTGTATTCCATCGACCCACCCTATTGTACATCCTTATTTAATCCGATAAAATTTTTTTTTTGATAAATTAATAATTTACCTTACTATATCTTCATTAATAAACAATAATAAGAAAGGGCCATTCAAACACACGTTTTACTTCCGGTTGATTTATTATATAGTTTGAAATTTTAAAAGTGGTTCATTTTTATTATTCGAAATTTAAATTTACAACTTTTTTAATTATAAAGTTTTAATTTTCGAAGATTTTATTGTAAATATAAAATTAAATAATTTCTATTTTACTGCCATTTGGGGCAAAAATAAAACAAATCTAGTGCTGGAAATTAGTAAATTAAAATAAAAAAAAATATTTACAATATTTTTAATTTGTGTAGTGTTTTTATGATTAGTCTCGAATATATAGTATTTTTAATATAATTGGTGGAAAACTGTAATAAATTAACATAAGACTATTTTAGACAGCCATAGAAGAGTTGGAGAGTTTACCGGAATATAAAGATTACGGATGTTTAAGAGTTATAATGGATCCCTTACGTCAAGTGCTGATTGTTTATGCACAAAGCTGGATTTGGAGATACTGTGAATTTTTGTGTGAACAGGTAAACGATGATTATTTTGTTTAAATTAGAACCAAAGTATGACAAATATTGAAATCGATTTTTAATCAAATGAAAATAAGTCGAATTTAAAATTTCATAGTTTATAATTTTCTTCCGGCACATAGTCTGCATACCACGGATCTAATCGGTATCTATCATTGCGGAGTCCCAGTAATGCAAGGGGCCCTGACATTAATGTTTCAAGACTTCAATAAATAGTCCAGCTGAGGTTTAAATGGACGGATTTTGAATTCTTTGTAAATGTGCTATATTCTTGTTATTAATTATTTATGATACTGTAAATAATGTAAATATCAACGAGAATCATTCTTCTTTAAAATTAAATGGTTGTTTGAAGTCATTTGTTAAGAGTTGATAATAAGTTTCCTAATTTCTTAACCGGTACCTTTTATGAAATTAACAAGAATGACAGTAAAAATTAAAAATGAAAGAATTTTATTCACTTTATAAAAAATTAAAAACATTTATTGGAAACGATTATTGTTGAAATTTTTTATTCAGGTTACCTACATGTTACAAGCTCTTGAAGTATTTCTCACTCGGGTAGAGCCACAGGTAGACTCAATAACCGGCGAAGAAAGAGATACTGTCAGTTTTATGCGGTTAATGCGTGTTTTCAACGAAATATCTACTCAACAAGCAATTACGCAAAACAAATTTTCAACCATGAATAAAGCCGTAGATATAATCCAAATGTATTCACCAAAACTATTGAAAGATGAAATAATTCAACTCTATCAAACCATTCCTGATAGATGGACAAATCTGAAAACTAAAGTCAGTTTGGCAAAACAAAGATTGGGTCCAAGAATTCAAGAAGAATCTGAAACTGTATCAATGGTATGCTATGATAAAATACCTCAAAAATATTAAATATTAGTAAAAAATTTATGTCACACTCATTTTCAATATAGCCATTAAAAAGTTTTTTCTATATATTTATTATCCTTCAGTTTGTTTTTAATGTCCTATTTCTCTAGACAGTATTTTATATTTTGTTTTACTTATGTCATTTCACTTTCTTTGTGCACAAACATCAAATATTTAATATACTTATTCAAAAATAAATAATTTATTTTTACTTTAATTTTTCTAATTTTTTTCTGTTTTTTATGATTTTTACTTGTTAACATTCCTTTCTGTTACTGAACTTTTACTTATTTTAATTTTAAAAGATATTATTATTATAAAGGGGTTTTAATCTGAATTTGCCCAGATCTGTATAAGACAAAACAGTACAAATTATTTTATTTCTTAATATATAAATTATTAGTTTAATCTTAAAATAGCCCCATCAAGCACAAACCTTACGATGTATTTTGATAGTTTTCCTATCATCGTTAAGTAGACTAGAAAAAACTATAGATATTATAGATATAATAAACAAATTATACAAATTTTATTAATTTTAAAAGTATTAAAAAATTTTTTTAAACAATTAGTTGTTTTTCAATAAATATATTAAAAATTTCTAAAATATTATATTATAAATTTATGATTTTAATTCTAATAAAAAAACTGTATATTTAAAACAAATTTAAGTAAAAATTAAAAATTATTTAAATTAATAATTTAATATATTTGTAAACAAAAGCAATCCACATACCGACAACATTCCAAACACAAGTGTCCTCAGTATTTTGCACATTAAGTTTTTTATTCAACGATATCATCAACAAAGCTTCACATATTAAACGTTACAAATAGTTGTTAAAAATGTCAATAAAATTTTCAAATCAGACATAAAATCATTGATAAAGTCATCGGTTTCGAAAATTAAAGACCAAAATGCTGTGAGCACTAATGTTTAGAATCATTTTAAACAGTTGAGTTTGTAAATTCTGTGTATGTGGATTATTGTTGTAATTTTCAAATGTATAAATGTAAGTTAAATAATTTTTAGTTTCTATTTAAGATGTTTTGTAAATTGAGGAATATAATTGATTATTTAAATTTAATTAAAAAAATATTGTTTGTGAGATGATATTTTAAAATAAGTAAATTTAAAAACTAAGAAATAAATTAATTAATATTATGTTGTGTGGAATGGTTGTGAAATGTTGAATATTCGCTGAGCGTATTTGTGTATTCGAAAATCTCCTTAAATAGATTGAGTTTATCTAACGTTGTTGTTTTGAACAATAAATATCTTAGTTTTGTGAATTATTTATTATGGATGTTTTAAACACTAGGAGTTCTGATAAAAACGGTATAGTTTTTATATGTATAGCTCTGTTTCTTTCAATTTTTCATTTGTCAAAGTTTTTTAGAATTTAACTTATTACTTCAATAATAACATTTGATCAGAATTATTTGATATATATTTTATAGTTCTGCTTTCATTTTGAGATTCTCAACAAACTCGATTCAATAATGATTATACTTAAAGGTTCACTAGTTATTACATAACCATATATGCTTAATCCAAGAAATCTAATTAATAATATCCTAATTTGTAATTTTTTATACGTTTTAGGATCTTATTGATTTTCGAAAACGCGTTGATAAATTTGAAGAAGAACTTCATAATTGTGAAGCTTATCGCTACGACTGTCCATTGGAAGGAGCTCGAGTTATGCTGGAAAATTTTGACAAAAGAATTATTTTGTTAAAAAATGAAGCTAGTGATTTAATTGAACTGCAAAATCTTCTCGATAACAATATCGTTAATTTTGAAACAATTAAAAGGTTATTTAAATGTATCATTAATTTTTAATAATTTTAAATATATATATATATATATATATATATATATATATATATATATATATATATATATATATTTAAAAGTAAAATAAAAACAACCTACTAATTTTATCACAGAAGCTTTTACTTTCGGATTTTCATTAAGAAATGTGAATGAGTTTATAGTATAAGCCTTTATACTATAAGGTGTATTGAAGAAATTAATGAAAAAAGAAAAATAAATGATTGTACACTAACTATCATAAATTATCAGCAACAATTACAAAAATTAATGATAGATTGTAAGTTCAAAGTTATATTTTTCATTAGATAAGTGAATAACAAAATAAGCCCTTGCTGGAAGTAATAATTATATTGTTATTCACATTTTTGATATATTAATTTATGCTGCAACCAATGAACCACCGTTTTATACTTATACTATATTTTTCATAATATTTACATTTTTTAAAGTTATTTTTAATATTTTAAATTTTTTAATGTTAATAAATTTTTTATTGTAATGTCTTATTTATCACTAACATTTTTATGTGATTGTGTCTTTGCAATGCGATCATATGTTAGGGTTCTTATTGAAAGATGACAACCGATCACATCATATCCAACAACAAAACAGTTATATTAAAAGAGATAAAAATAGGCAAAGAGCAATGTGGTTAATCCGTTGGAATGGGTGTCATTGGATAACATACCTAACTAATAAGGAAGAAACTTCTTCTGCAATACTTGATTCCAACAACCAAATCTACTGAGATCAAAAGGCTACAATAAAAACAAAAATGGACGCGATACTCAATATCACAACCGAAAGTAATTTGAGTTCCACAAATGTGACCACAGAAAGATATTTACTCTAGAACTACATCCATTCCTGCGGAGTGTTTGTTATCAAATACATGATCGACTTTCTTAAAAAACCAAACGACGCAATATTCACTACACTAGATTTGAAAAAAAACCCACTGAAATAATCAGAAATGGTATAAAAAGGCTAATAAACATACCAATTAAAGAAATCAGGAAATCGAATCAATCATCAGAGATCTTAGACTTCATCAGCTAGATTCTAGTGGTTCGCAAAACTTTGTCTGGTGGTCCACTAGTAAATCATGAAATTTTCATTTTTTAATAAAAAACTCGAAAGGGTATAAATTTTATAGTCTTTCGAGATTTTAATAAAAATAAATGAAAATTTCATGATTCTAAAAGACTCTAGTAACTAGAGTTGTAGCATAGTAGTATAGTTTTACTAACTAACATATAAACTAGTAACTATTTATATACACAGTATAACTATACATAAATTTCAAGCAAGGCAGTAGCAAAATTTTCAGTAATGGCCCGAGGCTAAGACAGAAATTTTTAAGTGGTCATTGAATTTCAAAATGTTGAGAACCACTGAGCTAGAATCAAAAATTCAATTGGTGACTTGAAACCAAAGAGAGTTTATAGAAATGGCGAAAACTCTCTTACTAAATGTTCTTGTCAGATCCAAAGATTGTATACACTAAATTACGATAGAATAATCAAAGAAATAGGCCACATTAGATACAACGCAGAAGATCTAGCCTCTCAAATAATGGGCACATACTTCGAAATAACTGCACCCAAAAGCAAAACAGCTTTAATTGAGATAAAAAATAACATTTAGAGACAGTGCGTTATACAAATATATAGCTAGTGCTGATATAAAAAATTTCATAAAAGAGCAAAGACGAACCTCCAGGAGAAGACAAAATTCCTGCAAAACAATGCAAGAAATAGATGAAATATGGAGTGCTGGTGAAAATATTAAATAGAATCCAGGAAACATGTGGCACTCCGGATATATCTAGAGACCTCAAGACAAAACTAATTTTTAAACCAAGGAAAAAAACAAAACCCATTCCCCAATCTATCGGAAGACCCCAGCAATCGTCTTAACAAACTACCAGCTATTCATGAAGATCATAAACGAAAGAGTCATAAATTGTATTTACGAAAACAATATGCTATATTATTGGCAGAATGCAGATAATAAGCCAATATGTTGTGATGAGCACAATATATATTCTATATACTAATATAAAAATTATATAGACAAAAATCTAGTGTGGTCTGATACACTATTGGAAATTGAGTATGTGCAGCAAAAGAAGAGGGCCACAAAAATTGTCATACAACATATGTCTGCTGTAAAACAGAGTAAAGTAAAATATTGTAGGTCAAAAAAGTAAAACAAGGAAGTCTACTATCAATGACACTGTTCAACTTCTACATAAAATGTCTTTTGCAAGATGCAATCAATTCGAACAAAGAAACTGAATCTGCAGGATAAAAAATAACAATACTTGCTTATTCTGACATTATGGTCCTGATCTACAAACAACATCACCACATTCAAAAACTGCTCAGCATCTTCGTTGAAAAAGCGAGCCTCAAGAGGTTGGTATTCAAACCAGAAGCATGTGGATACTATTAAAACTCAAACGGATGGGAGAACAGTGTGTGTATCGAAGAGAAATAAAACATACCAATTGTGAAAATATCTACACCTACCTATGAGTACGAATTCGAAACAAAAAGAGAGATAGTTTTTCGAGACATTAAACGAAATAAGAAGGATAATATCAGATCAGATCAAAACTCAGATTCCAACATATTTTAGATGCATATTTTTGAACATTCAAAACCAATCTTCCAACTACAATGAGAAGATATAGTAAAAACTAACATCACTAAATTCAACAGAGATATCAAATGAGTGATAAAATGCAAATATGTTCTAGATTTTCTAACCAATAACTCCCTCATGGATATAATAATATATTCTTCAGAAGAATTAAGCGGTCTAAGTATTTCAAAAACCATTTACGAACAAGCAATCCAATTAATAAATTGAATAATAAAATTACTTAAAAGTAGCCATGGACCTATAGGAAAATACGTAACCGAAGAACTGATTGATATAGCCGAAACAAGAACAGAACAATTAATAATAAATATTAAATAGGAATTAAAGTGACTAGATGAAGCATATGAAAACAAACAAAAATGTCAAAAATCATTTTTTCTAATTAGAGTCAGAGAAGCAATTTAGAACCTTTTGAAAATATAAAATATAAAGGCAAATTTCAAAACCACGCAAGATAACATTGGTTGCATAATAAAATGTATTAATCAGAAAAATATCTATACAATGTATTTCCCGGCAACAAAACACATTGTATAGGGTGATCAAAAAATACTTTGTTTTTTATAGTATAGTATTCGACCAAATATAAATTATGTTATTAGTGTGTATACTCATAGTACGTATTATTCAATACTTTTTACAGTTATTTCTGATTATTATTGCATCCATATGGCGTGGTATTACGTTTTTCGTATATATGTGCTTTATTTCATTATTCATAGGATGCGTGTTTTTTATTTGAATATTGTTATTATAAATATTTTATATTATAAAAAACGAAGTTTTTTGGATCACTTTATATGCGTGTCACGTAATTTTACGTTTTTTGCAATCTGTCTTTTAAGCGCGGGCCACTTACAAGTACGTTTTTAGTATACTTGTGTATGGTTTTATATCGCTTTACCACAAAATACCAGAATGTTCGTAAGCCCGTTGCAAACAAAAAGTATTGCCGGAACAATCAGAAAAATAGAGGTTTACAAGAGTGCCTGAAAAAACATACCCACATACAAAGTGTTAATTAAAGCGTATTTGAAAAAAATGCATCTTGATAACCGGATTGCCTGATACCTACTGGCCAACAGTCTTTGTTCTGTTTTAATAATAATATATTGTATAAATTCTCATAATTCCGTGACTTTGATTAATCTTTTTTTACCAATTTCTGAATATTTTAAAATTATTATTTCACTTATTAATTACGTTTTTCAATGCTTTTCTTTAACATTTCCCATAATTTCCGGTAATCTATCGCTATTTTCCAAATTTCTAAAAATGTTATAATCATTAAATTATAATTTATATTGCTCATTTTTGCACTTGTCGTACTCATAGAAATATGGAACATGATAAAGCGCTTGAAATTTCGTCAAATTGCATAAGTAAAAATGCATGTAATAAATTATTGTAGTACATATTTTGTCCGATTGTATGCATTTCTATTATAATTTGTTGTGAACAGTTTATGTGCTTGTACACCTATCCCCGATTTACACGGTAGATTGGTTGCTGAGAATTCCGTGTAAATCGAAACCGTTTAAATGGGGACAAAGGCATATAGTATATTGGTTCCAACAAAGAAGTAAACTCGCAAATCGAACCTATAAATCAATGGAAACTAAAACATTGGGTAAAAAACTGCTTAAATGAAAAAAATGCAAAGTTTATAATAAACAGAAAGAAATTTATAATAATTTAAACATAAAATAAAAAGGTTTAATTCATTTTATAAAACATAGTAAAGTGTTACTGAATTTTAATCATCAGAATCCTTAATGTTCTGCCTTCTCTTTCGAAATGGAATAATTTCACTTTCTTCGCTTGAAATGGATATTTCTGAATAATTTATAGACTGTGTAGGAACTTCTTCCGGTGTGATCTTTGTCACAAAATCTGTAATTACAGTTGAGTGCTATTTTTGGTCAAATCTTTATAGATTTCTTGATATTTCGCCAAACATTGATTGAGTTCTTTTTGAGATTGATTTGCTCGCTCAACAACTAGATCATGATTTAAAAAATAGTTTCCTAATTTTTTACCTAATTCAAGACCTTCCCCAACAATTGTTGAAGTTAATTCTAACGGTTCTTCCTCACTATCAGGATCAGGATCATTGGTTAAGTTCACCACTAATTTTGTATTATCACCAATTGCTAAATCTTCGAATCCTTCCCCTCCCAAGGTATTTGCTAATTCAATAATTTGTGTATATTCAGTCTCTACTGGTGAAACAATATTGCCAGTTCTTATATTTTTATTTCTAAATAAATATGTATTTACATAAGCATATTATTATTATAAATATGTATTGATAAAAGTGAAATAAAAAAAAATTATAATATACGAAACCGTGTAAAAGCGAAAACGTGCAAAAAAATTACCATGTAAATAGGGGGATGTGTATTTATTTTGCTCACCAAAATAACTTATGCAAGAGCCAATAATATTTGCCCATATTTTCAGTAGGTGTGTTTATTTATTCTATATATAAATAAATTATTTCTTATAACAAACCTTAATTTTGAGTTAAACTGATGATAATTTACGAAAGCTGATGTATAAAAGCAACAAACAAGCAAAATTTATGTGATTAAAATACACACAAATGAGTCTTTAATTTACATAATTAATTTACTTATTTACTTGTATTTATTTGTATTTACTTAGACAAACGGATTGAAATGCGTAAGTTTGTGTTATTACTTCATTTAAGTGCGGAATTATATTTCATAAAAAGTCAGGGAATGTGTCAATTACCTGTCAGAAATATAAACATAAATATAATGATTTACCATTGCCTCTTCGTAGTCAAACATTGACAATATTTTTGTAGAGCGTGCGATAAATCCGTATCTGGCACTTGAGAACTGTGCACGCTGATTCGGATTTATTCGCATCTCCATTATAAAGGGTTAATATCTCTTATTTAGTGTCAATAAAAATTCTTATAAATTACACTTAAGTGCATAATTATTAACACGAAATTAGGTGCATGCAAGAAATCTCTGCTCTTAAAGAAGTTTGGGAGACCAATAGGAAAATTCAAAATGAACAGCAAGATTGGAAGCGGCATCGATGGCAAAGAATTAACCCTGAATTTCTTATGGAAGCTACCAATAAGCAATTGGAGGTCGTTGAAAACTTGCCAGATATTATCAAAGTAATAAATTGCTTTCATTTATTACAAACATTATTCTATCCTTTAAGAATTGGGATGTCTGGAATTGTCTTCGAGAAAGCGTTACTGATATTCAGATTTGCATTCCACTTTTGACGGATCTCTCAAGCAAAACGATGAGAACCAGACACTGGAAACAAATGGTCAGAGCAACAGGTGGAGCGATTCATGTCGATTCTGAGGTTTTGAAAAATATGACATTTGGCGAACTTTTAAGCTTGGGATTACAAAGTACGACACATAAATCTTTATACAAAATTATTATAACATTATTATTTAGAGCATTTGAATGAAGTAAAATTAATTGTGGAAAGAGCAAATCAAGATTTGAAAATCGAGAACTCTTTAAAAACCTATGAAGAAGTTTGGTTAAGCAAAATATTTCAATTTACCACTCAAAAGTTAGCCGAAATAAACACAGAGGAAGAGAAGAGAAATCCTGTTGTGGTAATCTTTTTTTAAATTACGCTTCATGACTACAGATCGAGAATAGAGCGAAAGGTCAAAATAAAAAGACTTAACTAGAATTGAATATTATATCAAGAAATCTGCAGAAATGGATGCTGCAACGTGAAATCGTAACGAATTGAAAAACTTTGGAAAAAGTTTTTAGGATACTCGTTCCATATTTGCTTTATAGTATCATAAGGTTGCTTTCACTTGAATTATATTTGAAACCCTTATCTTTTCTAATTAGTCAAGATCTGGGAAATTCGGAGACTATTTAAGAATTTCAAAGTTATTATCAATAAATTAGCTTGTGGTGAGGAACCTTTTATGAGCAGTGAAATATCACTTTTGTATCCCTTCAGCAAATACTTATAAATGAAAATTATGTGCTTTGCAGAATTTCCTTTCCCGTCGACACAAACCGATTCTGTTATACTCATTCTAGTGAATAAGCCCCATGTCTTTATTAGTCAACCTTTTCACTTTCACCCTTACATAAACATTTTGAGACTTTAACAATTGGCTTTAACATGTGCCAAAACTGTCAATTTTCTTTAGACTTATTTCAAAAAAAATGTTTGTGATGATTTTTTTCTAACCGCTCGCTATATCTCATTTGGTCAACTATGGTTTTTGTAATGTTCCAGATATCTTTTGAGAGTCTTATTAATTATATCAGGCTTTATCGTTTTTAATTTCAAACGTCCGTCAGGTTCATGTGGCAACGGTACCATGTAATTGAGAGGAAATATTATTATTATTATTATTATTATTATTATTATTATTATTATTATTATTATTATTATTATTATTATTATTATTATTATTATTATTATTATTATTATTATTATTATTATTATTATTATTATTATAAATACATTTATTTTTTCAATATTGTGATATCCTTATTATCATCTATGTTACAGGATATTGCTCTGGGAGATGTCAGAGAATCTGGAAGTCGAGTCGGTGGAAGAAGTGTCGTTGGTTCAAGAAATGTATTCTCGTCATCTAGTAAACACCGATCACGAGCTCTGAGCACAGTTTCTCTTCCACACAGTCTAACACAGGTTTTTTATTTGATTTTTTTGAATATTTTATTTTTATGATTGCAGTTACTGGAAGCAGTTGATGACCTAATGGACGAAAGTATTTGTCTCATTGATAATACAGAGGACATATTTGCCCAATTGGATGACCACCAAGACAGTTTGGAATCTATGATCAATGACAATTCAGCAATAGGAAGCTTTCTTGATGATGTGTTAAAGTGGAAAGGGCAACTTAGAAATATTGAATCAGTTCTGAAAATATGGTTGAAGGTGCAGAAAATGTGGAAAAAACTTTATCAAGTAAATATTTTTTCGAAGGATGTGATATTTTCATATTGTAACATGTATAAGTTGATCGAAGGATTTAATGAATTTAAATTTAAACTTACCAAGATTATACTTCGCTGATTTCCGAGCTAACAGAAACCTCTTAAAATTATAAAAATGAATTTGTTGTGAATCTATTATTGTTACCTTTTCCGACAAACCAATAAAAGTTCTAATTCCTTTCATAAAATTATACCTTGGTGGAACTCAGTTTTCATTCATGCTATTAATTAAAAACAAACACATGGTACCGTTGCCACATTAACCTGACCGACGTTTGAAATTAAAAAAGATAAACCCTGATATATCCAAATTAGATTCAATGAAATAAGTCCTTTGCCAATATGCAAATCCCTTAATTATCGGCCCATTTACCATGCTAACTTTGAATTATAAAATGCTTTTACGGGATATGTTCAATAGAACCATGACGTAAATTGAAAATAAAAACAGTATAACTTTTAAATTTTAAACGCATGAAAACCAAAATAGTTTGGCCTTTTCTACTTATAACCTCAAAAAATTTCTGCCAGTGTTCTAGGAGATTTAAAAATGAATTTTTGAAGAAAACCGGAATACATTCCATGGAAAGTTTTACAAACATGCCCTGTATATCATCGCGCCTCTGAATGACTCCTATACATGATCCAAAAATATTTTATTATACTAAATCAGGGCTTCTTAAAATTTTTTCATTCACGACCTCATTTATGATTGTAAGTTTTTTCGCGACCCCAGATAAATATAAAATAAAGATATATAAATATTTTGTGATGATTTATTGATTAGGTAATAATATACATACATATGAAAAATTTAGTTTCAAAATTTGTTTAGAAACACAAAAAAATAAAGTTAAAAATTGCACAAAAAGTTGTTAAATTGTATTTATTATAGTTACAAAGATTATATGCCCTATGTTTCATCAAAAATGCATTTTTTGCAGTAACATAAACAATTACAAATACATAAATAAAAGAGAATATTGAGCAAAACATATAGTCGCTGGTATATATTTGAGCCTGAGCATGAGCAGAGACAAACTTTACTAGACTACTACGCAACAATTGCTATGACAATGAATTTTACTCTGTTGTTAACATGTATTAATATATTTTAAAGAAATATAAGTACTGAAATCCCTAAATTGATTGTTAATTTTATGACTGACATTATATGGGTTATAACGAGCAAATTCCCATTTTGCCAAATGGATACGAAAACATACGACAATTATGCAAGTTTGAGTTTTTAAATATTTTACATTAAAATCTCGTGACCCCAAGATTTTGCTAAGCAACCCATAGTTTATAAGCTTTGTACTAAACCATCAATAAATAAAGAGAAAATTTTATTTTAATTTTTAAAATGGTTTTTAAACAACTATTATTTTGTTTTATTTTAGCTATTTTTATGGAAAGAAATCCAAGAGACTTTACCGAGCGAAACATCACAATTTAAATCTATTCACAAAGACTTTGTCATCTTGATGATGGCAACTAAAAGAAACCCGAATGTTTTGCAATCTTGCAACAGAAAAAGTATGAATAAAATAATTATTTAAAAATTGGAATTTTTAAAAAAATACTAACATTAATATTTTAAAAGTTTGTAAAACTTTCGTTCAGAATAAAATCTTTTGTACAAAACGAGCAAAAACACTTTCTAGAGTAATTTTTATTTAAAGTGTGAATTTTTAGTGAGTAATTATAAAAAAGTATTTTCTGTAAATTTAAATTGTAAAATAAATAATAGTAGGTGTTTAATTCGAGTCCGTTTTTCATCACTTTTTTAAGCTGTTGTTATAATCTCATTTTGTTCGGATTTTCAATAAATAATCTGTCAAATCTTTCCTCAGCCAATTTCATTCACAATACGCATTGTTTGATCGATAAGTAGTTTGGTATTCGATCCATAATGAAAAGTATTTTATAATATTTTCATAACTTAGACGTGAAAGCATCATGATTTCATTTTGCTGAAGTCTACTCGATTTGATTAGGGTTTGTATCTCATAATTATTATACGAGCTGATCTTAATGCAATACCAATGGGAATAAAATCTGTGTTTAGCACGAAAATATTCGACACCAACGAGGCTGTGTAGTTTCACCATGTCACAAAATGTTGGAGAAACATGGAAAGAATTATGAGCCGAAATATAGCGATCATTTAAATCTCCTTCCAAATCCGGCTTCCTATACTCATGCTTATCCATGACTCTCAAAATTATGCTTCCTTCATTTAAATAAAAGAAATGCAGAAACATCAGTTTCATTTGTAATTTACTGTCGACATTTTTACATTGTTCATTTTCATAGCTTTTTACCTGGCTGTAATTAATATATTTCAACAAGTTGCCTTTTCGAATTTCCAACACTGATTTTTTACTATCAATGGCATTAGAATCATTGCTTCCAGAACAATCTTGAATATCATCCAAGAGGAATTTTGAGCCGAACAAAGTGTTAGTTCGAGAATTATAGGACGGCTTGCAAAGAGGAGAATTTTTGAATTTTTCTGTAAAAGGTGTCCGTCCAACATTCAACTTGAGCCAGTACTCGCTGTTGCATATCGGTGAATTGAATTGGAGCTTTTCTTCAATCAATGAAGATGAACCTTTATCAAAAATTATTTTATTGTCCAGAGAGAATAAAGTATTTAAATCTTTAATAAAGCAACTTTCAATTTTATTGGATGTATTCAAATTGCTTTCACATTTGTTTACTTTCATTTTAGAAAAACTCGAACCAGGAATGAGAATTTGTTCATAAGAATCATCTTTATCTAATTTCTTAATAAAGGGGAATTTATTTGCATTAGAAAACTCAGCATTTTCCCATAAACTATTATTTGAACCATTATCGCAAAATAGTTCATAATCAGATCCAATATCGCTATTCATATTTCAGTATCTGGTTATTGAATAACTTTTATTAAGTTTTTAATGAAATCCAAAGGCTCTTGAACGAAATTTTAAATTTAACAAAGTCAATTATTCAACAAATAAATTCTATATTTAAAGAACACTAATTTACATATCTTATTAAAACACACATATATTAATCTAAGTAAATCAAATAATCGCAAAACTTTTTCTTTTATTTAATTTTAGAGAATTTCAATTCCAAGGTCCTCTACAATTTATTTTAATTTAATTATTAATGATTTAATTTAGTTTAATTAATATGGTGCCTATCCACGCATCATTGAGTTTATCGGTAATTATCATCTTTGAGTCAGGTCTTAACACAACATCAAGAGCAATTGTATCATTTGCTACAACTTCTTGTTCACAGAACAGTAAATCTATATACGGTGGAGTTTGTAACCTTTGATGAGCAATAAGGTGCAACAACATCGTCTTAAACAGACCATTTTGATCAATTAAATCATATTTTCTTCGTTTAGTCACATAAAACCATGCAATTTTAATAACTCTTTTCCAGCTGCACTGATATCAAAATTTACGATTTTATTGTCCGCAGCATTATATCCAGCAAATCCAGCTTTGTACATAATTGAAATTAAAATAATTAAATCACAAGGCAAAACAAATTCCGAAAGGTTTATTGTAATTTCACATTCATAAACACTGACGAATTTCAGCCACTCTCATTAGAAACTCACAAAGTTCAAATCTTTTCCAAGGTTTTTAAAATAAATATACTTTTTTAAAATGAATAAACAAATCATTTCCATGTCAAATTGTCCAAAAATCGATTGACAGTTAGAAAAATCTAAATTCACACAAAAGTCTTCAACACATTTTAACAACATATAAGGCGCACACAGACACAAGTACGCAGGATTCAACATACTCCATTTGATACCTTAGTATTGTTGAGGTGTTGGTGAATTTAAATAGAATTTATTGTCAATCTGACTCCAAGCGAGCTTTTAAACAACAGTAATGAACTCCAAACGATATAATCTTTACTGATTAATACACTTTATCTCCACTTTAAAATGACACAAAGAATTATCTATTACAGTCACAACTTGGTGCTTATAAGACCCTTTGGGAAGAATATCACTTTTCTGATAAATTGGATTTTACAATCACTTGACTACTGTGACGGGTTTCTGAGATCGGTAAATCTGATTTAGTTGCTTTGCTTTGACTTTACTTTATTTCCTTTTCACAATTTCGGCTTTGTCTTTTTACAACTTTCTTTATTATTTTTTCGCTTAATTTCTGTTTCAAATTTCTCCTTTCCTTGATTTCAACTTCTATTTTACTCCAAATTTTTCTTTAATACCTTTCTTCAATAATTTTCTGTAATTTTCTCCTTTTAATTCTCAGTCCGATTTTTCTCCCTCTGATTCCAGTTACGCTTCCTTTTTATACTCCGTCACCCAATAATACTTACTAATGTCAAATAAAATTTCCAATACCTTTTACCGCTAATTCCATTTGGCCTCCATAATCACTGACAGCTGTCCAGATAAATAATTTTTAGAGATGCCTTTTCCGGGATTCCCAAACAACATTCCTTCCATTATCTTGAAAGGGCTTTCGAGATAACAGGCAAATTTTGCTTTTGTTTTTGTTTTCCTAAATTTGCACTCGTTAATTATAAATGACCTTCTTTTGTTCAATTGTCTGTTTTTATTGATTTTCTCTTATTAATTAATAATTAATAATGAGGTTTATGATGAAGAATGCAATTTTCTTAACTAAAATTTGAGAACTAAAAAACAAAAAAATATACCTGTATAAAGTATTTTGACATATGCTGTTAATACACATGCAAATAATAATTATACATAAAACATGAATAAATAAATAAATAATTAATTAATTTTCTTAGATATGAAAGTATTTCTTGACGATTTGTATTCAAGACTAAATGGCAGTTGTCAATTAATATTGCATTATTTGAATAAACGGGAACATTCGTATTCGAAATTTTATTTGCTTTCGGATAATGATCTACTGCTATTGGTTGGTTCAGGTTTGGGGGTTCACTTTATTTTTCAGTAAGTAATACGCTTTTTATAGATATGCTGTCATTCGGAACCCATGTGCATAAAATTTGGCCAAATGTACAATCTTTAATACATGAAGTTATCGAAGACAATGAAACATATACCGTTAAAGTAAAGGCTATTCAGACGAAAGATAATGAGATAATAAATTTCAATAACGTAAGGGAATTTAATAATTATTAAGATTGAATATTTTCCAACTGAGCCTAAAAAATGTCATCAAGCTACGCATGAAGATTTGTTAGTATTTTAAACTTTGAAATGCACATTTGTCTAATAGTTTTATGTTTTTCAATTATAAAATACTTACTATCATGCAAAAATGGTTTCAAATGAAGTTACAGAAATATGCACATGATACAGATATGTATTTGGGAATGCAATATATATATATATATATATATATATATATATATATATATATATATATATTGCATTTAAAAATATTTGACTATGAATCAGTAATAATATCGAGTTTTTTTTGATATTCACAAATTTATTAATTCGCATTATTTATTAATTTTATAAAATCAGACGAAATTAATTTATTTTATATTTTTTAGTGATTTCAATTTTAATTATTATAAGAATGAGCATTTCGGTGATTGACGTCACTAACGCCAGCCATATTATCAATATAAGAACTTCTTTAATTTTCACCACTGATTACTTTTCATTTTAAATTACATTTATTAAAAATATTTGACTATGAATCAGTAAAGATATCAATGTTTTTGATATTCCTCTTATAATTGGACTATTGCTCTATTAAGTTTCACCTTTATATTATAGCCTATTATGTTATCCGAGTCCATCGAATCTGGTTTAGAATTAATAGAAAATGAAATCCAATCAACGTTGAGAGCACAGTTAAAGTCCTGTTTGACCACTTATAAGTTATTTGATAATTTAACTAAATTCCAAGGTATATTATAAATTTGATTATAAATTTCCCATCACTCTTTATATATCAGAGAATATATCAACTTTATCCGATGATTTTATGGCAAACGACAACCAGTTTTTCAAGGAATTCAATGAAATCTCTGATCAAATAATTTGTCTAACCATTCGAATAGTTATCACCGAAGAAATTGATAATATCATTAAAGTTCCAGTCAACGATTCTCCCGAATTAATGAAAACCTACACAAAATATACGAGTGTATTGGAATCACTGCATAAAACACTGTCAAAGATCACATCTAAACTCTTTCAACTCAAGGATGGAAACAAGCTCGTGTTGAAAAACCTTGAATTAAAGACTATTTCTATGATCAATCTAATTTCTGAATATTGTACCTTTATTGGGGGAGTGCTGGAGCTGGATTCGGACTCATTATCGGAACAGTGGACCAGTTATCCGAGGTTTTATTTCGAATCTAGTGAAGAGAATGTTAATGTGAAAATCCTTGTGTTTGAAAATCCTCTTTATTATGGTTTCGATATTACACCATTATGTGATTCTTCGTTCAGTTTGGGGATGATTAACCCAAATGATCTTTTTAATATTCTTTCCGCTATGGAGAATTTTCCAGGTGCCATGTGCTATAGTGATCGAGTAATAGATTGTGAATATTACTTCCCATTTAATTATGCATTTTATAGGAGGAAATGGTGGATAATTTATTGTCTAATGTAGCTTGTTGCTTTGGGAAATATTTTTATAATGTTGATTGTTCGAGTAAAATGGATTCCAAACAAGTGATTCGAATAATTAAATCTCACTTCTTAATTGGTAATTTATGATATATGAAAAAATTGTATTTTTATAAATGATTTTCATTAAATTATACAAGATGTCATATATGTTTTTGTACTGAATTTATTATTATTATTATTATTATTATTATTATTATTATTATTATTATTATTATTATTATTATTATTATTATTATTATTATTATTATTATTATTATTATTATTATTATTATTATTATTATTATTATTATTATTATTATTATTATTATTATTATTATTACTATTATTATTATTATTATTATTATTTTTATTATTATTATTATTATTATAATTATTATTATTATTATAATTATTATTATTATTATTATTATTATTATTATTATTATTATAATTATTATTATTATTATTATTATTATTTTTATTATTATTATTATTATTATTATTATTATTATTATTATTATTATTATTATTATAATCTTACCTCTGTTTTCTTCAATCAATTCTAATATATCCATTCAAAAATGATGTGCACAAAATTGTTAGATCTAAATTTGCCTGCTGGAAAGTGCTAAAGAAAATCCACGAACAAAATTAATCGGTCTAAAATAGCGCGAAAAAATAATTTACAAAAACTTAATGTACCTAAAGAGAATTGAAACAAAGATTTTAATGCAAAGTTTCAGCCAAGTAGCCATTTAAATCTTTCAGAATAATATTATCAAATTTATCCCACTTTTGACGGGTCACCAGATTTATTTTTATAAATTGAGATATTTTAATATGATTATAATTTTTAGACTCTTGGATTTGTTTGAGAAATTTTGACCGGCTATCAAACGAGCTCAAGATAATCATTCAAGAAATATTTTCTACAGACATTAATAATGAAAGGGAAAACAATGAGCTAATGATTTTAGGAGAAAAATTACTTTTAAATTCCGTAATTAATTTTTAATAACTTTTTTATTTTTTAAAAATTTTATTTAACCAAATTCGAAGAAAATATTCTATTTTCACAAATTTTAATTTTTTAATTTTTATTTTACTTATATGATTAATTATTTGTTTGATTAGCCTAAATTTCGGCCAGATAGGACTTTTCCCAACAATCAGTTTCATAGAGTGATGCCACGTTAATATTGAAATAAACGGTTCAGTGTCCGTTTTATGAAAACTATATGGAAATTAATAAGAGATTTTTACTTGAGTACAAAGGTTTTGTCACAATTAATACAATTAGTAAACCAATATCAGTGATAAGGTTTTAGGGTGGGTTTAATTGACAAGTTCTAGTCTGTTGATGCAGCTTTCAAGTCTTATACCAATGCAACAAATAGGTAAATGTAAGGTTTCTAACTCATTGAAAAATTTTCAAGCCTCTCCTAGAAAATGCTTACAGTCTGAGTTAAATTTGTTTCGTTTCACTTCGAATAAAATGTTCTTTTCTAGGATAAAATTCTTTGATCTTTTTGAAAAGATATGTTTAAAAATATAGTGTATTGAGATTTATCTTTTTTGTTAAATACCACTTTTAAAAACACGTTTGAAATCTCCTCAAAACTTGTCAGATTTTTTAAACTCACTATCAGTTATAAGACTCTAGCAGATGGTGTGACGCGTGGAAATTTCGTTTTGTTAATTTCTTTTACTATGTGAAACAACTAATTTCTATGACCATGACATTTTCGTATCTCCATCAGAAATTGATTTAATCTTTGCAAAACAGTTAAACAACCTTGATATGAATATATAGACAATTTCCTTTACGTTTGTTAGTCTAAATATTAATATTGATTTTTCAGTGCAAAATTGTTCAATATAGTGCAAATTTTGTTTATATGTAATAATGTTGAGTGTTGTGAAAAATAATGAATACGGTCACATCATAGAATTGATTTTTGAATGCGCAAATGTGTCAACGAGTGGCACTTGATTTTCGTTCTCCAATATTTTTAAATTTACATTTTTTTATTTTTTCCACAACTCATAAAAAACCCATTTTGCTTTTTCTGACCATTATCAAAAACATATAACAATAACAATATTTAAATATAATTTAGATTCTAAATTTTAGACTATAAGTTTTCGATGGGGTCTCGATAAATGGTAGCTAATTAAAAACCTCACCTCTACCTACTGTAATAAAAGAAAGATTATAATATATATTTAGTTATTTTTTTCGACTGAAATAGTTGCTGTGATTTGTATAGCTTCAAAAAAATATTCGACAACTTTGGTCGGTAATATTTTTTTTTCAAAATTACCAAAAATATAATATAATAACCTAACGTTCTAAAAATAATGCAAGGAATGGTCTTATTTAATATTTTACATTTTTTTATTAAGGACCACAAAGGCTGTCTTTTGTTCACTTTGGACAGACTGATTCCTCAATATTCAAAAAAAACCGATTATTTAAAGATCCCGGTAGTCTTTTCTTCTTTGACAGAAATTCCGCCTCAATTGATGGAACAATTGCGACTAATAACAGTTCGAAAATTATCTTTATCTAAGCAGTTGGAACTTATTTTGTATAGAGCGGGTAAATTAAAAATAATAATAATAATAATAATAATAATAATAATAATAATAATAATAATAATAATAATAATAATAATAATAATAATAATAATAATAATAATAATAATAATAATAATAATTATAATAATAATATTAATAATTAAAAGATAACGCCAATAAAAAACCTTTCGTACGATATATTTCGATAGCACAGCTATCATCTTCAGGTACTCAAAACCAACTAAAAATATTATGAATTAACATTTAATTTAAACAAATTATTTTTTATTAATTTAAAATTTTAAAATTTTTTTACTTATATTCTAATTTTTAAAAATTAATGTAATTTAAAATTTCCAATTATTTTAATAATATTAAAAAAACAAACATGATTTAACATACGTAAACTATTTAAAAACATTCAAAACATTCGTAGTCACAGCACTCTGCACATTAATCTTTGGATCCAATGACCTTATCAGCAATGCTTCACATATCACTCGTTCCCAATAACTATTAAAACTTCTCAACAAAATTCTAAAATCAGACATTCCTATATCACTTTTACAGCCTCTATTGTGTTCACTAATATTGGTCAAACCCTTCAATCGACAATGCTCTAAAACTCGAGTACAGAGATGACGGGAAGTCTCTCCAATGTATTTGGCATTACACCCATTACATGTAAATTGATAAACGAGATCAGAACACAATCCAACCGGAGTTTTTGATTTATTAATAAACATATTGCGTACCTTACACGAATTAGAGACGATCTTATACTCTAAATTTCCTATCAGTTTACCCAACTTCCTCTTATAATTTGTAAAGCCTTCAGAGTACGGCAATACTAACACATATTTAGGCTCAATTTTTTTATATCCATTTTTACTATCACCCAGATCAACACTCAATTCACACCCATCCGACAAATTACATTCAGACTTTCCACAACATGGATCCTTAGAATTTTTAATCAATTTATCAACAGTTTCTTTTATCATCAACAATAAAAATGATTTAGAATATCCATTCTTTATCAACAACTCAATCAATTTATCAACACTTTTTACCGAATTAGCAAAAGTAGAAGATAAAGCCCATGAACGATAAATCAATCCTTTCACCATATTTCTCTTATACTTAAATTCACAAAAGCTTTCTGGAGAAGTATAAAGACCAGTATCAGTTGGTTTTATATAAATCTCTGTCTCATACTGTTTATCTTTGCGTTGAATTAACAAATCCAAAAACGCAATTGATGACTTTCTCTCCGTTTCACATGTGAATACAATGTTTTTATGTAAACTGTTCATAAAATGCAAAAACGGTTCTACATGTTTCTGGTTTTCAAATATAAGAAAAATATCATCCACATACATTTTATAAACAAAAGGTTTTTCAAATTGGAAAGAAGCAATTTTCTTTTCCAAACTAGCCAAAAATATTGATGCCATCGTTGGTGCTAAAGGGGAACCCATAGCGACTCCATCTATTTGTTGATACCATTCATCATTGAAAAGAAAATTGACATTTGAAGTAGCAAATTCAAGAAGTTTTCGAAATGCCCTTCTATCCAAAATGTGATGTTCCGAATCATTTTCATTCCACAACGCACAGCATAAGTCAATCGTCTCAACCAGTGGCACATTCGTAAACAAACTACAAACATCAAACGAAACCATAACATCATTCATACTTCGTTTTTGTAGCTTTGCAATACAAGAAACAAACTCAAAGCTATCCTTACATTCAAACTCTGATCGCATTAACGGTTTTAATAATAATAATAATAATAATAATAATAATAATAATAATAATAATAATAATAATAATAATAATAATAATAATAATAATAATAATAATAATAATAATAATAATAATAATAATAATAATAATAATAATAATAATAATAATAATAAATGTATTTTAGGCTTCCAGAATTGTAGAGAATGGTTGGAACCTTTATCAGATTTCATTGGTTTAATCAACACTCACTTTGCTATACAAATTGATAATAAAGGTATTTTTTTATTTATTTACCATAAAAGTAAAAATAAAATGTTAATGACATTTGATGGTATTCAACTTAAATATCCTGAAAAGTTCTATGATTTTTTTTTATTAATGTGTGTTTGTGTTTGTATTTGTTTGCTGCTATTTACAAAATTTATTGCTTCAACTAAAAATAATTAGGTGACTATTAAAAAATTATCATTATTAATAATATTTTTAATTAATTGGCAATTGTAGTTTCATTAATATTTGGTTAAGATCAATAAATTTTTCTGTTTATTTAATTAATTTATTGGCTAATTATACAAAACATGGATTTTTATTTTTTATTTTATTTAATCAATTCATTTTTCAAATTCTTCATCAATATTCCTAAAATGATATAAATAATTAACTAAATTATAAAATATATCTCAAATTTTTTACTTGAATTAAGACAAGTAATTCATGGCTATTTAATAAAACTATTTTAAATTTTATGATAGTTTAAAATGGGTACTATTTTTTTTAATTTCTAAAAATAATCATTTGGCCACCTAATTTAACATTTTTTAGACTAATTAAATTTATCAATATCAGATTTAATTTGAGTTTGTCCTATTTAATTTACCACAACCAGAATTAATTTTAGTTAGTATAATTTAAATAATAGTCATCAGAATTAATTTAAATCGGTCTAATTTAATTAATAATACTCAAAAATAATTTTAAAAAGTCTAATTTAATTGGTAATACTCAGAAATTATTTTAATTAACAATCATTATTTTAGTCATATTCGTTAAAATAATATAAATCGTTTAAACTTAAAAAGAATATAACAATAAAAAAAGTACAAAATGACTGAACATAATACTGAAAATCTTTGTTATTATCAAAGGGCTTTGATGATACTCTGGATCATGCATTACATTTTGCCCGTTGAGATAAAATCAAAATATTTCATGGTAAAATAAATTAAATTAGGTTGTTAATAAAATAAAATTAGATTATTAAAAAAAGTAATCCTGGTTCAACATTAATTTTTAAATATTTATAATTTTAAACGTATAATTTAAAACTATTATTTACATTTAGATGTAGTTACTGTTAATTTGTCCTCTGAATTTATTCTCGCTGGACTTGCCAGTAAAATGAGGTCCTTGCTACAGAATTATTTGGCAGGTAAGTGCTAAATTGTTTACCCTGTAAATAAAATGAAAACACATTTAGAAAGATTTTGTTGTGTCTAATTTACGTAAGCACAATTCTTACAACTAATACGTAATTCCATACGTCTAAACACAATACAGTAAACCCTCCAACTGCGCAGTAGATACGCTCCACAAAAACAACGTGCAAACCGTAACTGCTCACTGAGAACTCTATTTTATATGCGCTTGTAAAACCGCGCAGTTGAAGTGTTTACTGTAGCAGTAAATAATTCAAAAGAATCAAATTATGTAAAGGAAATAATGATAAATGGATATTATAAGAGTAATTAAACTGATGTGTAATAATATGTTATAATCGTAGTTTCAAGACAACAGATCATTTAGAAAGTTTGATAGCTGTGTTTGAATATTGGTATGTATGCGTGTCTGCAAGTATTACGTATCAATTATTAATAAACAAATAAACGTTCTTTTTATATTTTAGGCAATAAAGAACTTTATAATATGAAAGAGATTTGTCATCAAAATAAGAATAAAATAATAAAAAATATCATAAATATCGAGAAACGCTTATTTTATAGAAAATTTATCTTTAATAAAAAGCTTAAATAATGATAAATTATGACCATAATTATTTCTTAAGAAAATACGAAAGCGTTCATAAGTACTAAAAAGTCTTACTGTAAAAGCACATAGGTCTGTTCTTAACAGGATGATTTAATGATTAAAAGAAAGTTTGGCGTTACGAAGAAATTGATGTTTTATGTAGTAAAGAAAGTGATTTCAACAGCAAAATGGCAATCTAATACAATTTTAAAGTTTATTGCCAATTAATTATTAATACCATTGTTTGTTGGGTTAAAAAAATCTTGCAACAAATTTTATGAACAGTAAAAATCGTTGGAAAAAAAATTGATACTTTGAAAATACAGACTTACAAAAAGTGTAAATAGTGGTGGGTTACTGGGTTTTGATATTTTGAAACTATATGGTTGTTACCCAGACAACCCCATACAAATATTCTTTCGCTTACCACTCGGCACCCGTTGCTAAGCAACGTTGGAACTGTGTTCGAGTGGGTAGATCGTCCGCAAAAAGTGAGCGTTATTGCTAATACTATAATTGACCGAACGATCTCTGGGTCCAACGAGCTGTCGATAGAAGACCTGTGCTCGCTTTTGATTCTTAGGTCCCATTATTCTCCTATCTCTTTCAAATGTTAACCTATACTCTCATATCATCTATTTTTATGTCCATTTGCTTAGTCCTTCTTATTATTGTCCATGCTGATGATTATTCTTTGGCCTGTACACCCTTTGTTATGTTAAATACACCCACATTATATCTTTCACCCTTATCCCTATTATAACTACAATGTTTCCCATTATTATTACCAGCATTATTATTGTTGCCATAATATGTATTACCTTTATTAATTGTTGCTACTGTTACCTTTATTATTATTTTTATTACTATAACTACCATTATATTTATTGTTATTACCACTATGATTATTACTATTATTATTACTATTATCATAATTATTATCATCATTACTACAAATACCATGATTATTATTATTATTACCATTATTATGATTATTATTATTATTATTATTATTATTATTATTATTATTATTATTATTATTATTATTATTATTATTATTATTATTAATATTATTATTCTTATTATTACAATTATTATAATTATTATCAATATTATTAACAAAATTTTGTGTAGGGATTCGTCCTTATTCCTCAGCTTTAAGAAATATTTTTCTTATATAACAATTTAGCCGTAATCCATTTGTATTTCCCTGGTTTTCGGTAAAGTATTTTTGTTGAGTCGAAAAATTTGAGCAGCGTTCCACCCTTATTTTATACGTTCCATTTTTACGTTACTATTTTTGTTAAGTATTTGAATTAGTTCGGAAAATCTGAGCAGCGTCCCGCCCATATTTTCCGCCTCAACTCAAATTAATTTACTTAATTTTTATTTAAAAACATTATTTTTCATGATTTTGGTCGTTCGGATTAATCTTTTTCCGATGGCTTTTCATTTTAACGGTTGCAACGATTTCGCAATTTTCCCCGCTACCCATTCCCTCTTTTTGTCCTTAAGATCTATTTATGTTCATATTATAGTTAATGAGTGCCCACTGGACTACTCGGTGTTAGAGATTTTGAGCCGATTGTTGTTAAAAATTTATGTCAATTTTACAGGAAACGGATGATGAAGGAGCAGCCAAAGGGCTACTCATTTACCCTCCAATTTCCCTATCTACAGATAATATTGACGTTCCAACTCCTGCGTTCCGCACGCCGGAGCCTTCACGGGCACGAATCATTGGCGATATTCCACGCACTTACATGGTTCGAATAATATGTTTGATTTTATTAACTTGTGATGTGTCTTTGGCTGTGGGCCGGAAAAGGAATAACAAATAATATTTTACCATAGCATTTGGAATAAAGGTTTCGATGCACTAAGGCTGTAGATAGAAAATATTTATTCAGCATATTACATCGGCCACATACATTTGAAATTCATTGTATCCATTCCATAAAATTTACTTCGAAAATCCCATAAATTTAATTCGATAAATCATCCATAAATTCAATTGGAAAAACAAAATTATCCATAAATTTGAATCTGAAAAATCATCCATAAATTCAATTAAGAAAAATCACCCATAACCTCGATTCGAAAAATCATCCATAAATTCAATTGGAAAAACAAAATTATCCATAAATTCAATTTGAAAAACAAAAATCATCCATAAATTCGATCTGAAAAGTCATCCATAAATTCAATTGAAAAATTACTCATCAATTCCCTTCGAAAAAATCAATTAATAATATTGCACCAGTTGAGAGTGATCGTGTTCAGGCAAAACACTTACCCGTGTTAATTGCCTGAATGCACGGATCTCAACCAGTTATACAACCAGTTATACAGTTCTGTAATGAAATTTTTTCTCCGAAAAATAAGACTGAAAATTTGTGAAAACACATCGGTATTTATACCTATAATTGGGCCTTAACCTTGCGTGTTAGTTTTACTGCGATTAAACAAAATTCGACTTTGAAAATATTTATGTTATCTACATTAAATTTTTATTTATTTCTTAATTAAAATTGGTAATATATTTTTAACATTTTTAATTAAATTTATTCATCCAAAAATATTTTATTTTTATTCATTTAATTCATTTATTTTTTAATTTTATATAAATGGTCATTTTACGGTCGAATTTTCTTGTTATTATGTTATTTTTTATGTAAATTTCGTGCGGTTCTTGATGCATTTTGTATTTATTTTATTTTAATTTTTATGTTTTTGATTTTATATTTATTTATATTCTCTCAGATTTTAAAGTGTTTAGTTGATGTTGTATATTGTATTTTAAGTTATCTTGGTGCTGGGTTTTCGTGCTGTATTACTGATGCATTTAAACAATTCTCAAGGCTATTTGTGTGCTGGCCCAACAATAGCAAGTTATTTATAAACAAAATTTTTTCTGACATTTTCCGACTTGCTAAAATTCAAACTCACTTTTGGCATATAATATTTTCAGTTCAAAACGATTACATGTGTATTTATTTTCTTTTATTTTTTTAGAAGAACAACGAATCACATTGTTTGAGAGGGAAATAATTTATCAAGCTTTGTTGAATAAATATTTAAATGTTTTATCTATTGATCAGCACGATCGTTTCACGAAAATATTGACGGAATTTTGGAAAATCGATTCTGGTACAAAAGCTATTGATGAAAATTCTTTTATGGTAATTTTGAATTGTTTTATATGTTTTTAGAATAGATAAATGTAAATAAAATAAAATTCAGAGAAATGTGTGCACTATCTAATTCATACACACATACTTAATAGTAGTATGTAGTCAGGACTAATGGATTAATATGAAATACACCCGACTCTATTTATATCCATCAAAATGACAAACGAGCCTACAATTTTGAGTTAATTATGAGCTTGTGAATATTCTATCAGGCCCATAAAAATTACACGTGAATGTGACCAACAATTCTTTTATTAATAGCAGATTCAACTTGAATATGATGTATTTATGGTGAAATCGGAAGTGTGATGATAAAAATTTATAATGATATAGGTAACTGGAAACTAGACTATTAAACGATTTTTCGCCTAATTCTATCTTAATTAAGTATAGCCTAAGTTTAACAATTACTAGAAACAACTAGACTCAGGCATCTGTTTTACCATATATTTCCAGTCTCACTATAAATCATAAGATAGACTGGGAAAACTCTATAAAATAATTTTAAAAAAATTCTAAACTTATTTAATTCACACACCGAAAATCATTTGTGTTGTAATCAATGATTTATAAATTGTAAAACTAGATTGTTTAAAATGCTAATTTAATCATTCAATACATTTGAGAACAACATTAATCCACATACCTTCAATTTAACATTCAAATTATTTAAAAACATTCAAAACACACGTGTTCATGGTATTTTGGACAGCAAGTTTTATATCCAGCGATCATTGCCATATTTTTTTTCATTATTTATTTAACTATTACAATAGTGTTATTTAATTGATACTAAACTTTTATACAATATAATTTTATTTTTTTAAATTATGTCAAGTTTAAGTAGATAAATCTTTTCTCAAATATCAAACTATGTTTTATGGGGAATTAAATTGAATTTAAAGTTCTGAGGTTAAGAAGAAAGATTATTGGACAAAAAAATAGTGAAATTACGACCCAATGATATAATCCTAATATGATCTTTAATTATAAATGTGTGTACATTATAATAAACCCTGTGAGTCACAAAATTTTTATTACAGGAAAAATTGCTTAAATAATTTCACTCGTTTAATTTCCAAGTTATAATAAAAACAAATGACATATACAATTTAGTTGGTGTTTTATAAATAAATTGCGGATGGTACAAAACTCAAATTCATTAGCAAAGAATTATTATAAAATTTTAGGCAACACAAAACGTAAAAGAAGAAAATATATTTTAAATATAAATTATGACGCCTCTATTGATCCTGAAAATGGTAACTTTTGCGGACGCGCTAGAATGGGGTAAAAAAGATAACGAGTGATTCATCCCAACTGTAGAGCAAATCTGAAATTTTGGTGTTTTTTAACCTGCTAGTAAATCGTGTTGTTCATATAGGACTCAAAGAGTTAGGGTAAGCTGCAAATTATTTTGGAAAATTGAAAAGATTAATTTATCTAAAATTAAAAAGAATGACATTCAATATTCTTAATAGAAATTTAAGAAAATTTGAATTAAAGTCCTGTTCATAAAATCAATGTAGTTAAACAATTTATAAGTGGAGACCATGAATAATTTTCAAGGGAGGTCAGGTATTTCTTCAGATTTGAATAGAGTCGAAATAGGTTTGGTGAGACCTCAAATTCAGTATAAAATGTCGTCTAATACAAAGGTGAAGTTACCCTCTCAAATAAATAGTAGAAGAATTGTAATATAATATTTTTCGAACTCAATTATTGACTGTATAAAAAATGTAGAAATTTGCTTAACAAATAAAAACTGTGGTTTTTGCCGTTATTTGAGAAATAAAATTTCTGTTATGATTAACAAAAAATGCATGTTTTTTTATCTTTTACAATAATATATAAAATTAATAAATAATTAATTTTTTCACTAAGTCCATTTTCTTCGTAACATATGTATATTGTTACAAAAAATTGAAATTATAGCAAAAAAATAAAAATAAATAAAATTGAGAAAAAATTCCACTAAATTTAATTATTAAAGACGTTGAACTTAAACTTTGTTAAATTGAGATTTTAACGTTTATATATTATAAAATTTGAAGTGAGTTTATGAATAGCTTGATACTGCTCCGAGGACCTTAAACCTTTCTTTATTTATGTAACAATTTCAGGTGAATGATTCATTGGATTTCTTGTCTTGGGATGTTATTAAGGAGAAAAACGAATTTCTTATAACGAATCAATTAAAAGTAACATTTAATTTCGGGGAACAAGAGTGGTTTATTATTAATTTTATCCCAGAACCATGTTGGACAGATTTATAATTGCATGAATTATTCCAAAGCTATTGCAGTCGTCGGATTGGCAGGTTCCGGTAAAAGTACTGCTATAAATATCGCTTTGGCAATTAGAAAAAATGAACTTAATAAAGATATTTTGATTGAAAAGATTTATCCAAACTCGTATTCGGGGTCGCTGGATTTCTCCAATAACAAATGGTATGTTATATTTTTTAAATAAATACTGTCAAAATGATTAAAAGTAAAATCTTTTAATGGTTATTACATCTTGGATTTGTATTTTATTTTGTTTTAAATTTCATTTATTTTCATTACGACTTATAGATCAATTTATAGATCATCTTATATTAGACAAATTTTTTGCATTAGGTTTATCAAGTATTGAAAAAAGCATTGTTTGGAATTTGTTTTTCATAGGAGATAAAACAAACTCTTTCATTTGACTGCTTCCTGTTCACAAAAAAGAAGGTATTTCACGCACTACATCCATTGTACTTTAGTCGTTCGAAGAACCAAAACAACATTATTTTTGGAAATGAAATTTATTCTCGTTAATATTAATTGTTTTCCCTTATTCGTTTTTTTAATTTATTAATGTTATTAAAATTTAATGGTGTTACGTTATAATTTATTGTCCATTTTTAATTTAATAGTGTTTTATTTTAATTTAAATATTAATTTAATTTTATATTTTAAATATTAGTAAATCTTTAATATGAATTCTAACTAAAGCTTGTTTATATGTCAGTTAATTGTTTATTATTTGTGCAGACTAAATAATTAATAATTAATTGATATAATCTACATGAAATAAAACACTATTCAAATAGAAACTATCACCATTAAATGTCAAGGTCATACTGATAGATGAAAACATTATACAAAATTATAAAAGATAAGAACATACTTGAATATTTGCCTGTAAAACTTTTATTAAAATAAATGAAAATAATAACTTCCCAACAAAATATATCTAGATTTTTATATAATATTTGATCATCTGTAAAATTCAGATTTTCAAAATATTATTTAAAATATTTTAATTATCAATTTTATTTTTCTAGCGTTACCCGAAATATATTCCAAAGTATCCTGATGCACTTCAACACGAATTATATGAAAAGAACAAATGGTGAGGAAATGGAGTTTTCCTTAATTGTTGATGGGAAGGTAGGTTTTAAACTTTATGAAACTCTTCACAGTAAATAATTTTTAAATAAATTCAACGCTCGTTTTAGTGAGTGTAATAGTGAGGATTTTTAGTGATGGCAATGCTGGTCAACAAGTAAACTAGAAAATTAAAATTCTGAATTATTAAGATGGTAATATGGTAAATTTTTCAATAGAAAATAGAATAACTTTTGATTCATCATTCATATTGCAAAATAGCAAAAATAGATACAGTAAATTCTTTTTTATGCTGTAGATACTTTCCTCAGAAAACCGCATAAAAAGACACGATTTACGTTGTATAAATAGAGATACGTTCCATATTTTTCGAAAAGCACATAAGATACAATTAAATTAAAAGTTGACGGAGAAATTGAAAAACCATAAAATTAAGTAATAATAAATATAAAGTTTAATAACTTTTTTGCTTTTAATATTTTTAAAAATTTGAAATGGAATATCTTGTTGGTTTATGTTTGACAAAGATTAGTGTTTTTCTAGACCGAAGAGGGAAAACCGCATAACTTCAAAAATGCATAAAACGGAATTGTTTGTATAAGATAGAAGATGTTCAATGAGTCGAGATAACTTGTCTTCATTGTTGTATGTTACTTGGTCAAATATTCTAAACTTCTACATTTTTTTCTACATCATTAGATTAATCCAAACATATTAAAGATTACATCATCTTATGCTGCTTATACAATCAAGATTTCAAAATTATGTAAATTCTCAAATATCGATTTAAACCACTTGGACTATTACATATGGAGTGTTGTTGAGAATCAATCAAGCCTGGACGGCCATTGCTATCAAAGATAAGATTTATTAAAATCTATTTCATTAGAACATAGTCACAAGTGTTAATATCCAGTGTTTCATAGGCTGTTATGTGTTCATGATTATAATTCGAGGCTCAAATTTTTATGTATTTAACAATACACGCATACATGCATACATCATGCAATTAATTACTTTAACTATTAAGTACTTATAATTATAGTGCTTTACTGAAGAGTCGTTCACTTTGCTATCTTGGGCGATCTAAATAGAAATTATAATCATCTCATATTAAGTTCGTAATGTTTTTGAAGGCAGTTTCATTGAATAGTGTTTTGAATGGACTTTTCGTATATTTTTATTTTCCCAATTGACCGGTCCACTTCGTATATTGTGGTATCTTGAATTCTCATCAAATAATTTCAGCAATTGTTTCAATTTCAAAATTGTTTAACCTATTTATTTAATTTTGCGAAGCTTGACTAAGGGTTTATTCTTAAAGTCCATGATTTTGGTTTCAATCTAAATATAAAAAAGAAAAAATTGATACCTTTCAAAAACAAATTTAGTATAAACGCAGTTTTTCAGTAAAATAAATTTTCATGAAATAATTTTTAATTATTTTTTTAATTTCAGTTTTCAGTGGATATTGTTGAATCCATCAGCAATTGTTTAAGTGGGAAAAATTTGGTGCTGAATAATGGAAATAGGTTGGAAATACCGTCAAACCTTCACATATTCTTTGAGTTACAGTGCATTGGAGACATTCACCCTGGGCTAATATCTCACTTAGTGTTGATTTATTGCAACCAAAATAAGGCCGAATACATTGAAAGTGGATGGAAAATTAATTTCCATGCAATATTAAAATCATCCCCAGGTATTATTATAGTGATGAATATTAAAATGTTACTTATTAACTAATAATAAGTTGTTTTAATATTATTGTTTTTAAATAATAACGTTTTAAATTAGCATTATGATTGAAAGTCTTATTACTGGCGACCACGCCAGGACATGTTTGAATTATTATTATAGTCTGACTACCCGTTCATCATTTCATACTTTCAAAATTAGCTGTTTATTATCAATTTTTTAATAATAATTAAAAACTGTAATAAAAATATTTTTTAGGTGTTATGGTTTCAAATAGGCTATAAATGCTGTAATTTTGATATAAATTTACCTTTATACTGAAAGTAAATAGTACATCATAACATTCTTTACATCATTTAACGTAGCGATTTAATTAATCAATCATTATTAACAATTAACGATAATAATAATAATTTTACTACCTACTATTGAATTAATAAAAAATTATATATTTATTATTATATTTTAATTATATACCATACAGTATATGTAAATAGTATGTACTCCATTGGTTTGTTATTATTTATTTCTTCCTTGTTAAATAAAATTTTTAGAATTAATCTTCATTATTTTCTTTAGCTCTTATCGACCCCTACAAAAATTTCAGTCTCAGGAAAATGGCCAATTAATATTATTATTATTTATAAGATGATTTACCCATTATATGATAGTGTTAATATTCCAGATTGCAATTTATCATATTATAAACTGAAATAACAATTATTACCATTATTGTAACAAATGTAATTTTAAAATATCGCATTTATTAAAACTTTTAAAATATTATTATTATTATTATTATTATTATTATTATTATTATTATTATTATTATTATTATTATTATTATTATTATTATTATTATTATTATTCTTAGTATTATTATTATTATTATTATTATTATTATTATTATTATTATTATTATTATTATTATTATTATTATTATTATTATTATTATTATTATTATTATTATTATTATTATTATTATTTTTATTTTTATTATTTTTATTTTTATTATATTTTTAGTCAAAGAATCATTAAACCAATGTCTTGAAAGTTGTATCTCTTCATTATTGAGATTTATTGATAATACGACCGAACCTTCTGTAGTTAATATAAATCGTTCTAATAAAGTTAAGCATCAGAAGCTTATAAACCCAATTAAACAAAGTTTTTTTGGTGCTCTGTCGACAATGGCTAATTATCTTTCGGTAAATTATTTTTATATATAATTTTTTATCAATATAATAATTTTACAATAGAGTTTAATGCTGTCTAGTGTGAGTCTTAAATTCGATTCCAATTCAATCAGTAACATTGTTGCATATTCGGCACTATGGGCGTTTGGGGGTTACTTATCGTCCGATACTAAGATCCTGTTGAGTGATGAAATTCGGAGGATATTCAATTTAAACCTTCCAACTGAGTTTCAAAATCATTCAGTAGGTTTCGGAAAATGTTGCATGCTTTTCTCTAAAATGGTGTTAAGGTTGTATAATGAAGTGACTACGGTTTGATATGTCGAAATCATTAACCATTATGTGGCCGCAAATACGTATGGTTGAAGTTGCAAATTAGAAAATAGAAATATTATTATTATACCTTGCTCTTTCTTTTGTTCAAGGTGTAATATGAGGCAATATTTTCTACTTACGACTGCTTTATCTATATTCATTAAAAATATAGATTTTTAATACCTTTTGCGTTACGTAAATGAGTAAAATTTACTTTTAAAATGCTGTAAACTAACTTATTAATTATTTCTTTGGAAAACAAAACTATCGAGTTTAACCAACATAATAATATATTGTTTTAATATCAGAATTAGATTGAACTAAAATTCCTACCGAAATTGTATAACTGATTTTTTTTTAATTCTTTTTGTCTCATATTATAATAAACGGTTTGTCGATGTTTTGGCCCTTTTTGAAAAATTCAACGTCCATTTGTGACTTCGATTTCTTACTTTGAGTTGCCTAAGAGATACGTAGATCATTTAATACATTACTTGTTGCATTGATAGTCACTTCTTCTCGTGTTGCTATAGTCTAATATTTGTTGTTTTTTTGCATTGTCTAAAGATCAATCATTGGTCTTTTTCTTAAAAATTTTTTTTTTCATTTCTTTTTGTCAATATCAAAGTTAGCTTTAATATTTTTTGTTTTGATATTACCGTTTGTTGTCAAAACAATGATTGTGAAATGCTGGTTAAGGGTTAGTGATTTTTTATAGTGGAAATTAATTGTATTGTTACAAATTAAAACTCCTCACAACATCGAATTGATGTTATATTAAATTAAAATTAAAATATTTTTTTAATTTTTAGCTTTTTGACATGCATTTGGATATTGACAAAATGAAATGGTATCCGTGGTCGGAGTTGATCGCGAGTCAAGTAGTCACGAAGAATAGCGGACTGGCATTAGAAAGAGTCGTGAAAACTCCAAATGTAGAAGCTTGTAATAGTAATCTCAGTTTGTTATCAGATAATGGATTTCCGGTTTTACTGGTCGGAGAAAGCGGATGTGGAAAATCCTCACTAATCAAAGAACGATTAAAGGCCTTATGCTCAGGAGAAGTGGCAGACATTTTAAATATTTCAAGTAATTACTTTTGAATTTAATATTTCATATTCAATATTATAATATTTAGTTGATATAAATATATATACCAATACTACCGACATCAGCAGTCGCATTAATAATAATATTCAATGGCAGCACGGGTCGGTTTACACTCCTCTGGGAAATAAGAAATTGATAATATTTTTGGATGATTTAAATTCGTCGGGAAAAGTAATTTATGAGTTTTTGAATTTAAAAAATGTATATAAAATTTTTTTTAAAGGAATGATAATTTTTATGTTTTTTTAAAAATTCATTTAAATTAACGATACATTAAGTGATATCCAATGCATTTCCGAAAAGTATACCAGTTTCGAGCTAATGGCTATCATCAGTACTATGCCGGAAGGCGCTTAGATTTCTTTGAGCGCCAGGTAAATGTAAAAACAGTGTCAAATTAACACTGTTATACACTTATCCTGATACACTGGACATTAAATAAGTTTGCAAAGTTTGGTTTTAAAGCAAGACAATAAGACGAATCTTTATCTTGAACCTCCTTTCACTTGAAACCATGGTAGATACAATCATATCTCTGTGGACTACAAGTTCAACACAGAAACTGGTAACAGCTACCAGACTACCAAAACTACTTGAAAAGCTTAGTTTCATTGAACACTATGTCTGATTATATTCAAAGAATATACGATACATTAAGTGATATCCAGTGTATTTCCCAAAAGTATACTAGTTTTGAGATAATGGCTCTCGAATGACCATTAGCTCGAAACTAGTATACTATTGGGAAATGCACTGGATATCACTTAATGTATCGTATATTCTTTGAATATAATCAGACATAGTGATCAATGAAACTAATTTAAATTAAGTTTATTTTTTCTAAAATTAAAATAATTTTATATTTTTTTGATAAAATTTGATTACGATTATTATTGGTTAATATGTTTAAATATTCTTATTTTCATTTAGTTATTGTTAATCGGATTTCTAGTCTGAAGATCACTGATAAACTGTCGAAAAATATAGCGATCTTGTACAAAATATAAATGTGGCGTTTTTCAATTAATAAACCTTTTTGTTGTAATGTAAACAAGGTGATGTCTTGAGGGGAAACCATTACCTTATTTTAGAAAATATCTTGCTACACCTCTAATTTAGCGTGAAATTCTTTATTGGATCTCCATATGGTGGATTGAAGTCTTACAGAAGATAAATTGGCAGATATCTGTAATGATCATACATTTAGTTTAAAACATTCAGAAATCCTCACTAAACTTAAATTGAAAGTTTGCTATAAGAAAAAAAATCTTTCTAGGTTTTATGTATGTGTAAATAAAACTCCATTGTGCTCGTGAATATTAAAACAAAGAATAGAAAAATTCTTAATTTTCTCACATACTCGCTCTTACAATGTTTTCCGTAAACCGCCACGAAAAAAATATCAAAAAATCCCCATGGCTTTTATCATGACATAAAATATCTTAAGATGATGGTATTATATTATACCGTCCAAATTATATTATACCGTCAAATTTAAATAATTTAAAACATATAATAGAGGTTCGAACTTTTATTATAAAAAGAGCTTGTAAAAATGTCCCTATTATGAATCGGGTTTTGAATATGAAAAACACGGTATTAATTTTATTTTAAAAATATTTTTGTTTTATTAACTGTGGTAATTGTACAATTCAATTCATAAATATTTTGTTTTAATTTGTTTTTTGTTGATATTAAATTGAAATATTTCTTGCTGGTATATAAAATATTAAGGATGATTTAAATATTTTTTATAAAATCCAATTCAATAGCACTTATTTTAGAGATTTGTATTATTAAAATTAAATGTATAATTTTTTTATTATTTTATTGAAATTAATGAAATAAAGAATTTTTTAATTATTTTTTGAAATTAATGAAATAAAGAATTTTTTAATTAACTAAATTACATTCAAGGAGTATTTTACATGTTGATATTTCTAAAACATTTAAGATATATGAATAGAAAATACAGAAAATAAATGTACTTACCCATTAATATTCAAAATCTACCTGTTTATTGTTAAGTAATTCTTTGCTACTTAAGCCACTTCGGTAGGAAAGCGTTTTCAATCCCTAAAGTCTAAAATTTCTTAAGAAATTTAAAGAAAAGGAAAATCTTAATTGTTAAACTAGGTAAATATTTATTTTTTTAAATTTCCTTGATCACAATTTTTTGAAAAAAGCGCAATCATTGTCTAGAATTTTTATTTGGTAATATTATAAAACAAAGGATTTAAATTAAATTTTACAGTAATTCAATTTAATCTAATTTAATATGAAATGCCAAACTCCTGTGTTATATTTAACCTCTTGAGTGGGGCGATATGATGCATAAATACCTTTGACACAAAGAATAGATAGGAATGAACTAGTACGTTATTGAGACTATATGTGTAACTAATGTAGAGAGCCGCATTCAAATAAAATCAATTTATGAAGAGCCGCATTTATTTTATTATCAAAACAGTGTTCTTGGATTTTACTACAATTTAAGCATATTTATGGGAAGTTTTCCGTATAGTAATAAAAATAGTAATACCAATAATAAATTGAATAATGCAAACAAATCTTTGTACAACCAAGACAGGAATTGAACTGAAATTCTTTTTTTGAAATATCAATCAAGAATTTAAAATTTGAACTTTAAAAAACAAAGTAATTTATTCATTTAAACTTTAAATGTTTAAATTACTTTGTTTTTTAATCATGTTGTAAAATTTTTTGATTTGAAAAATCAAATTAAAAAAATTTAACTAAGAAAAATTTATTACTTTGTTTCACAAAAAGTTGAAATATTATGTTTCAACAAATAAAAAGAATTATTAAAAAAATGTTCAAAGAGTCACACAATTTTGGTCAAAGAGCCGCCATTTGGCCACGTCTGGTATATAGTATAAAATATGCGGTAATGTTCGTTTACTTCATTGCATTTTGCCTTAAATGTACTAACGCGGATATATCCGTCCTATACAATATACTATAAAATTGTATATATTCGTTAAATGCACTCAAGAGGTAAATAGTTTCATTAATTTGTTTTACTGCGAAAACAATTTAACAAATGATCAAAATAAAATTTTTTATTTTATTTTACTTATATTTAATAGTAAATAATACTTAGTTTTTCTGTAAGATAGTCGACGCACAAGAATAGGCAATTATATAAGTAAAATAATACAAATGCATATAATATAATTTTGTTATGCTTTAACTACTTAAGTATGTATGTCATATATAGTTGTCATAGTCAAAATCATACATTAGTGCCTATGTAAATACATTCTCATATCAAAAGATCGGCTCAATCTTAATGGTTTTGCCTAATATATATACTCATGTGATATCATAGCATGGTGGAGAAATCTATGAATTACTAAAACAAAATTATTATAAAGACTCCTGAAACTTACCCAAACCACTTTATATGTATACATTAAATAATGCACTTCTTTATGAAAATAATTTAATCGCAAATTATCTTTTTAATATATTTAATTGAAAAACAAACAACATAAAATTCCAACACAATTTAAAAATGCTTGTGAGATTATTTGACGTTATATGGAAAATTGGTGTTTAATAAAGCAAAAAAATACCATTTTAATACCAATACAAATATATATTTTTATCTAATAATATTAGAGAATATATGTGAAACTGCCTTTAGCAGTATAAGAGTTGCTCTTCCCAAACCACTTTATAGTGGTGTATAGAGTGCCATTGACAATCTGGCACAAGTACCATAGGTTGCCGACCCCTGGTATAGGCTATTTTGTTAAATAGTATAATCCAATCATACATATAAAAATAAAATAAAATTTGTTTTAATTTACTCATCAGTTATATCAAAAACATTACTTGAAAATTCAAAAATACACACTTGGTAATTATTAAGAAGCCATTCATTACATAGTTTCTTAACATTACAAACGACTATATATCATTTGGTGATTATACAATTTTAAATAACTATAATATTTGAGGTTAACCGTTATTTGAATTTTACTTAAATTATCTGTAAATACATAAAATAACTTCTAATTTTTATTCATTAGTCTGTCAATGGCGGAAATCCTATTAATGAATTTGCAAGAGAGGTTCTTGATTCGGAAGGCTATTGGAATTATGAAGACTCTAAATCAGAAAGTGGAAAAGATTATTATGAAAATCCAGTATTAGTTAACATCACAAAGAAGCAACTAAAAAATATCAACATAATGGCAACGTTAAATACGGAAAAGGTTACAAATCTTGATCAAAGATTGCTAAGACATTTTAATATAATACATGTACCAAATCAAAGGTATGTCATTTATTTATTAATGTAATTTTTGAGATTGTTTTTGTAGTTTGGAAGATCAAAGGTCTATATTTTCAGTTCTAGTCAAAGGTCATTTGTTTGGATCAGCAACAGGAAAGACAGAATCTCATGTGCTTCACCTGAATGGTAATTTTAACATGCCCCAATTTGTCGATCAACTGATAAAGATCACAGTCGACCTACAAGTAAATAATTAATATTAGCATTATCGGTTTCTTGTTAGCAGTACACTGTAAATGTAAAATATTAGAAAAATAAATATTGTAAGCTGTTACTACAAGTTACAGAAAAACTTGCAGCAACAGCTTACAGTGCATTTTAATTTTATTTTCCTCTCTTTCAATTTATTTTCATTGCAATTTTATTTATCTTCACTGATCTAGAGTCGAAATCTAAAAAAAGATGAATGAAATGATATTAATGGTCAATTCTAAAATTCTAGTTTTAAATAGATTTCTTTAATTTATTTTTTTGCTATCTTTTCCTGGAAGTTTAGGTTAATTTTCTTAAACTTTTTATTGGGAATTTTTATTTTGTTGTTTAAACTAATCAATTGAATTGAAGAAGGAACAAAGTGGATTTAAAATTTTCAGATTTGGTTAGTTAATAAAAATCCAAATATCTTTATGGTGGAAATTTCAACAATGAAAGGTGTCGATGAGAAATTTAAGATTATTCAAAGATTCTTGAAATAATTTGAAAAAAATATGAAAGAAATAAGTTTGGAAGAAATGTTTATCAAATCAGCGAAATTTAACGGAAATTTACTATATTATTGGAGAAAATCTTGCATTGGAACTCTGGTATATTTTGTCAGGAGAAGAATCAAAAACTAAATATTTATTGTTAAACGCAGCACTATTAAACTTGCTCATAAAAACTGCTGGTAAATTGCTGATAAATTTGATTGAGCAAAAAAATTCTATAGCAATCGAACAATGCCAAAATTTAGAGAACGTACTTTGACAAAAGAAAGGAATTTGATTGAAAAATTAAATGAAAGATATGAACTAGCTTATTTTTTAGATGAAATACATTTGTACAATTTTTAAATTACGATTTTTCATTAAATTTTAGTTTATAGAGATTTCAGATTTTATGATTGTTTAATTGACTCAAATTTAGCAATTAATAAAACAAAACTTTAATTTATAATATCCCTGATAAGTGCAAATTTTATTGATTTCTAATTCTCGATAAACGCATCTTATAGTAACGAATCGTAATAAGTTATATTTACAAATTTAATAACATATGAATAACATCAACTACATTAGAAAGTAATGAGCTAGGCCAGGGTTCGGCAACCTGTGGCTCTTTAGTAAGATTATTGTGGTTTCGTACATTATTGAAAAAATTTTAAAAGTAAATTTTTAACTCAAGCCCGAGATAATTTCCATTTTTACAGAAATACAAAGAAGAATATAACAGTTTCATCGATGTCTATTTTTTCCGAGGCATTCTTAAGGAACTTAGAGAAAAATCCGGATATCGATTCAAAGACTTTAGAGAGCGCAAATCAACTTTAAAATTATAATAAAACCTTCTGAAGCTGATGTAAATAAGTTGAATTTTTGATTATTACCATCAATCGATCGAGCTCAATTCGAGTTGCCGTTTAAAATCTAAGGATATGTGGACTAACAAATTTATCAATCTTAATAGTGAATTAGAAGATCGCGAAAGAAAGAAAACCATATTTTCTTCTCAACATAAGTGGTCAGAATTAGATAATCTAAATTATTTGGACAAAACTATGTTTGATAGCTGGAATTGTCTTCCAGAGTGCTATAATTAATTTTAAAAATATGCCTTTGCTCTTTTGACCATATTTGGTTAAATGTATTTTAGCGAGCAAACCATTTCTAGCATGAATATAATAAAAAGTAATATCAGAAGTTCGCTGAACGATGAAAATCTTAAATCATGTTTAAAATTAAAAATTACTAGATACTCGCCCAAAATACAATATTTATTCATGGATATGCAAGGACAGAAATCACATTGATTAAAAATAAAATTTTGAGTGTTTTATATTTTTGTTAAATATATAAGGAAATCTAGTATTTATATCTAAAGTATTTATAATTTATAATGAATTATTATCATACCAAATTACACGTTTTGTTTTTATTATTATCTATTGCCTATTTACCGAATATTTGTATTTTACCTGTATTCCGTAATAATAAATTAGTCGGAGATATTTTCTTTACTGCATCTGTAAAAATTCTCAAACTTATTTATATTGTGAATATACATTGTGAATTAAAGCCAATAACATAATATTTCGATATTATTATAAAAATAAAAAACTTGTAAGTGGCTCTTTATAAAAAAATTTTTTTTGCGGTGTTGGCTCCTTTTTTCTAAAAGGTTGCTGACTCCTGAGCTAGGCCAATTATTGGTATTATATAAACTTCAAATGATATTCATTAAGATTATGTGTTTAAATAATCCTAAATAAAATGTTGTTTAAAATTAACAGATATTGTCAAATAAAATAGTATAGTCAAATCATTTTGACACAATTCATAAGTTTTTTATTTAACATAAAATTTATAAATTTATTTATACATCAAAAAATCATTTGACCATTCAGAAATGCACACTTGATCATTATTATTACTATTTTCAGTTAATATACAGTCAATTCTTTTTTATGCGTTTTTGAAGTTATGCGATTTTCCTTCTTCGGTCCAGAAAAGGACTAATCATTGTCAAACATAAACCAACTAGATATTTTTGAATAGAGAATCATTCAAATCACAAAGTTCCGTTTCAAAATTTTAAAAATATTAAAAGCAAAAAAAATTATTAAACTTTATAATTATTAATATGTAATTTTGTGTTTTTTCAATTTCTCCGTCAACTCTTAATTTATTTGTATATTATCTGCTTTTCGAAAATTATTGAACGTATCTCTATTAATACAACGTAAATCGTGTCCTTTTTATGCGGTTTCTAAGGAACGTATCTACAACATAAAAAAAGAATTGACTGTATTTCTTATTAATTTAGCAATTTAACGAAAATTTTTGAATTTAAAATGTATTTTGTTAGTAAAATTATTAATGTTTAGTGCATTATGTTTGATTTTTTAGACGTTTATATTATTTTTATTAATGAAATTTATCAAGTATTTGCTATGTAACTATTTATAATATAATGCATGATATAATAAATGTTTTATTATGGAAAACTTTTAATATTATAAATTTAAACAGGAAAGGTTGAATCAACAGTTCAAATTCATTTCGAAACCCTCGCATTATTACTTCAATCTTTATTCTTTGGTGCAAATCTTTTTCAATTTCTGTGAAACTGTAACAGCAGAAACTGATTTGAAAACCCTTATATATTCGTGGCGCAGTGAATGCAACTGGATATTTCAAGGTCGCATGGTGGATATAGTTCATCTGGATAAATATTCTGAAGCCTACGAATCCGCTGTAAAAAGTGAATTGGCAGAAAAATATGTAGGAAAATATGATTATTTTTTATGATACTAATATCTTAATTTTTAGAAAAATGTGGATTTACCTGTAAGTGTTTGGTTTCAATAAATATTCTCGTTATATATTCATTAAATTATTTCAAGATAATAGCAATGTTGGACCCTAATCCTCCGATATTCAGTAACGTAAAGGTTCATGATACAGGATTCACCAGTAATAATTCATTGGTATTGACCTCCAAACATGGGTCAAGTGAATTTATCGGTAGTCAAGAACTATCAAATCACAACTCCAACGACGGCTCTAATCCCAAATCTAACCAAATGAATAAATCACGAAATTATATTCCAATTAATGATGAATCGAAATTAGCTGATGCTCTTCAAGCAGTTCTTAATGAATACAATAAGATCTTTCCGCCGATACATATCCAGATGCACAGAGTAAGTTCAAATATTATTACATTTTATTAATTATTCATTAAATTACAATTACCTTAATTTTTCATCAATAGTCCGCACTCATGTATAGTCCACACCATTAAAATTTTGAAAAATTTTAAACGAAAAGTGTTTTCATACATAGTCCGCACAAATGAAACTCGTAATTTTTGTTTAAATCTATTAAAGGGTTGTTTACTTATATATTTAAATACAAAAGTTTTTCCAAAACATGTGAAATCATTAAATTGTGTTTTAATTGAGTTTAAATTAAATTATATTTTTCAAATATTTTATTTATTCATCTAAATGTCGAAAACAAGAAAGTCACACACATGGGATAAAAAAACTCGAGATCATAGAATATACAGAAAAAATGGGAGAAGACCTGTAGCAAAGTTCTTTGAAATCGATGAGAAAAATGTTCGCAATTGGATAAGAAATAAATCAATACTTTTAGCAGTGAAACCAATCAAAAGAGCTAAAAGATTTTGTAAAGAATTTGGATGATCGATTGATTTCATACCTTAACTAAATCAGTTAAAACCAGTCGCGCGTCTTATAATCAAGTCTGTCAATGGATAGTCGAGAGTTGGAACGAAATATCTGTTGATTGCATTAAAAATGGTTTCAAGAAGTCAACGATCTGTGACTATCCTTCAAAAGAATTCGATGACGAGTTGACTGAAATTGAATCTGGAAACTTGGATTTATCTAATTTAATAGATGATTTCAACATTGAATCTGATGAAGACTTCAACGGTTTTAATTAAAATTATTTTGCAAATTTTGTAAAATATATTTAGTTTCATTTGTATTTTGAATATTGATTTTTTTGAAATTTGATTTCTATAGATAAGCCGCTGAAACTATTTTTCCAAACTTTTCACTTTTTTTCATAGATAGTCCGCGCACTATCTATGAAAATTTATGGTAAATCTTTTTGTAAAAAAATGAAATAATTATATTTTGAGATACTCTTCAAACTTATATTTTTCTTATATCAACTATATCCTAACTTACTTTTAAAATGTATTATAGCAATACTGAACAAGAAATTACACTAAATGACTCCTGACACATTCAATCATGTGATATCGAGGTTGTGAAATTAACTTCGATAATTTCACAACCTCGTTATCGCATGATTGAAGTTCAATATAAGGAGAAAAAGAATTTATGTTATTAATAAATTTGAAAAACTGGGTTTAATTTTTAATTGTTATTTAAAATAAATAAATAATTTCCAATCAATTAAAACCAATTTTATAAAAATTCGATTTAACAATTTTATTAATTAAAGTGATATTAATAAAATGCTATTCATTGCAAATTTGTTATTTTTTTTATTTATATATGTTTTTGCAATTAACTTGTTGATGTCGAAAATGCAATTGTTTTGTATTATTGTTTGAATAATAATTCAAGAATTCGGTTATTTTATTGTATTTAAATAAAATTTATATATTTTTTATTTGAATTTTAATAGGGCTCATTTTTAAAAGTATACTTTTTAAATTTAATTGATGTCAAGAAAATAACGAAACTTTTGAGTTTTATTTATGTTAATTTAATCATTAAAACATAAAATTTCCTTTTCCTGTGTTGGAACAAAATAACTTTTATAAATTATATTAACATAATTAAATGAAAGTATTTATACTTTTATAAACCCTTTGTATGAATTTGAATGCTGGAGAAAGCAATGTAATTGTTTTTATCATTGTTGGTAAAAGTAATTTTAAATTCAAAATAACTTTTATAAGCCCCCCAAACTGAGTATATTTCAAATTTTTCTTCAAAATCATAATATACGATGAATGGCTTGTAATAAATATAAAGGCTTGTTAATTACATATTATATCTTTACCATCCAAATCGTGTAGTTTATTAATAACTTCGACTTTGAAAATTTATTACAATAGTACGCTCAAATCATTTGACACCGTTGATATTATTATGCTAATTTTTTTGAGTTTTTGTTTCATATAAAATTAATAAATTAAATTATACATTTAAAAATAAAATAAATGAAATTTGGCTTGATTTATTCATCAATTGCATCAAAACCATTACTTGGACATTCAGAAATACACTTGGTTAGTATTAATAAGGATCCTTTGACAGTCTAATAAAATTTCTTGTCACAATATATCCACTTTGGTGATATTTAGTTCGGAAAACTTGGCCACTTAAGTACGGCAAGTTTTTTTTGCACTAGTCATTTCTTCTAAATAATGACCACTTTTCTTTAATGGCACCAAAACTCATTGTACTGATTTCGATAAGCAAAAGAAAATAAACTGATTCAAGCTATAATTTAATTTAATTTATTTTGCAAATTCATTTACTAAATATCAATTAGTAATTGACACGTTACATTTATAATCAATTAATTATTGAGCCATAATTATTTTAATTAAACAGCCGACCCATCAACTTTAGAACAAATTAATCCAAAATTACTCGACCTATATTCGAATATATACGGTATATTATTTCAAGTAACTATACTATTTTAAATTATTATAGTATTTTTGGTTATTCTTTAGCTTAAAACATTTAGTTTAAATTAATTTTACTTATTTATTTAATATTTTTTATTTATTTTCTTCTTCACCTTTAATCTGTTTCTATTTTGGATTTATATATTTAAATTTTTTATAAAATTCTTATCTCATAGTGGAATATGAACATAATTTCTCGGATATCCCGAATCCTGACATTCGAGAATAACATGGGCCATTGTATCTTAGTTGCAGATGGATCTCCTGGTTTATCAACAACCCTTCTCAAACTGTCTGCCCATATTGCTGGCTACCAAGTTGCAATCTCCAACTCCAAAATAGTTCATTCATACGATTATAGTTTAGAATCATTCAAGAATGAGTTAAATAACATTTTTACTTTAGCTGGTTCAAAAGTAAATATTTGTTGATAATTATTATTGTTATTATAATTGTTATTATAAAGAATGAAAAGATTGTTATGGTTATCCGAGATGAAGATTTATCAGTATTTGGTGTAACGCAATGTATTCGTGATTTTATTATAAATGTATCCATTGATGATCTGTTTACGATTGAGCAAAAGACCCATATAATTAACGCAGTTCGCACGGAAGTCGTGAAGTCCGGTTTGAATTATTCAAGAGAAGTGGCATGGAAGTTCTTTATTAGGTTATTAAATTCTTACTTTGTTTCATATTTCATAAACATTTTAACATCGAAAATTATACAGTTAAACGATTACTGGATTAAATTTGATTTTCAGCGTTTTTTAAAATCATTCAATATAGTTAGGGCTTTGGTCTATTTTAGATCTTTAATCCGTTTTCAGTGATGTAATAAGAATACATCCAATATTGAAAGTGATTTATCACTAATAAATCTGCAACTCCAGTTGGATAATGTTCTGAACTCGTGTATAAATTTTCATATGATGGGCAGAATGCCACATGCATTGCCCGACATTTTGGCATTGTCGCCTGAATATATATACGCATTTTAGCGATCATTTTAGGAATTGTATCAATAAAAAAATAGGTTTTTCTTATTTTAAAATAATTGCGATAAAAAGAGTGACTTGTGAGGCGTTGTTGAAAAGATCTTAATAAAGTTTTTAATGATAAAAACGCTCAGCCTACCTAGATTTTGAATGTATTTAAATAATTGAACGTTGTTTTTGTATACTAACTGAAATATTAAGTGTATATTAAGTGTTTTTTATTAAACGTTTTGTAACAAGAATTTTAAATTCATATTTAATTTAAATTTTTATTATTCTATTATTTTGCATGAGAGAATATTAGTAATTTTTGCGTTATTTAAAATATTTATATTCATAAAAGTAAAATGGTTTTTTTTGATAAAATTTGATTACAACTATTATTCGTTAATATGTTTAAATATTTTTTATTCTTTAGCCTTTTTTTGTTTTTCACCTCTGATTTCTTTTTATTTTTATTTATAAAAAACATTGTATTTTCTACAAAATTTGACTATGAATCAGATTTATTTATGGTATTCACGAATTTTCAGCACAACTTTTTTCAAGTGAAAATCAAAGAACTCACTTGAAAAAAGCTGTGCCAAAAATTCGGGAATACCATAAATAAATCTAATTCATAGTCAAATTTTGTAGAAAATGCAATGTATTTTATAAATTATTATTATTATTATTATTATTATTATTATTATTATTATTATTATTATTATTATTATTATTATTATTATTATTATTATTATTATTATTATTATTATTATTATTATTATTATTATTATTATTATTATTATTATTATTATTATTATTATTATTATTATTATTATTATTATTATTATTAAAATTAATCAAGTCAAATATAAAATCACAATTCGTAAATAAAGAATAACCACAACGAATGTCCTGATCAGTGACAATTTTTTAAAAAGTTGTTTTATTTCTCAATATAAGCTGCTACGTCCTTCTCAATATAGAGCTTCTATGTGGCTTGAGTAGCGAATTCAGTTGCTTCTTGTCGCATTTTTCGGCATTGTCATTATAGTTATTAACGGCTATCCTTGAACTTGTTCTATCTGAAACTAGAAGGGAGCTTACAGCTCTCCAATAATATCATCTCCTGATAGTTCTGAAAGATTTTTTATAGTAATCCTTCGAACTCCAGACTTTACATATTGTGATTGATAATTTAGACATTATACATCGCAAAAATATTTAAAATGCCGAAAAATGTTGACACTATCCCGTAATTTTCGAATCGACCCAAAATATACCAAAAATACTTTTTTATACGGAAATACGCGGCGAGCAGGATATTGAAAGCTTAGAGTTACCAAAATTATATATAATTTATTTTCTTTTTTAGTTAGGAGAAATATATTTTTGGCCACCGTGCCTATTACTCCTGAAGACGCCCCTGTATAAAATGTATAATATCATCTTATATAATTACCCGGTTTACTTTGTCGTAATAAATGCAGTAAATATTGGAGTTATTGCAATAGAACACAACCGGTTATTTCATTTGAAACTATAATTATTATGGTTAGACATTTATTATTAAAAGCTAACAGAAAATTTATAATCATTTGATAAAGATACGGCAACGGTTTACTATACGCATCCCAAAAAAAATAATTAAATAATAAATAAATCAATTAAATAATAATTTTATTTTAATCCTTAAAAATTTTACCGAAACCTTCAATATCGGAAATTTACCTGGATTAAATTACACACACCATGCTGTTTTTACAATTAAATTTTGAAACCTTAACAGATTTTTATTTAATAAAAAATCATATTTAAACAAACCAAATTTTTATATATATTTATACTTATTTTAAGTTTTTAATTATTTAAAAGATTGTATAAAAATTAATTTTTTTATATACATTTCTCATAGAAATGTCATCAAAAATTTCCGTTTTGCAATAATCATCAATAACTGTCACTCGGCATCTTTTCATGCTTGGATGCAGCACAATTCCCAATTGATCGGGAAAATGAGTCTGATGTGGAACCGATCGTGGACGAAACAAGAACTGATCAACAACTCTAAATACATTATTGGGAAATATCCGGCGACAAATGGCAATTTATCAGAAAATGAAAAGGATAATTGCTGTTACTTACTGTACAACATTCACACTACAACCCAGGAGTTTGACATGTCACGAAACATTCGATACCTTTCTGATCCTGTCAGTAGATCTGGCATGAATCTGATGAGTTGCTGTAATAATTCTACCTTTGAAAGGTTTACTATTAAGTTCGTATTTCAAAGTTTCTATGAATACTTTTCTATGTATTCTTTGTAATTAAAGGTTTTGTCAGCTTATAGAAAGAAGTCTCTATAATATCGAAAAAGAAGAAAGAACTGTCGGGGAAACGTTGCTCGTTATTACCGAACAAGAGCAATTAGCAAATAGGCTCATAAATCAGTTGAATCACGAGAAACAAGTGCTCCAGGACAAGATTGATGCCGCCACTTCGATCTTGAATCAAATTGGTGAAAACACTTTGATTGTGCAGTCACAAATGAAAACGATTCATGCACAAATAAACGAAATAAAACAACTGAAAAAGGTTTGTTAATATTTCGATTAGCTGGTCATACATAAATCTCACTTCAATTAGTTGGTCCCAGAATATAAGCTTTCTCATGACAGGTATTCCTATAAAGCAATTGCAGCATTCAACCAAGCGAGAGATGTAGTGAAGAATATTGACATTGACAATTTGACGGAGCTACGGTCAAATCATAATCCTATTATTGAAGTCGTTGAATTAATTGAAACTATTATAATGATTCGTATAAAATTTATTTATTCTTTCATTTTTTATTGTTAACTTTTTGTTAGTTAAATCTCCATCTTCTGACATGACTTGGAATACTGGAGGAAAGAGATTATTGGCAAATTTAGAAAGGTTTGTGGATTAATTTATATTTTTCATTATTATTATTATTATTATTATTATTATTATTATTATTATTATTATTATTATTATTATTATTATTATTTTTTATTATTATTATTATTATTATTATTATTATTATTATTATTATTATTATTATTATTATTATTATTATTATTATTATTATTATTATTATTATTATTATTATTATTATTATTATTATTATTATTATTATTATTATTTTTATTATTATTATTATTATTATTATTATTATTATTATTATTATTATTATTATTATTATTATTATTATTATTATTATTATTTAATGCTTGTTTAGATTCACTTTGGACTTACTGACATTTGATGAAAGAAAAATTACAGATGAAACCCTTGACCTGTTAGAGCCACGATTAAAGAAGCCATCAATGCAACCAGATGCAATAAAAGACAAAAGTGGAATGTCTTGTTGTGAAGAACTCTGTCGTTGGGTTCATTTTGTGGCTAGATATTACAAAATTATGCAAAACAAAGTCAAGCCGCTTCATCATAAGTTGGAACAAACGACAAAAGAAGTTTCTGAGGCAGAAGTTAGAATGAAGTTGCTTAGTGAGAAAAGAAAGAATTTAAATTTCCGCCTGCAAGATTTGTCAAATAATTTTGAACAAGCTACACTTGACCGATATAATCAGGTTATTTCGTTATTTAATTTTTATCATTTACATTATAATTAATTAAATTATTTGGTGTTGTAATAAAGTTCTGACGAAGAAATTTTGGATCAAAAACAATCTGAATCAAACATTCATTCAAATTTCATAAAAGATTAATTTTAATGCTTTCTTAGATTTCTTTAGCGCTTGGTTACCTAATTGAAAATTTTAAAGTGTTAAAGGTCTTAATAATTAAAATAATTAATTGTTTGATGTATTTGTGTGTTTTTACATGCATGAATCTTTGATGAATCAAGCCTCATAGTTCATAGCAATGATTACATAACAATCTCTAATATCCTAGATATTAACCCTTTGAGTGCCAAGGAGCGCGATCGCGCTCCTGCTCCAGCATGGACAAATTCGATCTCTATTTCATACTTGTCGATTTTTATTTATGGTTTTTTATTCCGAATGTGTATTTATAAGAAATAGAAATATTATTTATGCTATATATTATATCTTTATGTTAAGAATAGTCCAGTTTTCGAAGTGAAAGACGCACAATAATCACATTAGTTAAATGCAACCATATTCTATTTATTTATATCGGCTTCGGTTTAGAGAAATTACCTGGTCGTAATTTGAGAAGATGCATTGTTTGTAGTGGTAAAGATGGGGGACCTGTAAAGAGATCAAATATAATTTGTCGTAAGTGCAAAAAATGGCTTCATGGATTATGTATTGGGCAACATAAATGTACATAAGGGATTGATTGTGTGGTAAACGAATAACGTTTTATTTTTCATTTATTTTGTAGAAATTATACTATTTTTTCAAATCATTTTTTGTTTTTTAAATACTTTTCGTAAATAAAATGCTTAGAAAGTTACAGAGAAATATATTTTTAAATTTCTATTTTCCTCTAGCAGAGTGGGATTTTTAGCTAATCCTCTTAAAATCATGTTGGCACTCAAAGGGTTAATACTTATGATATCTTTGTAGTGAAATATAATTTATTAACCTTATATTTTATAACGAGATGAATTAATACAAAGTGAAATTCGGTCGTATTAATGTTTAATTTTATTGTAATTAAAATAATTTTCATGTATATCTTTAGATATTTTTCAATTATTGCTTCGTTTTAAATAATATAACTTCCATTTATGTAAACATATCGTTGGCGTCAGTAAAGGTCAATTTAAATTTTCCTTTATCTTCATTTCTTTTCAGATTATAAGTGAACATTCTAAGTTATATTTAAGCCAAATTTTCGACAGCATTTCCTAAGAGTCCATTGTAAATATAATTTTTTATAACTTCTGAAAACGAACCCAGAAAAAGAATTCTTATCTAGAAAAGTCTACATTCCTAATATATCATGTGAGAGGATGGATTTTCATTGAGAATATTTAGTTTTTAGAACTTACTCCTAGAGTTATCAGGTCACTGAAGAAACTTCTCAAATAAAAACACCATAAAAAATTTTGCATAAAACTTTTTGCATGAAAAAATTTTCGTTCGTATATGAAAACAAGTCTAAATGACTTTTATTCTTTCAAAAATCCAAAACTGTGTAATTTTTTTAACTTACATTATTGAATGACCTCGATGTTTTGTTTTAATATTACGATACATAGTTTTGAGGGTCAAAGGATTGGCTTATCGCTAATAAATTCATACATTAAATTAAATAACATGAAAGACTTTACAGAGTCTCCTTTAACATCGTAATACATAAGTTTACTTTTTGTGATTGTGTTATAGAAATTATTTGTGGGGTTTTTCCATTTAGGAAATCAAGAGTTCAAAGGTTACGGAAATGCTGGTTACATCGAAAAATTTGATTGAGTTGTTGGAAAAAGAAAAAGAAAATGCTTTAATAGTAAAATCATCGTATAAAAAACGACGATCTCAAATCATCGGAAGCTGTGCAATTTCTGCTGGATTTGTGTCTTATTTGGGTCAATTTGATATGCCATCTAGACGAGAGATAATGACTACTCAGTGGCCGAGATGTCTTCAAGAAAGGGGACTTAATTTATTGTTTGACGTAGTAGATAAGGTCGAAGGTATATTTTAGTTTTATATTAAATATTTTAAATTTAATATTAAATTGCAGAAAGTGCTTAACAAAGTCACATTATTTTAAGAACCCCCTTGTTAGTAGCAAAAGCATATTGATACATAAAATGTCATTTTTTGAATGTTTGCTGTCAGTAATTATTATGACATTACTTTCCTTATAATTGGAATTAAATTTGAAGAAATTCAAGTGAAAAATGAATTTATTAATGGAAACTCAAAATCACTTATTGTCATAAAGATGGTAAATGTTAGAGGAAATGATTTTCAAAATAAAAGGATAAAAGGATTTTCATTTATTAGTGTGACCTTGAAATTTAGTTGTTTTAAATTTCCAAAGAATTTTTGTTAATATGATTATGTTAATTTTATATAACAATTATTATTAAATATTTAGTAAATACTTATGTCATGTCAACTAATTGTTTATGATAGTAATAGTTGATCAAATGATCTTTATTAAATAATTAATAAATTTAAATACAATGGACAGATTTGAAGCCGCAGCAATTCTTCGAGGAAGGCATCAACAAGCTACTTGGAGGATGGCAACGATGCATTAATCACAATGGTGAATGTTTTGAAAACGTGTGTGAGGTTGATAATTAGACAACAAATTATTATTATTCATTTGTTATTTCCAAAAATTGTATATATATATATATATATTAACTTAGTAATTGTTAAATTTTTATTTCACAACTGATATAATCTAAACAAAACACTATTAAATAAAAAATTAGCACTCTTAAATTTCAAGATCACACTAATAAATCAAATTTCATACATCAATTTACTTTTTGATATCATTTGACAATGTTCCTACTGTATCAGAAAAGCATTCCGATACAAAATTAATCAAATGGTTTAAACAAAATCTCATATTTTAATATCCATTGTATTTTACCTACAATCGTTGAATATTATAATAGGAAAACATGAATGAAATATTTCTTTATTTATTTTTACAGGTCTCAAGGTTCTATTCGAATATCCCTCTCTGAATCAAAATTCCAGTCGAGAAAGTAATAATATGTGCTACGCCAATAGTATAATTATATATTTTATATTGCAGGTGAGAACCCCAATCAAGACAGTCAGTCTCAAAATACGATTTCTTCAAAAGATAATTCCAATATACCAACTCTAACGGATGATCAGTATCACAAGTTAATTGTCGCCATAGCTTCTCTCGTTTTAAACAAAAGAAAAGACGATTATTTAAAGCTGGAAGGTATAACAGTTTGGGTTCTTTTCAAGTTATTATAAACCGTTTAAGGATTCCTGAATTTTGATATGCAACAATCAATTTTGATTGCAGGAAATGAAGACAGATTTTCCATTATTGTTGATCCATCGAACTATGGAATGGACTTTTGCACCAAGCATTGGAGAATGTTCAATAAGTTTTTTTCGGGGCGGATGGACTTGAATAACGAGAACAACTTTCCAATAATTGACATCGAATTAATGTGAGTTGCGAAACAAACTTTTAATTTGTTATTAATGGCTCGTTGGATTGAATCAAACAAACAATACTCCAAATTTTGATTTTAAGTGAACTTGATTTTTTTTGCGTGAATTTGATTTAACAGATTTTAAAAAATTACAACTTTTCAATTTGAATCAAATTTAGAAAAAGTAAAACTTATTAACACTTTCAGTTATTGGAATTGAGATATATATGTATAAAACTGTTGGTAATAATGGAATTATTGGGACTGCCCTTTGGATGCCCAATTTCAAAGAAACGAGTGAGAATGACAAATAGGTTCTTATTTCCACTGTCCATTTAATTAAAGATCAGAAATAATTTTTAAGTTCGGAAATTTCACGGTGAGCTTAAGCTATTAATTGGATTCATTGGTAACTACCGAGAATTACAAAACTTTTTAACAAAGTAGTGAAATTCAACTGTATGCCAGGGATGTTTGGCTTGAAAGAAAATGTAACGCCGCTCCACCATAAATATATTTTTCAATAGTAAAAAAACTATACAGTTAATTTATTTAATTAAATTATTTATATATATATATATATATATATATATATATATATATATATATATATATATATATTGTGTTTAAATGAAGTAAAAATAATTTTTTTATTTATTTGTTTAATAAAATAATTTTTTGATTTGATTTTTATTTATTAGTTTAAATTTTATTATTTTATTTTTTATTTAATATTTTTTATTTCTCTATGTTAAAAACACTAAACAAATTATAGTGATTGAAAATGGAATTTTTTATCAAATATATAATTAATGTTCAATTGTGATAAGCAAATTCATTCATTGTTACAAAGTGATAAATTAGATATTTTTTTACTATAGGTTTATCAGTTTAAACTTGAATGAGTTATTTATTTTTATACTTTTTAAATAACAATTTACAAATTAATACACTATTTCCATATCAAATCTGCTATAACAAAACAGTTTGTAAGTGGCATTTTCGTGGTTTTATACGAGGTAATTATAAATAATTTCTTGTAGAATTTTGTAGCAAGTGTGTGTATGTGCTTGCAACTTTTTCTGCTTACAGCAGATTGAATTTGGAAATGGTTTATTGTGTGTTGTAGTTGGTTCTTTACAATCAGTTAAACCAAAGAAATGCGCCAATCATGAAATAGTTATGTTTTTAGATGAAATACAATTGGTATTCAAACTTTTTATTAGAGGATGGTTTTATGAATTTTAGTGTTGAAGTTTAGCGAAATAAGGATTTGTTTTTCTTTTGTAAAATTTATTTGTTACTGGCGAGCTTAATATTATCTCGTCAAGAAGTGCAGGTTGATCTTTATTTGATTCGATTTCTTAAGAACCTTCGATATCGACTTCAATCAGTTCAAGAACTACAGTTAACCTTCCGACTGTCATTTTGATTATTTTTCTATACACTTCATTTTTTAGAAACGTTTTGATTGTAAGTTTTTGTAATATCAATTATTACGATATTTTCGTTATGAGTGATTAAAAAGCTCTTTGGCATCATAACCATAACTTAAGTTAAGTCTTGCACCAAAACTATTATTCTGGATTTTGGATCAAAAACTTAGTTTAAATAAAACGGCGAAAATAATTTATAAACACTTCATGATGTTTTCGAGTTATTTTACATGGTATTGTGTGAACAATCAGAAACTTATTTATTAAAAACCATTTTTTTGTTTTACTTCGTATTTTTTAAGTTTATTTGAAATTCAAATTTATTTAGTACACCCCAAATATTTTCCAACCGCCTCGATGAAGCAATAATTAATGGTTACCATTCCATTATCCATACAGATCAGGTCAAGATGGATACTTTCGTTGAATCATTTATTCAATTTTTCTCCTCTAAATGCATTGAAAACCAGGAATACGGTGACCATTTAGTTATTTAACATACCTAATTGTTTCGTTTTCTAGATCCAAGGTTGATTCAAATAGGAAATCGTCGTTTGTTTGCAGAAGAAGGGTTTCGGTCAATTTTAGTAAGCAGTCAAAGTTATTTACCGAACGATAATGAGCTTTATGCGATGACAAATTTAATCAACTGGAAAGTCACGGAAGATCATTTAGTGGACATTATGTCAGAGAAGTGCTTCGTAAACATTGGGGATAATTCATCAAAGTAATCTTACTTTATGTACTTTTAAGGGTGATAGGACAAAATGTCATGAGGACAAAATGGAACTTTCTTTAAGCTTTATATATATATATATATATATAGGCACCGATATTCATGAGGCAATGCCAAAATTTGAAATGCAGCTCATGCTCAAATGATAGTGCTGACAATTAATTTTATTAAGCGAAACAAATAATTACCTGGACAAAGTTAATTTTAATTTGTATAACTATGTTTTTATTTTGAAGCCAAAACGAATATTTGGTTCATTGTTACTGTTTCAATAGTTGTCATACGTTATTTCACGGGAAAATGCTTTAATTCTATTTGCAGATTTTATCTCATTCGCTAGAATTTTAAATCTAAAAAGTACAATTTATTATCATTTCCTTACAATTTTATTCGTGCCATTTTGTCCGGCCACCACTTTTGGTGTTACAATAAACAACATTTATATTGAATTTCATTAATTTTAGACTGTCCGTCAATATTTTGTGTTAAATATAAAATACAATATTGATCAATAGTCTAAGGGGAAATTAAAATAAATGAAATTAACATAAAATCAGTGAAGAAGATAAAAGAATTTACTGATAATTTATATTTAATGTTTCAAATTTTAATAAAGTTTTAATCTTTTCAACTTGCATATTTAAGATCAGTTTAACAGCAAGAAATCTTTCAAAATAATTTTAATTATTACAATTGATATAATATTTATTGTAAAATTAATAAAAATTGTTTAAATAATCTGTAACTTATATAACCTTTACTATCCTATCGCATTGTGACAGAAAGACTGTTAAAATATTTCGTAAACGTGAGTTTGAATCGTGCTTTCTTGTAAATAAATCATTGCATGTTTATTTATTTATTAAAAATAATAATCATTTTATTGCACCATTTCCAAATTCAATTTGCAATAAGAAGAACAATTGATACAATGATTGATGCATGTTTATTAAGGGCATGCAGTCAGAATCACTGGATGAGTAGGAAATGCCTTATGTTTAATCTAATACACAAAATGAATTAAAAAAAACTTTATTTTCACTTAATTGTATTTTTAACAATTACAAAAAATATCAAATGAACGGATGTTCTTCTGATATCAGATTCAAATTGGAAATAGTGTATTTGATATATATTTGTTTTATTGCCCAAATTTTTAATAGAATGTGCAAAAGACAAACATTTTCGCTTTTCCAAAAATATGATTTTATATAATAAATTATATTTTACAATTCTCTTATTTGAATACATACTTAGCAAATCTTTTATTTCAACAATAAATTTCACCAAAGAGCATAAGTACATTTTTGAATGTGTTTATCTTTTATTTTATATATTTTTATCATTTACTGTTTTTTAGTTTTGATAAATGAAAATGTTATTTATGATTAGTGTGCAATCTCGAAAGAGAATGAACGAAGAAAACCGGCACTATTTGAGTACTTTGATGCAGGAGCTTCATTCCATCTTGGTCAAAACCAACCGATCAACCGGGAAATTGTGGAACAATGAAAATATTGATTTATTGAAAATGATAATCGATGACATCAATCAAGTGAAAACAAAGATCAATGATTACACCAAATTTGTGAACCAGATGAATCACCATACATTCTATATCAAAAGGCAACTCATGCGATTGGAGCTGATGATCCAGTAAAATGATTTTGACGTTGTACGTTTTATTTTCACTCATTTTTAGGTGTTTATCAAACTTGGGAAAAATTAATCCGAATATTTCTTTTACACCATCAATTTATCTGGATATTTTTGAAAGAATATTATCTGAAAATACAGAATTTGAATATAAATCTTTGTCAAATAACAACGAGTCCACTGAAAGCACAGTTGACAACCATTTGCTTGGACAGACCTCTACGACGGTTATGAGTGGCAAAATTGGTATGGAATTATTTTTATTATATATTTTTTAATAAAACATGTTTTGTTTTGTATCATTATTCTATTTTTTTCAAATTCTTTTATATTTTTTAAATTTGGCTGGGATAAAATTTGTGTTAAATATACAATAAAATATTAATCTATCATCAGAAAAGAAATTGACAATTACTAACTTAAATTATTTTCATTAGTATTATTATTATTATTATTATTATTATTATTATTATTATTATTATTATTATTATTATTATTATTATTATTATTATTATTATTATTATTATTATTATTATTATTATTATTATTATTATTATTATTATTATTATTATTATTATTATTATTATCATTATTATAGATGAAGAAAGTATTCTTAAATGGTCTTCGACAGATCAAATACCAAGTTTTCAAACCAATGAAGAAGGTATTGCATTAATTTTTTTGGTATTTAAGAAATTTATTTTGTTCAGATGATAAATATCTTGTTGAACAGCTGTTAAATTCTATTGACAGTGAAGAAAAGAAATTTCTTGCTCAGGAAATCACTGGAATAAAATCATCAAAAAATCAGTTTAAACTAAAAAGTTTTGAATTCTACATGCAACGGAGAGGTGTCATCAGACCAAGACCTTGGAAACTTCAGATTACAAAGCCTCATCATGAAAATTTATCATCCAATCTGCAGCAAGATCAAGTCGAATTGAATGAAAAAGTGAAACAAATCCAAAGTATAACCACTCAAATAAAAGCTAACAATGAAACTGGTGTTGTTTCCAATGTGCAATTTAAAATCTTAACCGAGGAAGATATAAGTAAAATTGTAACGATGTTCGAATCAGAAATTCTTCAACGATTGCAATTGTAAGTGATGTTTCTTAGACCTTTTTGATTTCCAGTTCCAATTTTGATGACATAGAGTCTTAAATCTATATAAAAAGAATCTAATTCTCAAAAGAAATGTACTTCATCATAATATTATTCAAAAATTGATTAATAAAATAAAAACAAATACAGTAAATGGACTGTTGGTCAGTAGATGTCATGCGATCCCTATATCTGGATACTATTTATCACTAATGTAATTTCTTTTCGGATTTTTTCATATGACATCCTTTTGCCACAGTTATATTAAATTTATCAATATGACATTTTATTTATCTTTTCGCTCACTTTTGATCTGTTTTTGCAAATTTAAAATTTCATTTATCTTCATTCCGACTATAGATTAATTTTTATCAATGTCTAGTTATTGCGAAATAATTATATGCTTTAAATTTATTTAAAATATCTAAATTATTTGTTGGCAACAATTTTATTTAATCTTTTTGAATTTTTTGATAAAACACCATTTTAAAAATCGATTGATTTAATCATATTGGCCAAAGTTTTATACAGATTTTTATCCTTGGTCGGAAGAGGTCAAAATCAGATGTAGCCAAGTTTGGCGAGTGTGGTGGATGTTCGAGAATGTTCAGATAAAGCTGTTTAATCTTCTCATGTGTTTAAAAAATTTTCGTATTGGGCTTCGAATTGTTGTACTTGAGATATGGGTTCTCATCAGATATTCGTTATGGCCGTTTTCTAAAAGCAGCTGAATTCAAATTTTCCAATAGCTCACAGTAATATTTGGCAGTGAAACTCTCACCGGGTGGCAAAATGTCAATCAAAATAATCCCTTTGGAATCTCAGAACAGACTCAGCATGAATTTTTTGTTGGTAAAGATGGTTTTTGATTCCTTTACGCGTTGATCTCTACACTTTGCCAAGACTTGTGAAGTTAAAAGCCACTGTACTCCCAATTAAACGAGCTTTCTTTAGCGATAAAAAGCCGATTCAGGAAATTACTTCGGTGTACTGTTGACAATTAATAAAGTATACCAGTTGAACACTCAGCCGCTGACCAACCTAGACTTAATAGGCCTTTTCACATGTTTAAATCCAAGTTTCACAATTGTCTTATATCATTTTTTATAAAGATTTTAGGCTAATTTATGTGATTTTTCTCTTATTGTAAATGGTCTTCAAAGGTCTCTCGGAGTCAGCGAATATTGCCTTTGTCTTACGTTTCTGGACCGCTCAATATAGTTTTTAAACACATAAAAACCAAAATTATCTAATTCAAATTATAAATTATTATATTTATATTTTTAATAATAATTATTTTAAATAAGATGCTTATCGCATGATGAGTTTCTGGTTTACCGGTTCATTTACTATCTCTGGTTGTCAGAGGATCCAGTAAATTCTCCTTCTTCTATGGAGTTGGAATTTTTCATTCATGGTAAACCATCGTATAAAATTACCAAATAAATTCAAATGTTGTTTTAGGATCTTTGAAACCAGAAATGAAACTTTCTTTAGCAGATTTCGATTGCTTTGTTGGCATACCAAATTGGATTCCAAATCACGTCTGGGAAGAGGTTTTGGCGGTATCTGTTTTGCCAGGTCCGCTTGGAGAATTATGTGTCAAAGTCGCGGAAAACAGTGAAAAATGGAAGTCCTGGTGCAGATCAATAATTTTTATAAAATACAATTAATTTGCCAATATTTAGGTATGATCAAGAAGAGGTAGAAAACTCTGATACAACTCCATTAGATGAAGTGCCAGATCAAATGGGAGATATTTCCTTAAACATTCCGACAAATAAATTTACAAAATTAATCCTTCTACGGATTTTCAGACCCGATCGATGTGCAATTATGATGGATAATATTTTAGAAAGATATTTATCAAAAAGTGAAATCTCCATCAAATTCCAAGATCTTATTGGTCGGTATCCAAAAATGAAGTGCATATTGGTCTCCAGAAATATTGTGCCGTCCCCAGACTGTTGGTCGGCAGATAGCTTTGAGAATGACGACCTTTTGTTAGCAATTCAGCAATTGTCAAAGGTTTGTAAATATATAAAAGCTTATAAAAGACTAGATTTAAAACCCGTTTGAACCAGCACTGGTTATCTTGATATCCGACACACACTAAAACCTCTCTATAGGATATTTGAGTTTAAAAGGTATAATAGCATTTAAAGTACAAAATATCATGATTTAAGCAACAAATACATCGACTTGCACATTCATGATTATATATAAACAGTGCCATATTATTTGACAATGAATCAGTAATAATATCAATAAAACATCGATATCTTTACTGATTCATAGTTAAATAATAAAAAAATTCTTAATGACATTGCAAAATGAAAAGCAATCAGAAGTGAAAACCAAAAGAAGTTCTTATAGTGCCATAATAAATGGCAAGTTTACTAAGCGAGCGCAAAATGCTCCTAGATATTAAATGTGTGTAAAAATTATTTAATCTAGAAGTGGCATATTCGCTTATAAAGTAATGTTTTTGATTAAATAATGTTATATTATTTATTAAATCAGATAATTAAGTTATTTAAATTAGGTGTTTAAAATGATATTAAAAACATATTAATGGTGATGAAGACGGAATTTTTAAACTCGTATTTTGAGGTAAAATTATCAGAAATCTTTCAATAAAATTTCAAAAAATTATTTTACAAATCCATAGGAAAATAATCAAAAGTAATATAAATATCTATAAATTTTATAAATGTTAAAAAAAAGTTAAGTTTTTTTAAATATCTTTGAAAAATTTTTAGATTTGGAATTAAATGAAAATATAATCGCAAAAATAGGTAAATTTATTTTAAAAAAATCCAAATCTTCTACTGTCACTTTTTATATTAAATAATTTTATTCTATGTAACATTAAAACTCAACGCGCGGATAAGTTTGTGTGTTTCTATAATATAAACTTATTGAATTTTTATATTATAAATTAGTTTATTCCATGAAACCAGGTTCATATTTTACTGAAAAAATATAAACAAAATATGAACTTAAATTCCTTTTTGTGTTTAATGGAATTATCTTTTTTACAAAAAAAACACCGAAAAATATATTCTTATAATTAGCCTCAAAAGCCGCCTCTGATTGAATGTATTAATAATATTTATTAAAACAAACAAAACTCATAAATAAGTTATTTATTTAAAATAACAAAAGTTATTAAGTTTATTTATAGTCAATAAAAATAAAAAAATTATTATCTACAAAATTTATATTTTATATATTTAGCATCAATCGGCTACTAGTTCCTTTGTAAACTGCGCCACTGTATCCTATGATCATTTGTATGGAATTTTAGAAAATGACAGCAGAAAATCAAATTGGGTAGTTGCCAGTATTACAAAACAGAATATTTTACGTACTCTAAATATCATTAAACAATTCGTCAAAAAATCAAGTGAGGTTTATTTTATCTTCGGCTTTATCCTTTTTGGTGGTTATATTGCACGGTGTCCCACTTGTTTCTCGTATACGGAGTTTTCAGCTCATGAAACTACAAAAAAACCGCAATCAGACAAGAATTATACTAAATGTGACCTACCCCGGTAATTTCCCTATAAATAAAAGATTAATATCGATAGTTAAAAGGAATAAATATTCGCACGTTGAAAATATAATTGTTTAATGGAATAATTAGTGAGGGCTGAAAATTTATATTTATGACATGGAGAGAAAAAGATGTTTGTGATTATCGTTAAGAATGTGAATAAATAGCTAAGTGAGGAAATTTGGCAAAGAAGTGTTAAGTTAAATATGAGAAATATTAATCTAATTCAAAGTCTTTCTCTTTCTGCTCATTTTTCTATTTGAAAAGATCAAACAGAAAAATGAGCATAGAGAGAAAGACTTTATGAATTTTGTATTATGAGTGATCAGGATCTTGTTAAGATTTAAATATTTCATATGTTATGAACAGTCCTGGTTTTAGGCATAGGCGACGTCGGCAGCTGCCTAGGGCGCCAAATAGTTCTGGGAGGAATTCAATGAAAGCGACCAAATTAGATAATAACAAAATGTTTTAAAAAAACAACCTCAAAATGACATACTATCTTAAAAGGATTGGAATGTATTAAAATACTTCGTGAATTATTTTATTTTCATTTACTTGTTTTATTTATTGAGACATTATTGAGTTTGCTTCTTAACTAGAGTTGTCATATTTTTAGTTCGCCTAGTGCGCCAAATACTCTAGCGCCGGCCCTGGTCATGAATAAATTTGCGGAAATTGCTTACACAGTTATTTATTAAATTTATGTTTATTTAAATGATTCCGCCATCGAAAAAAAAGTATTTTTAAGTTTATATTAATACTATTATTGTTCCATTAATCACTATGCCTGATTATAATCAAAGAATATACATTAAGTGATACATTAAGTGATACATTAAGTGATATCCAGTTCATACTAGTTTCGAACTAATGGCTTTCATCAGTACTCAAATTTTTCTGAGCGCTTCCCGCATACTACTGATGAAAGCCAGTAGTTCGAAACTAGTATACTGTTGGGAAATGTACTGGATGTCACTTAATGTATCGTATATTGTTATGGTTATTATTATTATTATTATTATTATTATTATTATTATTATTATTATTATTATTATTATTATTATTATTATTATTATTATTATTATTATTATTATTATTATTATTATTATTACTATTATTATTATAGTCCAAAACACAGATTCTTCCCCTATGGTTATTTGGTTGGTAAGTAAAGAAACTCACAAAATTATTAATTTTTTCAACTCGGAAATTCTCAATTCACTCGTAATAATTTCTGAGCATAATTTGAAAAAAATGGTATTTGCACTAAATAATGAGAATACCAATTTCCCCAGTTCAGTTATTGAAAAAGGTATTTTCCTAGATAAAATCATTGACATCAAACATTATTCATTTAGTTTTCTATTATTCTCTTTCTGGGTTTCATGTGCAAAGCAGTCTACTGGTGAAAGTATTGGAAAAAGGTCAAGTTTATGAGGGAGTTATTTGGAGATTGATATTCATCAATTCGGTAATGATGTTGAGGCAATTGCTAGGTTGTCGAGGAGTATCAACGTGGAAACGAATCCCAGGGGGAGTTATTAAAGATCTGTTACTTTATTTACTGTCGATTGACTTGGATAAGATTTTGGAAACAAAGTCAAAACGGAAATTGTTCATAAATCGACTTATTGAAGTATTTTTGTTTAAATGGGATACTTTGTCATTTATTGTTAATTTCTGTAGTTGGCCTTTATAAAAATATATTACGATAAAACTGATGTTAAGGTAATCGAAACATTTTTGGAGATCATGTTTGAAAGTTATACAGCAAAAAGTTTTAATCTCAATGATTTGATGGTGACCATTCCAAAATTCGAAACAGGTATATATATATATATATATATGGCTCCAAAAGACACTACTGTGAATTTCACAATGAATTATTCTATACGAAAATTTTATTAAAAATTAAAATTAATTTCAAATAAATATTTTAAAAATAAATTCAAATTACCTTAATTCGTGTTGGTTTTTATCAGATATTTAAAAGGATGTTTTATCTATTAGTGGTTTTATTTTATTTGTTTATGTAAATTTTATATTTTCATTATTAATGAGTTAATTCGTAAAATTTAATAACCATAATATAATAAATTTATTTAAAATATTTAATAATTAAAATATAAAATTAACAAAATCAAATGAAAATAAAGTTCTTTCAATTTGGCGTTTATAAAGTCAATAATAACTTTATTCAATTAACATTATTAAAATGAAACTTTATAATAAATGAAATATTTATTGGATGTTTATTTGGAATTTTTTTGCAAAATGAAAAATAACATATCAATAAATTATCTTTATATTCCTTTATTTATAGTTATTATCATTTAGAATACGCTATGTGAATTCATAGCATTATTAAAAAAATAGGATGATACATTTGTTTAAATACATCATTTATAACAATATATGTAATTTTTCTATATTTAATCTAGTTTTTTGTAGACATAATGTTGAATTTTAACTCACTGCTCAAGGAACCTTGGTTTACTGATGAAAATATTTTCAAACTTACTTCCACTGAGTTTGAGAGCTCTTTGAATATTAATTTGAGTTATACTTACAAACGCATTAATACATTAGAATCGTTTTTGAACCGTTTAATTGAACCGCGATTCAATACTGAGGATTTTCAGTCATTTGATGACCAGTATTTGTCTCCGGACAATAAAAGAATCTGGTCTCTATCCAAGAACAAATTAAACGCCAAAGCATTGTATGTAACGGAACATTTGCCTTGTTTGATAGATCCATCCGCTCTAAATCTGGAATCTTTTCAATTCAATTATTACGAATCCTCACCTTTAACAATCCGATCTGGTACTGAGGACACCCGTATGACGAATCATGTACGTTTTGGGTCATTTTTTGTTAACAGACTTTTTTCTTTAAGAAATACTGTTTTATTTTTAATCTATATATTTAGATTTTTTTAATTAGAGTTTAAATAGTTTGTTAAAGAAATTTAGAATAGTTATTTAACTGTTTATTTTTTCTATTTTATTTACCCAGTGTGTACGCTTGTCCTGTATTCACCGTAGAAAATTAAAATTTGACCATAACTTTCACTTTTAATTGACATGTAATTTTTATTTCAGTGCTATCGGAAATATATACTTTTCCCTGTCTAATAAAAAAATTTATAACCAAGAATAATCTAGTATTTCGTAATAATAATATATTTAAAATTTCTATGTAATATTTCAAAAAAAATATTTATGTTTAAATAATGGCTTTAATTATGTCAGTTTAAAATTTGATAAATTATAATCTGGAATGCCAATATATCAATAGGAGAGATAAATCATATAGTTATTTGTGTTTTTAATTCAGAATTATAATGAATATAAAACGAAAAATTTAAAGTTTTCACAACAAATCAATTTAAAACATTTTATATGATTTTATGACAGTACTAAAAGTTTTTGGAAATAGTGTAAATTAAAAAATACAAACAATTGTAATTATCAAATTTTTATACAATCTCTTTCGGCTATAATAAGCTTATGACAACGTTTATCCAATCCAATATGCATTTCTGATATTCTATTACAACTATTGTCTTTAGTCCCTGCTAGGATTTTTTATTGTTCAAATCAAACATTAGTGTTTTCATAGATAATTTTTTCTAGATCATTTTAAGTGTATTTTATGTGTCTGTTTGATAAAAACGCAAAATCTAATACAAATTTTACTAAATTTTTGAATTCGATTTAAAAATTAAAATAAAAAATATGCTATAAATGTATATTATAATCATAACTAAATATAGAAAAAAATTATTTATAAGTATCGGAAATAGCAGTGAAAACCTATAAACGGTAAATGTTGGTTAATGTAAGGCATGGAATTAACCGTACTTTAAAAAATTCGAAATGATCTTAAAAAAAATGTAATTTGATGATATAATAATTATTTTTGAGTATTAAAAAAAGATTTTTGTGCGTTATAAAAATTAAACGAACTTAAAACAATAACATGTGATAGTTATTTAAATATATTTGTAATTTATATTAGATATTTGTGCTTTATAAAAATAAGAAAGTGAGTATTAAAATTTTAAATTGGACAATTATATTTATGATTCTTAAAAACATTTGCAATATTAAATATATTTTAATATTTAAATAAATATTATCTATATTTTTTACTTCTCTGTACAATATATAAATGATCATTTATTTTAAATAATTAACGAATTGAATTTATTTTGCTTATAAATATATAAAAATGATCAAATGTTTTTTTAAGTAGCAGTATTTAATTTTTTTATTATCATTTCAAATTATAAATGGTCATTTATAATGTTAGTTTGGCAAAATAAAATTAAAAAGAGCAGGGAAATAAAATAAATATCATAAGATTAATATTAAGCTCATTTATTTTTTATAAGTACATTTATCTATTTTAGTTTACAAAGTTATTTATATAAAGCAAATTTATAAAGTACAATTGGTTTTTTTTGTATTCACTTAATATTATTCTTTAATGTAATTCGAGAGTTCATATTAAAAGATGTATTCCAGAAACTTTTTCAATCAGAAGTATATTCATAATATTTATCAGGAAAATTTATTATTTTTTGCTCATTTTTGATCTATTTTTCTTAAACTTGATTAAAAACCAGTGCCGAAATTTTGTGTTACATAGCAGAAATTTTTATCTTTTTTCATAATGAAAATAATTGAAATATTTATTTTTTACTATTGTTACAAAATTTTTGCTTTAATATATATAAAATCAATGTAGACAATTTGTTTGCAAATTTTATCAATTCTTAGAATTTTCGAATTTTAACCCATGAGAAAGTGCCGCCCAGGCCGGTCCGCCATTCTTTATCTACGCCAATGACCATACCTCTTAGTTAATAATTAAAACACGTTTATTGGATTTAACTTTAAATTTATAATTTAATTTAAATATACGCTTCACGATTGCAATGATATAAATATAAAAAAACCCTAATCCAGCATATATCACACAGTATAATTTCAACTCACGAGTAAGTGCCATCCAGAGCGGTCCACCCTTCTTTATCTACGCCACTGACCATACCCCTTAGTTAATAAATAAACAAGTTTATTGAATTTAAACTTGTATTTGTTTAAATATACACTTTACCATAGCACGGATTTCTTATATTTAAATCAGTGCCATTGTAAAGTGTATATTTAAATAAAATTAAATTATAAATAAAAGTTGAAATCCAGTAAACATGTTTTAGTTATTAACTAAGAGGTATGTTTTTAAAATTCTTACATAACATCATTTTACATTTATTTTTATCATGTATCACTTTAAAAACAACAAAACAAAATTGTGTTCACTAATATTAGTTAATCCCCTCAGTCGGCAGTAATTAATTTATTCAATTATTAGATTTAATGAGAAATGTATATTAGGTTGCAAGTAGCCCTCGATAAAACTCACCCACCCCCCTTTGTCAAAAAGAAAATGAATCTCGTAAAAAGTGATCATGATTTTTTAGGAATAGGTCAAAATGGTGATTTTAGTTGGATATTTTGGTCTCAAGACTATTGTACGGGAACTTTGTGGTCTCTACAAAAAATGGTTTCAGATTTTTCTTTTTCAAAGTGGTTCAAATCTATTTGAATATGAAATTTTGTATATAATTTTAAAAATTTTATATGGTTTCAAAATGAAATATTGTATTTCAACAATTTTGGCATGATTTAATGAGTGAGTAAATAATACTTTTCAAGTTAGGTTTTGTATGGAATATTTCTTTCTGAACAATGTGTTTCTTTTCATCAAAGATACGACAACTCTGAGAAATAAAAGAAATCCTGGAGCATATTCAGAAAAACAGATATTTCATAAGGAATTTCTCTCTGTTTTTGGCTACAAAGGGATGTTTACTGGTGAATATTTAAAAATTAAAAACTACAATCTTAAATGCAGACTTAAAATGTTTTGAACTAGGATACTAATTTGTTAAAGTAACGTGGTAGCTGCATCCGTGCAGGAAAACCATTAGAGTGTGATTTGCATAATCGAATTAAACCTTGATATTAGCTAGACAAACTCAGTATCCTGCAAGACACTGAAGATTTGCAAACAGAAGGAAAGTATCTTCTGATATTAGGTTTCAAGTTTTTTGTTTTCAGTAAAGTATTTTAACCGACCGGACTCAAATATCGTAATGCTTCCTAAATGACTGATAAAAATTTTGTGATTTAAATTAAATTTATTTATTAATAACATTTAATTTATATTAGATTAATTTTTACTTGTTCGCAATTTAGACCAATAGGAATGCAGAATCAAGACATCAATGCGAAACAACTCAACTGATTGTATTTTGTATATATGAAGAAATAAAGCTATATAACACAGAGATTTGTAAAATCCAAACTCAAATGCATGAAGTATTTAAAACTAGTGAAGGGGATCGTATTGACATGACGAAATCTTTGGTTGATATGTGTTGTGACATTGTTGAAGAGAGAGTTCCTCAAAGTTGGGTGCCGTTTGGTGAGACTCTTTATGTCCCAACGACTCATAGATTGACTTCATATATTGAATGTGAGTAATTATGATTACCTAATTATTATTATAGTTATGTAATTACATCATAGATTTATCTAAACGTCACCATCAACTTCTAACTTGGCACCAGAAAATTTTAAAGCTAACCAAACACGATTTAGAAAAAGATTTCGTAATTCCGTCGCCTGCGTTATGGCTTGGAGGTTTAAAAATTTCGAAAATTATTTTTTCTGGACTGAAATCAAATTTCGTGAGTCGCGAGGAGAAAAATTCAGAAAAAGTAAAAAATGGTTTTGATAATTTATTTAATTTTCAATAAATTTTACTGGATTTGTTGTGAACAAAATGTTGATAAAATTACATAAAAAGCGTCATTAAATTTATTAGTTGAAGAATAAAGCAAAATTAATATATTTTCATTGGATATAAGTATAAACTTGAGAAATTCAAAGGTTTTGATTGGTTAAGCCGTTTGTTAATTCAAAACATATTCTTAAAAATGATGTATGGTAATCTTTATATAAAGGTTCTCTTCTTTTTGGCAATCAGGAACCTTGATCAACATATGACAAGCTATGTGTGAAACTGCAATTTTGGGTATCATTTATTTTGAGGCTCTTAATAAAGATGTTCATGCAAATAGAAATAAAATTTAAAAATTGAATTGGCTAAAGAGCCAAATGTTTGTCACAACTTATGCAAATTTGGAATTGATAATTTTTAAAGCAAAACCCAAGGCGCGGTGCATAAACAGATTGCAAGGAAATGCAAGTCCCTTGGAAAACATCGGAAAAAACAAAATGAACACATTATTTCGATCGGAGCGAAAGATATGATATTGAATGAAGTTTAAGATATCGGTGTTATTTCCTCAAAATTATGTTACTGCATTAGTAGATTACATTGGCATGGAATGATATCATTTAAGCGTTAAAATAAACTTTGAAGGATTTTTTTTGTCTGAAGTAATGTGAATCAAAGCATCAATAGATGTTTATGTAAAAGAAAAAGTACCTAACACTCTTTCACTGAGCGTATCTTTTACATTTTTTTCTTCTTTACATATTATTATTATATACGAACTTATGTTGTTCTTTATTAATTCCTTATCACTCAATACTTTCTTTACAATCTCTGTCATTATCGTTAGAGCGATATTTAATTCAAATCTCATTTTTGTAAGAGCATATCTCTTCTCACTGACCTTGCAAGATTGATGACACTAAATGTTTTTGTCGACGTTGTATTTACATGTGTGAATTCTTTGCTCAAACCCCTCCAAGATCATAGTTTTTCTAACAAATATCTACATACATCTATTGATGCTCCTAAAATCGAATACTATTTTGTTTTTTAGTTTTATTTAATTGAACTATACCGTAGATAGGTACTGATCCCATTGGTCTCTCCATCGTTTTTGTCATCTATTGAAACTTATAAGTAGTATAGGTAAAATAGTAAAAAAGAAAAAAAATTGAATTAAGTTTGTCAAATCTAAGAAACTAAAGTTTGTCGATGTGATGATCGCTTAATTTAGGTCTTAATTTGTTTACAAAATATCTAATGCAATAAAAGGTTTTCAGATTTTTGAATGTGGGTGAATCTTATTAAATACTTTAAACAGGTTAATGAATGATCCTTCGAGTTAATATAGCTTTGCTCCCTTTAAAAGTTAAAGATCGATCTCGTTTTTAAAGAATGGAAATGTGATACGACAATTTGTTTCTCTTTATTAGGCAAAGCTCTCCAATTTTGAAAGGATTTTGATCATTCCCCATCTTACTTTATTTTACATAGCATAAATAAAATTTTATTTATTCCAATTCAATTAATGACAACTTTTAATTATTTTATTTAATTTTCTAACTTTCTAGGGACCTTCCGTTTCATAAAATTTGTTTTTTCACAAATTCTATTATGACGGATTTATTTTCGTCCTTTCTTTCAATGGTTTTTTTATTTTATTTGGTTTTATAAATTCTATTTTTAATGAATTTTATCTAACTCTTACAGAACTAACCAAAAAATGTCTCTATAGTCAATATCCTATCCTTTTAAAATTATTTAAAATTTATTTCTTATGTTTTTCTTTTAGGTGAAACTTGCGGCTACCTTCTCGGAACTCGACAACAGTTTCAATGGCATAGCGATAACCGAAGCGTTTTCTGTTGGATGCTATATTGAATTTGAAAATCGAAATCTTCTGGCATCCAAAACGTGCGACTGTGAACATTTAGAAATAATCCTAATTTATTGCTTTTAGAAAAATGGTAAATAAAGTTAACAGAATATATGTTCATGCCGTTGACATTGATGAGCTGGATCCAGCTGTTGCCTATTATGATTGCCCAATTTATACAGATCTAGTAATAATTTGTCGATTACATTTAATAAATTTTTTATATTATTAATTACAATTAGTACATTTAGAAATTATTATTATTATTCAAAATTTATAAAATTGTATTTACTAATATCAATCAATTTCATAATTCGACTGTGATCAAGAACTTGAGAGTGGAACTTTGTTATTATTATTATTATTATTATTATTATTATTATTATTATTATTATTATTATTATTATTATTATTATTATTATTATTATTATTATTATTTTTATTATTATTATTATTATTATTATTATTATTATTATTATTATTATTATTATTATTATTATTATTATTATTATTATTATTATTATTATTATTATTATTATTATTATTATTATTATCTTACCTCTGTTTTCTTCTATCAATTCTAATATATCCATTCAAAAAAAAATTTTCAAGGTTTCCGATTTTTAACGAAACAAATTACAACAGGGTAAACACCCAAATTGATAGATTAAAACCCAATGTACTGTTTCTTTAATTATATCTTGTCGCTCCTCCCGGCAACTTTCAATTTAGCAAAATAGCTTATTCCAACCACTGGTAATTCTGTTTATTGCTCTCTGCTTTTATAACGATTCCCCGCCCATTTATAACCGCTAAACAAACAAAACATTTCTGAGCCACGTGGAAATGAATTGCCAATTATCACTATTCCCGGCAAACCATTATCCTGACATAGCGCTTGGTGGCCCTTGATTAATGGGTTCGCCTGAAAATAATTTAATTAATATGTTTTTGTGTTCCTGACCCTTCAATATACTTCTGATCCCTTTAATATTATTTTATTCGTCTTCAAAATCGAATTTGCCACCGTTTCCCACTTTTCCCTCCAAGAAATATATCAATTGTTATTTTTTTCATATTTTAGAATAATTTTAATTGATTTTTATAATTTTGAAATTTATATAACCCCAACGTTATTATTATTATTATTATTATTATTATTATTATTATTTTATTATTAACATTATTTTTAATAATATTATAATTTTATTGTCAATATGATTATTTTTCTTATATTATTATTAGTCGAGAAGTCAGTTGGTTGAAAGTATCTTATTTCCTTGTGAAAAGGCAGAACACCTTAACTTATCTGGTGCATTTATGGCTTTAGACATAGGTTTGACATTTACAATGGGAATAAATCTTTAGCTGAAATTTATTTAGGAACTGATCTAAAGCAATTAGCAAAAGAACAGATTCCAGTTTTAGTTCCGGCGTCAATAACAATTAATGAGCCAACTTCTCCTATTGTCTCATTGTCTAGAAAAGTTTACCAGGACAAACTGATGTTATTGCATACTTTGCCGGAAGAAGATGAAAATGCTGACGCTAGTGACAAATTGCCGAATACGAATTCTGCACATCAGATTTCAAACGGGAATGATCTGGCTGATACGTCACAGGAATATCAAATTTCTGAGCATTCTTTAAAGTAATGCAAATATTTATTGCTTTATAATCATATTTAAATACAGAAAATTTTCGCCACTTCCTCCTGAAATGGGTTTAACGCGAGAAAATCAAAATCTGTTTGATCCTGGTAGTAAAAAACTGGATTCGCCATCAAGTTCAAAAACAGAAACAGATAGATATGATGAAAATGTTGTCAAAAATAATCCAATTTCTGAAACCCATACTGAAAGAAGTGGGACTCCTAAAGCTGACGATAATACAACCTCTGAAATTCTTTCTAGTGGAAATGATATCCAACAAATGGAAACGGTGAACAGTTCTGTAGCCGAATCTGAAAAAAGGAATTTAGAAATCAATGCAAACTCCCATGAAATTCCCGTTGCAAATAATGATGAGAACATAAGGAAACAATCAGATCCAAACATAAGTGAAGATAAAATCTTTGGAACTAATCAGTCGATTGAAATGAATGAAAATGTCAATGATCAACTATTGCAAGAAGAAACATCATTGCCTCAAAATCCAAACCAGTTCCCAGATATAAAAACTGAAGATGGGAGAATTTCAGTGGGGAAAAATGAAGATATCCAAATGAATAACGGCTCCGGTCGATTAGAGGATGAGCTAAGTATAGAAATTGAAAGTGAACTACCAAATAAAGAGAGCGATGATGAAGAAATTGATCTCGACCGAAGTCAGGAAAAGCGCTCAAGTAACGAATTAAATCTCCTAAAAGAAATAATTTCCAATGAAAAACTGGAATCCGACAATGATGGAAATATTAAACCATCTATTATAAAACATCTCGAAAACCCAAGTGAAAATCGAAAAGCGAAAAAAGTGTCCATTTCCGATAATTCCTCAAGCAGCTCGACTAACAAATCATCTTCCCGCAAAACTAGCAAATCAGAATCAAGATAAACTAGAACTATTTTAAACTTTTTGTTTTCTACCAATAGAATTTGAATATTCATGCTTGTTATTTTTGTTTTTATAATAATAATATTTTTGTATTTTTTAAAATTTTTTAAATTGTAATTAATATTAGTTACAAAAATGATGTAATCAAATCAGATATTAATCTGTTGAGCCCATTTAATCGGGGTTGTGTTATTTAAGTCCAATATATATAAATAGTATGTGCTATTCTCAATTGTTTATGTTTCATATGAATTTGAATTTAATATCAAATATTATTTATTTATAAAGTTTAGTGTGCAGAAAAATTTACAAATTTTGATTTTTCCATGAGAAAGTGCATATTACACAATCAAATGATTTTGATATAAAAAAACGAGCTATGTTAACAGAAACACGGTTAGCATTTGAAGAATGTTTCATATTAGAACTTGGATTTTAATTATTGGGATTTTGGGAGTTTCTGTTAAATGCTCAGAAAAAATGCGTGATCTTCCCATTGAAACAAAACTGCTGCATGTTGGTGATGACACAAAGCTTGAATGTTTTGTAACGGAAGAAAATTTTAACAACTCAAAGACTTTTATCCATTGGGAACGACCAGTGGGGAAAATCATTGCAAACGGGCCTGTGTTGATTTTGAAAAATGTCCAACTGAGAGACAGTGGGAATTACACTTGCCGAGCGTTTCAAACGATTAACTCAAAATTGGTAAGTCAAGAAGTGATTGAAGAAGTAATAATCGGTGAGAATCATTTTCTCATTTATAATCTTTTACCAAATTCTATTTAGAAACTTCACACCCAGATATCCCTCAACCGGATATAGTGATCACTGAAGTCGACAAGAATAATGAGGTCCATCTTACTGAAACTCAGTATTTGATGTTGAAATGTGAAGTGAAAAACTGGAATAAGGATAAGTATCGGATCCAATGGATGAAAGAGTCTACTGGGGAGTATTTGTTTGGCAATAATATTCTGTTCTATAAGTCTATAACAAAGTCAAAACATGAAGATCGTTATAGATGTGAAGTACAACATATTGGCGACGAATCCAAAGTTTATAAAGCCCAAGTTGATGTTTTTATTAAAAGTAAGCAGATATTTTTTTGTTATTTATTAATTAAATTTTAGAACCGGAGGTCACCACATTAATCATGCCTACTGAATACCTGCATGTTAATGGTCGCATTCATAGGAAATGTGTCGCATTCAATTTGTCCGCTAACACTTATGTAGAAAACTATTCGTTTCGTTGGATTAATGAGCTAGGTGAAACGGTATCCCACAGCAATATGCTACAAATTCCCATCAATGACGAATCTGTCACCGGAACCTATGAATGCCAATACCTTGCCAAATATGCGGGAACTATGTACACTTCGCAAATAGTAATAGCAAGTTCGATCTAAGCGTTATCAATAGATATTGTTAATAAATATTATTTTTCAGAAATTTTCACTGAAATTTCTCAAGGTAAAAAATACGATATTTCAATTGTTCAATATCCACAAAAGACTCGATTGAATGAAAGACTGAGTCTACGTTGTCAGGTGCTGCCTTCGCTCACCAATGTGCGATACGAATGGTTTCGAAATGGACAATATTATCAAACCGGACAAACGTTAATTTTTCCGAAATTCTCGAAATTACTTGTTGACCGCTATGAATGTCGGGCGATTGGAACCACCGAAAACCAAGTCGAAATATTTTTGACAGTCGAATCAGATCAGAAATTAACATACTTAAGTTACAATAAAATTGGTGAGCTTTTCTAGTATTCATTCATTTAACTGGAAATTCCATATACAAAACGTTTTGAGAGATTTAGTTTACTTTTCAGTCTCATTTGAAAAAAAGAAAAGAAAAATCTCTGACAAAGGCAAAAAGATATTTTCAAGTTTTTAGATTTATTCCTCACTTGGAAACATTTTTTGTAATGGATTTATTAGAAAAATTTGAATGAAATAAGGATAAGATCTATGACAGTATTTCCCATTCTTTTTTTGCCTCCTTGCATATATTCCTCAATGATAATTGGCTCGTATTATAGAGAAACAAGAGAAAACCGGTGACCTTTAGCGGGTAAAAAGAAACGGCTATTTTATATATTTAACGCGTTCAATGCCGACCAACTCAAATATGGGATGGTGGTAGAGGTGTAGTTAATATTTGATTGCAGGTGAGGTCTAAATGGGGTCGCGACCCATGGTTTAAGAAGCCCTGATCTAAATAATAATTTCAAAAATGAATTAGTGAGGTAATGCAAAATTATTTTATCAAGAAATTGGTTTTTTTTAACTTTTTCCTAATTGCACTTTAATTAATTAATTTTATTTATTGTCGATCGACTAAAAATCCCTTTGTAATCGACTGGTAGATCCCGACGGTTTATAGGAAACTATAAAATACCCCTTTTAATTGGCCTATTCATAGCCTATGAAGCACTATGAAATACAGGTATCCCTTGTATAACGCGGTAGTTACGTTCCAGAATAAGTGCGCGTTATGGGATTCAAAACAAACTAAAACAAATTAAAGGTTTATTAAAAACTTTATTGTTATAATTATGTATTTTCCCCTTCGCATTATATAAGTCAAAATTTCGCGTTGTACTGAAACAGAATTTTTTTCCAAATCGCGTTATATCGAAACCGCGTTGTATAAGACCGCATTATACAAGGGATACCTGCACTCAAAAAAAAAGAACCCGAACGTCGTTTTGGACCATTCCCGTCGAAATTAAGCCCTGATTCATAGGTTTTTTTTACATTGGAAGAAATTTTCTTGAAATATTTTTCAAAAGTTTGATTTGGTCTTATGAAGACGGTGGCCTATTACAGACAGCAAAGGTGTTCATTTGGAACTTTTCACTTAGTTCTACAATATTCTAAATACTTCCAGCCAAGGTGAAAAGTCGAAAGAGATCTTTCTTAGAAGGAAACATTATGAGAAGCTTTTTTAATGTCTCAGAAATGTTGAAAGATCCTTGTCAAATTGGCTCTTAAAAACGTTCATTGAAAACAAAACTGATGGATAATAGAAATTATGTTACTTTTGAAACGTGTATCGTACAATTCAGTGTTAAATATTCTAAAATAATGAAAAAGTTATTAAATTTATTCCTTTCAGAATTAACCGAAAACCCGGGTCCAAATATCGCATTAAAGTTAAATGAAAAGAAAGAGCTTCACTGTGAAATTGAAGACATCGATGGACTTTCGGGGGAAAATATTGAATGGTTTTTCAATGGGAAAATGATTGAAAACTCACTAATCAAGTCATATAGATTAGATAGAGTAAACAAGAGACTGGTAAGTATCTTGGTGTTGATGAATAGTCAGTTGGACAATGAAGGTCGGTATGAATGCCGATATGGTATTGTTAGAAAGGAAGCTACTGTAATGTTGGATATTGGTAATAATTTAACTTTCTTATTTGTAATTCGGAATTAATACATTTCAAAGATAGTGGAATGATAGTCACAAATCCCTCCAAAATCAAAGTTATTGAAGGCAGTCCAGTGGAGTTTCATTGCAGAATTGACGATGTGTACAACATTGATAATAGGAATTTGTCGTGGAGATTTTACAATAACAATTTTCAAATAAATTACTCCCTCGAGAATAGTAAATGGAGATTAACGGAATCGAAAATCGCAGACCACACAAGTTTTATAAACCTCGACAGGGCAACAATGGCTGATTCCGGTTATATTGAATGTATTTCCGGCAACGGACTGACAGCCCAAAGCCAGTTGATTGTAGTAGAGGATAAACGTAATGAATTATATCCTTAGGATTTCATATATATTTGGTATATATTAGATAAATTTAACATCACAGTTACTCCAAACCATTTACGGGTACGTAAAAACCAACTATTCGAATTCGAATGTTTCGGTCAATCAGATGAAGGTATCCCATACGGTGAACCGAAATTTGAGTTTCCTGGCGGCAAGCCGGTAGAGAATGATAAAAGATTTTTAGTTACAACTGTCGGTCCATCAAGAATCAGAATTACCGCTCCACATGGAGTCAATATCAAAGATGAATTGAAATTAATTTGTTCGGTAAATAAACAAGTTTCAGCCGTTTATATCCAAGTTCAAGAGACATGTCCTCCAAATCAACGACAATGCCAAAATCGGCAATGTCTTCCGGTTGGGAAATTCTGTGACGGAATTGCCGATTGTGTTGATGGATCAGACGAAGATCCGACTGTGTGCAGTATGGAGATTAAATTGGAAATTTATTATTTTATAATTCTTTTAGATTCTTGTGAGCCAGCCTTTACCACTTGTCAAGACGTTTATGGATTTGCACCGACACGAAAAACGATAAATAAAAATTGGATTTGTGACGGTGAAAATGATTGTGGAAATAATTATGATGAAATTAACTGTGAAGGTAATAAATTAAAACAAAATAAATTAAAGAAAAATGGTTTTGTAAAATATTGGATAAGATATTTTACTGATAAAATAATTTCAATTTATAATAAATTCTAGATAAATCAACAAAATGTAACGGTCTCTTTTTCACATGCAAAAACAACATGACAATTCCTCGTGGACAAGTTTGCGATGGTAATTCCGACTGTCTTTTGGATGAAGACGAAGCGGACTGCCGTGAGTTTTCTTATGATGGGGTTTAATTTACTAACATAACCTATAGTAAAACCCGTAATCATCAGCACTTCGAAGTCTCATGTTAAAGCAAATATAGGAAGTAAAGTGAAATTACAATGTGAAGCTACCGCGCATCCATTGCCGACAATTATATGGAGATTTAACTGGGGCTGTTTACCAAATGAAAACAGAGTCACAATTTCAACGGTTAAAAAGAACTGTAGAAAAGTAATTAGCACTTTGACAATCGATGAGTTCCAAGCTGGAGATGACGCAATTTACAATTGTGAAGCTCTTAGCTCTTCAAACCGAGCTTTATCCCAAGATTTTCATGTTTCGATAAAATAGACATTTTATTCTATAATATAGTGCTTCAGTTGTTTTATTTAATTCAACTTTATTTATTTAAATTTTATATATATATATATAATTATGATTATAATTATAAATAATTAAATACATTTGGCAACGATTTAATTAAAAGAAAACGCCAATAAAACACTCTTCAAACGATATATTTTTAGCAGTTTAACTGTCATCTTTAGGCACCAAAACCAACTCAATATTACGAATTATTTATATAAATTTAAAAAATTATTTTTTTATTAATTAAATATTCTAATTAAATTAAATATTTTAATTAAAATAAATATTTTAAATTTTTTTATTAATATTAAAATGTTTTTAACTATATTTAAATAAAACATTTAAATAATGAAACAATTTAAAAAATTTAATTTTTTTTAAATTTTAATTTGTTTAAATAAATATAAATAATGCATAATACTGAGTTGGTTTTTGGTACCTGAAGATTCTAGTTAAACTGTCGAAATATATCGTACGAAGAGTGATTTATTGACGTTTTATTTTAATAATAATAATAATAATAATAATAATAATAATAATAATAATAATAATAATAATAATAATAATAATAATAATAATAATAATAATAATAATAACGATAATAATAATAACGATAATAATAATAATAATAATAATAATAATAATAATAATAATAATTTTGACTCCTCTGGGTGGATGGATAGACTGCAAACCTATCCGTGGATTGTTCGTTTAACTAATTAATATAAATAGGATAGAATAAATAACTGAGAGAACGGTATCTGTTTAAAATATTTATTGATCTGAGTAAAATATCAATTAAAAATTCTAAACTCTTGTGAATGTTTTGACACACCATAATTGAAACCAAAGAAAGTCAATATAGCACCATAATATGGAGAACTTTAATTTCTATACACACAGAAACAATCATGGCCATAATATACAATGAAACCCTTTAATTAGAAAATATTAATAATATATTTATTAATAATGTAAATATTTAATTATTCATATATATTAAAGAAACAATATAGTATATGTGTAATATAAGTAGACTATATTGTGTGTATTAAACCCAATTCTTTATTAAGTAAACTATATTATGTGTGCGTAATATATACCGTAAAGTTCTGAATATAATACCCCCAGAATAAAGTACCCCGGATACAGTAATTGGTTTATTTAGTTTTCGAATATTAATTATGATCTATTTCTATTTTTCGATATTTTATGTTATCTAATACTAAAACCATTTTCATGTTATCTATTACCTACTAAACCAAATATAGATAGTGTGAAATTTCATCTTATAAAATAGATTTATTATTAAACATTTGCCAACAATTAAATTGTCATTCGACAACACATAATTATATTATATATATATATATATATATATATATATATATATATATATATATATATATATATATTATTATATATATATCTATATATATATATATATATAAATTTAATAAACAAATAGGCATTTATTTGATTTTTTATTATCTAATAATTTTACAAATATAGCAAATTTCATTTTTTTATTTAGGCTTTTATTTTAATACAGCCCTGTCATCGAAAAAAAATCAAATAACAATTCATCAGAAATTGCAAATTGTATCGCAAGTAAAAAATGGAAAATCATTGTATTTTTGTAGAAAAGATGGTGATTACCAGAGATTGCAAATAAGGAAATGGGTACTTCTGGAAAATGATTTTCTTGGAATAATAAATAAGGGAAAAAGAAGGAAACGTTTACAAAAAAGCAGTCCAAAAAGCTTGTTTGTAAATAATAATGAGCTGCGCCGACAAGCAAAAAGAATATCAGAAAATATTGCACACCCATTAAAAAATAGGTTATTTAATTGCAGAAATAAATGGCTTCGAAACGTATGTCACAGAAACAAGATAACTTCGAGAAAAATAACTCACCAAAGTCAACAGGATAATTTTACGGTTACTGAGTAGTAGTGGGATGTGTCACCGCTGGATCAACCCCCCCCCCCCCCGAGGGGAAAAATTTTTTTTTTCTAAGTCTAAAAGTACAAAAAAATTTTAAGACAAAGACAATGACTCATTCAAGATCATTGAAACAAAGACCATGACTCATTCAAGGTCATTGAATGACTCATCAAACACTTTCAAGGTCATTTAAAAATTTTCAAGGTCATTTAAAATTTTCCAAGGTCACTCAAACAAAGACCATGACTCATCAAAAATTTTCTCAAGGTCATTTAAAATTCCTCAAGGTCATTCAAAATTTTCTCAAGGTCATTTAAAAATTTTCAAGGTCATTCAAACAAAGACCATGACTCATCAAAAATTTTCTCAAGGTCATTTAAAATTCCTCAAGGTCATTCAAAATTTTTCTAGGTCATTCAAGCAAAGACCATGACTCATCAGTGCCAATAAACCATCATTGCCATTTCCATTATATATTTTTACATATTTTCTTAGTATTGCATGATTTTGATTGGTCGAATATAGTATAAATAAGCTTACACTTTCAAATATTTTTATAAAATGCCAGAAACTAAATTTTTTATAACTTTGTTGAATGATCTGGTCTCTAATAATAGAGAAGAAGATGATATCATTAAAAACATAAAATTCATGGTAAACCGTACCGAGAAAATCGTAGAAGACATTCCATTTGATTATGAAAAAATTCTCAATTTGCCAACATTGGAGAGAAAGAATGAGTTCAAATCAATATTTAGTTACATGTTTGATGAAAATAATAAATGGATGCGAATAATAGTAGGATTAATGTATATGAAACACATGATATTAAAATCCGGATCCGACTATGAAAATTATTTCCACTGGTCTATAGAGGTAAATTACTTTATATTGTTATTAATTTATCATTATTTAGGTGATAAAAACAAAAATTGATCCGTGGGTAGAAAAAAACGGTGGATGGTCAGCGATTATTCAAGTTGCCGCAGAAGCCAAACGTTCAGATATTTATATCGCAAATTGTAAATTTTTATTAAAACTATTAACTGTAGCATCGGTTTTATATTTATGTAATAAAGTTTATCATAGTTTTTAATAAATATTTCTTTGTTATTATTATTAATAAAAACTATATTTTTAAAGATTTATTGATTATTACATGTACATTCTTCATCACCACAATATTCTGTCATTATATTTTGCATAACATGATCAACACAAGTCTTAAATTCGGTAGGCTCAACTTCATCATTGATAATTTTGGTATCTGCAGTATCTTCAGTATCATTAATAATTTCAGTATCATTATTAATTTCATTATCAATTTCTCCATCATCACTCTGACATTCAGAATCACAACATGAATCTTCTTTACTCAATGCTTCAACTAGAGTCAACATACCTCTAATTTTTACATCGGTTATTTCTTCGAGTTTATCAAACAAAAAGTTTATTAAATATTCTAAACGAAATTTATTAATTATTTTATATTTTATATTTTACCTTTTTCAGACATCATTTTTAAAACTATTTTAAAACTAATTATAATTTGTTTATAGAATAACAAAGAAAACATTAATACATTTATTAAACACTAAACACTATACATTAAAATAATTGTGAAAGTCTAGCAGTAACAATTTTCCAGATTGGAGAAAGCACATCATTTTGATCAGCTTAATATTCTTGTATTGATATTGTTAAATACCAGTTTTCCTGTTCTTTGAAACATATTTCTGTAAATGCATCATAATATCTGGTATATTGACTGGTGAAGAAAGCATTTTCATTACATTTTAAATTGGAATTGATCTTTTTGAAAACCGTATCAATATCCTTGATATCTATCATTGAGAGAGTCCCAGCGAGAGATTGAAATTGAGTTTTATTGAGTTTGACTGGATTTGCCAATTGCATATTGATAGGTTCCTTTAAAAAATACATTTTATAATTGTGGAACATCTGAACTGGTTGGACACTGATAGCACTTATTTTCTTGGTCATGTTTGATTTATGATCTTTATAAGGTGGTGACGAGCTTTTATACCCTTGACAGATACTGATTAACCAATCAGAATAATGCATATTTCTATTATTAATTATAACAAAGGCAGTGCATGATAAGTGCATGATAAGTGCGTGACTGCATACAGAAACAAAACTGAATAAAGAAAACCCATACATTGAGTTTGTATATGATTTTATATACATCAAAATTTCTCATCTATATAAAATTTCTTTATATGATTATTATTAATATCATGTTTTATTATTATTATTATTATTATTATTATTATTATTATTCTATTATTATTGTTACCATAAAATAAAACTATAATAAATAAAAATATTATCAACAAATAAAATAAAACAAAACAAAAATCAAAATTCTAAACATTTATGTTTGTAAAAGTTTCATTTTTTGTAAGTTTCTTACCGAGTTTGTTATATTCCACTCAACATATCGCTGATACCGAAAATTGCAGCAACTGCAACCCAGAATACAAGGGTATTCCGTTTCCATTTCCTTTACCATGCGGTTGATTTTATTATCCCAAAGAGCTTGCCTAATCAGCTCGGAAATCATAATTCCTGATTCTTCATATATTGCCGGTTCGATCATTGCTGGCTCCTTGATATTCAAAATTTCCTTCATTTGAGGATAATAATAAATAATTCAGTCAATTACCATCGGGACATGTGTCTAAATAAATAATAAATAAAAGAAAATAAATAATAATAATTTACCATATTGACTGGTATTTTTCTTTGGTGTAGTATTTTCCATTTTAAAAATGAAATGAAATGAATATGCAAGATGTTTTAATCAATCATTAGCCAATCAGATGTTGACCAATCCCGTGATTTCATTTTGTATGTCTGTAACAATATTTTTGTACTCTAGATTTCGCACCCCTAATATGACTATTTTACCACTGGCAAGCACGTTAACACACATTGGGTTGTATTTTAAAAGCCTCAGTGCAGGAAATAATTCTGGTTCGAACATACAAAGACATTTTGTTGACATGTTGTATAGATTGATAGATTGTCTCATATCCATGGTAACCGTAATTGACTGTATGTTAATATCCTTTATTCTATATTGTAATTTATTGACGTCTAAAGGTTTCTTACATCCCATGATTCTGCATTTGCCGGATTTGAAAAATATTATAGGGTATTTTCCACTCCTATCTATAATTTGCTGGGGTTTACCAATCGGAAACGTCATTTTTGACACATCGAAAGTTCCTTTATAATTTATATTCGATAACATAATTAAACAATAAAGAAATATTAATATATATATATGATTTTTAGAAAGAGTTCATTAAATTATATAATATAAACAAAAACCTATAATTATACAAATTAATAATGGAATTAAGAAATGATGCTGTATATCAAATCGTAGGCCCAAGTGGTAGTGGTAAAACTATGTTTGTGTGTAAATTACTGAAATCTAATTTATTTCAAACAAAATTCAACAAGATTTATTGGCATAGGGGTGTAGATGAAGAACATGGATTAACTCAAGATAATTTCTGTAAATTGAAAAACATGAAAATAGTAAAGGGTTTCGATAAAAACTGGTCAAGTCGTTTAAGGAAAGGTGATGTCATTATTATCGATGATTTGTATCAGGAAGCTAATATAGAAAAGGATTTTAATAATTTATTCACAAAAATCAGTAGACATGCTGGTGTTACTGTGATCTTTATTACTCAAAATCTATTTCATCAGGGTGGCGCACATCGAACAAGGAATTTAAATGTTCAATATTTAGTTATTTTCAAGAATCCTAGAGATGCAACAGTTATTGATTTTCTTGCTCGACAAGCATACCCTAATAATCGTAATTTTCTCATCAGTGCATTTCAAGATGCTACAAAATCACCACATGGATATATATTTCTTGATTTCACACAACAATGCAATGATGATTTACGGGTAAAAACAGATATTTTCAATAAAGAAGGTGCCATGGTATATAAACAAAGTTGAAAACATTAACATGTAACAATGTTTATGAAATCCAGGCTTAAAAATATCCGAAAACTTAGATAAAGTATTAGAAAGAAGCGTGTTCCACCAAAAACCAGTTATACACCATCTAAAAAACTAATAACCGAGAATTACCCTGCGATGAATATAATTTCGAAAAACATTAATAAAAAGAGTAAGAAAAAAGTTAAAATTGTAAAAAATCATAGGAGTTTCCCATATTTTAATGCATTGTTAAAGGCTTCGAGTATGAAAAGAATGTCTATTTTACAATCATTTCCAACTTTTGTTGTCGATGATTTACTCAAAATTCTATTAAAAGTAGTCAGAGGTAAAATTAAAATCAGTAAATCTAAAAAACTAGTATTGAATAAACATCGTAAGCCTTTGCTATCACTAGTAAATAATAAAAATCGTAAGCAAATGAGAAAAATCCTATATAAACAACAAGGTGGTTTTATCGGAGCAATGTTACCATTAGCATTATCATTATTATCACAATAAACGATGGGACAATCATTACCTAATGTCAAATTAAAATTTAAATCATCTTGTTGTAATGGAGAAGATTTGGACGAACCCAGAAGACGAAGCAGGTTTCGGTGTAGTGGCAAAGTTAAAGAAAAGAGTTCCAAAGTCGAAAAAGGAAACGCAAAAGTGGTTGTCAGATCAGCTTGCGTACAGTTTAAACAAACTGATGCGGAAAAGATTTCCAACGAGAGCTTATAAGACATTCGTAATTAATGATTTATGGCAAATGGATTTGATGGAGATGATACCGTATTCGAAGATTAACAAGGGTTATAAATATATTTTAACGTGTATTGATGTTTTCAGTCGTTTTGCCCGCGGTGTACCAACAAAGACAAAATCTGCAGAGGAAATATCTAAAGCAATTAATAATTTATTTAAAAATGGGCATCCAGACAATTTGCAAACCGATTTAGGTATTATTATTATTATTATTATTATTATTATTATTATTATTATTATTATTATTATTATTATTATTATTATTATTATTATTATTATAGGCAAGGAGTTTTACAATAGTAAAGTTAAACAAATCCTGGATCGTCTCAAAATAAATCATTATTCTGTACATTCTCAATACAAAGCCGCACATGTTGAAAGATTTAACCGGACATTGAGGGATAGATTAAAGAAATATTTCGTGCATCAAGGTAATAAAATATGGATAAATGTATTACCGAAAATACTTGTTAGTTATAATAATTCATCGCATCGAGGTCTGAATGGTTTGAGACCCGTAGATATCAGCTCGAAAACATTAGCTAAATCAGTACGGTCTAAAACAGTTCCTATTACAAAACCAAAATATAAAGTTGGTGATCACGTTAGAATTATTAAAATATCTGCTTCACCTTTCATCAAAAATTTCGATAGTAATTGGAGTGATGAAGTATTTCAAATTATTAAAATTAATACTAAACAGAGTCGTCCTGTAATGTATGTTATTAAAGATAGTGATAACAATGTAATACAAGGGAAATTCTATGAACAGGAATTACAAGTTATTTCCAAACCTACAGTGTTCAGAATTCAGAAAATATTGAAAATTAAAATAGTGGGTAAGGATAAACAATACTATGTCAAATGGCATGGATATCAAAAACCCTCATGGATATCATCAAAAGACCTAGTAAAATGAGTTTCTATACAATTTTACCGAGTAATAGTTGCCCGCTAATCCATCCGGAAAATCAAGCAAGTAAATTTATGGTTGATCTTCAAAATCCTATTTATTTACATGGAAATTGGGAAGTTGCTTTGCAAGACTTTACATTTGTGTACAATACATTCCCATTTTATAGTCATTGTAAAATCAGTTACAAGAAACGTGTACCCAAAACCTGTAGTGGTATTTTTTCAATCAATAATTTTGAACGATATTGTCATATTCCGAATCAGATTTTAGATGAAAATTGTGGCATGTTTTTCAAAGATGGATTGAATGTTAGTTGTGATTATAGTCCATTTACAATAAAGTTTGAAAGTATTGAGGATGCCAAGCGAATGGGTTGTGATAAGCTTAGCATTGTTGTTCCTGGTACTGAATACCTAATACGTTTCAAAACATTTGATGAGAAAAGTGTAACAATCGAAAACATCAAAATATCTGTATCATATATTAATGAGGTGGAAGATACATTTACATTTACTAATGATTTATATATTGAAACACTTGAAGAATTACATAAATATATTTCATTCAATTGTTTACCTATATTTAAAACTATTGAATTTGTTAAAGATGGAATATGTAAATTCAGTCTGAATAATAACATTTGTGACGTTACATTTTATAAAAATTTGGCTAATACATTGGGATTAGATAAGCAAACATATAGGGCAAGTGCTTTTGGTGTACGCAAACCAAAAATAATAAAACTTCATAGGCAAATTTTCATATATACTAACATCATCGATCCTATAATTGTTGGTGATTCTTTGGTTCCTCTATTGAAATCTGTGTGGGTTGATACACATGAACAGGATGAAGTTGTCAATATAAATATCGATAATCCCATGTACTTACCGGTATCAACATCATGTATAAACAATATAGAAATAAATATTCGTGATGATAGCGGTAAATTTATTGAATTTAGTAAAGATACAAAAACTCATTTGACATTACATTTTCGTAAATTAGATGGCCAATAACGATATTATTACTATGTATAGTGGTAGCCAAAGTGGTGGCGAATTACCATATTTTATTGGTAAACAGTATGGATCGGGATGGTTGAAAACTATCGGTAGATTTGCACTTCCTATTCTTAAACGCCTTGGTATTTTTGGTATGAAAACCGCTAAAGATGTGATAATGAATGAACAGAAAATATTACCATCTCTGAAATCAAATGCATTATCCGAGTTAGGGAAATTTCTACCTAGTGTTGCAGGTATGTTTCAAAAACCCGAAGCGCTGGCTCAAAAACGTAAAAGACATCATAAACATATAAACAAACGAATGAAAGGACATGGAACTATATTTCAAAAATGATTTGTGGTAAATCTGAATTGTGTTTATTTGATAGACCATCTCCCCAAGCAGTAATTGAAATGGGGGCCTTTGAAGAAGTATTTCCGATGAATTCTATTATGGATAGTAGAACTGATATTGAATTTTATATTAACGGTTCCCAAACTAAATATTTAGATTTGAACGATACATTGTTAACTGTTCAGATCAAAGTTGTAGATAAAGATAGAAAACCGTTTGGTGAACCTAGTGATGTAATACCAAATAGTTTCTTGTTTCATACACTTTTTAAAGATGCAGTTCTCGGATTTAATAATATCAAGATTGAGGGTGGTAACAGTACATATATTCACAAAGCTCTAATAGAAACTATTATAAATTACAATAGCGATACTAAAAATACATGTTTAACTCCTATGGGTTATGGTAGTGATGACGATAGGAAAAAGTGGATTAAGGGTTCGAAATTATTTACCATGTGCTCATCATTACAACTCGGTTTTATGGATCAACCGAAATATTTACTCCCAGGTGTTAATGTACACATTAGATTGAAAAGATCAGAGTCGACATTATCACTAACAAGTGCCATCACAACACCAATTCTTCAATTAGTTGATGTAAAATTATTAGTGAGAAGAGTTCGTGTTGAGCCTTCTGTATTAGCCGGTCATCAACTGGGGCTTAATTCTAAACATGCAATATATCCATTGAAAACAAAGGAAATTGTTCAATTTGCAATTGCTAAAGGGTCAGCTTCTTTCTATAAAGAACAACTATTTGGAGATAGAAGAATGCCCAACTTTATATTGGTAACATTTCAAAGTGAATCTCAATATAATGGATCATACTTCATACATCAAGCTTAATTTTCAAAAATTTTGGAGTAACATCGCTAACTTTATCGAAAAATAGTGATTATAGAGAAACATATACTCAAGATTTCGACAATGACAATTATTGTGCTACATACATGCAGAGTATAGTGAGAAATATGGGTTATTTGGATAAAAACCTTAATTGTGGTATAACTCTTGATGATTTTAAAAACAAATATCCATTCTTTACATTTGTTTTGGCACCCGATTTTGATGTAAATCAGAGTCAATTACCTCAAAATGGAAATTTACGATTAGATATAAAGTTTGCTAAAGCTACAACTGAGCCAGTCTATGTTGTAATATATGGAGTATTTGAAAATGAGGTTCAAATAACTGCAAACAGAACAGTGTATGTATAAATGTATAGATAATTTGTAATAATTTGTCATGGAGTAAGTTTTTCATGTATTATTAATATTATTGATGTAGTTCTGTTCAGGTCTATCGAATTGGAAAACAAATTCTAGGACATGAAATTTTAGGGGTTTTTCCTCTTGATAAAATTCCATATTTACGTAATAATCAAGCCATAATCGTCAATACTCAATCGTCTCATCTCGGGGGAGAACATTGGTTAGCAATATATATGAAACCTAGCAAGATATTTGTATTTGATCCTATGGGTTTCTATTATCCTGCTTTAATGGTTTCAAAACTGCAAACAATGGGTAAACCTATTGTGTATAATAAAACTATGTATCTAAAACCATGGACCTTAACATGTGGTCAAAATTGTTTAGCATGGTTATTATCCAAGCCATTTGATGTATAATAAATGTATTAATGTTTGTGTTATGTTTTATTATTATTGTTATGTTTTAACTAATAATATATATATATTTTTTTAATTATTATTATTATTATTATTATTATTATTATTATTATTATTATTATTAATATTATTATTATTTGTTTAATTAATTAATGTTAACAAAGCCAGTGCATGATAAGTGCATGATTTACAAAGACACTGCATAATAAGTGCATGATTAGTAACAAGGAACGCATACATACACACTCAAGACTGTATGTAATTTACAAAGAAATCACATACATACTTTTGTTTGTATGTGAATTACAAAGAAAAATACATACATATTTTTGTTTGTATGTGATTTACAAAGAAAACATACCTACACAATATAGGCTGCATTCGTAAAAATCTCTCACCTATATGTGTGTATTGCTTAAATGTGATTGGCTAAATCCTGAAAATATTATTCTCTTTATAAACATATGCAAATTCAAAATCTATCACAATTAATTCATAAATTTTAATATGGCAGGACAAAATAATATTTTAAGAAGTCTTCTAACTTCATCCATTGGTAATTTTTATTTATTATTTATTATTTATTACCATTAATCTTTTAGTAAATTTCGACTGGTTCGATGTAACCGAAAATGAGGATCTTTTGAATTTGGATGACGTTTTTGGTAAAATTTAATTTTTTTGTTAAATGATTTTATTAATATTCTTTTAGATTGTAATAATAATAATGTTGAAAGAATTATTATTGAAGATACTCCCACTTCAATTAATGAAGATGTTTATGAGGTTATATCTATGGGTAAGTTTAATATTTATTTATTTTCAAAATATAAAAAAAAACATTTCAGATGATGATGATGATATGATTCCGACAACTTACACAATAATTATTTTGGATGATATAGTGGATGATGCCCCAACTTGTATTGATGGAGATGATATAGTGGATAATGCCCCCACTTGTATTGATGTTGACGATTCATCTGATGATAATATTGATGCAGATTTATGTTAGTAATTTATTTATTTTTAAACTTTATTTAAATATATTAATTAATTATATTTTTAAAAATTTAACGAATTTAAATAATATTTTGAAAAATTATGAAAAGTATAAGATTTTGTGAAAAGTTGATTATTGAAGATTTTATGGAAATTATTTAATAGCGAAGAATTTATGAAGATTTTATGAAATCATGCAGAGTTGATTCTTAACTAATTCTAGGGAATGATTTGTGTAAATAATAAAAGGTTGTTTTTATGAAATTTTAGGTTAATAAATATCTATTCTTTATTAATAATAAGAAAAAATAATAATAATCTACAGCAAGCATTGAAAACGGTATTCATTTTATATTATAATAATAATAATACTTATTTGATGTGATAATAATAATCTGCAGTGAGCATGCAGCTATATTTTGAAAAAATGATACTTATTTTATATAATAATAATATTTTATGTGATAATAATAATAATAATAATAATAATATTTATTTTATATGATAATAATAGTCTACAGTAAGCATGTAGCTATTCGCCCTATAATTTGAAACATTTATTATTAACAGGTCTTTTTGTTATAAACTTGCATAATAATGAATTATTCGCGAATGTTGCAATATTTATGCAAAACAAGTGCAAAGCCATGTCTAATACATTTGACTATATAAGAATTATCATTTAATATTATACAAGTCTTTATGTTATAGAATTGTATTATAATGAAAGATAATTTTATGAAATATTGTAAAATAATTATATATATATGGTTTTTTTTTAATACAAGTTATTTAATTTATTATTATTTTATCAGGTAAATTTTACCCAAAATATTGCATGATCTCAAAGAATCATGGTGAAATATGTCACGAAAAAATGAAACAATACTAGGTCCATAGATTTAATTGCATTAGGTTTTTTATTTGCCCTGTATGCAAAACATTCCAGTCCATAAAATACAAAGCTTTTTATAACATTCACAAAGACCATTTAGATTCATTTAAAATAATTAAAAAGGAGCTGTTTCGTATCAGTAATAAAAATAATGTAAATATTATGAATATTATAAATAATATACGCCCAACAAAAATAACTAAAAATAAAAGACCTGCTGAACATAGGCCATCTAAAATACCAAATAAACTTATAAAAATCGAAGTCATTGAAATCAGTGATGACGAATCAATTAATAATGTAGATATTATAACTAATGTAGATATTGATATTATTACTAATGCAGATATTATAAATAATGCAGATATTGTAAATAATGCAGATATTATAAATATTGCAGACATTGTAAATAATGTAGATATTATAAATAATGTAGATATTATAAATAATGTAGATATTGTTAATAATACTATTAATCAAGTTGGTGGTTCATTAGAACCTATAATACAAATTAATTTAAACGGCGCAATTAAAACAATTAAATTTAATACATCAGAGGCGCAACTGATAAAAATAATGTTAACTGAGAGAATCAGTTCTAAATTATTTGATGAGATTGGAAATATGGGGGGTGATGTTAAAATTCAATTTGCTGTTTTAATACAGTTTGAAAAAGATGGGGAAATCCGCGATAATTATTTTTCCAACAACGCAGAAAAATTTTCAGATAGTTTTTTATCTGAAGGAGTTAATAAACTCAATGAAAAAATAGAAAAGTTCACCCATTTAGGCAGTGGATGGAGAGTAATCAATATTTTAGAAATAGATTTTATACTTACCAAATTTTCCCCAATTAGTCGTTTATCAGGTCATCGATATATTCAGACTCCTTCTGCTATTGCATCAAAAAAAGCTATTATAAATGTTAAAAATACTGACGATAAATGTTTCCTTTATAGTATTCTGGCAATTCTTAAAAAAGATTTAATTTTAGAAAATCGGACTAGACCTGCAAAATACACCGAGTTTTTAAACGACTTAGTATATGACGAAATTACGGATTGTCCAATGAAATTAATAAATATACAAAAATTTGAAAAGAAAAATGACAGTTTAAATTTAGCAATAAACGTCCTTTCTTATACTCCAACTGTGATAATTGACGAGGTTCCTGATAGTTATGTCTTCCATCATCCTCATTTAAGTATAATTCATCGTTCAAAGGTCATTGGCGGAACACCTATTTATTTGCTTTTATTAGAGAAAGGAATTATTAGAGATAGGAATCACTACACCGCGGTGAGTGATTTGAATAAATTAATGAATTGTCATCAGAATCCTGATTGTCCAGTTCAAATTAGATGCAAATGGTGCCCACACTGCCTAAATGGTTTCAGGCTGGATAATGCCTTTAATAAACATGTAGCTCTATGCGCTAAAAATCAGACGGGTACAACCCTTTACACATTACCCGATAACAAAAATTTAAAATTTGAAAATTATTCTAAAACCATCACCCCTCCCTATGTAATTTATGCCGATTTCGAGTCGGTTTTACCACCTGATGTTAGACATCACCAAATTCATATGCCTAGTTCAGCAGGCTTTTTACTAATAAATAACTACACAAAAACACAACAATATTTTGAATTTTATGGACCTGACTGCATTTCTTTATTTCTTAAAAAAGTAGAGGAAATTGCTGTCACAATTGTCCTACCTTATTATGATGTTGAAGGGAAAAAGTTAATAAGTTTTATGTCTTTCGCTGAACAACGAGAATTTAAATCATGTAGAACTTGCTATCTTTGCAAGAAACCGATTGTAAATCCTGCTAAAGACCATTGTCACTTTACAGGTAAATATCTTGGTGCAGCGTCCCGAAAATGTAATTTTGCGCGTAGAATATATAAGTTGCTTCCGATAGTGTTTCATAATATAAAAGGTTACGATCTGCATCATATTTTAAAACATGGTCTCAACGGTTTTCCTTCTTGGAATTTAGACATTATCCCTACCTCGACTGAAAAATTTATATCTTTAATTGTACATATAAAAAATCTGGCTGTTAGATTTATAGATAGTATGCAATTTGTAAATTGCTCTTTATCTAAGGCTGTAAAAACACTTACTACACTACCTCTTACTACCTCTGCCTTTCCTGGTTCTATGATAGATTCTAAGGGTATATTTCCTTATGATTATGCCGCATCTTTTGATGTTCTTGAAACTACTTATGAATTGCATCCTAAATGGGAGGGTGTTACAGATGATGAGTATGCGACTGCTGAATTGGTTTGGATGCATTATTTAAAAGTTGATGTATTCCTACTCGCTGATTACTTTCAACAGTTTCTTGAAAAGGCCATTGCATACAATGGTCTTGAACCTTTAAATTTCTATGGTATTCCTGGAATGTCATGGGCGTCAGCGCTTATGACATTAGATGAACCCATAGAGCTTTTACAGGACATGGAAATGTTCAATTTTTACGAGGGAGGAATACGAGGAGGGTTAACGTTTGTTAACAAACACTATGTTGCTTCTTCAGAGGACACCGAATTGCTGTATATAGACATAAATAATTTGTACGGTTGGGCTCTTAGCCAATCTTTGCCATATGCTGATTTTGTTTGGGTGTATGATGGTTTGGATGATGTATTGAATGAGTGTATGAATGTTGCGGATATTGAAATCCTTCCATATGGATATACTATGGAAGTTGATATTGATATCCCTGAAAATTTCCATGATTTTTTAAATGACTTTCCGATTGGACCGGAAAAGATGTACCCACCAAATTCAAAAGTTGAGAAGTTAATGCTCACGCATTATTCAAAGAAGAATCATGTTCTTCATTGGAGGCTTCTCAGGCTTTATCTTTCGCTTGGGGCTAAGGTTGTGAATGTACATAGATGTATAAAATTTACACAGAAACCTATTTTTAAAAATTATATAGATAAAAATACTGACTTGCGAGCAAATGCAGTCAGCGAGATATATAAAGATTTATTTAAATTATATAATAACAGCTTGTACGGTAAATCGGTTGAAAACCTTAAGAAGCGAATGAATTTGCGACTATGTAATTCATTTGAAAAGTTAATTACATATTCGTCAAAACCAGCATTCAGAAAAACCATCGAAGTTGATGAGAATCTGTTTGCCGCGCATCTTAATAAGGATTCAATATGTTTGGATGGGCCTAGTTACATCGGACAATCAGTACTAGATCTATCCAAACTACGGATGAATCAGTTGCAGTATATAGAGCTGCAAAAGTATAGAACTATTTATAATTGTGATATAAATTTAATTGCCGGTGATACGGACAGCTTCTTTTTAGAGATAAAAAATTTAAAATTAGATACTTTATTAAAAGCGATGATTTCGGATGACCTTTTAGATACATCTAATTATGACCCCTCTCATCCTTTATATTCAAGACGACTAGCATCCGTTATAGGAAAGTTTAAGGATGAGAGTAAGGGGAGAGGGTATAGTGAGTGGGTTTTCTTGCGTCCTAAATGTTATAGTTTATTGGGAAATAAGTCGACTATGAGGGCTAAGGGAGTAAAATTAGCAGGTACAAATATAAATCATCAATCATATTTAGATTGTTACAATAATAACGAGATTATATCTGTACCTCAGACTAGAATAGGGTCCCGGAACCATCAGCTTTTTACTTTTAAAAATAGTAAAATAGCGCTAAACAACCACGATGATAAGAGGGCATGGGTTGATAAAAATGTTCTTTTCGCCTATGGAGGGCTTGATGCAATTAATAGTGGTCATAGTATTACAAGAACACAGCAATTTCAAGATATATTCAAAGAAATTCTGGCTCCTGATTGATCATCAATTTATCAAACGAACAATTATGTGAATTTTGTATTTTATATATTTTTGTATATTTTGAATTTTGTATATTATAGAAAAAAAAAATAAAATTGTACGTTTACTTATTTTATTATGTTTTTGATTATTATTAGTTGCTTTTTTATATAAAGGGTTATAAAACATGTTCACAATAGTTAAATTTCGATTTTATCTGCATTATCAATGTAGGATTGAATAAAATCTCGATATTTACCATACACATCCAGAATACATTTTATTTAGAAATAATATGCAACTAGATAATTTTATTATTGACTTATTGATTTATTTATTTTTTAGTAGTAATAAATAATCATAGGTTTCTGTCAATAGCCTATCGATTATTAAAAATGTCTGATTCCATTTAATTCTGAATTCCGCTATCTTAATTTAGAAGAAGAGTCCAGAAATAATAATAAAAATTTAGTGAAGGGTCCCTAGAAAATAATATATAAGACAAAAAAAGAAATTAATTTAAAAAATTAATTACTAATAGGAAGCACGAGTAAATGGGAAACCCGAAAGATGAGGAAAATCCGAGAGATAATGAAAACCCGAGAGATGAGGAAAACCCGGCGTGTAGACGGAATTATATGAAATGGTAAATTGGCCTAAACAATATTAAATGGGCGCCACTGATCCCATTTACTCACACATTTACCGATCTTTTTTGCTATATTTAACAAAAATATATTTTCATAATGTTTAACTTTTTTAAACCCCCCAATAAAATAAAAAATCAACAAATAAAAACACTTTAGATATATATTACTAATAACATTTTAATAAAAATATAATAATAATAATATATAATATAAATATAATACAAATATAATACAAATATAATACAAATATAGTACAAATAAAATACAAATATAATAAAAATATACGCTTTACTACAAACACCCAAATTTCCATAAAAAAGTAATAAAAATGTCAATTAATTAGTTGTTTAATTTTATATCTTTTTCTTTATATCTTTTATTACTAAAAGATTAATGGAACTAAATAAATTCTTTGTAATATTCTGAATCCTTCTTTCGTTGGATTAGGAATATTACGATAAGTAAATTTAGATTTATATTACTAATAACAATAAAATAGAAATAAAATAGAAATATAATAAAAAACAATTTATTAAAATGTACAAATATTGTTAATTTTTAACAGTGAGATTTTGATCTACTTATTGTTTCGCAATTTTGGCTTCAATTTTATTATTTTGAACTGTAGTTTTTTCAAGATTTGGCTTTACAACATCTTTTATAGATCTATAAGAAGTTTTAATCACAAACCAAAACACAGCAACTGCGAAAGCTTCAATAGCAAAAAGAATAATTAGTGTGAAAATATTCAGCAGATACCATGGCAAGTATTTACTCAACTCTACATAAGCCAAACCGAGTGATTGTGCGACTGGAGCCATATAAAGATGCAAATCTGAAAGCAGTGATGTCAAAACACTTGTTGGAGTGACGATCAAATGTACTGATTGCGCAATGAATTGTTGATATTCCTGGCATTTTTCAGCGTGTAAAGCATTATACCCAAACCAACTCCAAACTTTATTTATGATTGTCTTGTCATCCGAATTACAAAATTTTATCATTGCTTTTGTAAGTAAGTAAGATTTTCTCAGGTTTGCTTCACTTTCTAATTCAAAGAACTTTAATACTACACAAGATGAAGTCACTAGAATCACAATAATACTCGTTCGCATTAAAAATAAAGAATATATCAAGCACATGGATATAGAGGCTATGATTAACTTTCTCTCGTACCATTTTTTTGTAAAGGTTTTTGTTTTTGTTCTTTTTATTGGTTTTAAAATTACATCTTTGCACAGAGCATCTAAAAAACGTTCATTTATTAAATTTTGTGTGGACCTTTTTGTTTTTACTTCTTGTTTTCTAGATTTGCAAAACTTATATACAAAACGTTCTTTTTCTACATTTTCGAGAAAATTTTTCGTGCTGACGGTGAAATAACTTGGCTTGGTTGAATAATTATTACTGGGTGAATAAATAGGATTTGCTAAATAAACGGGATTATCTGGATTCTTATTAGCAGGGATTTGATTCGCTAGAATCAAATTTGCAGAAATTTGATTCGCTAGAATTCCATTAGCAGGAATTTGATTCGCTAGAATCCTATTAGCAGGAATTTTATTCGCTAGAACACCATTAGCAGGAATTCGATTCGCTAGAACACTATCAGCGGGAATTCGATTCGCTAGAACACCATCAACAGGAATTTGATTAGTTTGAATCACATCAGCAGGAATTTGATTGGCAGGAATGCTTTTAATATCTATTTTATTTAAATTCAAACTACTTTTTGAATCAAATAAAACTTGGGACACAACGAGAATAGTTATAGAAAATACTCCAATGTAAGAACTTATCATTTTGTTATAATTTTTCTTCAAAAATATATTTACATTAAACAGAATTTTGAAAATTAAAGATTTTTTTTAAAATTCATTGGTTTAAAATTTTTGTATAAAAGAAACATAATTATTTGAATATTAGAATAACATTTTTAAAGAATTGAGCTAAACAGAATAACATTTTATTTAAATTTAAAAACTTTTAATTATAATAAAATTCATAAATTCTTCATTCGCATGAGTTTTTTGAAACATTTTTACTTTTAATGAAATAGGTTTTAAATTAGCCTCCCATAAGGTATTTTCATAAATATATAACAAATCTCTCTGTGCATATTTTATGTATTTAGTACACAAATTGATACAAATCTATAAAATATAACATTTGTAGTTATAATGAAATTTTAAAAAATTATTTGACTAATTTAATAAATAATTTTAAATTTTACAATTTATTAAAAAAATTTTAAAAACTTTTTTAGTATTTATTGCGAAATTGTTCAAAATAAAAGTAAAATAATAATTTAAAAATCTAAAGAGCATGGGTTCTTAAAGTTGTGGTCCACAGATATTATTTGTTTTTATCAAGATGTTTCATTTTTAAAATATGATTGGGTTAATAGAAATTAATTATTATTTTTATATATGTCAATAATCAGTCAGATATATATTTTTTAAATTTTAATGAAAATTAAATATTATTTATTTTTATTATAAATTTAATCTTTGATGCAAGTTAATTTTATTTTTTTATTTTCCATAAAATATAGAATTTTCGCTGAATATGAATGAAAATTAGATCAAATTTATAAATTCATTTTCTCATTTCTAACTTTTAAATTCATATTTTAATTAATACTTTTTTATTGTATATATGATGAGTACTGAAGCACTATTTGTAGATTTATTATAGATTGCTGTTTTAATTTATTTTAATTATTTTCGTTTTAAATTTGATAAAATATTTTCATGTTGTCACGTATAAAATTAATTATTAATAAAATTTTAATAAATATATACATTTTTTAATTTTGCTCATTTTTATCAATTTTATATATTAATTTTAGCTATTTTTAATTTCTTGATTAGTGACAATATTATTTATATTTAACAGATACATTGAAACGTTTTGAAATGTTCACAACACCGAATAACAACACTGACGGCAAACAATCAACATGTGTTATGGAATATATAATTTATGTGCAATGCAGATGCCACTTCTCCACCGATAAATTTTATTTTTACTTTGAAAGTGAAAGTAAAATTTGAAAAAAATCGTCTTTTGAAATCATTCAAAATAATTTACAACTTTTAAAATTTTTTAAATTTTATCAATTTGTTGTTAATTCTGTATTTCCTCTGGATGTGAATGGATAGTCAATGTTTGAGGAAATTGTGCTGCAATTATACGAATCCTTTGCTTCGTTCACAATATTAACATTTTCACTGTATTCACAGTTTGCGATTTAACTCCGAGCTTATGTTCTTTATTCTTTACGAACTATATCAACCTTTCGCTAATTCGAGTAAATCAGTTATCAAGAATACTGATATCAACTCAAAATATCCATGTTGCCACTTGACATAGTTTTTGGACTTAGTTTTCAATTTTTTCTGAATTCTAAAAACTGTTGGTTTTGGGGCAGCGATGCTTTGTCAAAATTTCTCAACCGGTTTGTAGTGATTCTTTTTTCTAATATTTATGTTTTGATTCGTCAATTTGATTTTTACCTAGTATATATTTGTTAGGAAAAAAGCTAATTATGGTTTATATCTTTTGAAACTAAAATTTGAAGTAAAATATAAAAGAAAATAAACATGAAAACTATACTTTAATTTATTTATTAATTCAACAAAAAACTTTTTTTTAAATTAAAAATTAAAGTTATTTACAAAAAAAAATGATTTTTTTTATAAATATATATTAAAATGGTAAAAATAAAATAATATATGTAATGTTGGTATACCACTAATTATGTTTCTTATCTTTTTTAAAAATAAATTAATTATGCTGGAAGTGAGAACATAAAATTAAATATTAGGTGAGGTATGAAGTAAAAAAGGTTAAGAACCCCTGCTTTAAACAGAAACTTAGTATAACAAAATAAAAAATTATGAAATTCATACATAAATATTACTATAATTTAATTAAATCATTTTAAATATTTCCAAAATAGTTACTTGGATTTTGGTATATTCTTTAGGTTTAGATTTTTTCACCCTGATAAAATTAGCTGAATGATTACTTCTCAAACAACTTATCAAATAGGGTATTGAATACCAAGTTTCTAGTGGGCGACCAATTAAGTTTAATATCATCAGATTTGATAAGGTTTTGACTGTTAATCTGGATCTTATATCAGTAATTATGATGTTTATTAATGAAAATCTTCGTTCTGCTTCAGCACTGATAACGGCAATCGTATTAACGACATTTTTCGCGTTTTGAATATTTTCTCCAATTTTACTAATTTCATTATTAATAGCCGGTTCGAAAGAACCATAAGATTAACAACAAACCGTTCATGCGAACCGGTAGGAAAACTTCGCTGTTTTGCGGTAACCTGTAATTCCGGTTCAGAAACTTAATTTTCATTACATTATTATAATAGTCTTTAATAACATAGATTACAGGACGATGTTTAGTATTAATTTTTGAGATTTGAAAAACTCCATCACTCAAATTACTATCGAAAATTTTAACGAAAGACGAAGCAGATATTTTATTTAATTCAACTTTATTTATTAAACTTTTATTTTTAAATATAATTATGATAATAATAATAATAATAATAAAAATAATAATAATAATAATGTTGACTCCTCTGGCTGGGTGAATAGACTACAACCCTATCCGTGGATAGCGCATTTAATAAAAATGAATATAAATACGATAGTATAAATCACTGAGAGATGGATATCTGTTTAAAATATTTATGGATCTGAGTAAAATATCAATTACAACAACAATTAAAATATACTGTTTTTAGTAATTGCGTCAATTTTTGGAAAATCAGATTATATATATTTATAATTGCTAATTTTTGTACACTTGTCCTTAACATTTGGGGAAATCAACAACAACAACAACAACAACAACAACAACAACAACAACAACAACAACAACAACAACAACAACAACAACAACAACAACAACAACAACAACAACAACAACAACAACAACAACAACAACAACAACAACAACAACAACAACAACAACAACAACAACAACAACAACAACAACAACAACAACAATAATAATAATAATAATAATATTAATAATAGTAAATAATAATAATTATTATTATTGTTAGTATGACGAAAGCTGATTCAATTCGGGACAATTGCCAGATCTGGAACAACTGCAATTATGAAAGCACGACAAGCTTGGGGTGATGCTTTTACAATCAATCAAATTAATAAATCAAGGCTCTCGTTATTCTACTAGAACGAACATCATCATAGAAGAACGTGGTTCTGACTATCCAGCCATAACAAGGTACATTTCTTGGCATTTTTCATAGTTATTGAACTTTATGAATTATGTAACATTTTTATCAGTATTATTAATGTAAAAGGCAAAACATTTTTCCTTGAGTGTTCTTTTAACAAAAATTAATTAATTAAAAAGTTTTATTCCTAGAGTAAAAAGGGGGAAAGGAGGTACCGCGTATTTGTGGGGAAGCAGTTAGTTGATGGAAATACGTTATTATATTTTATCACTTGTTTTTAAGATTATCAAGAGGAGCTTCTGTAACCATTACAGAATTTAAGAATAGTTACAGAAGAATATCAGGGCTAAGGATTTCATTGACTCGATTAATAAAAAGAGCTATGGAAGTATGAATCGATACTAGAATAGAAGCATATGAAGACAAATTTGAAGAATTGGTGGGAGAATTGTATTAATTGAAACAGCACGCCTTAGAATTTGGAGGTGAAAAAGTGTGAAATCGAAGCAGATATGGGCCGATTAAAAGCGCAATTTAACAGAATCAGTGATCTAGTCTTCAAGGATTAAGTAAAGAATTAATCAAATTGTGCAAAGAATTCTCAGATTCCACAGTAATAAGAAAAGGAGATAATGCTGAAGAAATCGTTGATTAAGTGAGTAAGGAACATAAAGTTGAACTTGAAAATGGCCATAAATTATCATGCGATGCTTTGGATAAAGGTGAATTTGAGAACTCGAAAAGTAAAGAACTTGGTGAAAGTTTAGAAATTATGAAATCAAAGCCAGTAGATGGTTATATCATCTCTTGACCACATACCCCTCCCCTTGGGGAAAAAATATTTTCTAAGTACAAAAGTACAAATTATTTCTGATGTAAAGGCAATGACTCTTTCAAGGTCATAGGATGAGTCATAATAAATTACAAGGTCAAAGGATGAGTCATTATATTTTTCAAGGTCATTTAAACAAAGACCATGATTCATCAATATTGTTCTCAAGGTCATTGGATGAGTCATCGTATTTTTCAATGTCATTCAAAAAATTTCAAGGTAATAGTACTTTTTAAAAATTTTTAATTTATATTTACTACTTATTTTTATAAGTAGTGTTTTAATTATTATTATTTTTTAATTTTTATTTTTATTCTATTACTTATTATTATTATTATTATTATTATTATTATTATTATTATACTATAATTAATGTATAATAAAAACAAATTCATTATCAACAAAAACTTTTATTAAAAAGAAATAATTCGACCATAGTAATATTGTCGAAGAGCTTTATTCAAAGCCCGTTCCACATACTTCCGATATCGAGCAGCTCAGCAATGACATCCATCACCACATGAATGTTCGGGTTCCATATCCTTTAAGATTTTGTTTTGTTCGATGACCCATATTAACTCTTCGGTTACGGAAATTATTCATATAGATGTATAATTAAAGACCAAGTCTGGAATCATCGATGCTGGCTTATCCTTCAATATTTCATGTATATTTTGATAATAGAAGTCCAGACGTTCTTTGATAACTTTTAAATAATCATCTACAAAACTTATAATAATACTAATAATAATAAATTACCATAATGTTCAATTTCGTTCATAGCTTGAACTACAATGAGAAGTTAAACACACACAATCTTTTAGCTATAAACAACAAATAATAATTTATATAGATTCGAAAATGATTAAAGAAATTTAATAATGATATTAGTTGTTAGTGTTTTTAAAATGGCTAACTCGATTTGTGTAAACGTTCAAGGTAAAAATTCAACAAGATGTGTATGTTCTGATACAGCTGTGTTGATGGATATTTTGTATATTATAGATAGGCCTTGATTATTGAAAATTCCAGTCAAAAAATTATCTGAAAGAATGAGTAATTTAGAAATCCGATTTTAATTCATATATGAAACTTTACAAAGAGCTCGGAACACAATATATGATGATATTCTATATCTAAATCAGACCATAGGTATTATCAAAAATGAATTAAGAAAATCAATATTCGAATTGAATGAAAATCGCAAACTTAATGAAAAAATGATGAATCAAGTTCAATATAGTAATAAGGTTTATTCTAATAAAACAACTGATCAGTTCAATCGTATAATGAAAGAAGTTCAAAAGCCGATGAAACCGGTTATGAAAAAACAGTAGCAACAAATCATCAATATTCACATTTCTATTATATATTTTTACATATTTTCTTAAATAAAGACATTGCAACTTAAATGCGATATCCATGCATGATTCTCATTGGTTGAATATAGTATAAATAAGCTTACACCTCCAAATATTTTTATAAAATGCCAGAAACTAAATTTTTTATAACTTTGTTGAATGAGCTGGTTGGTAATAATGGAGATGATGATGATATCATTAAAAACATAAAATTCATGGTCAACCGTACCGAGAAAATCGTAGAAGATATTCCATTTGAGCCTATTCTCAATTTGCCAACATTGGAGATGAAGAAAAATTCATTCCAATCGATATTTAGTTATATGTTTGATGAAAATAATAAATGGATGCGAATAATAGTAGGATTTATGTAAATGAAACACATTATATTAAAATCCGGATCCGACTATGAAAATTATTTCCAATGGTCTATAGAGGTATATTACTTTATAATATGATTTTATTTTTATCATTATTTAGGTAATAGAAACAAAACTTGATCCATGGGTATAAGCAAACGGTGGATGGGTAACAATTATTCAAATTGCCGCAGAAGCCAAGCGTTCAGATATTTATATTTCAAATTGCAAATTTTTATTAAAACTATTAATTGGAGCATTGGTCATATATATCTGTAATAAAGTTTATCTTAAATTTTAATAAATGTATTATTCTTTGTTATTTTCTGAATTATTAATAAAAAACTACATTTTTAAAGATTTATTGATTATTACAAGTACATGCTTCATCACCACAATATTCTATCATTATATTTTCTATAACATGGTCAACACAAGTCCTAAATTTGTTAGGCTCAGCTAAATTTTCAGTAGGGATTTCTACATCATTAATAATTTCAGTATCTTCATTATTAATAATTTCAGTATCTTTATCATTAACAATTTCTTCATCATCATCACTCTGACATTCTGAATCACAACATGAATTTTCTTTACCCAATGCTTCAACTAGAGTCAACATATCTCTAATTTTTACATCGGTTATTTCTTCGAGTTTATCAAACAAAAAGTTTATTAAATATTCTAAACGAAAATTAAATAATTATTTTATATTTTATATTTTACCTTTTACCTTTTTCAGACATCAATCTTAAACAATTTTAAAACTAATTATAATTTTGTTTATAGAAAATGTTGTTAAGAAAACAAATAAAATTATATATACATTTATTAACATCCACATTAAACACTAAAATATACATTAAAATAATTGTGAAAGTCTAGCAGTAACAATTTTCCATATTGGAGAAAGCGCATCATTTTGATCAGCTTAATATTCTTGTATTGATATTGTTAAATACCAGTTTTCCTGTTCTTTGAAACATATTTCTGTAAATGCATCATAATATCTGGTATATTGACTGGTGAAGAATGCATATTCAATACATTTTAAATTCGAATTGATCTTTTTGATAACCGTATCAATATCCTTGATATCTATCATTGAGAGTGTCTCATCGAGAGATTGAAATTGAGTTCGATGGAGTTTGACTGGATTTACCAATTGCATATTGATAGGTTCCTTTAAAAAATACATTTTATAATTGTGGAACATCTGAACTGGTTGGACAATGATAGCAGAGCTCACAATTTTCTTGATCATGTTTGATTTATGATCTTTATAAGGTGGTGACGAGCTTTTCTACCACAGCACCAATTCTTCAATTAGTTGATGCAAAATTATTGGTGAGAAGAGTTCGTGTGGATTCCTCTGTATTAGCCGGTCATCAAATTGGTCTTAATTCTAAGCATGCAATATATCCATTGAAAACTAACGAAATTGTTCAATTTGTTATTGCTAAAGGTGCAGCTTCTTTCTATAATTAACAAATATTTGGAGATAGAAGAATGCCCAACTTTATATTGGTAACATTTCAAAGTGAATCTCAATATAATGGATCATAATAATCATCGAGCTCAATTTTCAAAAATGTTGGTGTAACATCGCTAACTTTATCGAAAAATAGCGATTATAGAGAAACATATACTCAAGATTTCGATAATTATAATTATTGTGCTACATATATGCAGAGTATAGTGAGAAATATAGGTTATTTGGATTAAAACCTTAGTTGTGGTATAATTCTTGATGATTTTAAAAGCAAATATCCATTCTTTGCATTTGTTTTGGCACCCGATTTTGATGTAAATCGGAGTCAATTACCTCAAATTGGAAATGTACGATTAGATATAAATTTTGCTAAAGCTACAACTGAACCGGTGCACGTTGTAATATATGGAGTATTTGAAAATGAGGTTCAAATAACTGCAAACAGAACAGTGTTGGTTTGAATATGTTGGTATAAATGTATAGATAATTTATGATAATTTGTCATGGAGTAAGTTTTTCATGTATTATTAATATTATTGATGTAGTTCTGTTCAGGTCTATCGAATTGGAAAACAAATACTAGAACATGAATTTTTAGGAGTTTTTCCTATTGATAAAATCCCATATTTACGTAATAATCAAGCCATAATCGTCAATACTCAATCGTCTCATCTCGGTGGAGAACATTGGTTAGCAATATATATGAAATCTAGAAAGATATTTGTATTTGATCCAATCGGTTTTTATTATCCGGCTTTAATGGTTTCGAAACTGCAAAAAATGGGCAAACCTATTGTGTATAATAGAACTATGTTTCAAAAACCATGGACCTTAACATGTGGTCAACATTGTTTAGCTTGGTTATTATCCAAGCCATTTGATGTTTAATAAATGTATTAATGTTTTGTTAGGTTTTTTTATTATTATTATTATTATGTGTTTAATTAATAATAATTAATGTTAACAAAGCCAGTGCATGATAAGTGCATGATTTACAAAAACACTGCATGATCATCACACGATTCACAAACCCAGTGCATGATAAGTGCGTGATTAGTAACAAGGAACACATGCATACACACTCAAGACTGTATGTAATTTACAAAGAACGCATGCCTAAACTACATGCATCAAAATCTTTTACATATATGTGTGTATTGCTAAAATGTGATTGACTAAATCCTGAAAATTTGATTCTCTTTATAAACATTGACAATTTCCAAAGTTGTCACATTTAATTCAAAAATTTGCAAAATGCAAAAATCTAATATTTTAAGAAACCTATTGATGACGGAGAATGGTAAATTATTTTTTAATTTATTTTATTTTATTATTTATTTTTTAGATAGGTTTACAATAGCCGAAATGTAAAATCAGTTCGATGGAGTTACCGAATTTGAAAATGGTAATTTTAAATGTTATTATTATTTATTTTTAATATTATTTTAGAGACTCGTGTTAATCAAGAAGTTATTTTAATCGATGATTCAGATGATAGCGGTTAATTAATTTATTAAATTAATAAATTATAAAATACTTTTTTTAGAAAATGAAGTAATTGTAATAAATGATACGCCGATGGAAGTCATAGTTATCGACGATGGTAAATTTATTTAATTTTTTAATTATTATGAATTTTTAGATGAAGAAATCCCTACTGAATATGCAACCGTTTCTAATGTTGCAACCTTTTCTAATGATGAATATGCTTTTTCGGGAGATGCCCACATTGGTGTGGATTTTGATGCTTTTTTTGGGGATACCGATGATACTGATGATACCGATAAATGTTAGTTTTTTATTATTTTTATAATATATTTTAATAAATAATATTTTTTTTTATTATTTTAATATTATTATTTAATCCAAATGGATTAAATAAAAACAAATATTATTAATTAATTTCCATAATTGATGGAAAATTTATATTTTTTTGAAAAAAGTTATATTGTATTAAATTTTGTGATATTTATTGTTAAACTAATAATTGATGGAAAACTTATATTCGATGAAAAATGTTATAATTATTAAAATTTGTGATATTTATTGAAAAGCTACTAATTGATGGAAAAGTTATATATATTGAAAAGTTATAATTATTAAAATTTGTGATATTTATTGTAAAACTAATAATAATTGAAGAAAAATTTACATTTATTGAAAAACTAATAATTGATGAAAAATTTATATTTATTGAATAAAGTTATATTTATTGTAAAACTAATAATTGATGAAAAAGTTATATTTTATTGAAAAACTACTAATAATTGATGAAAAACTTATATTTATCGATGTTTAAAATAATTAAATTTTGATAATAAGATTTAAATATATATATTTTATCAGGCCGATTATATCTGAAGTATTTCCTCTCCTCAACATTTCATTCGGTAAAATTTCATCGTGAAATGAAGCGATTGGCATCAATTTTTTCATATGCCCGAAATGCGAGACTGCCCAAGACATTGTCTGGCTATAAGCCATAATTTAAACAAAAAGGAGAAAATTGTGTAAATTAAAACAATTTATTAATGTCGTTTGGAAATTGTCAATATGGCTGCTCTAACATAAGCACACACTACAAGCAGAAATCAAAAATAAAATAAAACATATTAAATAAAACAAAATAAAAACATAACAAAATTAAATAAAACAAATATTAATTAAAATCATTGAAAACCCTACAGATGCAGAAAGAAACACAAAACCAAAACATAAAACCGCCAAAACCTTGCAAAAGAAGGTTTAGAAAATACATAGGCGGAAACGGCGACCAAAAATTTAAATATCAAAAGGTAAAAAGAGAAACAATCAAAGCGAATGGTTAAATAAAAAAAATAAATAAAAATTTACGAAATATTGAGAAAATAATATCAGAAAATAGAGAAAAATAAGGAGAAAAATAAAATATTTAAAATAAAATAAAACCAATAAAACCCACCGAAAAATAGCTGAAAAAGGCTCAAAATTCTCTGATTGATCGCACCCAGGCATGAAAACACTATATATACAGCAGTCATTTTCATAATTTCAGACAGTCAGACAGACACAAAATTTTTTAGACAAAATTTTTAGACCTTTGTAGACACAATTGTTTAGAAAATTTTTATGCCAACTTATGACAATTTTTCAAATTTGGTTGCATGACTGACAAACTTGTGGATTGTAAGTATTGTTATCTTGTATAAATATATATTTCGAAGTTAAAGTGTTGTTATTTTAATTTTATTCTGGATGGTCGTGTAATCTTTTGGTGCCACTGACAAGTCCCCTTAAAATCTTACTTATAATAAGTATTGAAATAGAATTTTAGGAGGACAGACTGGAGGTTCGGCTCGCGAGTTTGTTTTCGCTAATTGTGACTGCTGGTCGCACTACTCCTAATACCTCGGCTGTCCACGATGAGTTCTGGTAGAAAGACGCAGGACTTTACTCTTAGGCCGTCGTTGTAAAACTCACAGCGTCTGATTGAAACGTCGGCCGGAGTGAGCACGTAAAATCATGGGAAGTGCGACTTTAGTTAATGGGGAATAAAGTTTTGTATAGAAAATTTAAAATATTGTCGGAAAATCAATCGGAAAATCAAGTAGAAAAGGATAAGATAGTGTGGAACATAAAGTTGAAAGCATTTTCCAATAGTTGAAGGATATAATGTGGCAGAAGAGAGTAGTGTTTATTAAAGTGACCGCAGAGAGTTGTAATTATTGGAAATGTACCGGGAGTTAAGGAGCTGTTAGTTAAATTTTTAATATAGAGAAATATAATGGGGTAAACTAGGACGAAAAGTAGTCGATACAATGATTAAACAAATGAAATAGGAAATTTACCAAAAAATAAGGGAGGAACGCTGCTCAAATTTTTGAAGGATACCTTTATAAATAATGGGTAAAGACGACAAATAAGTATGGGAATTATAGGAATAGACGAGTAAGAACAAGGATATAGAAAGAGAAAGACGTAAGACCTTCCATCGGCAGTCAAGAACCCGAAAGTGAAAATATCATGAGGAGTAGTTCTAGAAATGGAGCTCACCTGTTCATGAATTTTCAACACCTATGTACAGTACCAACATGGCAATCACCATGGGTACATAGGAGGGATAGAATAATAATTTTGATGGCGTTTAGGTGGGAGTCACACAAAAACCCTAGAAAAAATAAATAAAAATCAACCTTATTCCCCAACAACATAAATTATTTAGATTTTTATAACTAAATATTATCCCATAAATAGACTAGCTGGCCATAATTATATCCCAACACCAAGATCTTTATCTGGCTAAAAGGCTATATTTAATGTTCAAAAAAATGACCATCATTGTTTTATATATAGTATATTAGCCTTTTTAAAATGTAGTGTAGTTTGCAACCATAGAAACAGAGTTACTTCTTACGAGAATTATTTGGACGAATTAAATTTTGATCCCATTGACGATTGTCCTATGAGACTCTGTAATATTACCAAGTTTGAGAGAAAGAACAAGGACTTAAACCTTGTTATAAATGTTTTGGCGTATAAAGTAAAACCGTCTAAAATTCCTCAAAATGATGATATAAATTATATCCCCATCATCCACATTTAGATATAACTCACTGCTCCAAGGTTACTGGCGGTACACCTATTTATTTAGTTCTTTTGGAGGACGGCGATATATATCAATATACGGCTGTTTTTGATTTGGATAAATTAATGAACTGTCATGCGACTTCATCTTGCAATATCCAAATCTCTGTACACTGGTGTCCCCATTGTCTAAAAAGCTTTAGATTAAAACCTGCATATGACATCCATGTTTCCTTGTGCATTAAAAATCAAACAGGCACTACTCTTTATACGTTGCCTAAAAATAAATATTTAAAATTTTTTAATTATGCGAAAACTGTTACCCCACCATTCGTAATTTATGCGGATTTTGAGTCAATTTTATCACTGGATATAAGGCATCATCAAATACACATGCCGAAAGTAGTAGGTTTACTATTAATTAATAACTACACAAATACTAAACAATATTTTAATTTTATTGGCGATGACTGCGTTTTCGTGTTTTTGAAAAAGATTGATGAAATCGTTCTTTCGATTTTCTTGCCATATTACGAGGTTCATTGTCAAAAAACTATAGGATCACTTTCTTTCAATGAGGAACGGGAGTTCAAGGAATGTCGCACTTGTTATTTGTGTAAAAAGTTTGTTAGGGATGAAGTTATGGATCATTGTCATTTCTTAGGTAAGTATTTAGGGGCTGGTTGTATGAAGTGTAATATTTCTCGATGAATCCAGAAATAATTACCTGTGGTTTTTCACAATTGGAGGGGATATGATCTCCATCATATTTTAAAGTATGGTTTAAATAGTTTTTCTTCTTGGGAATTAAATATTATTCCGACCACTACTGAAATATTTATTTCCCTCATCGCGTACATTAATAAATTGCCTGTTCGTTTTATAGATAGCATGCAATTTGGTAATTCATCTTTAGCAAAAGCTGTTAAGACACTTACTGATTTGCCTTTAACTGGTTCTGTTTTTGATGGCGCAATTGTTAGAGCCAAGGCTATTTTCCCTTATGACTTTGCGATATGTCTTCTACTTAAAATCTGTTAATATCTCTTCTACTTAAAATTAGACGTATTCCTCCTTGCGGATTATTTTCAGCAATTTCGCGCAAAAGCAATTCTTATAATAGTCTAGAACCTCTTAATTTTTATGGAATTCCTGGTATGTCATGGGCGTCAGCTCTCATGACATTGCAGGAACCCATAGAACTTCTGCAGGACATGGAAATGTTTAATTTCTACGATGGAGGAATACGGGGTGGGTTAACATTTGTTAACAAGCATTATGTCGCAAGTTCTGAGGATACAGAACTCTTGTATATAGATATAAATAATTTGTATGGTTGGGCTCTTAGCCAATATCTTCCGTATGCAGATTTTGTTAGGGTGTATGATGGTTTGGATGATGTATTGAATGAGTACATGAATGTTGAGGAGATTGAAACCCTTTCATATGGTTATACAATGGAGGTTGATATCGAGATTCCTCATATTTCATGCATACATAGACAAAAACACAAAATTAAGAGCTCAAAGTACTAGCGAGCTATATAGGGACTCGTTTAAACTTTATAATACTAGTTTTTATGGAAAGTCTATTTCATGGAATAACTATTTCATGATATCCATTTTTGTCTCGTTTGGCTACTTCTAGTTTCACTTGCAGTTGGTTGTTTTTCTTGCTCTATTCTTCGAGTTTATTTTAGAGTCTCTTCCACCCCTTTTCGTAGTCATTTAGTTTTATATATTTAGCTTTCCTGTGGCTCTCCTTTGCTAGTTTTATCTCATTGTCTTTTTAGTTTTTCCATTTAACTCAATGACTATAAATTTTGTTTCTCAGTTAACTGCCTTTTGTTGTTATTCGTCTGTTTCGATTAATCGTCTTTTCATTGACTGACTTGATATTTTATTTATTTCTCCATTGCTTTCGTTTTTTCTTGGTAGTTTCTTTACTATTTTGCTGCTTTGTCTTGCTCCAATCGTGGATTTGTTGTCGTTGTTACTCATTTTTATCTTTCATTTGATTGTATTGGATTTTTCAAGTTTTAATTTGCTCTCTAAGTCTACTCTTGTTTCTGATTTCCTTAATGGCTTCGGTATTTCTTAGTCAGTTTACTTCAATTTCTGCTTCTGATCTGATCCTTGTTCTAAACTCGTCTATCTCTGCTTGTACATTTAGTTTTCGGATGTAGCTACGACTAAGCTTTACTGCTTGATGTACTTGATTAGCTTCCAATTGATTCGTTTCTCAATTTTAACGCTATATCGCATCACTTGTCTTTCTCATTCCGCTTTATTTTTTGTAACATCGTCTGATTTTAATTTGGTTTCGCTCATTGAATATAATATTTATATACTATCTTTATATATTATTGGATATACTTATACTCGTTCCATATAATATTCATACACCAATTTTATACATTACTATATAAACTATATACACACTCCTGACTATTTCTTACTTCATCGTCTTCAAAGGGTCTACGCACAAAGTACGTATCCCTCAGTATCTCTCGCCAGTTACTTGATATATATATATATATATGTATCGATCTCGCTTGTCCACTTGAGTGGTGCTATTAGTAACGGTGGTTGTTGCATCCATATCATACTTGGGTATTGGTTCGTATTTTGACTTGCTACGTTCTCTCTTGGTACTTGATACTTGTTTATTTCAGGTATACTATCGTATACTGGGTTCTCTGGTTTCGGCCACATTCTTTTTCTCATAGGTTTTTGTTTGTACTTTACAGTTTGCCCTCACTTGCTGAATTATTATCCACATAATTATCACGCATGTGACACTATCTGATATCACTACCAATTTAACTGTGTTTGAATTTGTGTTTTCTAATTTCTTGGGATTTCGTGGTTTTGAACTCTCTTAAATACTGCTATATGTGATTTGTTTTCTTTTCTGATAAGTGACGATCGTCTTTGCTTATTACTTTCATACTATCGGTTTGGTTGCATGTTGCACTTTCTTTCGTAGTTTCACCTTTGTTGTTTCTCACTCCCCTTTGAGAAGAGTTTCGGGATAATCCTTGCCATATCTGATATATTGATTCTTTATTATTTCTTGTTAGCCAACGTGGTTCCGTGTTCTTTTCCTTCTTTATTTCTACGCCGTTAACTTTTCTTCTTGAATCTCTGCCTATCCTGCATATTTTTGTGATTAGTTTTCCATGTAATTTTCGTATAACAATTCCATTGTATTTCCGTGCGTCAGCCACTACTCTGATTGACACTTCTTTTCTGACATCATCTATTCTTTGTGGTTTGTTTGTCGTTGTTGGTTTTCTTAGTTTTGTACTAGATTGCGTTGATTTTGCTGAATTTTATGTTATTCTTGTAGCTGTTTTCTTTATTTCATTGTTTTTTAGGTTTCCTTCTTCACTTTTCTGGTCTTTGTTATATTTTTCTTTTTCTTTGTTGGTTTCTTCACCGTAGTTGCTCATTGTTACTTCGATTATTCTTGGCATTGTTGTCATTTTCTTTGAACTATTATTCCAAGTCCTTATCATTCTGCCTTTTTCGTTATCTTCTTCTTGTACACAAATCATTTACGCCGTATTTTCTATCATGTTCCTGAACGAATATAGTTGATTTTAGTTTAGTTTCCTCTTTTCCAGTGTGTTGCAATTTTTTTCATAGTTATGCAGGTAGTGTTGACTTGTTGTTTTCCAGTATTTACAACTGTTATTTCGTTGTTCCAGATCGCTACTGCAATTCCTAATTATCCCATTGGGTATCCATCTCCTAAGCTGACTAACGTCATTAGTATCGATAATCCTTGTAATTCTTATAGTGGGGTTGGTCGAATTTGAATTTTCTGTGAGTCTATCATCTGTTTCCAACAGACTTTGTCTGTGCTATTTTCACAATTAGGAATAACTGAAATAATTAAGAACTTTGCCGATTTAAAGGCTAGAAAAATTAACTTTTTCTAATGTATTAAGTTGAAAATTGATTCCTGTTTAATTTCATAAATAAATGATTTGTATTTGGATCTTAATTTCCTTAGTTAATTAATCCTCCCTTTGAAAGGCAAAACGTTGATATTTATTTTTACACATTAGGTTTTATTAATAACTACCAATTTACTTACAAATAAACTGCGTAATTTATAAAGAGCGCAATTTAAATCCTCGTCCAAGGCACTAGACTTCCTAGGGTCGGCCCTGCCTGTAACCTACTTATTAATTTATTAAATCGATATGACCTACTTATTTATTATATTTATTTGACATACCTATTTATTAAAGTGGATAAGTATGACAATATTTTGAAAAAGAGTCATTATTTTAAAATATTTGCGTGACGTACACAAAATTTATGTCAGTTGTCATGGAAGCCACGTGATTGCCATGGTAATGTGACCTTTTTTTCATGATCTACATCGAAATACTATCTTACTTCCAAAACAATCCTCATTTTTTAGCTTTTTTAGAAAAACCCTCAGCAGGGCAGAGCGAGAGGTTGCATGAGGCATAACCATCTAATATTAGGGTGGCCCTTAAAACAAAAAGGTTGAAATCATCTTCTGGCACACCACTAATATGTTTCACTTACAGAAATAAAAATATATGCAAGAAATCATGCAGATTGGGCAATATTTAGAGGTGGCCCTCAAGTTTTGAAGTTTGACTAAATCCGTGAAATTTAAATAAATCGTTAAGTTTCAAACCTGTTTCGTGTTTTGTATAAATATGATGTATTGTAACTGTACAATATATTAACTTACATACTACATCATCATTGAATCATCCCAATGACAAAATAAATATTCTTTGGTACAGTAGACACTGTGTGCAAATTTGCAAAAAAGCTTACAAGAGGAAATTGACGCATATTCGAGCCAGGCTGCTCTTAAAACTGCTTTATCTTCAGATGATGATGCAGTTGATGAGTATGATGATGATGAGTACTTCGATAAAATTAAAACTTGCAGTTGATCGGATGAAGTCTGTGTTGGACCCAAAAGAGAAAAAATCAATGTGTTGTCTCCTGGTTTAACTTCAGCTTTGGAAAGAACTAAGATTTCATCACTGAATGCTACCTTCGTTCTCAGTGAAGTAGCTTCCAGTCTTGGCCATGATGTGAACACTTTAAACATCAATCGAAGCTCAATACATCGCGCTAGAGCAAGTCATCGGGCTGCCAGATCGAGCTGTCTACGATCAGAGTTTTCAACAACTGTACCTTTAACGGTTCACTGGGACGGCAAGCTGATGGAAGACTTATCGACACATAAACATGTAGACCGTCTTCCAGTCCTTATCTCAGGTGTTGGAGTCGAACAGTTACTTGGTGTCCCAAAGCTGTCAGCTGGACAGGTGAAGCACAAGCATCTGCAGTCGTTCAATGTTTGGAAGAGTGGGGTGTTGCAGAGCAGGTCGCTGCAGTTTGTTTTGACACGACAGCATCTAATATTGGTCATCGTTCAGGAGCATGTTCTCTGATCGAGCACAAACTAAACAAAGATCTTCTATACCTGGCCTGTCATCACCACATTATGGAGTTAATAGTTGGGGCTGCATTTGAGACAACATCAGTTGGCACTTCATCTGGGCCGGAAATTCAGATATTCAAGAGGTTCAGAGATTACTGGCAATTCATAGATCGTGACGGTTTTCAAGTTGCTTCTTCAGACCCGTCGGTTGAGTTGTTAGTTTCACCATATCGTTCTGACATCCTGAGTTTTGCCAGAACATATTTGCAAGCTGAACATCCAAGAGATGACTACAGAGAATTTCTGGAGCTTGCATTCATATTTCTTGGAGATGTTCCTGATCGCGGAATTCGATTTCAGGTGCCTGGTGCAATGCATCGGGCACGATGGATGGCGAAAGTTATCTACTCAATCAAAATGTTTCTCTTTCGCAGTCAGTTTAAGATGACTGCTTCAGAAGAGCGTGGTATTTGTGATGTCGCCACTTTTTCCGTTGTTATCCACCTCAAAGCCTGGATGAATGCACCAGTGGCTGTTGAAGCACCTCTGAATGACTTCGCGCTTATGGGACAACTTAGGAGCTATCCGCATGTGGCTATTTCTGCTGCTACCAGCAAGAAGCTCGGGCTACATATGTGGTACTTGTCCGAAGAGCTTATTGGTCTGGTCTGTTTGACTCCAGACTATCACATGACTCCAAGAGGCTAATGATTGCTGCAATGGACGAAGAAGCTCCAGATCATCCATCGAAGCGACCCAGCATAAAGTCCGATGCATTCCTGGGAAAACGATGTTTGGATCAGTTCTGCACAGTGAACTCCAAGAAATTGTTCCAGTTGCTTGATCTACCTGTAACATTGGTCAACAAGGATCCATCTGATTGGGAACAAGATGAGTTATACACCCGAGCGCTGGGCATTGTCAAGAGCTTGGTAGTCGTCAATGACAGGGCTGAGCGTGTAGTTGCTCTCATTCAGGATTTTAATAAGAAATTGACCAAGAATGAAGATCAACTCCAGTTCCTTCTCCAAATTGTGAATGAACATAAGCGCTAGTTCCCTGACTGTACCAAACGAAACCTGGCGACTTGTGCTAGTGGTCAACAATCTGACACTGTGAAATTGTGAATGTTGTGAAATAATAATACAGCGAAGAACAGTTGGCAGAGAGACATAATTCTTAACATTTTCAGTTGGAGCTATTTCTGAATCAGTGACATTATTGTTTATTTGTTGTACAGTAAACTAACCTGTTCAGGCTGTTGTGTGTAGAATAAATGTGATTTAAAAATGTAAGAAACCTTTAACAAATTGCAATATCGACTATCGAGCTTGAAATTGTGGTACATACAAAACTTCAATGCCTGAGGGCCACCTCTAAATATTCTTCAATTGTAATGATGTTTTATATAATTCATTATTTCAATATTTGGCACAGATTGGATGGGTGCCAGAATTCAAATTATGAATTTCATTTTTTTGCCCTTTAGGGCCACCCTAATCTAATATTATATGTATTTTTTTAAAAAATAACTTTGTTCAATTTACAAAATTCAAAGGAAAAATCTTCATCTAACTGTATCTAAAATTTGTAAACTAATTGATACTTTTGCTTCTTAGATGGAAAAAATTAGAATCGGTTCTAAAACTCTCTATCCATATAGACATAGTGTTTCATTAAAAAAGGCTCATACACATAGAAAACCAATAATTCCTCCTGTTATTAAGGATTCAACAACACCGAACATGTCTTTGCCAAACCCTTTAAGCAATAAAGCGTTTCCACATAATGCATGTTATAGAATGTTTAAATCAATAAAATTCTTTTGTAGGCATAGATGTTATATACCAAAAGATATCATAGCTTCTGGACCGAATGCGTTTACACCGAGTGCAGCTATACCAAATGTGGTTACACTGAATGTGGCTACATAGAACGTTTTAGCACCGAATAATTAAGACCAGAACTCACCAGAGCGTTATTTTTCAGGATGTTATACTTTAAGACGAACAAAGCCATTACTTGTAGGCTAATTCTTTCTTTAAAATGTGGCGTTAAAACATCATAATAAGCTTTATACATTTGCAGCTTGCTTAGTTTAATGATTAAAAACCTTTAATAAATTGGTTTGTTAAATCATTTCCCCAGCAAATGTTTGTTTAGAGATTGTTTTAAAAGCTTTAAAACAGTTTCTTCAAAAGCCTCTTTGTGTTTCTTTGAAATGTTTTTATTTTAAATCTTACTCAAAATATGAGGAGCCGTCCGTCGTTTTTGATCATATTATGCAAGCGTGTTAATTTCTTTCGTTTCTTAAGGAATAATTTGTTAGGTAATTTGTTTTATCATTTTAATCCCTTTGTCATTTAGCTGCTGAATATCCATTTATTAATCCCAATTGCAACAAAAGAGTGTTGAGATTTTTTGTGAAAGATTCTTGGTGCTTTATTTTAATTTCTTTTACACAATACTCACAAATTTAACGATCTTTTTTTGCTTTTTTAAAAAAACTATCTTTTTAAAATGTTTAACTTTCTTAAACCCCCCCCGAATAAAATAAAAAATCAACAAATTAAAACATTTCACATTTATATTACTAATAACAATTTAATAAAAATATAATAATAATTTAATAAAAATATAATAAAAATATAATATATAAATATAATACAAATATAATACAAATATAATACAAATATAATACAAATATAATACAAATATAATACAAATATAATGCAAATATAATGCAATAATAATACAAATAAACTAAAAATATACCCTTTACTACAAACACCCAAATTTCCGTAAAAAAGTAATAAAAATGTCAATTAATTAGTTGTTTAATTTAATATCTTCTTTATATCTTTAATTATTAAAAAATTAATGGAACTAAATAAATTCTTTGTAATATTCTGAATCCTTCTTTCGTTGGATTAGGAATATTACGATAAGAAAATTTAGAGCTTTTGTAGTCGGTCTAGAGTGCTTTAGATTTATATTACTAATAGAAATAAAATAGAAATATAATAACAATATAATAACAATATAATAACAATATAATAACAATATAATAACAATATAATAACAATATAATAACAATATAATAACAATATAATAACAATATAATAACAATATAATAACAATATAATAACAATATAATAACAATATAATAACAATATAATAACAATATAATAACAATATAATAACAATATAATAACAATATAATAACAATATAATAACAATATAATAACAATATAATAATAATATAATAAAAAACAATTTATTAAAATGTACAAATATTGTTAATTTTTAATAGTTAGATTTTGATCTACTTATTGTTTCGCAATTTTTTCTTCAATTTTATTATTTTGAACTGTAGTTTTTTCAAGATTTGGCTTTACAACATCTTTTATAGATCTATAAGAAGTTTTAATCACAAACCAAAACACAGCAACTGCGAAAGCTTCAATAGCAAAAAGAATAATTAGTGTGAAAATATTCAGCAGATACCATGGCAAGTATTTACTCAACTCTACATAAGCCAAACCGAGTGATTGTGCGACTGGAGCCATATAAAGATGCAAATCTGAAAGCAGTGATGTCAAAACACTTGTTGGAGTGACGATCAAATGTACTGATTGCGCAATGAATTGTTGATATTCCTGGCATTTTTCAGCGTGTAAAGCATTATACCCAAACCAACTCCAAACTTTATTTATGATTGTCTTGTCATCCGAATTACAAAATTTTATCATTGCTTTTGTAAGTAAGTAAGATTTTCTCAGGTTTGCTTCACTTTCTAATTCAAAGAACTTTAATACTACACAAAATGAAGTCACTAGAATCACAATAATACTCGTTCGCATTAAAAATAAAGAATATATCAAGCACATGGATATAGAGGCTATGATTAACTTTCTCTCGTACCATTTTTTTGTAAAGGTTTTTGTTTTTGTTCTTTTTATTGGTTTTAAAATTACATCTTTGCAAAGAGCATCTAAAAAACGTTCATTTATTAAATTTTGTGTGGACCTTTTTGTTTTTACTTCTTGTTTTCTAGATTTGCAAAATTTATATACAAAACGTTCTTTTTCTACATTTTCGAGAAAATTTTTCGTGGCGACGGTGAAATAACTTGGCTTGGTTGAATAATTATTACTGGGTGAATAAATAGGATTTGCTAAATAAACGGGATTATCTGGATTCTTATTAGCAGGGATTTGATTCGCTAGAATCAAATTTGCAGAAATTTGATTCGCTAGAATTCCATTAGCAGGTTTTTGATTCGCTAGAATCCTATTAGCAGGTTTTTGATTCGCTAGAATCCCATTAGCAGGAATTTGATTCGCTAGAATACCATCAGCGGGAATTTGATTAGTTGGAATCCCATCAATAGGAATTTGATTAGTTTGAATCACATCAGCAGGAATTTGATTGGCAGGAATGCTTTTAATATCTATTTTATTTAAATTCAAACTACTTTTTGAATCAAATAAAACTTGGGACACAACGAGAATAGTTATAGAAAATACTCCAATGTAAGAACTTATCATTTTGTTATAATTTTTCTTCAAAAATATATTTACATTAAACAGAATTTTGAAAATTAAAGATTTTTTTTAAAATTCATTGGTTTAAAATTTTTGTATAAAAGAAACATAATTATTTGAATATTAGAATAACATTTTTAAAGAATTGAGCTAAACAGAATAACATTTTATTTAAATTTAAAAACTTTTAATTATAATAAAATTCATAAATTCTTCATTCACATGAGTTTTTTGAAACATTTTTACTTTTAATGAAATAGGTTTTAAATTAGCCTCCCATAAGGAATTTTCATAAATATATAACAAAACTCTCTGTGCATATTTTATGTATTTAGTACACAAATTGATACAAATCTATAAAATATAACATTTGTAGTTATAATGAAATTTTAAAAAATTATTTGACTAATTTAATAAATAATTTTAAATTTTACAATTTATTAAAAAAATTTTAAAAACTTTTTTAGTATTTATTGCGAAATTGTTCAAAATAAAAGTAAAATAATAATTTCAAAATCTAAAGAGCATGGGTTCTTAAAGTTGTGGTCCACAGATATTATTGGTTTTTATCAAGATGTTTCATTTTTAAAATATGATTGGGTTAATAGAAATTAATTATTATTTTTATATATGTCAATAATCAGTCAGATATATATTTTTTAAATTTTAATGAAAATTAAATATTATTTATTTTTATTATAAATTTAATCTTTGATGCAAGTTAATTTTATTTTTTTATTTTCCATAAAATTTAGAATTTTCGTTGAATATGAATGAAAATTAGATCAAATTTATAAATTCATTTTCTCATTTCTAACTTTTAAATTCATGTTTTAATTAATACTTTTTTATTGTATATATGATGAGTACTGAAGCACTATTTGTAGATTTATTATAGATTTCTGTTTTAATTTATTTTAATTTTATTATTTTCGTTTTAAATTTGATAAAATATTTTCATGTTGTCACGTATAAAATTAATTATTAATAAAACTTTAATAAATATATACATTTTTTAATTTTGCTCATTTTTATCAATTTTATATATTAATTTTAGCTATTTTTAATTTCTTGATTAGTGACAATATTATTTATATTTAACAGATACATTGAAACGTTTTGAAATGTTCACAACACCGAATAACAACACTGACGGCAAACAATCAACATTTGTTATGGAATATATAAATTATGTGCAATGCAGATGCGCACTTCTCCACCGATAAATTTTATTTTTACTTTGAAAGTAAAAGTAAAATTTGAATTTTACCTAGTATATATTTGTTAGGAAAAAAGCTAATTAGGGTTTATTCTTTTGAAACTAAAATTCGAAGTAAGATATAAAAGAAAATAAACATGAAAACTATACTTTAATTTATGTATTAATTCAACAAAAAACTTGTTTACTTTAAACAGAAACTTAGTATAACAAAATAAAAAATTATAAAATTCATACATAGATATTACTATAATTTAATTAAATCATTTTAAATATTTCCAAAATAGTTACTTGGTTTTTGGTATATTCTTTAGGTTTAGATTTTTTCACCCTGATAAAATTAGCTGAATGATGAATTCTCAAACAACTTGTCAAATAGGGTATAAAATACCAAGTTTCTAGTGGGCGACCAATTAAGTTTAATATCATCAGATTTGATAAGGTTTTGACTGTTAATCTGGATCTTATATCAGTAATTATGATGTTTATTAATGAAAATCTTCGTTCTGCTTCAGCACTGATAACGGCAATCGTATTAACGATAGTTTTCGCCTTTTTGAATATTTTCTCACATTTTACTAATTTCCTTATTAATAGCCGGTTTGAAAAAACCATAAGATTAACAACAAACCGTTCATGCGAACCGGTAGGAAAACTTCGCTGTTTTGCGGTAACCTGTAATTCCGGTTCAGAAACTTTATTTTCATTACATTATTATAATAGTCTTTAATAACATAGATTACAGGACGATGTTTAGTATTAATTTTTGAGATTTGAAAAACTCCATCACTCAAATTACTATCGAAAATTTTAACGAAAGACGAAGCAGATATTTTATTTAATTCAACTTTATTTATTAAACTTTTATTTTTAAATATAATTATGATAATAATAATAATAATAAAAATAATAATAATAATAATGTTGACTCCTCTGGCTGGGTGAATAGACTACAACCCTATCCGTGGATAGCGCGTTTAATAAATGAATATAAATACGATAGAATAAATCACTGAGAGATGGATATCTGTTTAAAATATTTACGGATCTGAGTAAAATATCAATTACAACAAGAATTAAAATATACAATTAAAATATACTATTTTTAGTAATGGCGTCGATTTTTGGAAAACCAGATTATATATATATATATATAATTGCTAATTTTTGTACACTTGTCCTTAACATTTGGGGAACTCAACAACAACAACAACAACAATAATAGTAATTATAATAATAATAATAATAATAATAATAATAATAAGAGTAAATAATACTAATTATTATTATTGTTATTGGTATTAGTATGACGAAAGCTGATTCAATTCGGGACAATTACCAGATCCGGAACAACTGCAATTATGAAAGCACGACAAGCTTTTGGTGATGTTTTTACAATTGATTAATAAAAAGAGCTATGGAAGTATGAATCGATACTAGAATAGAAGCATATGAAGACAAATTTGAAGACTTGGCCGGAGAATTGTATTAGTCGAATCAGCTTGCCTTAGAATTTGGAGGTGAAAAAGTGTGTACTCGGAGCAGATATGAGCCGATTAGAAGCGCAGTTTAACAGAATCAGTGATCTGGTCTTCAGGATTAAGTAATGAATTAAGCAAATTGTGCAAAGAATTCTTCGATTCCACAGTAATAAGAAGAGGAGATAATACTGAAGAAATCGTTGATTAAGTGAGTAAGGAATATAAAGTTGAATTTTAAAATGGCCATAAATTATCATGCGATGCTTTGGATAAAGGTGAATTTGAGAACTCGAAAAGTAAAGAACTTGGTGAAAGTTTAGAAATTATGAAATCAAAGTCAGTAGATGGTTGTCACCGCTGGACTACATACCCCCTCCCCTGGGGTAATAAAAATTTCTATGTACAAAAGTACAAATTATTTTTGAGACAAAGCAATGACTCATTCAAGTTCAATTAATGAGTCATAATAATTTGCAAGGTCATTTAAGTTTTTTCCAAGGTCTTTGGATGAGTCATCATATTTTTTAAGCTCATATAAACAAAGACCATGACTCGTTCAAGGTCTTTAGATCAGTCATAATAATTTTCAAGGTCAAAGGATGAGTCATCATATTTTACAAGGTCATTTAAACAAAGACCATGATTCATCAAGATTTTTCTCAGAGTCATTCAAAATTTCTCAACGTTATTGGATGAGTCATCGTGTTTTTCAATGTCATTCAAAATATTTTCAAGGTAATAGTACTTTTTAAAATATTTTAATTTAAATTTACTACTTATTTTTATAAGTAGTGTTTTAATTATTATTATTTTTTAATTTTTATTTTTATTCTTTTACTTATTATTATTATTAATATTATTATTATTATTATTATTATTATTATTATTATTATTATTATTATTATTATTATTATACTATAATTAATGTATAATAAAAACAAATTCATTATCAACAAAAACTTTTATTAAAAAGAAATAATTCGACCATAGTAATATTGTCGAAGAGCTTTATTCAAAGCCCGTTCAACATACTTCCGATATCGGGCAGCTCAGCAATGACATCTATCACCACATGGATATTTGAGTTCCATATCCTTTAAGATTTTGTTTTGTTCGATGACCCATAGGAACTCATAGGTTATGGAAATTATCCATATAGATGTATAATTAAAGACCAAGTCTGGAATCATCGATGCTGGCTTATCCTTCAATATTTCATGTATATTTTGACAATAGAAGTCCAGACGTTCTTTGATAACTTTTAAATAATCATCTACAAAACTTATAATAATACTAATAATAATAAATTACCATAATGTTCAATTTCGTTCATAGCTTGAACTACAATGAGAAATTAAACACAATCTTTTAGCTATAAACAACAAATAATAATTTATATAGATTTGAAAATGATTAAAGAAATTTAATTTTTTTTTTGTGTAAACGTTCAAGGTAAAAATTCAACAAGATGTGTATGTTCTGATACAGCTGTGTTGATGGATATTTTGTATATTATAGATAGGCCTTGATATTTGAAAACTCCAGTCAAAAAATTATCTGAAAGAATGAGTAATTTAGAAATCCGATTTGAACTCATATATGAAACTTTACAAAGAGCTCGGAACACAATATATGATGATATTCTATATCTAAATCAGACCATAAGTATTATCAAAAATGAATTAAGAAAACCAATATTCGAATTGAATGAACATCGCAAACTTAATGAAAAAATGATAAATCAAGTTCGATATAGTATAAAAGTTTATTCTAATAAAACAACTGATCAGTTCAATCGTATAATAAAAGAAGTTCAAAAGCCGATGCAACCGGTTATGCAAAACTGTAGCAACAAATCATCAATATTCACATTTCTATTATATATTTTTACATATTTTCTTAAATAAAGACATCGCAACCTAAATGCAATATCCATGCATGATTCTCATTGGTTGAATATATTATAAATAAGCTTACACCTCCAAATATTTTTATAAAATGCCAGAAACTAAAGTTTTTATAACTTTTTTGAATGAGCTGGTTGGTAATAATGGAGATGATGATGATATCATTAAAAACATAAAATTCATGGTCAACCGTACCGAGAAAATCGTAGAAGATATTCCATTTGAGCCTATTCTCAATTTGCCAACATTGGAGATGAAGAAAAATTCATTCCAATCGATATTTAGTTATATGTTTGATGAAAATAATAAATGAATGCGAATAATAGTAAGATTAATGTATATGAAACACATGATATTAAAATCCGGATCCGACTATGAAAATTATTTCCAATGGTCTATAGAGGTATATAACTTATATTATTATTTTATTTTTATCATTATTTAGGTAATAGAAACAAAACTTGATCCATGGGTATAAGCAAACGGTGGATGGGTAACAATTATTCAAGTTGCCGCAGAAGCCAAACGTTCAAATATTTATATTTCAAATTGCAAATTTTTATTAATATATATTTTTATTTATATTTCAAATTGCAAATTTTTTTTAAAACTATTACTGAAGCATCGGTCATTTATATCTTAATTTAAAGTTTATCTTAAATTTTAATAAATGTATTATTCTTTGTTATTAACTGAATTATTTATAAAAAACTACATTTTTAAAGATTTATTGATTATTACATGAACATGCTTCAGTACCACAATATTCTATCATTATATTTTCTATAACATGGTCAACACAAGTCTTTAATTTGTTAGGCTGAACTAAATTTCCAGTAGGGATTTCTTATTCATTAATAATTTAAGTATCTTCATTATTAATATTTTCAGTATCTTCATCATTAACAATTTCTTCATCATCATCACTCTGACATTCTGAATCACAACATGAATTTTCTTTACCCAATGCTTCAACAGTAGTGGGATGTGTCACATCCAGCACATGTCACATCCAGCACAGTACCCCCCCCCGCTAAGAGAAAATTTTTCTAGGTCCAAAAGTACAAAAAAAATTTAAGACAAAGACAATGACTCATTCAAGGTCATTTACACAAAGACCATGACTCATTCAAGGTCATTGGATGACTCATCATATTTTTTCAAGGTCATTTAAACAAAGACCATGACTCATTCAAGGTCATTGGATGACTCGTCATATTTTTTCAAGGTCATTTAAACAAAGACAATGACTCATTCAAGGTCATTGGATGACTCATCATATTTTTTCAAGGTCACTGAAACAAAGACCATGACTCATTCACGGTCATTGGATGACTCATCATATTTTTCAAGGTCATTCAAAATTTCTCAAGGTCATATTATTTTTAAACATTTTTAAATTTAAATTTACTACTTATAAAAATAAGTAGTATATATTTTGTAAATTTATTTTATTATTATTAAATTAAATTGTTTGTTTTAATCAAGTCAATTATTTTATTATTATTATTATTATTAATATTATTAATATTATTATTTTTATTTTTATTATTATTTTTATTATTATTTTTATTATTATTATTAATATTATTATTATTATTAATATTTTTATTATTATTACAAGTTTTATTTTTGATTAATATTATTATTTTTATTATTAAGATTATTTTTATTATTATTAATATTATTATTAATATTATTATTTTTACTATATAATGAAAACCACGACATATACATTCCACATACTTCCGATATCTGGCAGCGCAGCAATGACATCCATCACCACAAGGGTATTCGGGTTCCATATCTTTGGACAAATTGTTTTGTTCGATATCCCATAGGAACTCATCGATTACAGTAAATATCCATATTGATGTATGATTGAATATCAAGTCTGGAATTATTGATGCTGGCTTATCCATGATTCCATGTATTTCTGGATAATAGAATTCCAGACGTTCTTTAATAACTTTAAAATAATCATCTAAAAAACAAGTAATAATAATAATAATTATAGTAATAATAAATTACCATAATGTTTAACTTCATTCATAGCTTGAACTGCGCTCGGTACAATCATTTTAATGATAAAAATTGAAATAACAATTACTTTTATACTAATTTACACACACACACACACATCTTTAGCTATAAACAATAAATATTAATTTATAATGTTTTGAAAATGATTAAAGAAATTTTAATAATATTATTAGTTTTTAATATGGCCAACTCAATTGTTGTAACCGTTCAAGGTAAAAATTCAACAAGATGTGTATGTCCAGATACCGCTGTATTGATGGATATTTTGTATATGATAGATAGGCCTAGATATTTGAAAACTCCAGTCAAAAGATTATCTGAAAGAATGAGTAATTTAGAATTCCGATTTGAACATACATATGAGACTTTAAAAAGAGCTAAAAACGAATTATATGATGATATTATATATTTAAATAAGACCATTGGTACTATCAAAAATGAATTAAGAAAATCAATATTAGAATTGAAAGAAAATCATAAACTTAATGAAAAAATGATGAATCAAGTTCAATATAGTATAAAATTTTATTCTAATAAAACAACTGATCAGTTCAATCGTATAATGAAATTACAACAACACCCAGTTAACAGTGGCGGCAACAGCTTGAAACAAGTTAACAGTGCCAACAAATCATCATTGCCATTTCCATTATATATTTTTACATATTTTCTTAGTATTACATGATTCTGATTGGTCGAATATAGTATAAATAAGCTTACACTTTCATATATTTTTATAAAATGCCAGAAACTAAATTTTTTATAACTTTGTTGAATGAGCTGGTCTCTAATAATAGAGAAGAAGATGAAATCATTAAAAACATGAAATTTATGGTAAACCGTACCGAGAAAATCGTTGAAGACATCCCATTCGGTTATGAAAAAATTCTCAATTTGCCACCATTGGAGAGAAAGAAGGCATTCCAATCAATATTTAGTTACATGTTCGATGAAAATAATAAATGGATGCGAATAATAGTAGGATTAATGTACATGAAACACATGATATTAAAATCTGGATCCGACTATGAAAATTATTTCCAATGGTCTATAGAGGTATATTACTTTATATTGTTAATAATTTATTATTATTTAGGTGATAGAAACAAAAATTGATCCGTGGGTAGAATCAAACGGTGGATGGACAGCTATTATTCAAGTTGCCGCAGAAGCCAAACGCTCTGATATTTATATCGAGAATTGCAAATTTTTATTAAAACTATTCACTGGAGTATCTGTTTTATATTTATGTAACAAGGTTTATCATAGATTTTAATAAATATTTCTTTGTTATTTTTATTAATAAAAACTATATTTTAAGGATTTATTGATTATTACATGTACATTCTTCATCACCACAAGATTCTATCATAATATTTTCTATAACATGATCAATACAATTCTTAAATTCGGTAGGCTCATCTTTTTCGGTAGCTTCTTCAACATTAATAATTTCTTCAGAATCATTAATAATTTCAGTATCTCCATCATTAACAATTTCATCACTCTGACATCCAGAATCACTCTGACATTCAGATTCGCAATCCGATTCTTTACTCAATGCTTCAACTAGAGTCAACATATCTCTAATTTTTACACCGGTTATTTCTTCAAGTTTATCAAACAAAAAGTTTATTAAATATTCTAAACCAAAATTAATTAATTATTTATATTTTATATTTTACCTTTTTCAGACATCATTTTAACACTATTTTAAAACTACTTATAATTTTGTTTATAGAATAACAAAGAAACATTAATACATTTATTAAACACTATACATTAAAATAACTGTGAAAGTCTAGCAGTAACAATTTTCCAGATTGGAGAAAGCACATCGTTTTGATCTGCTTTATATCCTTGGATTGTTATTGTTATATACCAGTTTTCCTGTTCTTTGAATCCTATTTCTGTAAATGCATCATAATATCTGGTATATTGACTCGTGAAGAACGCATTTTCATTGCATTTTAAATTGGAATTGATCTTTTTGAACGTATTATCAATATCCTTGATATCTAACATTGAGAGAGTACCAGCAAGAGATTGAAATTGCGTTTTATTGAGTTTGACTGGATTTGCCAATTGCATATTGATAGGCTCCTTTAAAAAATACATTTTATAATTGTGGAACATCTGAACTGGTTGGACGCTTATTTTCTTGGTCATATTTGATTTATGATCTTTATAACGTGGTGACGCACTTTTATACCCTGAACAGATTCTGATTAACCAATCAGAATCATGCATGATAAGTGCATGATAATTGCATGTTAAGTGCGTGACAGTATGTAAATTAACTAGTTGAGTTTTATGATTTTACACATATCATCTATATAAATGTATTATTATTTTTATTATTATTACTATTATTATTATTATTATTATTATTATTATTATTTTTATTATTAATATTACTATTATTATTACTATACTAATAAAATTACTATTATTACTATTATTATTATTACCAAAACTAACAAAAATAAAACTATTACTATTATTAATATTATTACCAAAACAATAAAAATAAAACTATTATTACCAACACTAACAAAACAAAACAATAAAAATAAAACTATTATTACCAACACTAACAAAACAAAACAAAAAATAAAATTCAAAACATTTATTTTCGAAAAAGTTGGTATTTCGAAGAATTTCTAACTGATTTTGCCAGGCACCATTCCCCATAGCGCTGGTATCGAAAATCGCAGCAGCTACAACCCAGAATACAAGGGTATTCGGGTTCCATCTCCTTTGGTCTTCTGTCAAGCTTAATATCCCATAGAGCTTGATCAATTATGTTAAAAATCCATATGTTGGTGGTTGTATAGACCAAATCTGGAATTACTGATTCAGGCTGGTCTTTGACTATTGCTCTGAGTTGAGGATAGAAGAAGAATAACCTTTCCAGTAATACGGCCTGATATTTATCTGGAAACAAAGATATTAATATTAATAAATAATAAATAATAAATTTACCATAATTTTCGATCTCTTTTTTGCTTAATTTTGTGCTTGAAGTATTTTCCATTTTAAAAATGAAATAAAATGAATAAGCAAGTTGTTTTAATCAATCATTAGCTAATCAGATATCGACCAATCCTGTGATTTCATTTTGTATATCACAAACAATATTTTTGTACTCTAGATTTCGCACCCCTAATATAACTATTTTGCCACTAGCAAACACGTTAACACACATTGGGTTGTATTTTAAAAGCCTCAGTGCAGGAAATAATTCTGGTTCGAACATACAAAGACATTTTGTTGACATGTTGTATAGATTGATAGATTGTCCTATATCCATGGTAACTGTAATTGACTGTATTTTAAGATCCTTTATTCTATATTGTAATTTATTGACATCTAAAGGTTTCTTACATCCCATGATTCTGCATTTGCCTGATTTGAAAAATATTATAGGGTATTTTCCACTCCTATCTACAATTTGCTGGGGTTTACCATTTGGAAACGTCATTTTTGATACATCGAATGTTCCTTTATAATTTATATTTGATAACATAATTAAACAATAAAGAAATATTAAGCTATATATATATAATTTTTAGGAAGAGTTCATTAAATCATATAATATAAACAAAAACCTATAATTATACAAATTAATAATGGAATTAAGAAATGATGCGGTATATCAAATCGTTGGCCCAAGTGGTAGTGGTAAAACTATGTTTGTGTGTAAATTACTGAAATCTAATTTATTTCAAACCAAATTCAACAAGATTTATTGGCATAAGGGTGCAGATGAAGAACATGGATTAACTCAAGATAATTTCTGTAAATTGAAAAACATGAAAATAGTAAAGGGTTTCGATAAAAACTGGTCAAGTCGATTAAGGAAAGGTGATGTCATCATTATTGATGATTTGTATCAGGAAGCTAATATAGAAAAGGATTTTAATAATTTATTCACAAAAATCAGTAGACATGTTGGTGTTACTGTGATCTTTATTACTCAAAATCTATTTCATCAGGGTGGCGCACATCGAACAAGGAATTTAAATGTTCAATATTTAGTTATTTTCAAGAATCCTAGAGATGCAACAGTTATTGATTTTCTTGCTCGACAGGCATACCCTAATAATCGTAATTTTCTCATCAGTGCATTTCAAGATGCTACAAAATCACCACATGGATATATATTTCTTGATTTCACACAACAATGCAATGATGATTTACGGGTAAAAACCGATATTTTCAATAAAGAAGGTGCCATGGTATATAAACAAAGTTGAAAACTTTAACATGTAAAAATGTTTATGAAATCCAGGCTTAAAAATATCCGAAAACTTAGACAGAGTATTAAAAAGACTATAAATAAGGTTCCACCAAAAACCAGTTATACACCATCTAAAAAGCTAATAACCGAGAATTACCCTGCAATGAATCTAATTTCGAAAAACATTATTAAAAAGAGTAAGAAAACAGATAAAATTGTAAAAAATCATAGGAGTTTCCCATATTTTAATGCATTGTTAGAGGCTTCGAGTATGAAAAGAATGTCTATTTTACAATCATTTCCAACTTTTGTTGTCGATGATTTACTCAAAATTCTATTAAAAGTAGTCAGAGGTAAAATTAAAATCAGTAATTCTAAAAAACTAGTACTGAATAAACATCGTAAGCCTTTGTTATCACTAGTAAATAATAAAAATCGTACGCAAATGAGAAAAATCATATATAAACAACAAGGTGGTTTTATTGGAGCAATGTTACCATTAGCATTATCATTATTATCACAATAAACGATGGGGCAATCATTACCTAATGTTAAATTAAAATTTAAATCATCTTGTTGTAATGGAGAAGATTTGGACGAACCCAGAAGACGAAGCAGGTTTCGGTGGAGTGGCAAAGTTAAAGAAAAGAGTCCCAAAGTCGAAAAAGGAAACGCAAAAGTGGTTGTCAGATCAGCTTGCGTACAGTTTAAACAAACCAATGCGGAAAAGATTTCCAACAAGAGCTTATAAAACATTCGGTATTAATGATTTATGGCAAATGGATTTGATGGAGATGATACCGTATTCGAAAATTAACAAGGGTTATAAATATATTTTAACGTGTATTGATGTTTTCAGTCGTTTTGCTCGCGGTGTACCAACAAAGACAAAATCTGCAGAGGAAATATCTAAAGCAATTAACTCAATGTTTAAAAATGGGCATCCAGACAATTTGCAAACCGATTTAGGTATTATTATTATTATTATTATTATTATTATTATTATTATTATTATTATTATTATTATTATTATTAATATTATTTTTATTATTATTATTATGGGCAAGGAGTTTTACAATAGTAAAGTTAAGCAAATCCTGGATCGTCTCAAAATAAATCATTATTCTGTACATTCTCAATACAAAGCCGCTCATGTTGAAAGATTTAACCGTACATTGAGGGATAGATTAAAGAAATATTTCGTGCATCAAGGTAATAAAATATGGATAAATGTATTACCGAAAATACTTGTTAGTTATAATAATTCATCACATCGAGGTCTGAATGGTTTGAGACCCGTAGATATCAGCTCGAAAACATTAGCTAAATCAGTACGATCTAAAACAGTTGCTATTACAAAACCAAAATATAAAGTTGGTGATCACGTTAGAATTAGTAAAATATCTGCTTCACCTTTCATCAAAAATTTCGATAGTAATTGGAGTGATGAGGTATTTCAAATTACTAAAATTAATACTAAACAGAGTCCTGTAATGTATGTTATTAAAGATAGTGATAACAATTTAATACAAGGGAAATTCTATGAACAGGAATTACAAGTTATTTCCAAACCTACAGTGTTCAGAATTCAGAAAATATTGAAAACTAAAATGGTGGGTAAGGATAAACAATACTATGTCAAATGGCATGGATATCAAAAACCCTCATGGATATCATCAAAAGACCTAGTAAAATGAGTTTTTATACAATTTTACCGAGTAATAGTTGCCCACTAATCCATCCGGAAAATCAAGCAAGTAAATTTATGGTTGATCTTCAAAATCCCATTTATTTACATGGAAATTGGGAAGTTGCTTTGCAAGACTTTACATTTGTGTACAATACATTTCCATTTTATAGTCATTGTAAAATCGGATTCAAGAAACGTGTACCCAAAACCTGTAGTGGTATTTTCTCAATCAATAATTTTGAACGATATTGTCATATTCCGAATCAGATTTTAGATGAAAATTGTGGCATGTTTTTCAAAGATGGATTGAATGTTAGTTGTGATTATAGTCCATTTACAATAAAGTTTGAAAGTATTGAGGATGCCAAGCGAATGGGTTGTGATAAGCTTAGCATTGTTGTTCCTGGTACTGAATACCTAATACGTTTCAAAACATTTGATGAAAAAAGTGTAACAATCGAAAACATCAAAATATCACTATCATATATTAATGAAGTTGAAGAGACATTTACATTTACTAATGATTTATATATTGAAACACTTGAAGAATTACATAAATATATTTCATTCAATTGTTTACATATATTTAAAACTATTGAATTTGTTAAAGATGGATTATGTAAATTCAGTCTGAATAATAACATTTGTGAAATTACATTTGATAAAAATTTGGCTAATACATTGGGATTAGATAAGCAAACATATAGGACAAGTGCCTTTGGTGTACGCAAACCAAAAATAATAAAACTTCATAGGCAAATGTTCATATATACTAACATCATCGATCCTATAATTGTTGGTGATTCTTTGGTTCCTCTTTTGAAATCTGTTTGGGTTGATAAACATGATCAGGATGAAGTTGTCAATATAAATATCGATAATCCCATGTACTTACCGGTATTAACATCATGTATAAACAATATAGAAATAAATATTCGTGATGATAGCGGTAAATTTATTGAATTTAGTAAAGATACAAAAACTCATTTGACATTACATTTTCGTAAATTAGATGGCCAATAACGATATTATTACTATGTATAGTGGTAGCCAAAGTGGTGGCGAATTACCATATTTTATTGGTAAACAGTATGGATCAGGTTGGTTGAGAACAATTGGTAGATTTGCACTTCCTATTCTTAAACGCCTTGGTAGTTTTGGTATAAAAACTGCTAAAGATGTGATAATGAATGAGCAGAAAATATTGCCATCTCTGAAATCAAATGCATTATCCGAGTTAGGGAAAGTTCTACCTAGTGTTGCAGGTATGTTTCAAAAACAAGAACCTGCACCAACACCGATTCCAAAACGTAAAAGACATCATAAACATATAAACAAACGAATGAAAGGACATGGAACTATATTTCAAAAATGATTTGTGGTAAATCTGAATTGTGTTTATTTGATAGACCATCTCCCCAAGCAGTAATTGAAATGGGGGCCTTTGAAGAGGTATTCCCGATGAATTCTATTATGGATAGTAGAACCGATATTGAATTTTATATTAATGGTTCCCAAACTGAATATTTAGATTTGAATGATACATTGTTAACTGTTCAGATCAAAGTTGTAGATAAAGATAGAAAACCGTTGGGTGAACCTAGTGATGTAATACCAAACAATTTCTTGTTTCATACACTTTTTAAAGATGCAGTTCTCGGATTTAATAATATCAAGATTGAGGGTGGAAACAGTACATATATTCACAAAGCTCTAATAGAAACTATTATAAATTACAATAGTGATACTAAAAATACATGTTTAACTCCTATGGGTTATGGTAGTGATGATGATAGGAAAAAGTGGATTAAAGGATCGAAATTATTTACCATGTGCTCATCATTACAACTCGATTTTATGGATTAACCGAAATATTTACTCCCAGGTGTTAATGTACACATTAGATTGAAAAGATCTGATTCGGCATTATCACTAACAAGTGCCACCACAGCACCAATTCTTCAATTAGTTGATGCAAAATTATTGGTAAGAAGAGTTCGTGTTGAGCCTTCTGTATTAGCAGGTCATCAATTGGGGCTTAATTCTAAGCATGCAATATATCCATTGAAAACAAAGGAAATTGTTCAATTTGCAATTGCTAAGGGTTCAGCTTCTTTCTATAAGAAACAAATATTTGGAGATAGAAGAATGCCCAACTTTATATTGGTAACATTTCAAAGTGAATCTCAATATAATGGATCATACTTAACATCGAGCTCAATTTTCAAAAACTTTGGTGTAACATCGCTAACTTTATCGAAAAATAGTGATTATAGAGAAACATATACTCAAGATTTCGAAAATGATAATTATTGTGCTACATATATGCAGAGTATAGTTAGAAATATGGGTTATTTGGATAAAAACCTTAATTGTGGTATAACTCTTGATGATTTTAAAAACAAATATCCATTCTTCACATTTGTTTTGGCACCCGATTTCGATTTAAATCAGAGTCAATTACCTCAAAATGGTAATTTACGATTAGATATAAAGTGTGCTAAAGCTACAACTGAACCGGTACATGTTGTAATATATGGAGTGTTTGAAAATGAGGTTCAAATAACTGCAAACAGAACAGTGTTGGTTTGAACGAACATTATTGTTTTGAAAATGTTGGTATAAATGTATAGATAATTTATGATAATTTGTCATGGAGTAAGTTTTTAAATGTATTATTAATATTATTGATGTAGTTCTGTTCAGGTCTATCGAATTGGAAAACAAATACTAGGACATGAATTTTTAGGGGTTTTTCCTCTTGATAAAATTCCATATTTACGTAATAATCAAGCCATAATCGTCAATACTCAATCATCTCATCTCGGTGGAGAACATTGGTTAGCAATATATATGAAACCTAGCAAGATATTTGTATTTGATCCTATGGGTTTCTATTATCCGGCTTTAATGGTTTCGAAACTGCAAACAATGGGTAAACCTATTGTCTATAATAAAACTATGTATCAAAAACCATGAACCTTAACATGTGGTCAACATTGTTTAGCTTGGTTATTATCCAAGAGATTTGATGATTAATAAATGTATTAATGTTTATTGTTATGTTTTAACTATTAATATTTTTAATTGTTATTACTTTTTATAAATATTATTATTTTTATTATTAATATTATTATTATTATTAATATTTTTATATTATTATTATTAATATTATTTTTATTATTATTATTATAAATATTATTATGTGTTTAATTAAAGCTAATGCATCATCACAAAGACAGTGCATGTTAAGTGCGTGATCACAAAGACAGTGCATGATAAGTGCGTGATCATCACATGATAAGTGCATGCATACACAAAATTGAATAAAGAAAACACATGCAAACAAAAGTATGTATGTGATTTACAAAGAAAACACATACAAACAAAAGTATGTATGTGATTTTACAAAGAACGCATGCAGTCACAGTGTAGACTGCATGTGTTTTACAAAGAAAACATGTCTAAAAATCTCTCACCTATATGTGTGTATTGCTTAAATGTGATTGGCTAAATCCTGAAAATATTATTCTCTTTATAAACATTGACAAATGTAGAATTTGTCACAATTATTTCAAAATTTTACTCACGGGATTTCAAAAATTTTAAAATGGAGAACTCAAGAATTTTACGCCAATTGTTGGTCGATGAAAATGGTAAGGATTTTTAATTTATTTTTAATTTTATTATTATATTTTTCTAGATTGGTATACTTTAACAGAAATACAAGATCAGTTAGATCGTGAAAATGATGTTATAATTATCGAAGATGATGGTAAATTTTAATTTTATATATGTTTTATTTATAAATTATTTTAGAAGTTATTTTAATCGAAGATAGAATTGTTATCAGCGATAGCGAAGAGGATATTATCGAAGATGGTAAATTTTAATTTAATTTTATTATATATTTAAAAAATATTTTAGTTGATTTGGATGCAGATAATCATCATAATGCCACCGTTTTTGGAGATGCCCCCATTTCTGGGGATGACAATAATTATGCCACCGTTTTTGGAGATGCCCCCATTTCTGGGGATGACAATAATTATGCCACCGTTTTTGGAGATGCCCTCGTTACTGGGGAAGATATGGAGGACCTCTCTTCTATAGAGGATGATGATTCGTCGGAATCAGGAGATAAATGTTAGTTTTTTATTTATTTTTATTTATCGAAATTAAGTTAATGATATTTGAAGTATTATTAAAATATTACATCAAATATCAATAATTTATAATAATTTATAATAAATTTATAATAAGGATCTATTTATTTCAAAAGTTTGATGATAAATATATTTTTAAATTGATGAAATTTAAAGTATTATTTTAATAATACTTCAAATATCATTAATTTTTAATATATTTTAAAAAAGTATTATTACTGAAACATATATTAACATAATAAATTATAAACAAATATAGTTGAACAAATAGTTTTTGAATTATATAGGCATTTTTTATTATAGATCTTACGTAATAGAATTATATAGGAATTATATAGGAATTATTTTAATAGATATTTATGTATTAGATATTATTGTATTTAAGGTTTTATTTATTAGAATTATTTAATAGTTTGCAGTGAGCATGCAAATATTATTGTATTTAAGGTTTTATTTATTAGAATTATTAAATAGTTTGCAGTGAGCATGCAAATATTATTGTATATAGGTTTATTTGTTAGAATTATTAGATATTTTATATCATAGTTACTTTATATAGGTTTTTAATTTAATATTTTTATTAGGCACTTTTTATCCGAGATATTGCATCTCATCGTTGCAACATAATGAAAGTTGCCATGAAGAAATGAAAAAATATTACCGCCATAGATTTAATGGCATCAAATTTTTTATCTGCGCCATATGCAAAACATCCCAGAACATTAAATATAAAGAATTTTATAGGGAACATGGGGTTCATTTAAATTCTTTCAAGTCTAGTAAAATAAATATGTTTAAGAAAATTAATAAAAATAACGTCGATATTTTGAATATACTACAAAATAAAAAAACATCAAATAAAAAGAATAAAAGACCTGCTGCACCTATTAAAATTAATATCCCAAATAAAATAATTAAAAAAGAAGTCATCGAAATCAGTGATGATGATGACTCTAATATTATAAATAATGAAAATATTATAAATAATATACCTATTATAAATAATGAAAATACTATAAATAATGAAAATACTATAAATAATGAAAATATTATAAATAATATACCTATTATAAATAATGAAAATACTATAAATAATGAAAATATTATAAATAATATACCTATTATAATTAATGAAAATACTATACCTACTATAAATAATGAAAATATTATACAATTCGGAGGTTCTGTATTAGAGAATGAGCCGAACATTTCAGTAATTCAAATGGCGCTATCAAAACTTTACGTTTTGATATATCTAACGCGCAACTAATTACAGTAACTTTAACTGAGCGAATCAGTAATAAATTAATTTTTGAGATAAATAAAATGGGGAGCGTTAAAATTCAATTCGCGATATTAATTAAATTTGAAAAAGATGGCGAGATCCGTGACAATTATTTTTCAAATAATGCGGAGACATTTTCAGATAACTTTTTAAGTGAAGGGGTTAATAAGCTTAATGAAAAAATAGAACAATTCACCCATTTAGGCAGTGGATGGCGTGTTATTAATATTATGGAAATTCACTTTATTTTAACAAAATATGCTCCTATTAATCGTTTGTCTGGACATAAATATATTAAAACCCCTTCTGCATTGAAAAATAAAGGAGCCATAGTAAATATAAAAAACAATGACGACAAGTGCTTCCTTTACTCTATTCTTTATTTATTAAAGAAAGATATAATTGGTGAAAACCCCCAAAGAGTATCTAAATATACCGAGTTTTTAGACGAATTAGAGTACGATGAGATCACGGATTGTCCCATGAAATTAATAAACATCCCAAAGTTCGAAAAGAAAAATTCGACTTTAAAATTAGCAATAAATGTGTTTTCGTACACACCAACTGTTATAATTGATGAGGTTCCGCATAATTATGTCTTTCACCATCCTCATTTAAGTTTGATCCATAGAAGCAAAGTCACTGACGGAAACCCTATTTATTTATTACTACTTGAAAATAATGATAGATATCATTATACCGCTGTGACCAATATCAACTGGTTAATGAATTGCCATCAAAACCCTGACTGTAACATTCAAATTAGGTGTCGTTGGTGTCCACATTGCCTTAATGGGTTTAGATTAGATAATGCATTCAATACACATGTTGCATTATGCGCCAAAAATCAGACTGACACAACCCTATACACGCTCCCCGAAAATAAAAATTTAGAATTCCTAAATTATTCTAAACATATCACCCCACCTTTTGTGATTTATGCCGATTTTGAATCGGTTTTACCTCCTGATGATAGACATCATCAAATTCATATGCCTATTGCAGCAGGCCTTTTATTAATTAATAATTATACTAACACAAAATCATATTATTACTTTTACGGACTTGATTGCATTCCTGATTTTCTTAAGAAAATTGAGGAAATTGCAACTGAAATTGTTATTCCGTACTATGATTCGGAAGGTGATAAATTGATAGGGCCTATGTCTTTCAGTGAGGTTCGACAGTTTAAATCTTGTCGAACCTGTTATTTATGTAAAAAACCGATTGTAAATCCGGTTAGAGATCATTGCCATTTTACTGGTAATTATCTAGGGGCAGCTTGCCGAAAATGTAATATAGCTCGTAGGATTTATCGGTTACTACCTATAGTCTTTCATAATTTAAGAGGGTATGACCTTCACCATATTTTAAAATATGGTCTCGATCGCTTTCCTTCATGGAATTTAGATATCATACCGACCTCTACAGAAAAATTTATTTCATTAGTTGTTCACATTAACAAATTGGCTGTTCGCTTTATCGACAGTATGCAATTTGTTAATTGTTCGTTAGCTAAGGCTGTGAAAACGCTAACTTCTCTTCCATTGACTTCGTCTGTCTTTCAAGGTTCTATAGTCGACTGTAAAGGTATTTTTCCATATAATTTTGCTGTTTCGGAGGAAGTTCTTGAGACTACTTATGAGTTGCCTCCAATTTGGGATGGCGTAAGTGAAGATGAGTACGATAGGGCACAACTAATCTGGACGCAGCAAAACTGTTAAAGTTAATTTACCTTAAACTTGATGTATTCCTCCTTGCGGACTATGTTCAACAATTCCGTGCCAAGGCTATTGTTTACAATGGTCTTGAACCTCTAAACTTTTATGGCATTCCGGGTATGTCATGGGCTTCAGCGCTTATGACATTAACGGAACCCATTGAACTTTTACAGGACATGGAAATGTTCAATTTTTACGAAGGTGGAATACGGGGTGGGTTAACATTTGTTAACAAACATTACATTGCTGCTTCGGAGGATACAGAATTATTGTACATAGATATAAATAATCTGTATGGTTGGGCTCTCAGCCAAAGTCTTCCTTACGCTGATTTTACTTGGGTGTATGATGGTTTGGATGAGGTTTTGAATGAATGTGCGAATGTTGTGGGTATTGAAATCCTTCCATATGGATAAACTATGGAAGTTGATATCGAGATTCCAGATAATTTACATGATTTTCTAAATGACTTTCCGATTGGACCGGAAAAGATGTGCCCACCAAATTCAAAAGTTGAGAAGTTAATGCTAACGCATTATCCTAAGAAGAACTATGTTCTTCATTGGAGGCTTCTCAGGCTTTATCTTTCTCTCGGGGCTAAGGTTACACATATACATAGAGCTATTAAATACAAGCAAGCTCCTATTTTTAAACATTATATCGATAAAAACACTAACTTGCGTGCAAATGTAGTTAGTGAATTATATAGAGATTTATTTAAATTGTATAACAACAGTCTGTATGGTAAATCTGTTGAGAACCTTAAAAAGAGGATGAATTTGCGATTATGTAATTCAGCTGAAAAGTTAATTACATATTCGTCAAAACCGGCATTTAGAAAAACAATAGAGATTACTGATGATCTTTTTGCCGCTCATCTTAATAAGGACTCAATATGTTTGGATAGACCTAGTTATATCGGTCAATCAGTTCTAGATTTATCCAAACTACGGATGTACCAGTTACAGTATGTTGAGTTACAAAAATATCGTGATATTTACAATTGTGATATCAATCTAGTAGCGGGTGATACAGATAGCTTCTTTTTGGAGATAAAAAATTTAAAATTAGAAATTTTATTAAAAGCTATGATTTCGGATGATCTGTTAGATACATCAAATTATGATCCTTCTCATCCTTTATATTCTAGACGACTTGACTCGGTTATTGGCAAGTTCAAGGATGAGAGTAAAGGGTTAGGATATAGCGAGTGGGTTTTCTTGCGCCCTAAATGTTATAGCTTGCTAGGAAATAAATCAACAATGCGAGCTAAGGGTGTAAAATTACCGGGTACCGACATTAAACACCAATCATATTTGAATTGTTATAATAACAATAGTATTATGTCGGTACCTCAAACTAGGATAGGGACCCGAAATCATCAGCTGTTCACTTTTAAAAATTCTAAAATAGCATTAAATAATCATGACGACAAGAGAGCTTGGGTAGGGAAAAACTCGAGTTTTGCATATGGTCATTATAGAGGGGTTGATGTCCTTGATGTTGGTGGTAATATAATCATGCCTGAAACCGATCCAACAGTTCGCAATCAGCAATTTGATGAGATATTTGAGAATGTTATTGATATTTATTAACAAATTTGTATATAAAAATAAAAATTGTGAAAATTTCTCTTTTTATTTTTATTATAATTTATTATTATTATTTTTATTAGCAATATTTTCATAATCAAATGCCAAGCGTGAAGAAACGTGAAATAAAACTTGATATTTGTTTAATTGTATTATTAATAATTGATTTACATTTTATGAAGTTGTTGTTTTTTTATATATAGTTGTTTTTATATAGATGTTTTTTATATAGTTGTTTTATGTATATATATATATATATATATATATATATATGTATTGTTAATAAAAAGTAATAAAAATAATGATAATAATATTTATAATAATGGTGGGTTACAGGGTTTCAAATCTTGCTTATCTTCATGGTTGCCCCAGTAACGCCATACAAAATGATACTAATCGCCACTTGGCACCCGTTGCTAAGCAACGTTGGTAATGTGTTCAAGTGGTGGATTGCCCGCAAAAATTGAGTACCATGTGCTAGTACTATAGTTGCTCGGACAACCCTCGGGTTCACGAGCTGTCGATAGAAGACCTATGCTCGCTTTGCTCTGTCCCTCATGATCGTTCAAGATTAGGTGCTTATCTGCCTGCGGCGAGATGAAATTAAGGTTGAGTAACATGATGCAAATGTTTAGCATATAAATATATCAACGGAACAAATTAAATTAAGAACACGACTACTCTATTTATTTAACAACGCGCGCAATGTTTACAGGTTAATGGTTCTGAAGCTGGATTGCTCGACGTCGGGCCCGTTCCTTACGTCCCGGTCGACGATTGTTTACTGAAAGGGTAGATTTTTCCACTGGTTGGGTGTTCTTCTGCGACATCTGGGTTGGGGCGAAGACGAGCGGATATGTTACCGTTTCCCCTTCCCGGCAGACTGCTAGGGCGACTTCGAGTCCCCGAATTTGCGTGCGCAGGCTCTGGTTGAGCTGCTGCTCCTCTGTCCAGCCTTTCTGTGCTGCGGTCAGGCGGTGGTACAGTGTTTTTACCTTTTCTGGTTCCCTCCAGGTGGCTTTAATCTGCTGTATTTCGCGGGTTAGTTGAATAATCTGAGTGTGTAATTCCGCGTTTGTCTGCCTCGCATGGTCCAGTTCAGATTGCAATATTTGTAAGGAAGACATTACTACAATCAAATAGATGATGTTAGTTTATTATTGATCAATTTATATAATTGTTTATTTCGTTAAACAAAACACGAATAACTCTAGCTATAAGAAAAAGAAATAACACGTAAACTTCTAATATTTTCAATCAGTTACTACATAAAGTCTGTCATTGTTGGTTCACTCGTCCGGACAATATCTCTTCAGGCTCCGTTTGAGAGCCTCAACGGTGTAGGGTCTTCTGGTGTCTCGAACTGGGTGAGGTGGATAGGCGACTGCAATCCGCCCGGCAAGGATGTCTTCCACCACGTTCGCAAGATACATCCTTGCCTTAACCACCTGTAAATCTACCTGCTCCTCCACCCTTTCCCATTGGGTGAGGAGCTCCTGTGCGTGCAGGTAGGTCTCCGCAGCTGGATATTGCCGTTCCGAGAGACATGATCGTTGCAACTGGTTGAGTATCCTCGTGGTCGGCGGGATTCCTGTCTGTTCCTGTCTGGCGGTCTCTCGACGGGTAGTTCGTTTGGGCGACATGTCTAAACATTACTGTTATTAGGTTCGATTGATTTACTATTCTACGTTATTAGCAAGCAGAGAGTGTCCATGTTACTAGTAAGGGTGCCATACGCGTGACCATTGCCTTCCTTTACGCGATGGAACATTAATAAGCAGGTTGGGTTGTTTTGTGGGTCTGGTTCTTTAAGGTGCACGCCTTTATAGGGAAACTATATAATTAATCATATGGGGGAGATAACTTGATGTTTAACTTATTCGATATCTGCATCTTAACATTAAAATTTTTCATGTAGGCGGATACTCGTACATTGACTTAAGGGAATTTGTACATTGACTTAAAGTTTGTTTACTAACTTTAATTACCGTTGTTCGAACTTTAAGATTTAGGCCGGATGTTGATCCGAGATAACTTGGTCGCGTGTAGGTGTATCCTGGTGGGCGAATGATTTCCGGCGGATTTTACCATTACAACTTAAGCGGTTGACTAAAGGTGATTTACGTTGTTTACATCCGGTGATTGTATTATTCGTGTCATATTTTCAGAATTACTGGTCAAATGTTCGCCTACACTCGATTATCTCGATTTCCGGTAAGTTATTTCGTTGACCAGTTTAAATGTACTTTATTAGCAAATTTTAGGAAGACTTCTACGCTTACCAAGTTTTCTAAATAGATGCGATACCCTTCTGTTGGAATAACTTCGCTATGTGGAATTTAATGTGATATTAATATAAATTCACTCTTGTCTTAAACTTTGATTTTTCCAATTTTACTAATTTAATTTACGTAATAATTCGTTCATTTTACTGCTACTTACTTTACTGTACATCCTGAATTTATGATAATTAGAAACCTATTTTATAAATTTATAAACTATTCTAGTTCTAATTAAGAGATTGTATTATCAGTAATAAATATCGACATCTGTTATTCCAGTTTCTAATAGTCTTCCCTAAGGCTATTTGGATCAACTATTACTTTAGCCCACAAAGTTATTTTAATGCTAATAGTTTTAAATCCGTGCATCCAGTTTTACTTTAACTTACATCGAAAATTACTTGATTTTTACTAAAGAAACTGTCTTACGGTTATTCAATCCATCTGTAATTCTAATCTTTAATCCTCTAATCATAGTTCATTAAGGAGCTTATATTATTTATTCTTATTTGATACTTTACTTTACCAAAACTAGTTTACGTGGGTTTTACTCAATAATTGTCTGACTTAGTTTATTCAATGTGATATTTCCGTTTACCCGAAACTCATTTTAATTGTTACCAATGAATAGATTTAATTGAAGCGACGATACATTTATTTTTATTCATTTTATTTTTAATCAATAATTTAATCTAAACACTTGATTTTACTCAATCACCTCTTCAATTTTGTCAAAATGAATTATTAGTGAACTACGTGTCGTTACATCAATTTGAATCAGTAATTTGATTAAGGGATTCCATACTTTTATTCGAGAATAATTTTACTTTTAATTGATACATTTCTTTATCTGAAATCAATGAATTCGATTCTTAATTGCTTTTATTTCTACCGGGGGTTGATTAGATCAATACATTACTCGTTCTTACTCAAAGATCAGATTACTTTTGTTGAAATGAATTATAATAATTTAATTGATGAAATTATTTGTCCTTACCCTAATTTTAATCAATAATCTACGATCATTAAATTATCTTTACCCCATATTTACTTTGATTTTTAGCCATAAAACACTTTACTTTTACAATCAATGGTTGCTTTAAATTTTATCAATAATCTCAATTTAATCGAATTCAATGATTCCCAATAAATTTTATTTATTTCAAAATGTTAATCCAAAATAGGTATAACAACAATTTCAGTTAATTTAACCCAAGTACCCTTTCCCTTTAATAAGCCTTAGACGCATATTGTGTTCATATTATATTTATTGAGTGCCCACTGGACTACTCGGTGTGATAATTATAAGCCGTATGTAACATAATTTTAGGTCGATTTTACAGAATTGAGAAACGAGGAAGCAGCCAGAGACTTCTTCCTTATTTCTCGCTTCAGCTATAGAGATAATATTGACGTTACGACCGCTGCGTTGCGCACGCTGAGTCTTCACGGGTACATATCATTGGCGATTTTCCACGCACTTACATGCCTCTGTACTATGTAGATTTTATTTACTTGCGTTATGTGTTGGCTGTGGGCCGGAAAAATCTCGACATTTAAATTTAGTTTATAAAAAAAATATATATCAAACAATTTATACATATTAATAATATTTATTAGTTAGGACAAAATAACAGAATTACCCTTCATAACCATTCCAAAAGTTTTCATACAATAGCATAAAATATCATAACAGAAAGCATAAATGCCTCTCTCCCCACGTCGCCGTCAAGCAGAGCTCTACAGAGATGCTATGAGCGGGACGTGGAAAGAGGGCTCCAACATAAATATTTCTCACCTAAAATCAGTTGAATTAGCTCAAATAGCTTGAAAATAAGGTTTTAAAATAGTTTCACAACGATTTGAAAATAAGATTTCAAAATAGTCTACAAACGATTTCAAATGGTTTGAAAATGGTTTCTAAAAATGGTTTGTTTTCAAAAATGGTTAAGTTAAATGTGAAAATGGATCAGTATATATACCTATTTGTATGACGTGTGAAATTTGATGCAGTAAAACAAAATTCGACCTTGTTATTTTCTAGCAAATTCTATTATTTATTTTTATTATTTTTCGATTTATTTTTATAATTTTTTATTTATAATTTTTATTGAATTATTACTAATTCAAATTTTTCGATTTAAATTTCATTTTAATGAACTTTTAATAATTTTTCTAATTTTGTCGAATTTGTTGTGTTTTCTTGTTATATTTGTATAGGTATCGTGCGAATCTTGGTGCATTTTGTTAATATTTTAATTTATTTTTATGTTTATTATTTTATATTTAATTCTTTTATTTCTCAGATTTTATATGGTTTAATTGGTGTTTCAATAGGTTTATTTAAATTGCATGTTGTTTTTGCGTGTGTGTTTCTGATCCATTTAAACATTTTCCAAGGCCGTTTACGTTCTGGCCCAACAATAATAAATAAAAATAATAATAAAAAGAATAATAAATAAAACTTGTAATAAAAATTAAAACATGTAATATTAATAATAAAAAATTATAATCATAATAAATAAAACTTGTGATAAAAATTAAAATATGTAATAATAATAATAATAAATATAATAATAATAAAAATAATAATATTAATAATAATAATAATCAAAATAATAATAAAAATAAAAAGAATAATATTAATAATAAATAAAGCTTGTAATAAAAAAATTAAAACATGTAATAATAATAAAAATTATAATCTTAATAAATAAAACTTGTAATAAAAATTAAAATATGTAATAATAATAATAATAAATATAATAATAATAAAAATAATAATATTAATAATAATAATAATAATAAAATAATAATAAAAATAAAAAGAATAATATTAATAATAAATAAAGCTTGTAATAAAAAAATTAAAACATGTAATAATAATAATAAAAATAATAATAAAAATAAAAATAAAAATAAAAAGAATAATATTAATAATAAATAAAGCTTGTAATAAAAAAATTAAAACATGTAATAATAATAATAAAAATTATAATCTTAATAAATAAAACTTGTAATAAAAATTAAAATATGTAATAATAATAATAAAAATTATAATCTTAATAAATAAAACTTGTAATAATAATAAAAATAATAATAATAATAATAATAATAATAATAAAATAATAATAAAAATAATAATAAAAATAAAAATAATAATATTAATAATATTAATAATAATAATAATAATAAAATAATTGACTTGATTAAAACAAACAATTTAATTTAATAATAATAAAATAAATTTACAAAATATATACTACTTATTTTTATAAGTAGTAAATTTAAATTTAAAAATGTTTAAAAATAATATGACCTTGAGAAATTTTGAATGACCTTGAAAAAATATGATGAGTCATCCAATGACCTTGAATGAGTCATTGTCTTTGTTTAAATGACCTTGAAAAAATATGATGAGTCATCCAATGACCTTGAATGAGTCATGGTCTTTGTTTCAGTGACCTTGAAAAATATGATGGGTCATCCAATGACCTTGAATGAGTCATGGTCTTTGTTTCAATGACCTTGAAAAAATATGATGACTCATCCAATGACCTTGAATGAGTCATGGTCTTTGTTTCAATGACCTTGAATGAGTCATTGTCTTTGTCTTTAAAATTTTTTGGACTTTTGGACTTAGAAAAATTTTCTCTCAGCGGGGGAGGTACTGTGCTGGATGTGACATGTGCTGGATGTGACACATCCCACTACTTTCAACATATCTCTAATTTTTACATCTGTTATTTCTTCGAGTTTATCAAACAAAAAGTTTATTAAATATTCTAAACGAAAATTAAATAATTATTTTATATTTTACCTTTTTCAGACATCATTTTTAAACAATTTTAAAACTAATTATAATTTTGTTTATAGAATATGTTGTAAAGAAAACAAATAAAGTCATATATACATTTATTAACATCCACATTAAACACTAAAATATACATTAAAATAATTGTGAAAGTCTAGCAGTAACAATTTTCCATATTGGAGAAAGCACATCATTTTGATCAGCTTAATATTCTTGTATTGATATTTTTAAATACTAGTTTTCCTGTTCTTTGAAACCTTTTTCTGTAAATGCATCATAATATCTGGTATATTGACTGGTGAAGTATTATTATAGTATAATAAGTCGAGTAACTGTTTGGAGGTTTTTGCAACTTATTATTAATCCTAATAACATCAATGATGTTAAAAGACAGGAATTTTCTGCAGACAAGTGTTTTGATTTATTCTTCACTGTATATTAATACGGTAGAAGCCTAATATTTTACTCAACATGAAAATGAACAAATTTTTGGTTCAACGGTTTTTATTTTTTAATTTTTATACAATATTTCGGTTGGTGCGACTGTTTGAATAATGCAACTTTTTAAATTGAAATCCAATTGGTTTGCAACATTTGAGTTGCCCTACTAATAAGTGATTGTAGTAGGTTCACAAACCAAACAGCCACTACCGAGATCATATTCACTGAAATGTAATGTTTGACAGAATAGTAACGTCAACACATGAGTTACATTATGTATCTTAAATTTGTATGTAACTTACATACAAATTTAAGATACAAATAGAAAGTGAGCCACATTGAATAAACTGTCAAAATTTATTAGAAATGCCTGTAATACATATTTAATATGAAACTTGAGGACCCGGATAAAAATGTTAACTTATCATATGGTTTGTAGAGTCTAAATAGAAGACTTAAAACGCTCACTCAAAGATACACTGACAGGTTTGGATTTGGAATATTGGTGGTTCGGCAGGAACTGAAATACCCCAATGATGATTTTTGCTTTTGTGAAAGTGGCAGGATTTTCTATGAAACTTTTTTACATTTAAATTTTCCTTAAATTTGTCGATTTGGGAAAATAAATCAGTTCACCAAATTTCTGGTCAATTAATTGTTTTGATTTACAATTTATAAAGAAAAATAGAATTTGTTTCTATTACATTATTTAATTGCTTATTTATTGTCATTAATTTGAAATTACACTTCCGAATGGAATCTTAATGACTGCCATATCTCCTATTTATTCATTGAAATTAGTTCATAAATATCTTAAATTAAAGTAATTATTTTCTCATGTTTTATTTTAAAAGAAATTTATATTTTCAAATATTTTTATTGCTGAATTACGCGATATTTCCGAATTTATCAGCAACTTATTTTACAGGTTTTTTTGTTGTATTATTTATTTTAAAATTTAAATAATTTTAATGTTTCACATTTTTATAATTTTATAACTTTTAAGATATTTATAAATTTATTTGAAGAAAATTATTTGATTTATTTTCGGTAAATTTCATTAAAAAATATCATCATAAATCAGTGTTTGAAGATTATTCTCTAATAATTTTTTATATTTAAAATATAATATTTATTTAAATTATTTAGTTAATTTAATTTAATATTACATTACATATTTGCTGAAATTCCTGATTTAGGAGAATAGATAAATTAAATGATTTAAATAAATATTATTATATTTTAAATATAAAGAAACAAACGGTTGAAAGAAAATATTCTTCCAACATTAATTTCAAATTTTCTTTTTTACTAAATTTTTGTTTTTATTTGATTATTTTTTATATTACCTGTCCAAGAGCATTCATAATTATATTGTGCATTGTTAAGGTATTATAAATAAAAATCATAAATAAATTGTGTTGTTAAATAAATATTATTGTTGGAATGGTGAAATAAATAAATATGAAATTAAAAAAATGATTTTCAACACTTTTAGGGTTTATTAAAAATATAAATTACAAATTTGTTTAGTTATTCATGAATTTAAAAATATTTGCAGATTTTTGCCTGCATTTTTCAATAAATTATTCTAATAAATTATTTTTTACAAAATTACGTATTCTAAACCATTTTTCTTGAGTAACGCAAACGTATAAATTCAAATCTATTAGTTTCACTACAACCCTTGCTGGGGCCGAGGTTATTTCATAAAGAAATTACACTTATTAATCTTGTTTTATCACGTAGGTTCTTTTTTATAGGAATATCTAGGGGTCCTTACGGTGAAACAAATTGTCCTTGCGTTTCCATGTCAAATTTTAATTTAATAATTTTTATAAAAGTATTTTATATTTTAAAATAAATAGTAAATAGGTTAACGAAAAATTATCTTCTCACTAATTGTTGTTTATAATTGAAATTTATACTTGACCCATTCAAGGTCAACGACCACAATTTTGGAATCGGCATTTTTATTTAATAACATTTTTCAACGAAATAATTTCATTTTTTCAGTATCAACATCTAATTTCAAAGCCAATCCAAATAGTTGATGAAAATAATTAAATTTCATCAATAAAATATGCTAAAAAATTATATTTCGAATAATAAAAATTAAATTAAAAAATGTTCAATTAACCCTTTCCTATTCTCATTATTTTCTGCGCCCCGCCCATTCCAATCCCAATATTATTGCTCTAAAATAAAAATAAAATATTTAATTTTTTGATTCCATATTTTTTTCAGTAAATTTTGATGCTATTACCAGTATGTAAGCAACGGCTAAAGTCAGTCAGTTCACTTGTTTCCAGTATGACAAAGTGCAAGGATATTTTGTTTATTGTTTTTTCACACAAAATTATTAATAAATAAGATAAAATTAGCATAATCAAATTAAAATTAAACGATGGTGGATTAGAAAATAATACTCTCAAACGTCAAGGTCACACTTACAGATGAAAAACAATATATTTTAGTTATTTGTTTTTTAGTATTTTTTACTTTTGATGAAATTTATGTCTGTTTGTAAATTTTTTCAAGGTGCCTCTCTGCTTTGCCTATGTGAACCCTCTTTATGTTATTAATATTTCTGGTGGTGTTTAAATTGAAAATAAATTATATTTTCAGATCTTTTCAATTACCTTTTATGTTTGTAGTATCTTTTATAAGTTTGTCTCATTAAAATTTATTTTATAATTATATAAAAGTTTTGCTTTAAAATATTTTAGCTTACTTTTCATAGAAATCAAAAAATGCAAAATAACTTCACATGGCAGTGAGTATGTTGGGAATGTTGAAAAAACATTTTCCGGGAAAAAGTGCATTAAATGGACAATTGAATTGCTACGGCGACTGAACCTAGAGGAAAAACATTTTTTGGATCTCGAAAGCGTTTCACCGCATAATTTCTGTAGAAATCCAAATCTTTATCCAAAAGGTCCATGGTGTGTAACTGATGAAAAGGCTTTGCAATGGGAGCATTGCGACATTCCTTTATGCGTCAAAGGCAATAACTATTTATGTTATAATCTTTGATTTACGTTTATTATTAGATAATAATTGGTGTAAAGACACAGCTGAAGGCCAGGAGTATTTTGGTAGCTTAAATTTAACTGAATCTGGAAAGGATTGTAAATTATGGAGCTTGCAAAACAAATTCCCTGCAAACGCGTTTCCGGAGATGAGTCTTCAAAATGCAGAAAATCACTGTCGAAGTCCTGATGGCTATTCAAAAGGTCCTTGGTGTTATGTCGATGACAGCAATATTAAATGGGACAACTGCTATGTACCTCAATGTGAAATTAGTTAGTTAAATATGTTTATATTAAATGTATAAGTATAACCACATAACCTAAGATAGTTTTATTGAGGACTAAAAATAGTAATAATAATAGTACACCTAATTCTGTTTTTACACGATAGAATGGTTCCCGAGAAATTCGTGTAAAAAAAATCGTGTAAAAAAAGATACTGGCCAAGTACAAAAATAATAGATTGGTTCTAGACCTCAAAAAATAAGTTAAAATTAGACTAAATAATATAAAAAAAATATTGTTGTAGTTATTTTAAGAATTTATTTTCGTTTTAATTTATTAAATAAACTAAATTATAATAAAATAAATTAAAATTTAGATTTCATAAAAAAAATAATACCAGAAATTCATTGCCAAAAAACTTAAATAACATAAAGTACAACCATAAGAAAAATTTAAACATTAAACAATTTTATTTATTGTCACTGTCTGATAATAAACGTAAACGTTTGCGAAAGACTACAATATCACTGCCATCACTGGAATGATTTTGTTAATCATTATCATTTCTAGCCGACTGTGTTGGGACATCAGTAGATTTTTGAACGAAATCAGTTATCTTAGATTGAGTTTTATTTCGCGTTAACCCATTATAAACTTCCCTGTAAGATGCCATTAATGATTTCAGTTCACGTTGAAATTTGGCAGCTCGTTCCTCGTCATGATCATGTTGTTCAAAATGACTACCTAATTTTGTAGCGAGATCAAGACCTTCTTTAATTAGAGATGCTTTCAAAATTGGACGATCTCTTTCGTCACTGTCACTATGTTCTTTATCATAACGAGTCTCAAGGGTGAGATCTATAATTTCATTTTCGCTCAAGCTTTCATCTACCAACAATTCTTCTACATCTGCTAACGATAGGTCATCGAATCCATCCCCACCGATTGCATTGGCCATTGTTATTATATCAGCAAGTTCAGCGTTATTATCGATAACAGGATCTTTGCATTTTACGCATTCTGGCCAAATATTTTTCCAACACGAGTTCAAAGTTGATGGCTTTAATAAATCTAACGCGATCTTGACTTGATTAATGCAGTCCATTATAGAAAATTTTTTCCATTCATCTATGACTGATGATTCCTCATAATTATCAAGTTTTTCTACAACATAATGAAATGAACTTCTTATGTAATACGTTTTAAACGTAGCAATTATCCCCTGGTCTAGTGGCTGTATAAGGGAAGTGGTATTAGGCGGCAAAAAACAAAATTGTACGTTTGGGTGCTCCAAAACTGGATGGCCTGGTGCATTGTCTAGAATCAAAAGAACTTTAAATTCGAGACATTTTTCTTTCATGTAGCGCCTAACTTCTGGGATGAAGTGCTTCTGAAACCACTCTGTGAAAATTGCACTGGTTACACAAGCCTTTTTGTTCGCCATCCAGTGTACAGGCAATTTATTGAAATCTACACTTTTCATGGAACGTGGTCTTAAGGCACGATGTACTAGGAGTGGCTTAAGAATACGTTCTCCTGAAGCATTGGAACAAAACAACAACGTAATACGGTCCTTTGCTACTTTAAAACCACCGGCTGTTTTCTGCGATTTTGCTACATAAGTTCTTCTAGGCATTCTCTTCCAAAAAAGGCCGCTTTCATCTAAATTCCAAACTTGGTCTGGAGTATATTCTCCATCTTCAATAATTTTTTTTAGTTTTTCGGGAAATTCTTTAGCAGCCAATTCATCAGCGGATGCAGTTTCTCCCTTAATTTTTATATTGTGGAGAGCGTGTCTTTTTAAAAAACCAGTCATCCAACCAGTACTTGCGGAAAATGCATGTTGTTTTGACTGAGATGATGTATCTGGATCAATTTCCTGGATACGTTTATAGATTCTTAATGCTGTCTGCTTGATAGCAAGTCCGTCTACTGGTATTCTCTTTTGGGATTTGTCTTCTATCCAGATTACCAAAGCTTTTTCCATTTTCTCTTTAACAACATCCCTTACATACGATGATGACTTTGCACTTAATTTTGTTCCAGAACATACTGATGCTCTAATTGCAGTTTCATTTTTTTTAATTGTTCTTACAGTAGCTTCATGGATTCCGAAATTATTTCCCACAACCGTTGCGCCTTGTCCCGTTGCAAGTTGATCTAAAATTTTGATTTTGGTATCTAAGCTGATCGCTTTCCTCATTTTTAATGCAGGAGAATTATGTAACATGGGTGTGGCTACCAAAATATATTTTATTAATCAAAAATGCAAAAATCTAAAATTAAATATTTGAAACTAACCTGTTATTGGTCTACCAAAATTATATGAGCTTCTACTTTATTTTACTTAGCACTTGTTAAAAATCAGCAAAAACTAACGATCTTTCAATTATAATTGTCAAATAGGAACTAAATTGTGTGTAAACAAACAAAACAAAACAGCTGATGCTTGAAATTTACTTGCTTGAAATTTACTTGTACAAAATTGTTCTAGTAAAGTTCAAGCTATTTTAGCGTGGTGAGTTGACTGTCATCGTGGTGAGTTGCTCTCTTTTTACTTTAAAAAAATTCATTGAAAAAAAACGTGTTAAATCCAATAATTCATGTAAAAAAAGTAATTTTGTTTTTTTTGTATTCGTGTTATTTCAAATTATGTCGTGTAAAAATAGAAATATTTTTTCGTATTTACTCGTGTTATTTCAAATTCGTGTAAAAATAATTCGTGTAAAAACAGAATTAGGTGTAATAATAATAATAATAATAATAATAATAATAATAATAATAATAATTATTATTATTATTATTATTATTATTATTATTATAGCTTAAGTATAAAACGGTGATTCCTTGGTAGCAGCATAAATTAATATATTAGATAAATGAATAACAAAATAAGCCCTAACATTTGAAACATTTGTCTTATAATCAGTAGTGTACGAATGGGTGTTAAAACTCCTTCAAGAGATTGCAAAATCCTTGAATGGACCAGTTATGCACATTCGTATAAACTTTCACTTGCATCGAATTGGCTTTATATTGTCTTTCTGACCCTCCCTTCATTGCGTAATCATGCGAGCGTCATTATGTACAATAATTGCAATAAATACGAAGGAAAATATCAAGTTTATTTAATTTGGTATATAAATTTTGTATATTTCAGGTTTCAGTCAAATAGAGTATTTTGGGGGTTACGATTTCCTGAAAACTTTGAAAGACCATTTAAATGTCATTCAATTGAAGAACATTGTCAAAACAATTACATTTGTTGTAGTAATAGACCTTAGTAATCTTAATTTGTTGACATAAATTATTTTCACAAAATTATCCTCTAGCCAAATGGAGCCTATACGCGCAAAGTAGAACAACGTTATGGGCTACTGGTTATGACCCTCGATGTCAAAAAGATTTCAACGAATATGAGTTCTGCGGCCTGTCTAAATCAACTAAATTGAAAAATCAAATAACTTTAATTTACAAATGTAATAAACCAATGAAAAATTTAATTTTCATTTCTCCACTAATGAAAACTGAATACAAAATAGAGTACAGATTGGGAGAAAATTATGAAATTAAAAATGTCCTAAGCTTAAACTTGAAGGAATATCAAGAAAAGGTAAAGCTTTTTTTATTGTCTTTAGGTCACTTTAAATGAGCTTAAAATCTAAAAAATATCATAACAAATAGTTATAATTTATTATTTAATACCGAGTGACACAGCTAATGGTCGAGTTTTAGATTGGCTATGATTTTATTGCGAATGAAGTGATGAGTAAAACTCATATATACAAGTGCGGAAACGACATAGATACGAAAAGACTTTCATGTGTTGAAATTTTTGAAAATATAACAGACAACTTGGCGTACATGTGCCTTTAATGTAATTATTCGAGAATCAGTCAGGAGATGTTTCAAAAGAACAAAATAGCACCAATACAAAAAGCTTATCGTGCAGTCTCTCGGTGATGTATACCATGTATGTCGGGTTGATTTTGAAGTCTACATGAGCTTTCAAAGATTGACATTTTCAGATGAATCCCACTTCAATATAGATCATAATGTTAACAGACACATTCACCGATAATTTCTAATTTCATTGCATCACTGAAAAAGGTTTTCATTCACCGAATACCATTGTTTTGGCTGCCATCACCAGGAAGAAAATCTATGAACTATTCTTCTTTGATAAAATCATCCTAAGTGTAAAACGCTACAGCAACAATTTTATGCTTCCTTCTACCCTCATGAAAAACAATTCATGATATTCTTACAAGACGGTGAACCACCACATTGGTCACTTGCTGTGATATTCTTACTAAATGACAATTTTCCAAGTGGTGGATGGGACATGATTCTTTAAATATGTTTTTACATCTTTGCTCTCCAGATGTTACACCATGTGACTATTTCCTATTGGGATTCATTAAAGTATCTGTCGACATTCCAACTCTGTATCAAAGCTCGAGACCCTTCAAATTTTAGATAGTAAATTCTCAAATTATGATGATCAACTAAACCGGCTGATATATGAAGATGAAAGTATACATAAAAGTGTTAACTTCGTAAGTATAAATACTACACTCTATATTATTTCCTTATTTTGAGAGGAATAAAAAATTTAAATCTCGAACTTTAGCTGTGTCACCCTGTATTTCAATATTTAATAATTATCATTGTAATTTGAGTAACAAATTTTGAGCATCGCTTCATTTTAAATCAGTGTTTCTTAACCTTTCTAGCTAGCCGCACCCTTTTGAATCTGAAAATATATCTTCGCACCCCATTGAAAAATGTATTTTTCTAGACTAGAAAAATACCTTTTTTGCAAAACTTATTGTTTATTGAAAAACATTGTACATTTTATATAAATACAAAACAATATTATTTTTTTTATTTAATGACTATCCTGTTGTTGTTTGTTCATTATTATACTGGCGAAGCGAGGTTCCTTTTTTGAAAGACATGCGCGTAAGTCATCACTTGTATTTAAGGTATTTCTCGCTTTAGTTTTTATATGCAAAAGCGATGAAAATCCCATTTCGCACAAGTAGGTGGTAGCAAATAGAAAAAGTAACTTCAGTGCTCTGTTAGCCAAAGATGGATAACGTTGTAACTGTGAACACCAGAATTGCTGCAATTCTAATTGTTCGAATTCCATTTGAACATGTCCATTTGCTAGCATTTCAATAAGTTGATCTTTTTTCAGATCACTATCATCCATCAAATTTAAGTCAAATAGAAATGGATTCAGTATCCATCTCTGAGTTTTGGTAATATTTCCGGTAGCAAAATATCCATTGAATCGCTCAATCGTCTTAAATGCATTACAATGTCAGGTTTAATTGTATTCTTTTCATTTTCTGCAATAACAGAATCAAGCAAGGGAAAGTTTGCAAAAAATTCCCCTTTCTAATTTTTTAATAAATGAAGATAATTTTTCACTACATAATATTATATTTATACCAAATCCTTGCATTGATAGATTCAATTCATTTAAATGGCTAAATATATCTGCCAAGTAGGCCAGGCTCAGCATTGCATCCTTACTCTCAAAGTCTTTTACTAAATAACAGTTTTGACTAATCAGTAATTGAACAATTTCCTCACGCAATTCAAAAACTCTGTTAAGCATGCGACCCTTAGATAGCCATCATATTTTGGTGTGATATAGGAGCACGGTATGATCAGCACCGATTTCTTCGCAAAATGCACGAAAATTGGAATGATTAAGCACTCGCCCTCGGATGTATTTTACTACATATACTGCTGCAGTTAGATGTTGTTTTAAACTTTCTGGAAATGCTTTCGACACAAGTCCATGACGATGCAACACGCAATGCGTTATTATAACTTCCGGTAATTTTCTTTTCATGTGTGAAAAAAATCCTGAATTTTTGCCTAACATTGCTGGGGACCCATCAGTGCATATTGAGCCAATCACATTCATTGGTAATTGATATTTAGTAAAAAAATCTTTGATGCGATTGAAAACCTCAATTCCTCACGTATTCACCTCGAGTAGCTCACAAAATAGAAATTCTTCTATCACCTCTTTTTCCTTCACATACCTGACAAATAACAAAAGTTGGCTACAATTATCAACATCAGTTGACTCATCCAGTTGGATGCTTATTATTAGTGGACTAATTTTTATGTCTTTAATTACTTGTATTAAAATATCATCACCGAGATCTTGTATTTGCGATCGTATAATATCATTCGATAATGGAATCTGTTGGATTTTTTTATGTTCTTCCGAATCTAATACTATTTTAGCAATAATTAAAGCAGAAGGTTTAATCAACTCTTCAGCGATCGTGTGAGGTTTCTTTTTTTGCACATAAATATGCCACTTGATATGACGCTTCTAATAAAGGTTTTTGAATTGCTGGTCCGCACAACTTTAGGATAGTTCAACTGGTATCAAAATGAGCATTCTTTGGCTTCAAGCTGTTAATGCTATGCGCTCTTTCGCCACCATGCAGATTGTTGAAATGCTCTAATAACTTTGATGGTTTGAGATTGCTGTTTAAAAATATCTTGGAACACAAGATGCATTGCCTTCGTAGGGTGCCATCTTTTTCGGTTGTTCAGGTAAATCCATAACTGGCATACTTATCGTTCATACTTGACTCAACCTTACACGCACCTAGCTGCCTGTTCATGTTCGTTCGTAGAGTTTCGTGCCTTTTCGTAGCGTAGATATACGCCCATCGGCACCAGCTGTTTTCTGTGTCTTTTGCCGATAAGCGAGCTAAGTGATACCAATTTTTATGAGCTTCAATATTGGGAACACTATTGCAGATTTCAAATATTTTATTATAAGAAATTTAATAAATGAAATTTACTAATTTTTATGGTTACGTAGTGGGCTTCTCCCGCACCCCCAAAAATACTTTCCCGCACTCCAATGGGTGCGGGTACCCCCGGTTAAGAATCACTGTTTTTTAAATGGATGAAGATAAACTTATAATTTAGATGAAATTTGTTTTACTTTGTAACTCATTGGCACGTTTAACACTAATTACGAGAATCTCGCTGTGAGAGCGAGTTTCGCAAGTGCTTTCCGTCAGATATCTCGTAATTTGGAATTAGTTTTAATTTTGTGTAGGTTTCCAGCAGAATAAATGTAGAGCTCTATGAATTATCAAAAATTAGAAAAGCTAAATAAAATTTGAGATTTGTTTGTTTTTAAAAATGATTTTTTATTACCAAATTAATTTTAATATAATTTGCATAATTTTATTTTAATGTCTGCTCTTAATATCAATACAAAAACTTGTCTTGTTGGTACCTAGTGTACACACGGATTCTTTTTTGAACACATACGTGGGGCACCAAATAAGTACTTAGACTCCACAAGAAATATTTACTTTATGAAATTGATATTGTATACGATTATACTTAAACATGAATAGGTAATGAAAAGTGTTTTTTTTTTGAAAAAACATAACACTAATTTATTATTGCGAGAGAAAACATCAGATAATGTTTAATTTTGATTGCTATGCTGGTCGAAAGATATTTCGTAGGGATAGTAATACAGATTGGTGATTTAGTAGTCAGTCTGGTAGTCAAAGTTAAGGGGAGGATATTGATGTTTGATTATTGTTCTTAATCAGATTGGTATTAATTATTGTGCGGTTTCCTATTGGGTCGCCTGTCTTTAGAAAGAAATAGCATTTTTAGTTAAACAACTTAATACTTGTGATCATTGTGTTGACAAACAAAAACTTGTTTTGTTTGGTCTTATTGTATTGATAAACTCCTCAAAGACAATTCTATCCTGTAGGCAATACCACCGGATAATCATGTCGTTTTTGTAATCTCCGAGATCATTTTTTCAAAATATTGTTATAATATCTTATTTAGAAGCTAATCGAATACATTTTTATTATAGCTCGATTCAAAATAAATTACAGTTTTATTCACAAACATGTATTAATTAATTATGTTTCAAATTTTATTATAATAATATATACATATTCTTAATATAAAAAACATCAAAAGTAAACATTTATTGTCGGATTATTATTAATTATCTAAGAAACCGTCAGAAATCTTTGTTTATTTATATTCAGATTTGTTTATTAAAAAGGCAGAATATTTGAATTTTGTAAAATAAATATTGATTGTTCAAGTTTATGTTTTAAATTAAAATGCAAAAAGATAGTATTTGTAAGAGGAAATAATTGAAATAAATTCCATTGTCAGAAGTCATCGTTTTTGTCAATTGCTTCATTCTTTTGTGATTTTCACTTTAGTCTGTCTGCCACAAAGGAAATATATGATAGACCTAAATAAATCAAAATTGGAAAGATTGGGTAATAACTCAAACAATGTCATTTAATCATTGGGTCATTTTCGTCTTAAGAGGACAAGAGTTATCATGTTGACAAACAAGTTTGAGATTTCTTAAGCTAGGTAATATTCAGTTCAAACTTCTAGTTGTTTGAAAATAAGCTGGAGTTGACTATTCCTATAGTTTATTTTAATGTTGAGTTATTAGTTGTAATTATTCGTCAGAAACTGACTACACGTGCTCTTAAAATACCATTGAAGTAACGCAACACAGAAATAATTTTTATTGATACAATGGTTTAACAACGGTTAACAATTCCCAACAAATTATTATTCACGGGGATCTCTATGTTTGCTTCATTTTAATTAATTTGTATTTTAGTAATCTTGTCAATTGGCATCGGCACACCCATTTCCCCTGAAAATATTGGTTTTGATTATTTAAAAAATTTTTTTGACAATATATTATATTTTTCGTAATATTGTACTGGTATTGTTTTTTCTTTTGTTTATTTTGGAAAATGATTATTAGCACCTCCATATTTGTTTTCAATCAAGTTTATGTTAAAATTTTGTGAATATATTGTTGTTTAGGTTGACAAATATTTAAAAGTGCATCAAACTAATATTATTTCCATGCCAAGTTGTTCAAATTTTGGGAGTTTCCTTATTTTTAAAGACAATGCTTTCCCGTATGCAATAACATCGGATAATGATGTCGTTTTTGTAATCTCCGAGATCGGAAAAGGTCGAATTGGTTTGATAGCCTGTGATACCATTACCACAGACTATGTACCCTTTAAAGATTACCTTAAAACGATTTACGGCGAGAATCAATTAAACCCAGTACTATTGACCGGAGATATAATCAAAAAGTTGCATGATGATAGCATGAAAGGTATAAGAATGACAATGCAATTGATATGGAATGCTCATTATGAAATCGAGGAGTCTTTTGTAAAAAAACTAGTAGATTTAATAAAATACGGATTAAAAATCGTAGTAGGACTTAAACCATGGGCGTATAACTATTATCGGAAAAACTTGAAAAGTAGTGAACTTGTAACGCTCTTTAAAGCCTCGGGAGTATGGCCATCGTTAAAGACAATAAATGGAGACCTCAAAATTGTGAACAGGGATAATATTGCAGCTTTTCCTCTCAATCACCTCCTTGAATTTGCGAAAACAAACCTCATAAATCTTAATTCCGTTTCTCTATCAATCGGAAATATTGTCTCTATTTCGCCTTTTCAGATTATGGGAAGTCGAGATGAATTCGCAGAAATAACTAAAAATATTCAAGAATTAATTGAAATTTATTCTCATCATGTCAAATCCTTCATACCTTGCTTAGATAAAACAGTGACAGAAAGAACTGAAAGGAATTTGATATATTTCTATAGTGCTCTCTTAATTTATCCTTTCAACGGACTAATGGTTGCTCCGGGTGTCTCATTTTATCCTGGAAATATTCAGTCTGACAATTTCCGACAACTTATTGTTCAAATGGCTTTGAATCTTAAATTTAAGGACGAAACTTCACAACTTGGTTTGTATTTACCTCCGGGAAAGATTGGCACAGCTCTTTTTAAGAATTCCAAATCTCAAACATGTGTATTGTACCTAAATTTTCATCTTTTTGATATTTATCAAAAGGACGAATATTATAAATGGCCAGTAAGTAAGAGAAGTATTTTGTTAAGTATTAATGAAATGCAGACCTTTTCTTTTCCCTTTGGTGGTCTTTTGTCCATCTCTTGCGCTTTAGATAATGATAAAGTTGATATGGTTTTTTCTGGTGTCATTCAAGTTCCGGTATTTGATAGAAGAGATTCAGATAACAATAAGAATTGGAATGTCCTTCAAAGATCGAAAGCACCATGGGCAGTTCTTGCCGGTGATTCATTTGTGTTTGTTGTTTCTATTAATACTGTGAGGAATCTTGCCCAGCCACATAAAGTTTTAGAATTATTTGATTTAATGGTCAAAGAAGAATATCATTTAAGAGGAATAGCTGTTCAAAGTAAACGTAGAGAACTTATTTCTACTGATATACAAATTGAGGCTGGATATATGCACGCGGGATATCCGATTGGGACAATGATACAGCATGTGACTAATCCTTCATATAAATCTAAATTTTTGTTTGATGTAGGAAACATGATGATTGAAGGAAGATGGGGTGTACTTCATGAAATCGGGCATAATTTGCAAGATTCTTCTTTCACTTTTACTGGAACAGTAGATGTGACGAATAATATTTTTACACTTGTGGGGGTAGAGTCGCTTACCGGAAAGAGTTCATGGTCTCAAAATGAAGGATGGGCCTCTGATAGGTCATATATTAATAGATTTGTTACGTATCTTAATGAAGGAAAATTCGATGAATGGAAAAATGAGCCATTTTTAGCTTTAGGTGTCTATGCGCAATTGAGATCAAATTTTGGGTGGGAATTGTACTATCAAGTTTTCCGACAATATAATGCTCGCGCGATATTTATTAAAAGAATGTATGATACAGAAAAAATTCAACAGTGGATTTTGTTGACTTCTATTCATGCGAAAATGAATCTGTGTCCCTTATACGATTTTTGGAGGTGGCCAATTGATTCAAACACCAATCAAGAATTATTAAAATATCCTTATTTTTTTCCGGATGATTTTCTTACAAAGTTAGTATCTAACAAAGTTGATAAGATAATCATGAAATACGGTGGATCATTGGTAGTCAAACGGCAGCCCGCAAAACTTGAAGAAATGATTGGGCCATTAAAAAACAAAACATCGGTTGACGGGGAGAGAATAATTGAAAAAATTACAATATTAAATTAATTTAATTTGTATTTTTTAACTTGATATTTATTATAATAATTTTGAGTTTCAAATCATATTTTTTTAGTCTTTATATCTTGATAATGTATTTGCCATTAGCAGTTATATATTTTTTGTTATTATATTTTTGGTTTTTATTACCATTCAGTACTAGTTTCTGATTCTTCGATATCCTTATTCAAATAAATCGAACAACCCGACACAATAACGTTTATTGAAAATTGCCACAATTGTTTACAACGCTTTATATCCACACGATTTTCAATAACAATTCCATTCTATCACACTGAGATGGGTCTTCCAACTAACATTTTCACTAGTTTGTCTTCTCTTTTTATACTGCCCTCATAATTGAATTAATGAAAGTATTTCTCTTGAATTTATTAATTTAATTTTCTAATTTGTTGTCCACTTTGGGATCTCGGAGTTTCACATAGCTCATTAGGCTAGGGTAAATTTCATTAACTTTTTATTGAAGTTGGGTTCACTTTTGTTTCTCAATTTCCCTAACTCTAATTAAATAATTTTGCTCGGGTTGTTGTTTACTAATTAATTTTAATCTTTTTTGAATATTTCTTTTTTGGAACCCCCTTGATTTGATTTTATTCGTCTCAACATTTAGCATTTGTCCTTATCGATTTCACCACAAAATATTGATTTTTCTAATTAATTGCACTTCAATTATTATTTTTAATGTGATTTTTTTTATTATCAGGTATTAATTATACCTGATTTTTATTTTTGTTTTGATCTTGTTAGGTTGATTTCTTTTCCTTTTCCAATGATATTACATTTATTAAAAAAATTTCATTGAAAAATATTTATGTTGATTTGAATTGTTTATTTTGAAAAATAAAATGCTTTGATTAGAATATTTTATTAACTTTAACCTCCAGTGCACTGTTTCAAATGTAGTAGACCTGTGACTTGCAGGTTGTAAGTGCTATTGGGATAACATGGTAACATTCACCTGGTAATAATGCAACAGTTTTTTAGTTGTTTTTAAAATTTACGTGTTAGACCATTTATTTAAAAGCTAATATGAAAGCCAACTTTATTTTTGGATTTTTTTTACATTAATATTCATCTTTTCATTCGATACCTGATGAAGAGACCTGAAATATTACTCAAATTCAACATTTAAAAATTCAAGTGATAAATATGGAAATATTTTTATAATACTATGCCACTTTGCTTTTGTGTCTTTGATAACTTTCTTTTGTTAAAATGCTGAATTTTTTGTATAGTTGGCAAGTAAAAAAAAACCGAAAATTAATTAACAAATAGCTATTCGGTGGATAAAAAGCAAATCTATCTAAATTTCAAGATAAACACTGGAGCCGGCCATAAATTCTCCTCCAAGAAATAATTTACCTTCTTCAGTAGTCTCTTTCAAGTGTTTCAAATTTGTTTCAAATGTAAAACAAAATAGTGAGAATCTAAGAATTAAAATAAAGATAAAATAATTTTAAGTATTTTTGAAGTTCCTTAAGGATATTAACGATCAACGCCGTGATATAACATTTGGTGCACTGTGAAGATACTAAAAAAATTTTTTTAAATTTTATTGAATTCATTTTTATTAATTTTAATTTAAAAAATAATATACAGAAATTATAAAGTACTTTTTCTAGCTCTTTTGCTGAAAAATTCATCAATTATATAATTGTAATCAATGGTAATCAGTTGCATTTTCAATCGACAATATTGCTGGTCCAGTCTGGTATTTTTTGCTATTGGAGAAATTTTTCTAATATATCTAATATTTATGAGCCTCTCAAAAATAGGGGGCCCATTGCGGTTGCACTTGCGATAATGCGGCGCGGTTAACGGTTGGAGATCTTGTTGGATCTTTATGTAGGCATTAATGTAGAACAAAGATGCGCAAACAAGGAGGCGGGCTCCCGGATTGGGCGCTTGATAATAATTTTAGGGAGCAGAAAATTTTAAAATTGTTAAATTTTACAAACGAAGTATGGTTTTTTTGTTGAATATTTATTATTGATTTTTTGCTAAAGCATTAGAACTGTTATTTTCATAATATTTAATTTATTCAATTTACAAGAAATAGAAAAATACACTTTGTTTATTTTAAAGATGTTTATTTTATTTACGTCTTTTTTATAGTGGCGTTATGATTTTTTATTAAGTCGGGGGCGCCAAAATAAATATGTTGAAAATGGAGGCGCAACTTAAAAAGTTTGCGGAAGCCTGATGAAGAAGATAAGTTCAGCGAAATAATGTTGATAACGAAAATCAATTATTGTCTGATACTTTGGATATGATTTTACATAAATATCTAAAAACATTAAATCAAACTTATATTTAATAAAATTCAAATGAAACTAAAACTAATATTTAAATTAGCTACTCAGCCATCTGACATTTGCAGATATTCCAATTTACCTTTTGATTATTTTTTATTTAAATGAAGATATTCTTGGGATTGCATAAAAGTTCAAATGCAAAGCAATACTTAAAAATGTAAAGTAAGATTTAAATTAATAAAAATCAATATTTTATGGGGGAGAGGTATGCGAATGTAGCAAATAAAAAACTAAATGCAAACATGATAATTAAAAATAGATGGGGGAACCCAGGTAAAACTACTAATTAATTAAATATTCAAAATATTGTTGATGTCAAAATAGTTGGGTACATTGAAGGTCTATTAGATTGCAGCTTACCAATGTAATTAAAATCTTTTATTTTAAGAGCTCGGCAACCATTTTTTATATTAGATCAATAATTACAGTTTTCTATGACTTGCTTTAATAAATTGGTATCGTTGAATAAATAATGTTAATTTTTACCATTTAGTCAAAAATTGGATTCTTTACTAAACGGTATTAAATCAAAGACGAAAATGAAACAGTGATCAGAAATTTGTTAAATAAATTTATAGATTAAAGAAAAAATTTTATTTCTTTTTAAAAACCTCTTGCGCTGTCAGTGTATCTAAAGTGATTGCCCAATTTGAAAAAAACATTATTACTTGTTGGGTTCATAGTTATTATTGTCAAATCCTACCAAAAACCAAATGCTGTTTCTATTCTCTTGATTATTCAAGATAGTTATGACTAAAATATGCTATGAAATGATTTGCAACTCTTGGTATTACAGGAAAGAACCGTTTAATTCTTGAAACTATGCCAATTTTGACTTGGAATTGAATTTTATCATCCAAATTTCGTACTCAGATTTTTATCCTTTTTCCAGAAAAAGCTAGGTTATAAACTTCACCTTTTAAAGATTTGTTGGGTAGTTAAATAAAATTGTCACATTCTCCATAATAAATAAAAGTTAGCAACATCTTTTCAAGCGTCATTTTCCAATCTAATGAAACATTAAAAATGACTAGATTTAGCTAAACTTTTAAAAACACAATTTCTGATATTACATTTACAAAGTTATTGTTTTAATTTAGTAAATACTATTGATATTTTTTAATTAAAAATAATATTTTTGTTTAATTACAATAAACATACGCGATAATTATTCGATTACAATTAAAACCCAAAAAAATGAATTATCTAAAATATAACTTATAATTTAAATTATTTTGAAAATGCCAGTAAATACATTTTTTAATCAGCTAGTAAACACAATTAATTTTTATTTCCCATAAACCAATTAAATATAAATCTTATTAGTTTGTAGTAAATTAAAAAATAAAAGATGGTGGATATTTAAATAATACACATTTTATGTTGTGACATGCACTCTTTATCATCTAATAAAATTTAGTAAAACAACAATTTATAAACACTGTATTTATTATACGATATTGATCTACTCTATATTTTCTTCATCCTCTTCCTCCTCACCTTCATCATCAATATCGTCCTCATCATCATCAATTCCATTGGATAAAAAATATTGCATGGGATTATTCCAAATATCGTCTTTTATCAATTCTCCAATCTCATCATTCATCATATCGCAACAACCTTCAAACCAGCTGAAAAAGCTATCAATCATTGGTGCAACTTGGCGTTTTCGTCCTTTACAATCACCTTTAACCAATGACTTTCCTTGATGCCACTCAATTTTTGTGGATTTTGTTTCCATTTCACCATTTTCGTTTGTGTTGAACGCCTTTTCTAAAACTTTGTTTTTGAAATATTCATTGTCTGCAAATGTCTACAAAGAATTAAAAATGAAACATTATCTATAATACTTACGAAAACTATTTTATATCCAGATTTAATATTTTCATATTCTTTCACTTCAACTTTAGTTAAGTAACTAAGTGCGTCAATGTCATCCTCTGAAAACATAACTGCTAATTGAGGATGGTTTAAAATAGCTTGTGACCAGAAATTTGGAATTTTGGAAAATAATTCGGAGCGTTTATCGAAATATGGTTGTCTTAGTTTATTGTATTTTTGCTCAACTTTTAAAATTTCTTCACTGGCTTGTTCGTTTAACAAATCAACTTCGTTTTGAACCTCTTCAATTTGTTCGATTACTTCAGTCATATTAAAATCTAGAAAATTATTTTAAATAATAGTTATCATTTAAAATAATGACTTATACCAGCACTACCGTTCATTTCAATCTTCTGAATCTTTGGATTAGACGCCATTTACCTCGTTTCTCAAAAAACCTGAAATTGTAATTTATTTAAACAACTCTATTAATAAAACAACGTTATTATGTAATATTTCTTTTTTTAGTATATTCAATATACTAGAAAATTGTTAATTACAATATAATTAATTAAATTAAATTTTAATAAAAAAATTTGAAAATTATAAATAACATACTTACAAATAGAGAAAGCACTTGTTGACGAAATAATTGCTCAATTTATTAAAAATTTCATAATGAAATGTTTCATATCTTCAAATTTATTGAAATATGAAAGCTTAAATAAATTCAAAAGCATAAATTTTGTTAATAAAATACTTAAATATAACATAAACTAATTGTATGCATTTTAGATAGTAGCTAAATACCCGAAATTTTTTAGTATATTTTAAAAGTATATTTTTGTTGGGTCAGAACACAAACGGCCTTGAAAAATGTTTAAATGAATCGGTAACACACATGCAAATATAACATGCAGTTTAAATTCAAACCTATGTAAACATCAATTAAACCTAGCAAAATATGAGAGAAAAGTAATTACATATAAAATAATAAACATAAAAATAATTTAAAATAATAACAAAATGCAACAAGATCCGCACGATACAAATACAAACATAACATGAAAACCCAACAAATTCGACCAAAATTTGATAATTTAACAAAAATGGAAAATTTCATGAAAATGAAATTTAAATCAAAGAATTTGAATTAGAAATAATTCAATAAAAATTTCAAATAAAAAATTATCAAAATAAATTAGAAAATAATAAAAATTAAGATTAGAATACACTAGAAAATAGCAAGGTCGAATTTTGTTTTACTAAATCAAAAAGAACACGCGAGGCTAGGGACAGAAAATAGGTATATATACCGATGCATTTTCACATAAAATTTAACCATTTTTGAACCAAATTAAAATTGTTAAATCTTTTTAAAAACTATATTCTGAAATCTATTTTAGGTGAGTGAGAGTTTTATTTGGAAACTCTCTCTTCACGTCCCATCCTCGCACCCTCGGTAGAGCTCTGCTTGGATGTCGGCGTGGGGAGAGATGTAATTTTTATTTGGTATGATGTTATGCTCTAACAAGTAATTTGGTATATTGTTTTTAATAATTTAATAAATATTTGTAAAACCTAAACTCCGTTTATTTTTCATTAATTATTCATTTTATTGTCGAAATTTTTCCGGCCCACAGCCAAGACACATCACAAGTTAGTAAAATCCACATATTATTCAGATTCGTGTAAGTGCGTGGAATATCGCCAATGATCTGTGCCCGTGAAGACCAGGCGTGCGGAACGCAGGGATTAGAACGTCAATATTATCCCATATAGAAGAAAGGAGAAATAAGGAAGGGGTCTTTTGGCTACTTCCTCGTTTCTCGTTTTCTTTAAATTCGACCTAAATTATTCTACACACGGCTCAAAATCACCACACCGAGTAGTCCAGTGGGCACTCATTAAATATAATATGAACATAAAATGCGCTTAAGGCTTATTAAGGGAAAGGTGACGGGGAATAAAATTAAAATGGAATCACTGCTATGAAATTAAACAAATTAAATCTTACGAATTTAACTCAAATGCGAATCTAGAAGAGAAATAATAATTTTAAATTAATATTAAACGAATTATCCTGAACTCCCAGTAAAGTAGTAGATTTAATCAACTTCTAACCCAGAGCATATCTTATCAGTATAACTAATAGAAACACCTTTTTTCAAACTCCCTTATAAATAAAAGGTAGTCATTACTAAGCCAACCGTTAATCGAAATTGGCTCCCGTATAAAAATAAAACCTAAATTAAATTTAAAATACAAACATTGATCGTAAATCAGATAACAATATTTTTATCCAACTCCTCTTGAGCAGCCAACGAAACTCATGGCTGTCCCCGTTAGACCACTTCAGTATTAACTGGCAACGCTACGACATCAGATTCCAACGACTGATATCTGTTCCACTGTCTAACCATTTAATTTTTGACTGGAAAAAATTCGACGAGTTCATACCCCATAAATGATTTCTAAATCGCAACCATCATCATAAACCAAATTACCATAAATGTAAGCCGCGGACATTTCCTAGAGTCGAATAATTACACTTGAAATCATATAAAATAAAACCGTTTAACATTACTCGCAACCACGCAAAATGAACCATAGATAACTAGTCGAACCAAGAACAAATCCTAACCCCATAAGGATTAGTTCAGGAAATGTACCAGTTAATAAAATAATACCCAACACTTGCGGCTCGGAAGATGTCCCTAATCATTAATAATTATAACATCCTGAAATGTCTAATTCCAAATGAATACATTAATTAAATATTAATAAAATAAAATGAAATGCCGAAAATTGGAAGTAACATGGGAACACTCGCAGTGAAATTGTGAAGTTGACAATAACACAATGCAGGTTTTCCGATGTTAACATCCCAAAGAAAAAACTTACCCAGTTTCCAGTTCAAATTACCATTAAAAATGAATATAAAACTTTACCAGAACTTAATATCACGATAAAATCCAAGCGGATGTTGAACCCATTTGTATAAACAGAAAATCGACAAATTAGAATGAGTTTGTCCGAATGTCGATTTTCTGACATCTGACTGGCGATCAACACCCACCGTCCCGCACACCGACAGACAGTTTGCACATCCGGTCGTCCTATAAAATCGATACTTGGAATTTTTTATCCATATTTACAAAATGCATGATCATACCCTTAATGTCGACGGAGTACCGTTAACCCAAGTGGAAATCGTGGAATCTACTTTGAACAGGACAGGTACTAGTAATTCGTGATATGATTAAATTAATTTATATTTAAATGACAATTCATAAAATAAATCATTAAATCATTTATGTTCTCGTTTAATTAACAATAAAAAGATCATTCAATTAGGATTTTCCCAACCGATAAATCAAAACCCACACTATTTTGAATAAATCAGAAATGGATGAGTTCATTGTAATTCCCAACACGCTTCAGGAAAGTTCGTCAGCTCCTTTAACCCGTAATTTTTAAATCAGTTTAAAAATTCAGCATGAACCCAATCCTAAGTGTCTAAGAGTTTTTGGGTGAACCATTTATGATAACCCCTAATTAAACGATTTAATAATCTGATGATTTTAGCGGAAAATTCTGAGAAATTGATACCATTGACTACAACTCAAATAGCGTCGTCAGGACTCGTAGGTATTGATGACAGAAACTGTAAATAGCTAGAACTATATTTAAATTTTTCTTTTGTTTCGTGCAGGTAACAGATTGTAACTACATTTTATTTAATTATTGATTTTTTTAAATGTTCTTAAGTTTTAATAGTTATCTACGATTAAACCACTATAATCATTTTGGGAACGAAAGGTCTATCAAATTATCATCCAAATATGAGTTTTTAGAGTCCCCCTAAAGTGAACCTCGATCATTAATAAAACCGTTTTTTTTGAATTGAAGTTAAAAGCTCAACAGTAGTAACATTTCAATACATCCATTATACATTTACCTGGCAGATTGTCTAATAATTGTAGGATTGTTAAATACATTCAACTTAGGACATGTTTAAAGAAATGAATGCTTGCATTACCTTCGAAATACCCTCAACCTACACGATTGTATAACTTGCAGTTGTCAGTGATGGATATTGGTTGTTTATAATACTGGTTTTTCTGCGTGTCTCTTTTATTATATGGCCCTGTTATGAAGCATAGTATAGCTTTATCACTTATTATTTTCACTATGAACGCTATTGAAATTAAATATAAACGTATGATAGTATTAATGAATGTTCATAATGCAGATAAACCCAGTTCGATGGCCTGCATTTCAACCCATCTCGCGGACCGCTGGAGATGGGCATGGGAGCGTTTCCGGCAGGAGAGATGCCCGGAGTTCCCCCCACCGGAGCCTCAACTAACTAACTCAACAGAAAATGACCACGACTGAGGGCTGGCCGAACAACCATGGGAAGAGTGGAGCCCGGCCGGGGAAATCCACGCGCAAGCCCAGCACCTCCTCAACCAACTGGAAGCCCACCAACTACAGGTGGACGTGCAAGTGGTCCGAGCACGCCAATACCTGGCGAATGTCGAAGAAGACATACTAGCTGGTCGGATCGCCAGCAATTATCAACACTCGCGGCGAGGCACGGTCGCACAAGTCACCCGACCGAAAAATACACGGATCCGCAATATCAGGCGGCCAGTAATGACCATATCTGGTTATTCGCCGGAAGAGTGGGTGGAAAGGGGTTTTCCCTCCTCCTAAACCACCTCTTCGTGATAAACTGTTCTAGGATTTGATTGTTTAGTAAATGTTTGCAGTAAATAAACCGGTTGTCGTTGATTAACTGTTTTATCTTAGTCTTAATGAGAAAATTCCTTAATTGTTTAATATAACATATACGAATAAAGTTTCTTTAAAAATATCAAATCTTTAAATATCTGTATTACTAATAATGGAACCTATCCAACTGCTGCAGAAGGAGCTGACTCGTGCCCAGCAAGCTAACAAAGCGCTGTACGAGCAGATAATACAGCTCACCAAAGAGATTCAACAAGTGAAAGCCACATGGGTGGATCCAGCCAAGCTTAAGCCCCTGCGCCACGGCTCACCGCCGCTCAAAAAGGCTGGGCCGATGAACGGCAATTAAATCAAAACCTCCGGACGCAGATAAGGGGGTTGGAAGTTGCCTTGTCCGCCAATCGGGAGGGAGAGGCAGTAACCTACCCTCTTGTCTTCGCCCCATCCCAATTGGCTTATCGGGACTCAATCGACAAACCAACGCCCACTGTAACTCCTGCCATAACACCATCCAGCAGTTACAGGCCGGGGCGGATAGAGCGTGCCAGACGAAGAGCCGCTCGTCTATCAAATAAACTTGATTGAATTTAACTTGTTTTTATCTGTGAATTTATTAGATTATAAAGATTGTTCAATTATTAAATGTGATATTTTAAGACTTGAATAATGATAAAAACCCTGCAGTTATTTCATGGGTATTCACACTTCTTCAGGTAGTCGTCGTTCTATCTCTAGGCACACCATCACCGCAGCTAACACTCACTAACATGATTCTGATCTTGAAACTTCTCACACACAAGGGACTTACAAAGTGAGCACAGGTCTTCCATCGACAGCTCGTTGAACCCAGGGGTTGTCCGAGCAATTACAGCATTAGTAATAACGCTCACTTTTTGCGGACAATCCACCCACTCGAACACATTTCCAACGTTGCCTAGCAACGGGTGCCGAGTGGTAGCTAGAAAATATTTATATGGCGTTGCTGGGGTAAACACTAGGACGTTTCAAACAATTAGTAAAACCCTTTTGTATGGTAGTATATTTTGGACAGAAAAATTCCAAATTTAGGTTATCGGTTTTTCTGTTATTGATGTTGCCAACTCATAAATTTCCCACGCTCTTAAGATTTTCTTAGAAAGTTTTGGTAGTAAATTCCATGAATGTGTAGATATATTATATCTCTAATAATTACAATTGCAAATTCAACTGTAACGATAGGAAAAATGAAATTGATTTCGTTTGAAAAGTTTTACTGCCTCAGTGATTTTTCTAATTTCTGCGTGTCCTAAATGACCAAGACTGATTATGTTTGACAGTTAATTTATACAACATTCAGTAAAGTTCACAAGGGCTAAATCATATTGAACTTACAAATTCTTAAATTTTAATGTTCCTTTCCTATTATTATTAAAGCAACACTTGCAATTTTAACAGATATATTTATTTAAAGGTCTTTGAGTTTCTATTTTCTAAGCAACGCAACGCAATCATAATATTAATTATTATATGAGTGCTGTAAATTTATTTTTAAAAATTAATTTTATGTTTTCAAGCAAAACTTAACTTCCGAAAATAATAAAAACAAATCATGATTGTCAAAAAATATCTCACGTACTTCTAACATCATTTAAGTTTGAAAGATAAATTAAGAAGTTTCTAAATGCTAGTCCCTTTCTTTGGTTCGCCAATATTTTAATAGGATCATAACTCCATTTGGCCTCACATTTTAAAACTTTTATAACACAGCCCATTGAATTAAAAAATTTTATTTTCGCAATAAATGCGTAACTTCTGAAAATGCTGACAACTAATTTTAACCATTGTGATTTTAATGGCGAGCTTTCCTATGCAATGGTTGATGTTTTAATACTATTCATACATTTTTTTGGACTATTTAAATATTAAAACGTGTAAAATTTGAAAATAGGGAAAGTGAAATTGGAGAATTTAGAAAGTACTGAAGATGAAAAAAATAAATATTTGACGTAAAGGAAAAATAAAATGACCAATAGAAATATTTAAGAATATAAAATAATTTACTATCGATTCATACCATCTAAAAACTAAAATTGATTTAAAGTTTTGAAAAAAGAATTTAATTCTAAAGCAGATTCTAAATATAAATAAGAAAGTAAAGAAACTTTTATATGAATATAAATGAGCGAATTTTTTCTAAAACGAATATTGAGAAATTTTCAAACTACAATAAACCAATTCAAAATCCAATGAATTTTGGAGTAAAAGACAGAAAAGTTGTTTTTGATACTTAACTAAAAACTCTTAAAAAACAAGAATAATAATACAAAGACCAACGAGTTAACGAGATCACCTTTGAAAAATAGAGTAAATTCTTCGGCGCTAAAGAACCACGCCTCCTAGACCATACATAAAAGCAGGTAACAGATGCTGTAAAGGATTCTGAGCTTTTTTTCAACTGCCAAAAATTTAAACTAATTTGATTAATTAACACAGTGAACATGCTTGTATAAACGCATTTAGTATTGATCGTTTTTTATTAAAAAAAACCTCCTATTCTAGTCACTATCTATTTAATATGCGCGTAAAGTTAATTTAGAGTTTTGTGTTGTACTTTAAAATCAACAGCTCATAAATAGATAAAACTAATAAAATACGTTGTCCTTTTCAGGTTCATTTTAATAGTGTGGGGTTAGTGGTCTGTGAGCCCTTGACCCCAATACAACTTTTCTTTGCCCCCAATGGTTACCCGTCGCTAAGCAACGTTTTAAATGCAACCATTGGTTTTGAGGTCGCCAAAGGTGAGCGCTACGAAAGAACTACTCTGGCCCGATCTCAAGGTGCGTTCAACGCATTACCGTTAGAAGGTCCGTGTGCGCTTTTGCCTATTCTCGTCCCATATTAGTGCGTTTGTCTTTTTCGTCACGTAGAATTAAATCTTTCACTACTTAATATTTACACTGATTCAATCGCGGCATTACAAGTCTTTTGGAAAGGTCAATAGGAATGAAAAACATTTATTAAATGATAATAAAGAATGTGTTTTATTCTGCTGGCTGAGCGGCTCGGCGCTTGGCACGCTCGTTCCTTCCGGGTCGATGTCTGGGTGGTTTGCTCGCAGGTTTTGTGGTTGTTGTGGCTTTCTTATAGGCCAGTTGGGCCGGAGCAAAAACCAGCGGGTAGGTTACCGCGTTGCCTTCCTGGCACACTGATAACGCTAATTCTAGCCTGCGAATCTGAGGTTTTTAGCTCTGATTAAGTTGCTTCTCTTCGGCCCCACCCCGTTGGGTGGCGGTCATCTTCTGATATAGAGGCTTTACCCTCTTTGGCTCTACCCAGCTGGATTTGATTTGTTGGATTTCTTTTGTTAGCTGCACAATTTGTTGATGCAGCTCTCTGTTCAATCTTTGGGCTTTATCCAATTAGCTTTGTAAAATCCTGTGTGGTTCCATGTCTACAAAAATGGAATGGTCATTAAACTTAATCTTTCTCCACGAAGATCACTTATTACATTCCTACTTCTAAATTTAAACAAATCTTATCCTAAGAACATTATGATTCTACATTATTAATCATTGTGAGTAAGAAAAATAAAAAAATGGAATCTAAGCTTTATTTATATTATACAACGATGTTATTCATATCTTGGACGGCTTCGATCTCTGTATCGCCTGGGGAACTCGTGGGCATATGGGTGCTCTTGGTTGCCATGGGGACGCCTTTACCCGTCTCGCATTTCTCTCGTCAGTATTTTTCGTGGGACCACCACATTTATTGCCGCAGACTCCTCATTCAGGTTCGGATCATCGAGGTTGAAGGAAGTGTTGTACGGAGGGGCGTACCCATCCGTACTTGGGATGCTTCCCGTTGCGATGGCTTTGTTAATTTTGGCTAGATGTCGCCTAGCCCTCTCCACTTGTCTATCCGTCTGGCGCTGGTGCTCTTCCAGGCACGCTAGTAGAAATTCTACTTGTCCTCGGATCTCCCGGGCTGGATTGCGACCGGGCTCCCTTTTGATGGCAATAAAAGGAAGATAAATTTCTCCGAGGTCTCTTTGAGTGCCCGCGCGGGATTCTCTTACTGGTGAGATTGAGAACACCGTGTCCCACATTGCTTGCCGGCACCTGGCAGCCGAATGTGCGGGAAACAGCACGGTGACGCGGGACGCGTCGATTCAAGAGTTGTCTGCAATTTTTACGATTAATAAACCATTTAATAAACCATGATTATTCTTTATAAAATTCATCATAATAAATACGACACGAATAGGGCGATTTTGCCTGTTGATGGGTAGAGATATATGGAACGGCAAGTTAGCGTTGGATAAGATCATCGGGTTACCGGACGGGTACTGTCATGTGTGCCGTTGATTCTTCGTAGTGTGGCAAGTTCATTACTTACGTTTCAAGGTTTCACTTCATGCTCTAGGGGAATTTTTCCTATGTCTCATCGGTATCTCTCGTCATAACTATTCGGCTTCGTCATTTAATCGTGGTTCTTATGGCCATAATTCAAAACTCGTGATGGGAATTTGCCTTCGCTTGGGCTCCTTTTACCGTAATTCTACGTCATAATGTCCATTTGTTTTCATTTTGGTCACTGCAATTCGGTTGGCTATTTGTATCGTTGCTGATCCCTTGGTAGTTTAGCTCATTTTCATTGTGGAGTGATGTCGCCGTCATTATAGTTATTAGTCTTGGGCTAGTACATAACAGTTATCTCGATTTTCAAGTTGGAATTATATTATTTCAGGTCGTGCTGGTCATTGGTGGCGTTCGACAGAAGTCATAGATGGGGCGAATTATTGCATGGATGCCGGTAATCATTGAAGAATTGAGGGTTGATGACCTCGTCAATTTTCGTCGGTATTAGACAATAAGAAAATAATTCGTATGGTTCCATAGAAAATTTATTATTCATAACATTGTTAACAGTTTGCTAGCTTCATTGGAGAATCATTTGCGGTTTGTCAATAGGTGAATCTATTCCGGATTGTGGCATCTCAAAAGCTTGATCCTCGTATGAATTTAGATGATGAAACATTTTAATAAGAGATAAAGCTCACCATCTCGCGGTGTGGCTGGTTCTCTCCTAGATGTGGTGCTAGCATCTTTCCGAACGTTGTTGGTCTCTCCGGTTATCTGGCGTTCGTTGTGAAAATTTATAATTTTTCCTTGTTATCTCAGTTAGAAAAATGGTGGAGTTGGCACAACGATCCGGTTTTATATAAACAGCCAGCGCAGTGCGCTCGTTTGAGAGTCAGAGATTACCCACAGTGATTAAATTTTCTATCATTACTTCTTATGATAGCCAAATTCTGATGACGCCGATTTATCATTACATTTCGTGATATTAGTACTTTTCATCAATTTATTATTACCCGTTTTTATTTTAGTACTTTCGCTAATCGGGGTCATCAAGGCGTAAATTTATATCTAATATTACTCTTTCTGACAATCTAATCCGGTTTTTATTTCAACACTCGTTTATTAGTCGTGATCATAGCAACGATTTACAGCGCCGATCCCAGTTACCCCATTTATTTGACCTTAAGACCATTTGTGTCGACATTAGAAAATTACGAGTGCCCAATGAACTACTCGGTGTAGAGATTTTGAGCCGTCTGTCATTTGTAAATTTAGGTCGAATTTTCGGGAAATGGATTGCGGAGAGGCAGCCAAAAGACTACCTCCCCACCTTCCAATTTCCCCTATAGATGGGTAATATTGACGTTCCAGCTACTGCGTTCTCATGCCGTAGCCTTCACGGGCACGAACTATTGGCGGGCTTACACCGCACTTACACTGTTCGGTTGGGGTGTGTATATTTTATTGTCTAGCGGTGATGTGTCGGCTCTGGGCCGGAAAAATTTCGACATAGAACCCTCATGATTAGAACTTTTATTTGAAATTTGCATGATAATAAATTGTTGGATCATATATAGCATTCCTAATATATCAGTACACATCTTTCCCCACGCCGACGCCCAAACAGTGCTCATATGAGGTTGTCTGGACGCGACGTGGAGAAAGTTTTCGAACATTCCTCCACTCACATTAAAGGTGTTCTGATTCCAACTGATTAACTGATAAGTCAAGGTTTTCGAGTTCTAGTTAAGAAACTGATTAAAACTGGTGAAAATGAATCGGTATATATACCTATTGTACGACCCTAACCTTGCGTGTTAAATTTGATGTGGTAAAACAAAATTTGACCTTGTAACTTTCTGGTATATTCTAATCTTAATTTTATTATTTTCGTGATTTTATTTATCAATTTTATTTTTTAACTTTTAATTGAATTGTTTCCAATTCAAATTATTTGATTTTAGTTCCAACTTTCATGGACTTTCGCTTTTTTAGTAAATTGTCAAATTTCGGTCAAATTTTTTTATGTTCTCGTGTTAGTTTTGTGTTTATTTTGTGCGAATCTTGTTGCACTTTGTTATTATTTTAATTTACTTTTGTGTTTTTTCGATTATATATGTTAATTGTTTTTTTCTCTTATTTTAGCATGGTTAATTGATGTTTTATGGGTCTGATTTTAAATCTGCATGTTGTATTTGCGTGCTGTTACAGATTCATTAAAAAAAATCGTGTCTTGGCCCAACAATAGTAAATAGTTAAGACCAGTCACTTAGTAAAGCAGGCATAGAATTCTATCACATTGGGTGCGCGCTCACCTTTGTTTGGCATCCTACTATTCAGTACAATACCAACGGTACTTAGCAACGGGTATTAAAAGGTTAGTTGAAGGATGTTATTCATGGGTTGCGTTGATATAATTAGTTTAGAGTTCACAAGGTAACCTCATAACCCACCATCATATAGGAGCTTAAACATTATTTAAGTGAATGATATGAAATTACTATTCTTATATTATACATAAATTACTATTAATATAACTGTTGGAATCAGAAATCAAGAGTTAAGATCATAATCTTCCATTCAACTTTTTTTCGATCACACTTTTTACAATTTCGTCTCGTATAAAATGCTGCGTTAGATACCCATTCAGAATGCTAAACTAGATTCATATGCGTAATTGATTCACCATTTATTTGGGCCAATTCGATAACTCAAATAATGATTGATACTGACTCTATCAAGTAATTTTTGATTTTTATGATGATCAATTTGTGATTCACGAGTTTCCTTAGAAAATATTTTGCAAGTTATAGTTTTGCGTGATCAAAAACCAACACTGCCTAATCAGAAAGTTTCATTTGAAAGATGAGTTTATTTCACATATTTTTCAATGTCCCATAACAATTATTCAAGCAATACTTTATTCGTGAGCAAATTCATTAAAAAGCTGTTAATATGCTAACATAGTTTGAATGCATTCTACACATGGATCGACACATCCGCGTTTTGAAGTCAAGAAAGGTCTTTCTAAAATTTGACCAATCAAGAGCCTATTAACCATTTATTTTGAGTTTGTGGTCAAAAAAATAATTGAATTATTTGTGGTAAAAAGATTTTATCCACAGATATCTATACAAATGTTAGCACTACACCGTGTAGTAAACAAAAATGCATAATTTTGAAAATCAATATAATAGTCACCCGTGTCCCACTGAAGCATGTAGAAAATTAGTAAGAAGCGCTAGTGGCTGACACGGGCACTTACATTATGTAAGGTTAGTGGTGTGGATGACCTTCACCCCAATACATACAAAATAATTTGGAGCCCGCCAATGGTTACCCAACTGGTCACAGGACCTCCAAAGGTGAGTTCCGATATCAGAACTGCTAAGGTTTAGTCCTATGTCGGGTTCAGCGGACTGCCGTTAGAAGGTCTATGTCCCTCTTATCTTTCAGGTCCCTTACTTTTTCTCTTTCTCATTTTATTCGCACACTTTGCTCGCTATACAGAAAACAAATCAATAATAGAAAGAAAACATAATTTTGTTTTATTTTAACATCAGTTTATTAAACATTTTGCTTCTCGACTTTCAGTTGGTCACTTTTTACTTTCACCTTGGGCGCGTCGGCGCAAACGTTTCGTTCGACCTAGCCTAGCATGCTGATGGGATCGCTTGTTGGATGATCTCTCCTTGTCTTGGTCACGGTAAGCCAGCTGTGCCGGTGCGAAAATGAGGGGGTACGTCACCGCACTACCCTTCTGGCACGCTGACAGGGCAACTTCTAATCCTTTTATCTGTGTTCGCTGCGCCTGATTCAAGGACTTCTCGTCTCTCCAACCTTGCTGGGCCGCAGTCAGGCGTTGATATATATACTCTTCATTTTTTCAGGTTCCGCCCAGGTGGCTTTTACCCTTTGGAGCTCGCGGCTTTGCTACAAATGTTGTTGATGGAGATGTGCGTTCTCACGCCAGAGCTCCTTCAATTCCTGATTCAGAATTCTCATCGCCTTCATTTCTAAATTTAAAATTCAGTTAAGAGATGATTATTATCATTATTGCTATCAATATATTTATCAATTTCGTTCCTCTGTGTTCCGCATTTCATTGGGTATCATTTAATTTTGGTCACTTTCGTTTTCAGTGCGTTTTACTTATTACTTATTTATTTATCTGAAATACTGGTTAAGTGAAGAGGGTCCTTACTCTCGTGGTAGCTATGATCTTTCAGATTTTATTTTACGTGATGATACAAAACAAAAAACAGTTGAACTACTAAAATTTATTCATTCCCAACATAATAGTGTAGTCAAACATAGGATGTTATTCATTCTGTGAAATCCGTATTACGACGATTTCGGCTTGTAAAAGTCCATTTTGGATGTCGGCGAGTATAGGCATGTTCATCTCGTGGCCTTGGTCCGAGTCTGTGACGAAGTGTCGGGTGAATTAATCCTTCCAGTAGGATCAGAGTTGTCGGAGCAGCCATTCGTCGGAGCCTTGGGTCGTCGAGTTCGAACGAGACCCCGTAATCAGGTGGAGCTCCATCAGTGCTGGGAATAATACCATTTGCGATATCCAGATTGATCTGTGCTAATCTCTGTCTGGCCATCACCGCCTTCCGATGGTATTTCTTCTCCAGCTCCTCCATCTTCATAGCGCTGTGTTCGGCTCGGTTGCGCGCTTCTCGTGCCGGGTTCCTGCCCGGTTCCCGTTTAATAGCAACACTTGGTAGTTCTATTTCATCGACACGGTCGTTGTGTCGACGAGGCCAATTGGGTTCTCCGTAAGTGGCCAGTTCATACCCCTGGTCCCATAGCGCCTGTCTATACCGAGCGGCAGAGCTACTAGGGACCTGCAGGGTCAATCGGGAGTCGTCGCTCCATCCTCCGTGTGAATTTGCATAATCTAGAATAAGCATTATAATCATATTTCAAGTAGAATAATAAATCGTTGCATTTATGTAGAAAAGAAATGGATAACTTAAGGTAAATCTATATGTCAAAGTCGGTTGGGTGGAAGTTTATTTTACGGTTAGATAGTAAGAGGCGAAACGTGCGTTTTAAAGAAGCAAATACCTGGTCGGGCCTCATCTCGCCTGTCTGCATTCCGTGCCGTTGATCGATCCTGTCGCCCGTCGCTTGTTCGTCCCTGAAATTTGGGTCTGTTATCGAAAGGTATCTGTTGTGAATTAGACATGATTTTATGATGTAGTTACTAAGTTCTGTGTTGTTTTTATAGTAGATTTATCAATGCATGTATTGCTTGACTAGTGGGCCATCTTTATTATCTTAATTCCAATTTCTGTCAATGTGTAATAATTTTAAATTATTTGCGTCGGAAGAAATAATTATATTTATTTATCAGCAATATTCAACCGTTATCTCATATTTCTCGCTTGACTGGGAAAATCAGTAGTGTAATTTTAAGACAGGTCTGCTGTTGATTCAAGCAGATGATTTTCTTTTAATTGTTTTGTTCTACCGTTGACGGTCAAATGCATAGCTGGCTGTTCCATTAAATTTCTATGGCGTTGATTTGTTAGCTAACTTCCAGTCGATTTGCGTCCCTTATGATACTTAACTGAATCGCGTCAATTCTCTCGTTTTGTCACTAGTACCGCGATATTGAGGCTCAACACCTTCTCGATAATTGATTTATTCGGATAATTCACCGCCTATTTCCTAATGGTCTCAAGCAGACAGTATTCGGTCATGGATTGATGTGCTCTCCAGATAAACCTCCCTACTGCCGTTGGTCGGGTCCCTCTCTACTCATTCAGCGTCAGATTCCTATTCGGTCCTGCTGACGTGGATTCAATTATCCTACTCAATAAGTATCGTATGGTTACCTGGATCTCTAACCGGCTTTTCTAATATTCGACAAATCCCTCAGTGGTGGAAGTTCGAATATTCTTGTCCTTTTTTTACAGTCCTCAGTGAGCGACTCCCCACTAATTGATACTAGAAAAGTTAACTCCTCAACTATCGATTGTGTTTATCTATTCAAATTTTGGAAACTTTAAAACTTTAAACCATTTTCTCGATTTATTTGACAATTTAATCATTAACTTTTAATTTTAATCATTTCTGACTAAAATTATTTTATTTTTGTTCCATTTATTCATGAACTCTTTTTTTTCGTAAATTGTCAATTTTCGGTCAAATCTTTTGTTATTATGCTATTTCTATGTCTATTCATGCAGATCTTGGTGCATTTGTTAATATTTTAATTTACTTTTATGTTTTTTCCATTTTATATTTTTATTTATGTGTTTTCTCGCATTTTTAGGTGGTTACTTGATGTTTATGGGTCCGATTTTAAACTTTGCATGTTGTGTTTGCGTGCTGTTTCCAATCCATTTAAACAAAATCTTGTACTGGCCCGTGTAGTAAACAAAAATGCATAATTTGGAAAATCAATATAATAGTCACCCGTGTCCCACTGAAGCATGTAGAAAATTAGTAAGAAGCGCTAGTGGCTGACACGGGCACTTACATTAGGTGGGAAGACATTATATTTTGAGCACAGATCATTTTCTGGATTAGCATTAATTTCTTTTGACTATGAACTCTGTATATCTATAGAGTATTCAGATTTAATTAACAACTTCACCCTGGTAAAAAATACTGAACAAATCATTCTTATATCTAATACAAAGATTAAGAGTTACATACAATTTATAATAAAGGGCTTCAAGTACGCTAAAACTGTCTTTGTTAGGAAAGTATTTAAAATTTACTGAACTTTGTCGCTGATTGAATAATTTTATAAAACCTTTATTTCACGAATTCATTCACCAAATCAACCAACATGGCGACACTATTCTAAAATTGAAACATTTATATATGCCAAGGGGTGATTTTCAATGTAAATTTTCATTAAACGGTTTTAATGATTTTGTATATATTTATTGCACATGTAAATTAAAAACTATAAAAATCTTATGATCTTTTATGACTACAGCATTTTTAAATAAATGAGTAACGCTTTGACGTATGATTATTAGGTTAAAAATTGGCAATTTAAATCTTATTCACTTTAATAATAACCATTAGACCTTTCGCCGCCATATGCCATAAGTAAGCCATCATTTGATTTGTTCATTTTTATTTTGATTTACAAATCGCAACACTTTGATATAAAATAGGGTTGAATAAATAGATAAATAAATAGTTTTCAATATGTATTGAAACTTATTTGAAAACCCCGCTTAGCAAACTGAAAACTATTAAAACATTGCTAAATTTGCCGACTTTTTCTTTTACAGGTAATTCGGTATATAAAAATTGAATTATAGGTTTACGGTAAGGGATGAATGTTTCAATGATTCTATAATATTAAAAATTAAAAAAAACTACAGAGCACAAATCACATATCCTACGTAACTGGTGCATTCAGTACGATGTACAGAGACTCGTAAACCCAAAAAGCATATAAACACAAATTAAGATATTTTATTTACCAAATTATTTAACCAAATTAAAATTACAACAATTGAACTGTAAAAGTGAAATAAAATTACAGTTTACAGTATGTTTTATTTTATTAAACAGAATTTTCAACCAAAACAAAAACTAGTTTTTAAATTTTGTTCCTTTTGAAATTTCGAGGGGGTATTTATACCAATACTACCCCTGCGTACTGTTGGGCCATAACGTAAACGGCCTTGAGGAATGTTTAAATGGATCAGTAACACACATGCAAATATAACATGCAAATTTAAATAAACCTATTAAACACCAATTAAACCCTATCAAATATGAGAAAAAAGAGAATTAAATATAAATTAATAAACATAAAAATAAATTAAAATAATAACAAAACGCATTAAGATTCGCACGATACAAACACAAACATAACAAGAAAACACAACAAATTCGACGAAATTGAAAAAATTAATAAAAGTTCATGAAAATGAAACTTAAATCAAAAAATTTGAATTAGTAATAATTCAATAAAAATTCTAAATAAAAAATTATTAAAATAAATTGAAAAATAATAAAATTAAAGAATAGAATTCACTAGAAAATAACAAGGTCGAATTTTGTTTTACTGCATCAAATTTAACATGCGAGGTTAGGGACAGAAAATAGGTATAAATACCGATCCATTTTCACATTAAAACTAACCATAAAACCATTTTCAAACCGTTTTTCAAACTTATTTTTTAGGTGAGAAATGTTCATTTTGGAACCCTCTCTCCACGTCACATCCTTGCAACCTCGGTAGAGCTCTGCTTGGATGTCGGCGTGGGGAAGAGGTATTTTTATTTTTTGCAATGTTATGAAATTTTATTTTATGGATTTGACATGGAGGGTAATTTCTGTTTATTTGTTTATACTTAATAAATATTATTAATATTAATAAATTGTTTTTATATGTTTAAATAAAATAAAATTAATTCTGTCGAAATTTTTCCGGCCCACAGCCAATACATAACGCAAGACAGCAAAATCTACATAGTACAGATTTGTGTAAGAGCGTGGAAAATCGCCAATGATATGTACCCGTGAAGACTCAGCGTGCGGAACGCAGGGGTCGTAACGTCAATATGAACCCTATAGATGAAACGAGAAATAAGGAAGAAGTCTCTGGCTGCTTCCTCGTTTCTTATTTCTGTAAAATCGACCTAAAATCATACTACACACGGCTCAAAATCCTTACACCGAGTAGTCCAGTGGGCACTCAGTAAATATAATATAAACACAATATGCGCTTAAGGCCTATTAAAGGGAAAAGGTACGGGAATAAACTAAATTGAAATCGTTGATATCGCTAATTTAGATTAATATTTGAAATAATTTAGATTAATATTACTGGTAAATTAGTGGAAAATCATTAAATTTATTGATTCAATTAAATTAAGTAAAGTAGTTACTGATTAAAAGCAAAGTAAAAATTTAATTAATTCATGAAATTATTACAAGTTAAAACTAAAATAATTATTGGGTAAAATAAGGCGATTCATTAAATTAGGTTATTATAAATTATTAAAATGAGTAGTAAGTAGAAATAAGCATATCAAATCCCATTAATTAAATTGTTCAGCAAAGTTAACGTAACAAATAGAATTTCTTTTTGTAATTTGTAGGATAAAACTAACTAATGTAAATTCATTAACGGTAAATTAATTCGTTGAGGAAACTAAAGAAAGTTGTAGGTTAAACCAAGCAATTCCTAAATGAACCTCAAATGGATTCAAATAAAAGTAGAATAATGCTCGATAAAGATCAAGAAAATCTTTGAATAAAATTGAAGTATAGTTTTGATTCATTAATTAAAGACTTTCAAGTAATTTATCAAGATAAAGTAGTCTATCGCCCAAAGTAATTTAACAGTTTAACGAATGTTAAAGTAATAATAAGTGATTCGAGTAATGACAATTTACATAATTGGATTAAATTAAAGTAATTATAGATTAAAACGTACAGTAATAAAAGTAATGAAATGTATTGATTTAAAAACAAATTTTCCATCAATAAATATAAATAAAGAATAGGTTGTTACTTACAAATAGGTTAAGATAAAATCTACACAAATAAAAACGACCAAAATTCAGGTTAACAGGTAAATCAGAGAAACAATCAAAATGTTATATTAATATTATACAAATCAAACAGTCATAGAGTTATGCTTACCGACGACAATGAATTAAATCCAACCATCCCAAAAAATACCAAATAAAATCCAATGATATGGTTCCACATGCGAGATCCGCCATGGAGTCCAGTAAAGTTTGTCCTAAAAGCGTTGATCAAATATATCTAATCAAACGAAATATCAACTTACCAAATCGCTGCAACACAATTGTAAAATTAAATTCCAGTAAATAGATAAATCGATAAACCCTGAAATTGAAATCAGAATAATGTAAACACCGGATAAACTTACGAAATTTCATTATCGCCATGCGCTGGCAAGTATCAAATAAACACCGGACATAGATTCAACCATCGCCGTTCGCTCGTAAATACTAAATGGTTGAATCGACAGAAACACCGGACATAGATCCAAACATCGCCGTTCGCATGTAAACACTAAATTATTCGTAGCGACATTTCAATGGTCATTCGTAGATTTGACGAAAATTAAATAAACCCACATGCCTACAATAGTCAATATTCCGCGTAAGCTAGAGGTAGACATAAATAGATTTTATTCGAAACCCAAACTCATACGGTGATCTCCCACAGTTTCCCATGCTTAATTTACTAGAGTGAAAGTCTAAAATAATAGCCATCAAAGTTGTTTCTGTTTTAACGACGATTAACAAATTAACAACCGTGTATTACTATACGCAATGCCAAGCTGTTAGACTACAACTGATCTGCTGTTAAAACCCTGAAGGCCCATAACTCAACTAGTGCGTCGATTTCGCTTAAAGATCATGATAATATTTAGAAAGATACGTAGGAACGTCATGAGAAGATATAGTTAACGAAATATAGCACGCCTAACACTCATAGGTAGACAGCCCCAGTAGGTTCACAACAAGTTACAATCAAAATCAAAGGCAATAAATTTAGATTCGATAAGTTTGAATTTGGATAAGCCCAATGGCAACAACCTAGTCATTAGTGAACCCAGTACAACAATTGAGCGAACAAATTAAATAAACTACTTTTCACCCCTATACGCAAGTAGTTGACCTTGATGCATTTTTAGAAAAGAATATGCAGCTCAAATGGATCGACGCTCCAGTAACCGATGAGCAATGTCGGAAGGAATCACCCCCAAAAGCAGAAATCTTCCAGGAAATTCGACAACAGTGGCCGTACCCCGCTACTTGGAGGTTACTGGGCCTAAACAGCGACCCGTGTGGACTCGCCGGACAACAATATCCTGCAGCGGAGACATATATCAATGCGCGGAATCTCCTCACCCAATGGGAACGGGTGCAGGAACAGGTGGATCTACAGGTGGTCAAGGCGAGGATGTATCTCGCCAATGTAGAAGAAGACATCCTCGCCGGGCGGATTGCAGAAGCCTACCCACCTCGCCCAGTCCGCGATACCCGACGCCCCTACCCAGTAGTTACCCCGCAGAAGGACTCAAAGAAGCCGTGCCACGGAAAACAGCAATTCCGAAAACACTAACCACAATCATGATTTAGTTTCGTTTTCTGTAAATAAATATTTGCTGGCTTGTCATTTCGTTTAATCGTTTGCCTGAATAGACCTGTTTTAATGATTATGTTTATGATAGTTATAAATACAAATTATGTAAACCATTAGAAAATTTAACGATCTTGTCATTGTAGTTATGTCCACCAACCAAATCCTGCAAGCCGAACTAGATCGCGCACTGAACACAAATGCGGATCTCCTCCATCAAATCCTCCAGATGACAAAAGTGGTACAGCAGATCAAGGCGACTTGGTCGGATCCGAGAAAAGTCAAGACGTTAGAAGTCGCCTTAGCAGTTTGTCGGGAGGAGGAAGCAGTCACCTACCCGCTCGTCTTCGCCCCGTCCCAGATAGCACAGAAGAATCCTCAACCAGCAGATCAGTCCACCATTCAATCAAATAATCGTCGACCGGGACGCAAAGAGCGTGCTCGACGCCGAGCAGCAAATCCACCCCATTAACTCCCGATAATTATTCGTTATGTCGATTTCAATAAATTAGTTGTAGTTAAATTACTTCCTAAATGCAATTACGTACAGGTATTAATAGGAACACTGGTAACGTGGTTTCTAACCATCTCTCCACATTCGATCATGAATTTTCTTACACATGGGACAGAGCTAAGCGAGCATAGGTCTTCTATCGACAGCTCGTGAACCCAAGGGTTGTCCGAGCAACTACAGTACTAGCGATAATACTCAATTTTTGCGGACAATCCACCACTTGAACACATTACCAACGTTGCCTAGCAACGGGTGCCAAGTGGCAGTTAGCATTAGTTGTATGGCGTTACGGGGCAACCGCAGGCTAATTCAAACAAATTTCGAAACCCTGTAACCCACCAGTACGCTCATGATAAACGCTATTATTTTATCCTATTAACTTTCTCTTATAAATTCTTTGAAGAAAAATACTTAATAAGGAAATGCTAGAGGAATTTTTAACATAAACCCTCAAATAATTTTTACTTCAAATCAATCAAGATTCGAACCTTTCTGAACCTCAGAATTCTTCTAGTAAATTAGTTCAATTGTCTGGTTTAAACTAGTTAACACTTGCTAACTAAATTTTCAGATTTGTTATTATTATGTATTTTAATCAACAATGTTATAAATTAATTGTTGATATCTGCACAATTCGCATCATGCGTAAAACTAACACTTTTTTTTTAATAAATCCTTTCCATAAATTTCACAAATATCCAATCATTTCTAGATGTTTTTCAGCAAACGCAACAATATTAAAGATTATTTTTTCCCATAATTCCTTAAGCGCCATCATTGAAATTAATCTTATACATTTTTTAAAAAGAACATTTGGGCTATTTTGACGAATTAGACATTAGTTTTGTTAAGATATTAAAGATTTGTCGATAGGAATTGGATCTCAATTAGACTCCTTGTGTTCACTGAGTAAATAACTAAGACTTCAATCTAAACAAAATAACTTTATTTGCGACAAAATTGAATACACTTTATTACAATTGATTTCTATTTTGGGGTAGACACACTATGGATATAACCCTTAAAACTCAAAACACAATTCGATAAAATGCTTTGATTTTCTTTTCTGCTGCTCCTTAAACGTTTTAAATTTAATTTCTCTTTTTTCGACCAATTGGCGTTTCCCGTTTGTTGATTTCTGCAAATTCCTGCAAATTCGCCTTATTAATTTCTACACAAGGCTTGCTCATAAATTTGTTGCCCATAACGATAATCCTCGACAACCCATGAAACTGACATTTCGATTAGTTCTTTTTTTACCTATACCGAATTTTTAATTAATTTTATTTGTAATTTTTATATTTTATTTCATGCATTTTGTATAACGCCAACAATTTAATTTACTTTGAAAAAAGCTCTACCAAAAACTCCTGTAAAATATAAAACAAAATTGGTCTTAAGATTGAAAAGAAATGAAGTTAATAATTTAGCACATTATTCTATGAATTGTTGGTTGAAAGAGTTTACACATGAGTAAATCAAAAACTATTAAATATTGACATCCAACCGGCAGGATTTTTTTTAACCAACAAAATTATAACAAATATAACAAGTATCCGCTTATCACTGTATTTAAATTCGGGATTTTAGTTCAAAAACTCACAGTTTTTACAATTATATATCTAAACCTTTTTACTTCTAAGTTTAATTTCTTCAACAAACTTTAATGACATTTGATCTCAGGGGGGAGAAAAGACAAACCAAGCTTAAGTAATTATGAAATGACATAATAATCGCGGGATACACAAGAGAGTATAATTGTAAAATAATTGTTATCAAAAATTTTTTTTAAAAATCAGTTTAAATTATAATTATTATACTTTAATATTTTGATATTTATTATTTATAGATGAATAATTGAATTTGTATGTCAGAATTGGTAAGCAAAACATTCGTTATAAAACTCAAGCAATAGATCTGATCAAAAATTACAATTACCAAAATCTCATTAATAAAAATGAATAATAGATCAGACTAACTACCATATAAATTTAATTGGCTACTTTATATTTCTTTGATATAATTTTTTCTTTTGCTGCGTGCTGATGTCCAGTGAGAAGAATACAAATTTTACAGTTCACGCTAATGCTATGATGAGTATTGCATTTCTATGATGTACGCTACGCATCAATAATTCCTAAATTACTGTGCAAATCGATATATAATGGTGCCAACCTACCTACTTAACTCAGATTTTATCGTGTTCTTTTTTTTGAAAGATTCATAATAACATATAAGGTTAGATATTTATTAATTAGATTTTCAAAGTTAACTATCCTTTTCCTTAAGCACAAATCAAAATGGCCACAATGGATGACGCCTTTGTTCATGCTTTCTTTTCCATTGACAGGCAGAATACAAAAAAAATTACAGCCAAACAGTTACTGGAATTTCAGAACAAAAACAATTACGACGAAAAATTTGTTGATGTAAAAATAATGTAAATTTCATAATAAAATGATTTCCATTTTTATTCAGAAATGGTTGAATCTTTTCGATCGAGAGCGCACAGGGGTGATAACTTTAGAGGAGTTTTGTGATGTGCTTGGATTAGAATTGAAAGAAATGTAAATTGAAAGCTATTTTTTACAAATTAGATTTATCATTTCTTTAAGGGAAGAAAAACGAGAAAAGTGGCAAGAGGAAAAGGAGAAAAATAGAGAGCCAAAATCTGATCAAATGCTTGATGATATAATTGAAAAAACAAAAGAACTCAGAAAAGAACATCCAGATCAAAATAAAGTGAGAGGCTTTCAATTGAAAATTTATAGTAATTTCCGATTAGATAGTAGCGAGTGAGTTGAAAAAATATATCGAAGAACGTTATCAAAGAGCATGGGTTATTCTTATCATTCGAGGACAGTATTGGGCCCATTATTCATACCTTCCTGAGGATAATTTTGTTTTTAAACTGAACAACGATACTCATGTAATCTTCCGAAGTATGAGCGATTAAAATAATTCCATTCAACAACCTAAAGGAAATTATTGATTAGATTGTACAATTTTTTAGGAATTTAATACATTTAGATTTTATTAAAGTTTGCTTTGACCAACGTTTTATAAAATTTAAAACAAATTCGTCTTTTTTGTGGTCAAAAATTCTTTCTACAATATTCTAAACTTATGAGTAATAACCAAAAATTTGTGCTTCAAATCATTTCATACTTATTTTGCAAATCCGTTAAAATATTACAAATTCTCGTAATTCAATTATAAATAAGTTTAAGTAGCATTTTTGTCAATTCAACCGATATACTAGGTCTTATATTTGATTATATATTATTCTAAAGAAAAAATTAAATGTTATACCTGTTAATTTAAAGAACCATTTAATTTTGTCATGAAAATAACAATCCGATAGCTTTGGGACCGTTAACTAACATTTTCTAACGTGTTTACGATTGATTAAATTAAATAGTTAAAACAATCACAAATTTTGAACTTCTCTATTTTTAAAATATATTTCAGATATTTTATTAAATTCACTAAAACTTCAATTTTAAAACAATAAATGTATTTTTATTTACTTATTTGCTGAATTCTTGGAAATCTTAAATATTTTTTTACTCTACAGAAAAAGCAAAATCATTATAAAACTTGCATTATTTCAATCAAAGTTTAAATCGAGATAGTATTATAAAATAAGGTTACAAATTTCAGAAGACTACAAGTAGCACTTTTTTTGATCATGTGTGTAATTTTTGAAATCAGATAAATATATTAAAAATGATGTTAAATAAATAAAATTTTTAAAAATTGAAAATTAATTTCAACATTGACTTTTTCTTCAATTTATTACAGTGCAAATTATCTCACACTTTATTGACAAAAAAATGCAAAGTATTTCAGACTGAAAAAATGCAAAACAAAAAAATGTTATGGCAACTTAAGCAATTTATGAAATTTAATCACAAATACTAGTCGCGTAAATTAGGCTTTTTTGGTGTTTCAAGGTAGTAGCTTATATTATTAATTAAATTATCAATTATTATGTAAGACAAGATTAACTGCTATATTTAATTAATTACACAACAAACCCAACTGACGCTACGAAATTAAAAACTATGATACAATCACGATGACATAACCCAAAATTCTATTCGCACAAAGAGCTACACTTATTTGAATATGAGTTGACCCAGGGATGAGTTTTCAAAACCATTTTAATCTGAAAACTTTTTTTTTAAAAATATCAAAAATTATTGTAAGAACTAAATGTTAAATATTATATTTGATGAGAAATGGCAAAATTTAACTTATAAATTGAACAAACATGTTAAAACATATATTTCTAAAACATTTACCTTCTATATTTAATAATTACACTTATTGCTCCGGTGACACGAGAGTCAAATTATATCGTGTAATATATTTAATATTATTAAGTTTTAATTCTAAAATTTATAAAATCAAAGCAAGTATATTAAATGAAGTATGCCGGGGCTTCCATACAAACTACACAATAGGAAAAAATATGAGAAACTTTAATTTAATGATAAATTCTAGCTAAAGAAATGATCTTGATTTTAACTAAAGTGGAAGTCTTATTCCGTTTAAAAAATATTAACAATCCTGCGGTTTGAGGAAGACTTTTTAGCCTTTTCGACTTTTGGATATTTTTGACAAAACCCAAAGACTTGCTAAAGTTTTAAAAATTACAGAACATTTCTCTACCGAAGCAGAATTTGATAGTCTGCCTAAAAGGTATTTTCTTGGAGAAAATTTTATATTAATAAGTAATAAATATATTTCTATTTATCATTTTTAATATTTTGGTTTTAAACTTTTAATACAAAAAGCAGATAAAAAAATCTATTTGTTATTACTGCTTTTTTATTTTGATTGCTTGAATTTTATGTACTAAAAATATTTGAGGTGGCATAAAATTAATCAAACTGTAATTAATTGAATTAATGATAGAAAAATCAAAAAATTTCACTGAAATGGATATAAAAGATTGGCTATTGATAAAACAAATAAATAACAAATAATTCTGACACAATGAGGAGTCATTAGAAGGCTAAAAGATAAAAATTAAATTAAGAAATTTATTAATTCAAAAAGAAATTTGAGAAATAAATTATTCAAATTTGATAAGCAAAATTTGTTTTTGACAGGCATAATGCATTTAAAATCACATTTATTTAGTGATTACAGAAATCCGAAGACCAGAGTGACATCGCCATTATAAGGCCTATGAGGTGTGAGATTTCATCTATGAAATTATTGGTGGATTTCTGAAGCATTAATTAAAATTGTTTATAAAATGACCAAAGTAAACAGAATTTAAAATACCCTTTCAATCAAAAAGAAAACATTTTTAGGTATTTTCGTTTTAGGAAATTTTATATCGAAGATTCGATTTGTGATAATAAATTCAAGTGAGGTTGTTTTGAAATGTAAAAGTTTCAATTGTAGGTTTATTATTATTATTATTATTATTATTATTATTATTATTATTATTATTATTATTATTATTATTATTATTATTATTATTGTTATTTTTTTTTTATTATTATTATTATTATTATTATTATTATTATTATTATTATTATTATTATTGTTGTTATTATTATTATTATTATTATTATTATTATTATTATTATTATTATTATTATTTTTTTTTTTTTTTTTTTTTTTTTTTTTTTTTTATTATTATTATTATTATTATTATTATTATTATTATTATTATTATTAATGTTATTATTATTAATATTATTATTATTATTATTATTATTATTATTATTATTATTATTATTATTATTATTGTTATTATTATTATTATTATTACTATTATTATTATTATAGTGAACAAGGGAGAATGAGTTTTATTCGAAAATTTGTGAGAATAAAAAGTGTGCACTTAAATGTAATTGTATCAAAATAAAAACTTTTACCTCGTAAACAATAATAGGTTCTATTGACCATAGTTAAGGTCAAATTAAAGTTATCATGGCGTCGGAGTTCAGGGTTAATCAATTATTTTGTTACCATAGCTTCAGTTAACCTTGACTTTAAAACACTGAAAAATTTTCCCCAATCCATTACACTCTTATCTAATTCTATTAGCAACCATGGTGTAAATGTGTAGTGATTATTTTAATTTTTAAAACTTGGTGAGGTTGCATATGTTTCTACGATGACTTAAAACTCTCTTATCTTTCTTCTATTTCATCCAGTTTTTCTCTCGACTTAATTTAAATGTTTCATAAAAGTGTTGCAAAATTAATTCTGATAAAGAATGTATGAAAAATCAAAATTTTTCTTCATCTTATATAAAATGAGATTAATAAATTCTAAATATTATTTAATTGTCATTTAAAAATTTCATTAAAAATTTAAATTTTATATTTAATGATATTTTGTTTTGCAAATATTTGAACGTAAATAAAAAATTTAAATATCATTCTCATATTAAATTTCTTTATTAATAAAATATAAAAAAATTTTAATTAATTTTTTATTAAAAAAATTTCAGACAAAATTTATTAATAGTTTTCTGGTAAATATTTTTAACAGTGTACATTTTTTATCATGACAACTGTGTATTAATAACCTTATAAAAAGTCATTTAAAGACTTTTCATACAATAATAAATATTTTGAAAAGTCGCCAAAACTGATTGACATTTTATTAAATTTCAACAAATATTAACTAAAGTATTTTATTGATTAATAATAATAATAATAAAAATAAAAATAATAATAATAATAGTAATAATAATAATAATAATAATAATAATAATAATAATAATAATAATAATTATAATAATAATAATAACAATAATAAAAATAGTAATAATAATAAAGATGCTCAAGTTTCTGAAAGTGAGTAATAAAAATTCAGAACCATAAAAGAAAAATAAAGCGCTGCTCGAATTTAAAAAAGTGATTTGTATCAATATATAAACGAAGTTGAAATTCGAATATTAGGGTGAGCGCGAAGAAGAATTTTTTCACGAAGTAACAGTGAATAGCACCCGTTTAAAGGAATTGACGGATAAGTGAGGTAATACAAGATATTGCAAATAACTTAAATTATTTTATCCGTAATGAAGAACTTGAAACTGGGAATTGAGAAGGTGAAATTTTAGTAGCTGAGTGCTTTATACACTACTAAATAGCCAAATATTATGGAATGCCAAGAATTAAAATCATTTGACATTTGTTGTCAATGAAAACTGTTATAATTTAATAACCCGGTACGTCAACAATAATAATAATTGCTGTCTAATAAATTTAAAGAAAAAAAATTATAACCAATATGTGCGTGAAACAAATCAAGATGCAGTGCTAGGAAGATCTCATAGTTCACCATTTGTTTTTTTAAACAAAGGTATTATGTGCCCCAACATTCTTATTGATGTGGCATTCAGAACTCGGAAATTCACATCAAGACCTCACTATGAGACAGCAATTACTGATAAAATCCAACATTACAAATTCAGATATTACAATTATTTATTTTCATTACGACTATAAATCAATTTTATCTTCCGAATGATAAAGCCAGAACCAAAAATGTGTGTTAGATAGAGACATAAATTAATCTATTGTTGGAATGAAAATAAAAAAATGTTAAAAGGAAACAAAAACAAATCAAAGCTTAAACAAAAAATGAAGGATTTACTGATAATAATAATGCAAATTGTGGCCCACATTAGAAGAAAATGAAACTAAAAGTGTTTATTGTATTTTTTATTTGTTAGTTTTAATCTCAGATCGCTATCTATTAAAATTTTGTCACTCAAATCGTCACATATAAAAACACAATGAGCATTTTTACACAGGAATTTTTGATTTTTCAAGTGTGACAGAACTAATAATCACCAAACAATAATTGTCATCAACTTTAAGGAGTGAACACTTGAAAATAAACTTTGTAATTACTTTTACAGTAAAATAATAAGTTAATGTTAAGGCAAATATAAAAATTTTATTCAAACTATACTACTACGCAGCACTGCCTTTCTCATGTCTGAAATCTTCAATTCTTTTATTCCATCTAGACTTTCAATGCAATGTAATATATCCCGACAAATGGTAAATAAAACAAAATATTTAGACATAATAATAATAACAATAATTATAAATGATAATATTAAACAACTAATAAAAGACAAAATAAACTGTTGTTACAATGTGAATATTTTTGATTATAAAATAATATTTTTCAATCTACACATAAATTAAAAAATGTAACATGACATCACGACTATTGTTGGCGAATAGGGTTGGTTTTTATTTATTTTTTCTAGGGTTTTTGTGTATCTACCCCCCTAAACGCCAGCAAGATTATTATTCTATCCCTCTTATGTACCCATGGTGAGTGCCATGTTGGTACTGTACATATAGGTTGAAAATTCATGAGCAGGTGAGCTCCATTTCTAGAACTACTCCTCACGATATTTTCACTTTCGGGTTCTGGACTGCCGATGGAAGGTCTTACGTCTTTCTCTTTCTATATCCTGGTCCTTACTCGCCTATTCCTACAATTTCCATACTTATTTGTCATCTTTACGCGTTATTTATAAATGTATCCTTCAAAAATTTGGGCAGCGTTCCTCCCTTATTTTTCGGTAAATTTCCTATTTCATTTGTTTAATCACGGCACCGACTACATTTTTCCTAATTTACCTTTAGCTTTCCCTATATTAAAATTTGATCAACAATTCCTTGATTCCCGGTACCGTTCCCGCGATCACTTCAATAAACGCTACTCTCTTCTGTCAGATTATGTCATTCAACCTTTGGAAAACTGCTTTCAAATTTACATTCCTGTACTAACCTATCCTTTCCTACTCGATTTTTAATTAATTTTCCGTATTTATTTTAAATTTTCCCTACAAAACTTTATTCCCACTTAACTATAGTCGCACTTCCCGAGTTTTATTTTCTACTCGCTCCGGCCACTTTTCAGCAGCCGCCTCGAGTATACACCGGCGCCCTGCGTAGCGGTCCTGTGCATAACGCCAAACCCGACTGCGGACTGCCGAGGGGTTCACGAGGCATGACCCACGAGCTCAACTAAGGGTTTTCACACACTAGCCGGCACGAGATCCGTCCCATGAACCGTCTATTACAATACTTATTATAAATAAGATTTTAGGGGGACTTGTCAGTGGCACCAAAAGATTCCACGACCATCCAGAATAAAATCAAAGTAACAAGACTTCGAAATATATATTTACACAAAAATAACAGTACTTACAATCCACAGTCATGCAACCAGATTTGAAAAATTGGCATAAATTGGCATAAACACTTTGTCTGACTGAAAATTATGTCTGTAAGTCTGTTATTCTGTCAAAATTCTGTCAGAATTCTGTTAGAAATTATGAAAATGACTATCGTATATATAGTATTTTTGTGCCTGTGTGCGACCAATGGGCGATTTTTCGCCATTTTTAGGGCTTTTTAATTATTTTATTTATTTCGAAATATTTTTGTAATTTTTTATATATTTTTCTTTATTTTTTGATATATTAATATTTGATTATTGGGTTTTATTTTTATTATTATTTTCTTAAAATATTATTTTTAAACCCCAATATTTTGTTTTCTGGTCGCCTCTTCTGCCTGTGTTTTTTCTAAACCTTATTTTGCAAGGTTTTGGCATTTTATTTTATTTTTCATATGTTTCCTTTTTGCATCTGTAGGCATTTTTCCGAATTTTAATTAATTATTTGTTTTATTTAATTTTTGTTATATTTTTAATTTGTTTTAATTAATGTTTTATTTTATTTTTGGTCTCTTCTTGCGGTGCGTGTTTATGTTACGGCAGCCATATTGACAATTTCAAAACTACATTAATCATTTTGTTCTAACTTATACAATTTTCACCTTTTTGTTTAAATTGGTTTTGTAATTTTTGTTTTAATTTTGGCTCTAAGCCCAACACTATCAATATTGGATATATCGGATGCAGAATCAGCCACCATGTGATTATTCTCTTTTAAAGCTATAGATGATTTGATTTTTGAAGAGATAAGTGAACAAATTATGAATTATTTAAAGCCTCAGAAAAAGTTCATTATTGCAGAACGGACCAAAAACAGCAAGTTGGAGAATCCTTTACGAAATTTGAGGCTTGGTGAAGAAACTGTACCAAAGATTATAATATTGACAGTCTCATGGAATGCATTTCACTTCAAGAAATTATCAACACTTTCAATCCAAAAATTGATCGCATTCATACAGTAGTTATAGAAAATTTTAGGTGTTACTAGTTTTAAACAATTACAAGATCGATGCAGTTAATAAAAGAGAATACCAGTGCTTCAAAAAAAATGTAGAATTCTATAAACCATCAAAGATTATCAAAGTAGAAGAGAAACTATAATCAGCTATGAAGACACGGGTCTGAAAATCATTCCTTATTGATCAATGATAAAAGGCAATATGTAATTAACGAAGTGCAATTATTGGAATTAGATTACTTGGAAGAGATTTCTTAATTACACGGATTCACGACGCACAAATTGAAGTTATTCAATCGACTACACTGGGTAGGATACGTAGCGCAACAGCGCCATTGTCACTAGTTTCCGATACTAAACCAAATTTCAGCAATGACAAAGAAGTTCCAATCCTCTAAAAGAACAAGTCTAAGCCGAATTGCTAAAAATGGGTAGCACCGAACGGTTTCTTCCTTAGTTTGTTTTTTATATACATTTTTCTTGTTGAAAGTCCAAAAGAGTTCTTTCAATATTTATCTTTTGTTTACATTACATTTAATATGTCAGAAAATATACAATTCAACTTTGTTGAATAATATAATTCAAAAGGATGCCTGAATTTCTGGTTTAAAATAATGTTTTGATAATCTTCATTTTTGTAACTATTTCAGACTTTTTTTTATTTGAATTTTTCTTTCTTCTGTCTTTGTATATTAAAACAATATATTTTTATATTATAAAAACTGTCATATTTAATTAAAATATAAATATTTGTAAAATAATGTTTAGTAAATATCGTTAAGAATAATAAATGCATTTTATTATAAATATAATTATATCTGAATTGTATAACCATAGCCGGCCAAACAGGCAAGCAACCTGTGCGACAGTCTGTGGCACCAATTATTTTAAACTGATTTTCTATGTTCTGTTCTAGATCGGCAAATTTAAGCTTTACATATTTTTCGAATAATAATTTTGATTTTTTCTGAAAAACAATTCTTTTTACTACATTTACATATCAGAAACGAAATTTTCAATCTTTGTGTGTGACGTTTCTGAACAAACTGGAATAATAGTAAGAGTCAAACATATAAAAACTGCATTATCGACATATTTTCCATAACTTTAAGATTTTATGATTTTCAGAACATGGAGATAAAAGAACATTTTTTGTCATTACAACCAGTTTTTGATTCTACTGGAAAAGGATTAAATGATAATATTATGGAAAATCTAAAAGAAGTTTATTTGGAAATAGCAGATTATAGAGGCCAAGGCTTTGGTTACAGCACTTATATGAAAAGCAAAAATGAAGGTACGCTAGGATTTTAGTAGTGGAATGTGTCACATCCAGCACATGTCACATCCAGCACAGTACCCCCCCTCCCGGCTGAGAGAAAATTTTTCTAAGTCCAAAAGTACAAAAAATTTTTAAGACAAAGACAATGACTCATTCAAGGTCATTGAAACAAAGACCATGACTCACCCAAGGTCATTGGATGACTCATCATATATTTTCAAGGTAATTTAAACAAAGACCATGACTCATTCAAGGTCATTGGATGACTCATCATATTTTTTCAAGGTCATTTAAACAAAGACCATGACTCATTCAAGGTCATTTGATGACTCATCATATTTTTAAAGGTCATTTAAACAAAGACCATGACTCATTCAAGGTCATTGGATGACTCATCATATTTTTCAAGGTAATTTAAACAAAGACCATGACTCATTCAAGGTCATTGGATGACTCATCATATTTTTTCAAGGTCATTTAAACAAAGACCATGACTCATTCAAGGTCATTGGATGACTCATCATATTTTTTCAAGGTCATTTAAACAAAGACCATGACTCATTCAAGGACATTGGATGACTCATCTTATTTTTCAAGGTCATTGAAACAAAGACCATGACTCATTCAAGGTCATTGGATGACTCATCATATTTTTTCAAGGTCATTGAAACAAAGACCATGACTCATTCAAGGTCATTGGATGACTCATCATATTTTTTCAAGGTCATTTAAACAAAGACAATGACTCATTCAAGGTCATTGGATGACTCATCAAAAATTTTCAAGGTCATTCAAAAGTAGGTCAAGGTCATTGGATGACTCATCAAAAATTTTCAAGGTCATTCAAAATTTCTCAAAGTCATATTATTTTTAAACATTTTTAAATTTTAATTTACTACTTATAAAAATAAGTAGTATATATTTTGTAAATTTATTTTATTATTATTAAATTAAATTGTTTGTTTTAATCAAGTCAATTATTTTATTATTATTATTATTATTAATATTATTAATATTATTATTTTTATTTTTATTATTATTTTTATTATTATTATTATTATTAATATTATTAATATTATTATTTTTATTTTTATTATTATTTTTATTATTATTATTATTATTATTATTATTATTATTAATATTTTTATTATTATTACAAGTTTTATTTATTAAGATTATAATTTTTATTATTATTATTATATGTTTTAAATTTTTTTTTATTACAAGCTTTATTTATTATTAATATTATTCTTTTTATTTTTATTATTATTTTTATTATTATTATTATTAATATTATTCTTTTTTATTTTTATTATTATTTTTATTATTGTTATTATTTTTATTATTATTTTTATTATTATTTTTATTATTATTATTATTTTTATTATTATTATTATTATTATTATTATTATTATTATTATTATTATTATTAATATTTTTATTATTATTACAAGTTTTATTTATTAAGATTATAATTTTTATTATTATTATTACATATTTTAATTTTTATTACAAGTTTTATTTATTAAGATTATAATTTTCATTATTATTATTGTTGAGGTCTGTAAATTAAAATTAAAAATTTAAATAAAATTTAGGACAATAATTCAAATGGAAAGTAAGCGAAGAAAAAAGGCAAATAAAAGCGGGATCGTGCACAGAATTAATAGTAAAGGAAAGTGCGATGGAAACAGTATTAGAAAATGCAAAAAGCAATTACGAAAGGCGAGAATCCGGAAATCCGAGAAAAATCAATAAATGGAAAAATCATCGAAATCGAATGGGAAAAACGGGACAGTTGTAGATTAGCTAATGGTCAACAAGATGACGGTTAGGGATTTATCAGAAAAGGGTTAGAAAGGGTTGAAAAACATTCAAATGTATGAAAACAGAAAACGTTAATTAATTAATTAATTGGCTAATGGAAAACCCGAGCTAATGGAAAACCCGAGCCAATGGAGAACCCGAGAGATGAAGGAAACCCGAGCTGGGTAAACAAGAAGAAAGGCAAACAAAAGGAAGATTTGGGCCCATTAGTTTGACACAATGATTAATGGGAAAAGAGTAAGGAGAAGATAGCGCGCGTAGGAAGACCGGTAGGGCCATTAATTATCTGGATTCGTTGGACCATTATGGATGACAGCCGAAGCAAACACGTAGGAGAAAATGTCAAACGAAAGATTGGCTCGGCAATAACCATTTGTCATCCTGATTTCGAGGAGTATATAAGCAAAGGGAAAATCAGAGAAAATCGGCATTCTGCCTCAGCTAGGGTTCGAAGAATCAGACTGTAGGAAAAGTGGTAAACGAATTAGGGAAGTAGGGAAAAGAAGAAATAGAATTAAGAATACGGAAAGGCGAAAAGGGATCAAACCAAACAGAAACCGAGGAAAACGAGAGTCAACAGAACTAAAGGATCAAAAGGTGAATATTGTTTGTTTGCAAAGCATCAACGCCGAGCAGAGAATCGTATAAACTTTGATTGGTCATTGCAGCGTGATAATAAATTGTGAACCTGTTATTTCAATATACGTTGGGTCGTTCATTGTTTTGATTTAAAGAACACCAGGAGTCAGAGAGAACCGACTTGAAATAATCCAAAACCCAACATATATTCTGGTGAGCCCGACGTGATTGCAAGTCGGCGGAAAATTATTGAAAGTTAGTGGAAAAATAATTATTGAAAAAAAAATAGTACCGACGTGATAGCAAGTCGGCGGAAAATTATTGAAAGTTAGTGGAAAAATAATTATTGAAAAAAAAATAGTACCGACGTGATTGAAAGTCGGAGGGAAATTATTGGAAGCTAGTGAAAAAGGAATTATAAAAAGAATTAGTACTGACGTGAGTGAAAGTCGGCTTAGAAGTTTGAAAATAGCGTCAACGAGATTATAAAAGGCTATTATTGGGAGATTTAAAAGAATTATTGTTTAACGCTTGAAGTTTAGCTCAAAGTGAACCGATACAACCTCAGAAGTCAGAAACAAGTCCAAATGGCAAATGATAATGCTGTTATGCCTCTCAATAGAGAGATGATTGATTTCGCAAGTTGTCAGAAATTACCCGTCAATCAATATGGGGGAGACCCTGTTGAATTTGCAGATTTCATGGGAGATTATTATATGTACGCCTCAGCATACGGATGGACACAAGCCATTATGGTTCAGAGATTCCCACTCTATCTGAAGGGTGCGGCAAGAGAAGCCTGGCAGCAAGTCGACAAACGAAATGTTGGCAATGATTGGACAAAATTGAAGGATGCAATGGCACTGAAACTGGTTGGTGGAGATATCAAAAGAATCATGCGACAGAAATTTTATAATCGAGTTCAAGGTCCAGATGAATCGGTCAGTGAGTTTGCTTATCATCTGACCACTTTAGCAGATAAAGCCTTCGAAGTCAAACCCGATCAAGTAGATATGGCCAAGCAGGTTAAAGAGCTGTTAGAAGATCAGTTTATAACCGGAGTCCACTCCGACATCAAAAAGGCCCTATGTTATGTGGATTTTTCCAATTTCGATGAGCTCGTGAAGAAAGCCATGAAGATAGAGCTGAATTTAAAAAGTGCAAAAAGATCAGATGCTTTTGGAGTTAATGTGGAGAGACGAGAGCGGTCAATTACGCCTGTGAGAGCACCATGGGATGAAAAGAAAATAAATCAAATCAGTAGTCCAATTTTAAGACCAAATACTAGATTTCAAGCCGGTAGATCAGCGATGAGTGTACAATCAAATGGACAGGTAAATAATCCTCAATGCGAACATTGCAAAAAGTCTGGACACTACTCAAATCAATGTTGGTTCAAATATGGGAAAAATCCCAGCCCTAACAAGAGATTCACAGAAAACAAAAGGATCAGCAGTGATGTCGAATGCTATCGATGCGGAAAGAAAGGGCATATTAGCAGAAACTGTTTTACCAGATCAAGATCATCGTCAGCGTCACCTTCACCACAAAGGGACAAAGTGAATACAAATGGACAGATACAATGTCATTCGTGCAAGGGATACGGCCACATGGCGCGATCATGCGCAAGGAACTCAGAGAGATTCAGCAGACCTATTTTGAAGAAATCAATCAGATTCCAAGAAGATATGCCAAACACCAGTAACATGACATATGCTCAGAGAGAGGAATTTCAAGACAAAATGGAAAAGGAATTTCGAGAAATGCGACAGAAGCTGAACAAACTAGTGGCTAAATTCGAATCAGATGAAGAAACTGAATCTCATATGATAATTGGAACCGTGTCAGAAGGTGAGGGAAAACCTGCCCCGAAAGTGCGAAAGATCGCATCAGATGAGAATCCGACTGCACTGTTAGCCCGAGTTGAAAAATTGCTTGAGAAAATGGAAACTGACAACTCCCAGTTGAAACGATGGATCGCAGAACTCAGTGTGATGTCACTAACCCAAAGCGAACTAAAGAGAGCCATAAATTTATGTGCAAAGTTATTCAAAGGAAACAGAGATGATGAGATACTTAAGCAAATGCAAAAGTTTGGCAAGGCTTTGCGGTCAACAAGGGATTTAGATGATATCATAGTGGAAACGACGGGACTTGATAATGTGAAGTGCCAATTCCGTGTAAAGGCCTACGGACAAATCAAAGACCTAAAGGAGCGAATACTGCGTCAATACAGTGGATGGCAAGTGCAACTAAAATTTGAGAATCGATGTCTGGAAGACGAGGAGTACTTAGTAGATTGCGGTCTGATACCAGGCTGGAAAAATAAAGTAAAAGTTGTTAATGCTGTTAATACTTTGAATTCAGACAGACAAAATTGGGAAAAGATTCTAGCAGATTTACAGGATACCCTGTATGCAGGGAATAGAGATAAAATTAATGCGAGTATCGACTTCATAATGAGCATCGAAATGGATCGAGACATGAAAGAAGGGTTGTTTGAATGCATCGTACCGTATACGAATAAACCGACGAGTTATCAGGCAAAGTTAAAAGAGGTAATTCGAAAACTAGGACATGATTATGAGGCGGCAGACGATAGTGCGAAGTCTTTGATAATAGCGTTAAATATTGCGGATCAAAGGATTGAATATTATCAGGAACATTGGAGTGTAAAAGCAAAGAAAATACGACAGAAAGCAGCGGAGATATTAGGTAATGACGGAATTATCGTGTTGACGTTCAAAGGACGAGAATTGGATGATGACGAATATTTGTTAAACTACGGATGTAACCCAAATTGTATTAATAATATGTATGCAACAAAACAAAGTGGTGAAATGGAAGAAGATGCAGTAATAGTACCGTTTTGGCCTCTGTATGAGGAAGTGGACAATGATAATGTAGAGATTAAAACTGAAGTTGTAGATGACCCAGGAGAAATTGATCAAGAAATTAATGAATTGCAGAGATTAGAAACAATGGAAAATGAGGAAATGAGATCAGAAAATGAAGTTACAAGGGATGTTGAGGAAAGGAGCACCGATAATAGGATATTACCGAGCATAGATGAGATGAAAAGTGAAGAGAACTTTGTTGAGACGAAAAATGACATTGCGATATGTGGGATAAAACAGAATGATGCGGAAATTGAATCTTTGAGTTTAGAGGAATCAAGCGAAACTGAGCGTTTAGATGAATCAAGCGAAACTGAGCGAATATTAAAAAGTTTAGTAACGGAATTGTATTTGTTAGATGAAACTGAAACAGAAGATGATATTTCGAAGGGGGAGAAAAGAGTTGTAAAAAGATTGGCAACGGAATTAAAGAGGAGATTACCGTCGATAATCAAAAGAAATTATGAAGAAAAGGAATTTTGTGAGGAAGCAGTAATTGAGGACTTAACACGAACTGAGTTAGATCGAGATGTAATATTGACAGTGCTAGCCTATTTAATATTGGAGATTGGTACTTATAGTTATTTGGAAAGTGACAATTCAAAATCATTGATAAAGAAAGCTACTGAAATGACGAATAAATATTTGATGAAGTGGATCGCAAACAATGGCGGATGGGAAGAGTTAATACAAAAGGCTGAGAGCCCAAAAACAGAGACAGTGAGGAAAAAGGGAAAACTTGCATTTCCATGGTTGATGATTTCTATTATTATGTTATTGGGAATAATAAATACGACGAATTCATTGGTGGCATATGACTGCTCCCAAACCGAAATGGGAAGAGTATACTCGTTGGTAAACGTAGCAGAGTGTTCGGATGCATACCCAGTAAAATTTAAAGTGACAAATCCAGTAAAATATCATGTATATCAAGAATCGGGGTTTCGAAGATCAAAGGTGAGAGAGTGTACAGTGAAACGAACTACTTTTGTATTTTATTGTGGAAAATGGAGCCACTCATCGATGGTGAAAATGCAATCGATACCTAGACCGATAGAAATAATTCCGGAGAATTGTTTGGCAGCCTTTCAAACAGGACAGTTGAAAATTAATGCAGATATCAAACTACAAGCAAAGCTTAACCACAAAATCCGTGAGACTGTAACCGTGCGAGGGATAATAAAGTCGAATGGTGATTGCCAAGGAGAGCCATACAAAGTAGACGATGCTATAATTGACAAAGCCGTGGTTGTAGAAGAGTACATGTCAGAATTAAGAGAATTTGATGGATCATTTGATGATGATACTGGTAAACTACAAACACATCCATTCTGCAACATGAAACAATCTAGCTGTCAGACAGGAGAATCAATTTTGGTGTACGATGTCGATACCAAAAAGTGCAATTTAGTGCAATTGAAGTCAATGAGTTTTAAAGAAATAACGGGAGAACAGATCAGGGAAAAGCCCGAGAAAATAAGAATGGATCCAGCAACGAGTACAACAACAAGAATCACACCTCTACGGATGAAAGATACTCCAACAGTGTTAATGTCAACCTCAGAGGAAGACGGGATGCGATTCCTGAGAAAAGAAACTAAAACAAAGTGTGGACAAAATGTCTATGAGACAAATTATAAAGGTATATATGTATCTCAGAAAATGATTATAGAGGCCCAAACAAACATACATGCCGGAGATATCAAGTTGACAAATTACTTTAATAACAAAATAGATTATTTATTTCACTTTGGTCAAAATACTGTTGAAAATGTGTACCGAGAAGTTATTATAAATGATTGCAATCTCAACAAAGAAATACTCCGAAATCGGATGGCAATGGCTATAACCAATCCTAATTTGGTAGCACCAATGTTAATTGCAGAAAATGGGGTGTTTGCCAGAATTTTCGGTGAAGCACTATATAGCTATAAATGTAAAGCGGTACCAGTTAAACTGACAAAGTATGACCAATGCACCAACGAGTTACCAGTGAATTTAAATGGAAAGTTGCGATTTATGGAGCCTGTAACACGAATCTTACTGGAAGAGGACGTGAAACCGAAAGTATTACAGTGTAATAGATTGTTGGCACCACTATACAGACTAACACCAGAATCTTGGATTGCATTACCAGATCATCGAGAAGTAAAGACACCGGAAAACTTAGAATTGACAGAATTACAATATCTGGTAAATTTTACGTCATTAGAGAAATTATCGCAAAGTGGAATCTACTCGAACGAAGACATTGAGGAAGCCCGCAGAAACTTGTTATTTCCATCAAAGAAAGAAAGGGTAATAATGGAGATGGTAGATACAATTCTCCCAAGCGGAAGTGGGAAGGTAAATTACGAGTATTTGTTAACTCCAGATCATTACAAGAAAGCGACGTATAATACAATGAAAAAGATCTGGGGAAAGTTTATGTTCATTGGACAAGCGTGTGCCGGATTGATTGGAATTTATGTAATATGTGTAGTAATCAAAGTAATAATATTGCAGGTCCTATCAACACACAGATTATACGCGATCACAGGTTGGTCGTGGAAATTAGTAATTGGTTGCATACCATTATTGGCTAGATTCTTCATTACTCATCATCAATATCAGGAGTTGGAGATACTCAAAGCGCGAATATTAAAGAAGAAAAAGGTGAGCTACGCTAGTACAACCCCTTCAAGGGACGAGAATAATGACAATGACAACGAGGGTGATAGTGCACCGTTATATGTTGACAATCAAGAACTAAGTGGAATGAATAAAGAAACGTTGAGAACCTATCAAATCTTAAAAGAGCCACTGTTAAATGCGAGTAGCGTAGACACGTTTACAAAATTGTGTATACCAAAATCGTTTATGCAACCAGCACCAGTATATCCAGTTGATCGATTACGAGAGATGAAACCAGTAGAAAATATCGCATTACAATGTGAAGGAATGGTAGGAGAGAGAATCGAGCCTTCTAGCGCAGAGATCGAGAGAAAGAATATGTTAGGCTTACCATGCAACTACTCAATGATGACATTAACAAAAAGAGGAAAGCAACCCCGAATATTTATACAAATGAACAAACATAAAGTAGAAGCTTTGGTTGATTCGGGATCTAGTCACACAATAATATCGGAAAATGTATTAAACGTGAAGGAGAAAATGCAAATAAAGCCTACCGACGAAATAGTGAGGTCATTATCAAAAAATGAATTAAACATAATTGGACAACTTAACGTCATATTCCATATTGGAGACCGAATAATAGCGCACAATGCGCTCATAATGAAGGGAAGCCCAGTACGATGTCTGATCGGTATGGATATATTAGAGCAGCTGGACGGAGTCTCACTTGATTTAAAGACAGGTAATTTGATAGCAGGAGAAACAGGAAAAATAATTCACAGGGCAGGTGAAGTGTTTGTGAATCAGACATTGACAATACCACCACAATCGGAGATGGTATATTGTGCAAATACCATGAGTGTGGATAATGGTGATTTTATATTCGAACCAAATCAAACGCTAGTCGAAAAATATGATTTACCGATATGTGACGAAGTTGTCAAAGTGGAAAATCAGATAGTACCAGTCCATATAACGAATAGCAGTAAGAAACCGGTTCAGCTACACCAAAAACAAAATTGGGAAAATTATCGAAAATGTCTGTTGAAACAAATTGTAAAATACCAAGAAACGTCAAGGTGTACAAGGAGCCTGAATTGGTAAGCAATGATTTAAATGAGATGCAGAAAAAGGAATTCACAAAACTGCTGAGAAAATACCGAGATATCTTTGCCAAACACGAATATGATTTAGGTCTAACCAATGTAATTGAGCATGAAATACCGTTATTAGACGAAACTCCAATAAAAATAAAGCCATACAGAATCCCCTACGTTCATCAAGATGAAAGTGATAGACAGATTACAGCAATGAAGGAATTTGGAATAATTCGAGATAGTGCATCACCATTCTCCTCATCAATAGTGATAGTTAAGAAAAAAGATGGAGACTTACGATTTTGCGTAGATTATCGGAAGCTAAATCAAGTTACGAGGAAAGACACTTATCCAATTCCAGTACCCCAAGAAATGTTCGATCAAATGGGAGAGGCACGATATTTCACAGTTATTGATTTAAACAAAGGGTACAATCAATTTAGGGTAAAAGAGGAAGATAGAGGAAAGACGGCGTTCTCGGATGGCAAAGGACTATATGAGTTCAATGTGTTACCATTTGGATTAACAGGAGCCCCAGCTACATTCCAACGAGGAATGAATTATGTGTTACGAGGTATTCGACATGCATTGGTATATATCGACGATATAATAATATTTTCAAATGATTTCGAAGAACACTTGAAAGATGTAGAAACTGTATTTAAACGGCTCAAAAGTGCAAAATTAAAAATCAAACCATCGAAATGTGAATGGGGCAAAGCAGAAGTGATTTATGTAGGACATATAATATCACGGCGAGGGTTACAAACTAATCCAGATAACATCAAAAAAGTGGAAGAGTACCCAGTACCAAAAGATGCCGATGAGGTTAGACAATTTTTAGGTTTGGCGAGCTATTACAGAAAATTTATAAAAGATTTCTCTCACATCGCACAACCATTGAATACGTTACTAAAGAAAAACAATAAATTTATTTGGGGACAAATGCAACAAAACGCTTTCAATACATTAAAAGAGAAATTAGTAACAACTCCTATATTAAGATGTCCAGATTTTACAAAACAATTTATCTTGATGACGGATGCAAGCAACGTTGCATTGGGTGCGGTGTTAGGACAAAAATTTGAAGGTGAAAAGGACCACGTAATAGCCTATGCAAGCCGATCACTGAGGCCTCAAGAAAAACTACTCAACGATTGAAAAGGAAACGTTAGCGTTAGTGTATGGAATTACTACTTTTAGACAATATTTATTGGGCAGAAAATTTACTGTTTATACAGATCATAATCCATTACAGTGGTTAATGAAACACAGAGATTCAGCCAGTAAATTAATACGATGGTCGATTGCCCTCCAAGAATACGACTTTGAGATTAAATATCGGACAGGTAAAGCTAACGCGAACGCAGATGCAATGTCAAGAATCCCAGAAAATAATAGTGAGGGGACACCTGAAAAAGTGGAAGGTACTATATTCGCTGCAATCAAAGCTGTTAATAATATGTCTGAACTTCAAAATGATCAGGAAAACGATAGTGAATTAAAACAATTTATGGAACAAGCGGTCAAAATAAGAAAAGAACAAGACTGGAAACGACTGACAGATGCAAACAGCAAATATGTAATTCATAATGGAATACTTAAATTTTGGAAAAATGGGGAAGCATTAATTATTATACCAGCCAAGCACAGAGACGCATTACTGATGCAGTATCATGATGGAGCGTTGGGAGGTCATTTGTCAACGCGCAAGACGCTATCGAGATTAAAATTGAAATACTTTTGGCCAACAATGGAACAAGACGTGAAAAATTGGTGTAACAGTTGCAAAGTATGCACCACCCGCAGAAATACTGGTAAAAAGATTAAAGTACCATTAAAACCGATGCCAGTACCCGCAGCACCAATGGAGATGACGGCAATGGATATTCTGGGACCATTACCGGAAACAACAAAAGGAAACAAATACATTGTTGTTTTTTGTGACTATTTTACCAAATGGCCAGAAGCATACGCTATTCCAAACCAAAAAGCAGACATGATTGCTAGAATATTTGTGGAAAACATAATATTTCGTTATGGTACTCCAAAGAAATTGTTAACTGATCAAGGAAAGAACTTTCAAAGCGAAATGTTCAAATCAATCACAGACCTATTTGGAATTTGGAAATTGAATACGTCACCATATCATCCACAAACTGATGGATTAGTGGAACGATTTAATGGGACACTGATAAATATGATCTCGTCATATGTGAATCGAAAACAGAAAGATTGGGACGACTTCATAAAGCCGTGTCTATTTGCCTACAGAAATGCAGTAAATCAAAGTACAGGAGAGACCCCTTTTTACTTGATGTATTTAAGGAAAAATAATATGCCGATTGATCTCAAATTCCAACCACCCATTTCTCAATATATGGAGATACCCGATTATAAAGCATTGATGCAAGAAAAAATGCAGTCAGTATGGACTAAAGCCGGTTTGACAATAAAGCATAACCAAGAGAAATATAAAGAAACCTACGATAAAAAAGCACATGCGCATGGCATAAAGATTGGAGATCTAGTGTATCTGAACAGGCCGGAACCTCTCAAAGGTTTATCGCCTAAATTGCAAAGACCATTTAAAGGACCCTACAAAGTGTGCGACACCACCGAAACCAATTTGAAGTTATTACCATTCAGGAGTAAAAAGGCTAACCCGATGATTGTGCATGCAAATCGATGTAAACTAATGCCAGAGGAAGATGAATCTAGATACCCCTTAAGGTCCAAGCAGAATAAAGTAACGGGTCAAACAAAATTGAAACAGAAATTCACGAAAAATCCAACACCAGTCAGCTACATCAATAAGATATTATATGTAGCAATAATGCTGATGTTAGTAACAGTTGCGAGCGGCAAAAAGATTGACTTACCATATGCGGTAAGCAAAATCCGAGGAATGGAGAAAATACATATATATTCCACTCTAACAAATATAGTATGGAGCTGTAAATGCGAGATCGCAGACCAAATAGAAATTATTGATTTACTAGACAATACGGCACCAGTGGTAGAACTGAATTATGATAAAGATATATTTGCGGTACGAAATTTAAAGCCAAATTTCAAATACCAATGGCTGTTGAGACAGAACATGTCAAAGTGGTACACACAAATTCCGATAGAAGTGCACACAAAAGAGTTGCGAAACTTGATCGAAATAGAACCAGAGATAAATGGAATCAATATATATTGGAAGCCAGTGGACTTGGTGAAAGTGCGAATCACATTTCAAGGGTTAAATGTCGACACCCTTAACTCGCGAAAATCAGTTATCCGCTACGAGAAATTGAAAATGAATCAAAATTATTCAGTTAATGCAAACTACTACGAGAACATATGCCTCGAAAACGGAACGGTAGTGAGAAACCAATGGTCACGATTGAAGAGTGAGACCCAGTCTATCTATCTCAGAGACGAGTCAAATCGTATAACCCTGAGTGTTGGAAATGGACCGGTAACGATATATAGAAAATCAGGAAATGATGAAAGAGTTGTTATTATCTACAAACAAAAAACCCTGACTATATTAGATGCCGGTAATCATTTTTTTACACTTTACACTTCTGATTTAGAGACGGCATGGGAATTAACAGTTAAATATCAGCGATGGATAACCGAACCAGGCGGATGGCAAACAGTTTTCGTGGAAGTCAAGACAATCAATGAATCGAAACGAAAATCAGATACAACCACATCACCTTTCCAATTACCGACCCAAGAGACGACAAAACCTAACTCAAATAAACTAATGAGGATAAATTCGGATTTGACAGTCAACTATTGTGAATATCTCATTTACATTTTAATAACAGGTTTTCTCATCTTATCAATAACATTCATAATCATCACCATTTTGATATGTGTAAAGGAGAGACAACTAACTATCCTTCAACCACCATCATATTCATATTATGAGACAAGACTATAAATTGTGATCTGCATGAATAGAGTATAAAAATATATTACATTTATATTAACAATGTGCATGTTTTATAAGTACCATAGGATGAACGGTGTAATTTGTTTGAGATTCGAAGCGAGGTGTTGATGCTTTGCGAATAGAGAGTGATACAAAAAAAAAAAAAAAATTACTATCATTTAATTTCAGAGAATGCAAGAAGCCTCGGAGATGTCATGCAAAGAGTGTAAAACAAGTACGCAAGAACTAAAGCAAAAGTTTCGTAGCATGCAGGGCAGAATCACAGATTTGGAGGAAGAAAACTTCCGTCTGAAAAGGCGGTTGGACCGTTTGGAAATCTTATTGTTTCAACACGAGGCCGATTTCGCGATGTTTCGAATGAGAGTAGAAGAAATAGAGGAATCGGAAGACGATGGTGAGATAAATCAATTAGACTAAAAAAATAAATTATTTAAACGGACCCAGTTAGTGTTTTTTCGTCCTCGAGAAAAAAAAATAATAGTAAATAAATATAAGTAAATTAACAAATAATCAAATAAATAAACAAATTGATATAAATAAATAATTAAAAAAAAAGTGATAAATTAAATAAATGAATAATAGATAAAAAATGAACAAAAGCAAATAGAATAACTCAAATAAATGTTGCAAATAATGAAATGATACCTTAAATGAACATTAAAAATAAATAATATTAAAAGGCTGAGTAGTAATGAATGAATTAGCATAACTATATAACAATGGGTAACCTACTGGGGCGAGAGAACAAAATTATAAATAAGTAAGGAATAATTTCACATTAGTAGTAACAAAGACTAATCGCGAAGAGGGACACAATTACCCCATACTTTCTAGCATAAATTAAAAACAAAGGTATGCTGAACATTTATTCAAAGTTTATTCGTCATCAGAGTCCAACAGAACGGGACTTTGGATGCCACAGTCCCATTCCCTGCGTACATTGCAAGGCGGGCGTCTTTCAAACCTACTGCCTGTATCCACACAGGCAAAGGTACGTTTCAATCCCTTTCGGCGCGGTGGCAAAGGGACCCTGAAAAAGAAATTAAAAAAACCTGGTAGTATGGCAGTCAAATAACCATTGCATAACATCGAGATGCTCAAACTTGGGTTCTGGGACAGCCTAAAATAGTGAGGGTTGAAAAGAAAAATGAAATAAATATTGTGTAAAACTCCGTACCATGGCGCCCTCGACAAATAATTAGTGCAGGGAAGTAATTGATTTTAAGAATTACGTAATAAATTAATAAGTATAAATACGGCTAAAATTGTCAGAAAAATACGAGTAGCTGTAATTAGAGGTTTGCTTTTAGTATAGATACAAAATCAGAAAATCAAAAATATATGACCCAACACATGAGTGTGGTATAGGTAGTTGCATAAACAAATTAACGAACTAAAATTAAACAGTAAATAAGTTAATTTAATAAGCATCAATAAGTTAATTTAATAAGCAACACGAGCACTTGCAATCACCGGGGTTTGGCTACCCTGGACAGCGATTGCAAGTGTTCGGTTACTATGAGGGTAGTTGAGGACAGCATGGTCACAAAAACAAAAAAAACAAGTAATCACTTACGTCCATAGTAATTGAGGGATGGCGTTACTAAAATTCAAAAAAAAAAAAAAAAAATAATATATGAAAAAAATAAAATATAAAATGCTTACTTCAAGATTGGCAAGACAAAACTAACGAAAAGTGGTAAAGCAGACACTTATATAGAACGCTTATCAGTACAGGCTACGTTAACAAACCACAGGGTAATTAATTAGAAAGCTTATCAGCACGGGCTACGTTAACAAACCAAAGGGTAATTAATTAGAAAGCTTATCAGCACGGGCTACGTTAAGAAACCACAGGGTAATTAATTATAGAGCCTATCAGTATCGGCTACGTCAAAAACCGCAGGATGAGTAAAAAAAAAATTCATTCGGAATATTAATGTTCATCGCAGATACCTTATCAACCTGGGTAAACAAAGTGATATCATGAGTCGGTCGGTGCGGGGGAGATTAACTTTCTACCATGCTGCGAGCGAAATAAACCAATAAGTTATTATCAATAATACACACATACACACACATACTGTTGATTTCCACCAAAGTCGCCAGTCTAACCAATTAATGAATTCATAAACTCGCACACAAAAATTGTAAAAATGCAAATTATTTCATAGCCCCAACGCATAAATTATTAATTAGGCAATGTTTAAATAAACTAATTTAAAAATAATAAAATTATAATTTCTTATTATTAAATGTTTTTGAAAATATTAAATCAATAATATATGCATTTAAAGAACTATCAGGCCAGCAGAATCCTTCAGCCGAAAATAAAACCTTAGCACCTGTTGCTTTAAATTTATTAAGTATTGTTTCCGAAGTGTTTTGAAATACGACATCATAGCTGTAAAAATATAGATATTAATAAAATGTAATCTCATATGGAAATTACCTATCAGTAAACATGATTATAAAATCTTCTCGGTCTTTATACTTTTTAAGTCCTTCTCTAACAATTCTAACTTTTTGACCTCCTCCTGGTTTATTTTTAATATCACCTCCTAACCAGGATTGTCCTGTACCAAAAATCTAGATATATTATACTAAAATTATAATCACATTAGAAAATATATACTTCATATGGAATATTAAAATATTCTGCTGAATTTCGATATCTCGCGAGAGCATCATTATCTTCTGTGGCAACAGTATCAGCAAGAAACCTAAAATATTTATTGAATTAATGATAAATAACTATAGAAACCTTCGCCGGCTACTGCATTAAGACTTATAAAATTTTTTACAATCGCTATAATAGCAACGAAGCTGATACAAGAAATTCTAATCATAGTACTAATTGTCATGAAATATGGCAGCGATAAATAAGAACTAGAATATAAATTACGTGTAAATCAAAATAGTTTGAATAAACAAATATTTTAAAATTTAATTTATATTTTGTTATTACTTATAAAATTTACTGAAAATGATAAGTAATTTTATAATTTAAAAATAAATATAAACTAAGTATTTAATGCACAGTAGATTATCACTCAGAATGGTCAGCACATTGGAGTAATTGTAATTACCAATTTATAAATAAACATCGGTAAAGTTAGAATTAAATTCAGAATTAAGTTTCTATATGTTTAGTTGTTTTTAATGACTAAATATAGTGGAATGTATTCATCTTAAATTAACGCTTCAAATTTTGTAGAAATCTTCTTATATAAAAATTTAATAATAGTCAAAAAATATTTTTGAAATAGACCTGAACAAACACAAAGGTGGTTATGAATGAAAAAAAAAAAAATTTTTTTGTTAACTAGTGTGGGGTTAGTGGTAATTATAGTGACCTTGACCCCATTCATATAACGCTATTCGACTGCCACTGATTACCCGTCGCTAGGCAATGTTGGTACTACTGGGCACTGATGGGTCACTAAAATGTTAAACCTGCCTAAGGGTAACTACTTCCGGCACAGCGCCTGCATAAGAGATTTTATTACTATTCAACCGTCAAAATTGACGTTGGATTTTAAATCAAACTTATAATTTTAAAATGTATAATAAAATAAGGGGCAAATTATAGTCGACACCATAAATAAGTCTTTTGAAAACTGTATTACAAAAAAATGAAATGAAACTGTGACAGTACATTTTTATTTCAGTGAAACAAAAAATAAAATAAAAACAATTGCGCAAATAAGAATTGGACCGTGGATCCATTTCAGAGTGACGTTTTGGCTACGGGAATATCAACAAATGCAAATGGGAAATTAATAGGTCTTTTGGAAAATGAATTTTGAAAGTCGATTATTGCAATTTATTTGATTTACTATAAATTACCTGAAGATATTGGGGAAATATTTGTTTGGGGAATAATTTTTGAAGTAATAATTCGGATAAATAGTAATAATAATAATAAGGGTAATATTAATAATAATAATAATACATAATCACAGCAAAACATAGATTTCGAGGACGAAAAAATTTTTAAGGGGGGAGATATGTTGAGGTCTGTAAATTAAAATTAAAAATTTAAATAAAATTTAGGACAATAATTCAAATGGAAAGTAAGCGAAGAAAAAAGGCAAATAAAAGCGGGATCGTGCACAGAATTAATAGTAAAGGAAAGTGCGATGGAAACAGTATTAGAAAATGCAAAAAGCAATTACGAAAGGCGAGAATCCGGAAATCCGAGAAAAATCAATAAATGGAAAAATCATCGAAATCGAATGGGAAAAACGGGACAGTTGTAGATTAGCTAATGGTCAACAAGATGACGGTTAGGGATTTATCAGAAAAGGGTTAGAAAGGGTTGAAAAACATTCAAATGTATGAAAACAGAAAACGTTAATTAATTAATTAATTGGCTAATGGAAACCCGAGCTAATGGGAAACCCGAGCCAATGGAGAACCCGAGAGATGAAGGAAACCCGAGCTGGGTAAACAAGAAGAAAGGCAAACAAAAGGAAGATTTGGGCCCATTAGTTTGACACAATGATTAATGGGAAAAGAGTAAGGAGAAGATAGCGCGCGTAGGAAGACCGGTAGGGCCATTAATTATCTGGATTCGTTGGACCATTATGGATGACAGCCGAAGCAAACACGTAGGAGAAAATGTCAAACGAAAGATTGGCTCGGCAATAACCATTTGTCATCCTGATTTCGAGGAGTATATAAGCAAAGGGAAAATCAGAGAAAATCGGCATTCTGCCTCAGCTAGGGTTCGAAGAATCAGACTGTAGGAAAAGTGGTAAACGAATTAGGGAAGTAGGGAAAAGAAGAAATAGAATTAAGAATACGGAAAGGCGAAAAGGGATCAAACCAAACAGAAACCGAGGAAAACGAGAGTCAACAGAACTAAAGGATCAAAAGGTGAATATTGTTTGTTTGCAAAGCATCAACGCCGAGCAGAGAATCGTATAAACTTTGATTGGTCATTGTAGCGTGATAATAAATTGTGAACCTGTTATTTCAATATACGTTGGGTCGTTCATTGTTTTGATTTAAAGAACACCAGGAGTCAGAGAGAACCGACTTGAAATAATCCAAAACCCAACATTATTACATGTTTTAATTTTTTTTTATTACAAGCTTTATTTATTATTTATTATTAATATTATTCTTTTTATTTTTATTATTATTTTTATTATTATTATTATTAATATTATTATTTTTATTATTATTATATTTATTATTATTGATTATTACATATCTTAATTTTTATTACAAGTTTTATTTATTAAGATTATAATTTTTATTATTATTACATGTTTTAATTTTTTTTTTTTATTACAAGCTTTATTTATTATTAATATTATTATTTTTATTATTATTATATTTATTATTATTATTATTACATATTTTAATTTTTATTACATGTTTTAATTTTTATTACAAGTTTTATTTATTATTCTTTTTATTATTATTTTTATTTATTATTATAAATATTATTATCATTATTTTTATTACTTTTTATTAATAATATATATATATATATAATAAAACAAATACATAAAACAACTATATAAAAAACATCTATATAAAAACAACTATATATAAAAAACAACAACTTCATAAAATGTAAATCAATTATTAATAATACAATTAAACAAATATCAAGTTTTATTTCACGTTTCTTCACGCTTGGCATTTGATTATGAAAATATTGCTAATAAAAATAATAATAATAAATTATAATAAAAATAAAAAGAGAAATTTTCACAATTTTTATTTTTATATACAAATTTGTTAATAAATATCAATAACATTCTCAAATATCTCATCAAATTGCTGATTGCGAACTGTTGGATCGGTTTCAGGCATGATTATATTACCACCAACATCAAGGACATCAACCCCTCTATAATGACCATATGCAAAACTCGAGTTTTTCCCTACCCAAGCTCTCTTGTCGTCATGATTATTTAATGCTATTTTAGAATTTTTAAAAGTGAACAGCTGATGATTTCGGGTCCCTATCCTAGTTTGAGGTACCGACATAATACTATTGTTATTATAACAATTCAAATATGATTGGTGTTTAATGTCGGTACCCGGTAATTTTACACCCTTAGCTCGCATTGTTGATTTATTTCCTAGCAAGCTATAACATTTAGGGCGCAAGAAAACCCACTCGCTATATCCTAACCCTTTACTCTCATCCTTGAACTTGCCAATAACCGAGTCAAGTCGTCTAGAATATAAAGGATGAGAAGGATCATAATTTGATGTATCTAACAGATCATCCGAAATCATAGCTTTTAATAAAATTTCTAATTTTAAATTTTTTATCTCCAAAAAGAAGCTATCTGTATCACCCGCTACTAGATTGATATCACAATTATAAATATCACGATATTTTTGTAACTCAACATACTGTAACTGGTACATCCGTAGTTTGGATAAATCTAGAACTGATTGACCGATATAACTAGGTCTATCCAAACATATTGAGTCCTTATTAAGATGAGCGGCAAAAAGATCATCAGTAATCTCTATTGTTTTTCTAAATGCCGGTTTTGACGAATATGTAATTAACTTTTCAGCTGAATTACATAATCGCAAATTCATCCTCTTTTTAAGGTTCTCAACAGATTTACCATACAGACTGTTGTTATACAATTTAAATAAATCTCTATATAATTCACTAACTGCATTTGCACGCAAGTTAGTGTTTTTATCGATATAATGTTTAAAAATAGGAGCTTGCTTGTATTTAATAGCTCTATGTATGTGTGTAACCTTAGCCCCGAGATAAAGCCTGAGAAGCCTCCAATGAAGAACATAGTTCTTCTTAGGATAATGCGTTAGCATTAACTTCTCAACTTTTGAATTTGGTGGGCACATCTTTTCCGGTCCAATCGGAAAGTCATTTAGAAAATCATGTAAATTATCTGGAATCTCGATATCAACTTCCATAGTATATCCATATGGAAGGATTTCAATATCCACAACATTCGCACATTCATTCAAAACCTCATCCAAACCATCATACACCCAAGTAAAATCAGCGTAAGGAAGACTTTGGCTGAGAGCCCAACCATACAAATTATTTATATCTATGTACAATAATTCTGTATCCTCCGAAGCAGCAATGTAATGTTTGTTAACAAATGTTAACCCACCCCGTATTCCACCTTCGTAAAAATTGAACATTTCCATGTCCTGTAAAAGTTCAATGGGTTCCGTTAATGTCATAAGCGCTGAAGCCCATGACATACCCGGAATGCCATAAAAGTTTAGAGGTTCAAGACCATTGTAAACAATAGCCTTGGCACGGAATTGTTGAAAATAGTCCGCAAGGAGGAATACATCAAGTTTAAGGTAAATTAACATATAATCACGCAAAGTCCTACAGTTTTGCTGCGTCCAGATTAGTTGTGCCCTATCGTACTCATCTTCACTTACGCCCTCCCAAATTGGAGGCAACTCATAAGTAGTCTCAAGAACTTCCTCCGAAACAGCAAAATTATATGGAAAAATACCTTTACAGTCGACTATAGAACCTTGAAAGACAGACGAAGTCAATGGAAGAGAAGTTAGCGTTTTCACAGCCTTAGCTAACGAACAATTAACAAATTGCATACTGTCGATAAAGCGAACAGCCAATTTGTTAATGTGAACAATTAATGAAATAAATTTTTCTGTAGAGGTCGGTATGATATCTAAATTCCATGAAGGAAAGCGATCGAGACCATATTTTAAAATATGGTGAAGGGTCATACCCTCTTAAATTATGAAAGACAATTGGTAGTAACCGATAAATCCTACGAGCTATATTACATTTTCGGCAAGCTGCCCCTAGATAATTACCAGTAAAATGGCAATGATCTCTAACCGGATTTAAAATCGGTTTTTACATAAATAACAGGTTCGACAAGATTTAAACTGTCGAACCTCACTGAAAGACATAGGCCCTATCAATTTATCACCTTCCGAATCATAGTAAGGAATAACAATTTCAGTTGCAATTTCCTCAATTTTCTTAAGAAAATCAGGAATGCAATCAAGTCCGTAAAAGTAATAATATGATTTTGTGTTAGTATAATTATTAATTAATAAAAGGCCTGCTGCAATAGCATATGAATTTGATGATGTCTATCATCAGGAGGTAAAACCGATTCAAAATCGGCATAAATCACAAAAGGTGGGGTGATATGTTTAGAATAATTTAGGAATTCTAAATTTTTATTTTCGGGAGCGTGTATAGGGTTGTGCCAGTCTGATTTTTGGCGCATAATGCAACATGTGTATTGAATGCATTATCTAATCTAAACCCATTAAGGCAATGTGGACACCAACGACACCTAATTTGAATGTTACAGTCAGGGTTTTGATGGCAATTCATTAACCAGTTGATATTGGTCACAGCGGTATAATGATATCTATCATTATTTTCAAGTAGTAATAAATAAATAAGGTTTCCGTCAGTGACTTTGCTTCTATGGATCAAACTTAAATGAGGATGGTGAAAGACATAATTATCTGGAACCTCATCAATTATAACAGTTGGTGTGTACGAAAACACATTTATTGCTAATTTAAAGTCGAATTTTTCTTTTCGAACTTTGGGATGTTTATTAATTTCATGGACAATCCGTGATCTCATCGTACTCTAATTCGTCTAAAAACTCGGTATATTTAGATACTCTTTGGGGTTTTCACCAATTATATCTTTCTTTAATAAATAAAGAATAGAGTAAAGGAAGCACTTGTCGTCATTGTTTTTTATATTTACTATGGCTCCTTTATTTTTCAATGCAGAAGGGGTTTTAATATATTTATGTCCAGACAAACGATTAATAGGAGCATATTTTGTTAAATAAAGTGAATTTCCATAATATTAATAACACGCCATCCACTGCCTAAATGGTGAATTGTTCTATTTTTTCATTAAGCTTATTAACCCCTTCACTTAAAAAGTTATCTGAAAATGTCTCCGCATTATTTGAAAAATAATTGTCACGGATCTCGCCATCTTTTTCAAATTTAATTAATATCGCGAATTGAATTTTAACGCTCCCCATTTTATTTATCTCAAAATTAATTTATTACTGATTCGCTCAGTTAAAGTTACTGTAATTAGTTGCGCGTTAGATATATTAAAACGTAAAGTTTGATAGCGCCATTTGAATTTACTGAAATGTTCGGCTCATTCTCTAATACAGAACTCCGAATTGTATAATATTTTCATTATTTATAGTAGGTATAGTATTTTCATTAATTATAATAGGTATATTATTATAATATTTTCATTATTTATAGTATTTTCATTATTTATAATAGGTATATTATTTATAATATTTTCATTATTTATAGTATTTTCATTAATTATAATAGGTATATTATTATATATTTTTCATTATTTATATATTTCATTATTTAATAGGTATATTATTTATAATATTTCATTATTTATAATATTAGAGTCATCATCATCACTGATTTCGATGACTTCTTTTTTAATTATTTTATTTGGGATATTAATTTTAATAGGTGCAGCAGGTCTTTTATTCTTTTTATTTGATGTTTTTTTATTTTGTAGTATATTCAAAATATCGACGTTATTTTTATTAATTTTCTTAAACATATTTATTTTACTCGACTTGAAAGAATTTAAATGAACCCCATGTTCACTATAAAATTCTTTATATTTAATGTTCTGGGATGTTTTGCATATGGCGCAGATAAAAAAGTTGATGCCATTAAATCTATGGCGGTAATATTTTTTCATTTCTTCATGGCAACTTTCATTATGTTGCAATGATGAGATGCAATATCTTGGATAAAAAGTGCCTAATAAAAATATTAAATTAAAAACCTATATAACTATATAAAGTAACTATAATATAAAATATCTAATAATTCTAACAAATAAAACCTTAAATACAATAATATTTGCATGCTCACTGCAAACTATTTAATAATTCTAATAAATAAAACCTTAAATACAATAATATTTGCATGCTCACTGCAAACTATTAAATAATTCTAATAAATAAAACCTTAAATACAATAATATTTGCATGCTAACTGCAAACTATTAAATAAAATATCTATTAAAATAATTCCTATATAATTCATATATAATTCAATTACGTAAGATCTATAATAAAAATGCCTATATAATTCAAAAACTATTTGTTCAACTATATTTGTTTATAATTTATTATGTTAATATATGTTTCAGTAATAATACTTTTTTAAAATACATTATAAATTAATGATATTTGAAGTATTATTAAAATATACTTTGAATTTCATCAATTTAAAAATATATTTATCATAAACTTTGAAATAAATAGATCCTTATTATAAATTTATTATAAATTATTATAAATTATTGATATTGATGTAATATTTTAATAATACTTCAAATATCATTAACTTAATTTCGATAAATAAAAATATATTTATCATAAAACTTTTGAAATAAATAGATCCTTATTATAAATTTATTATAAATTATTATAAATTATTGATATTTGATGTAATATTTTAATAATACTTCAAATATCATTAACTTAATTTCGATAAATAAAAATAAATAAAAAACTAACATTTATCTCCTGATTCCGACGAATCATCATCCTCTATAGAAGAGAGGTCCTCCATATCTTCCCCAGTAACGAGGGCATCTCCAAAAACGGTGGCATAATTATTGTCATCCCCAGAAATGGGGGCATCTCCAAAAACGGTGGCATAATTATTGTCATCCCCAGAAATGGGGGCATCTCCAAAAACGGTGGCATTATGATGATTATCTGCATCCAAATCAACTAAAATGTTTTTTAAATATATAATAAAATTAAATTAAAATTTACCATCTTCGATAATATCCTCTTCGCTATCGCTGATAACAATTGTATCTTCGATTAAAATAACTTCTAAAATAATTTATAAATAAAACATATATAAAATTAAAATTTACCATCATCTTCGATAATTATAACATCATTTTCACGATCTAACTGATCTTGTATTTCTGTTAAAGTATACCAATCTAGAAAAATATAATAATAAATTAAAATAAATTAAAAATCCTTACCATTTTCATCGACCAACAATTGGCGTAAAATTCTTGAGTTCTCCATTTTAAAATTTTTGAAATCCCGCGAGTAAAATTTTGAAATAATTGTGACAAATTCTACATTTGTCAATGTTTATAAAGAGAATAATATTTTCAGGATTAGCCAATCACATTTAAGCAATACACACATATAGGTGAGAGATTTTTAGACATGTTTTCTTTGTAAAACACATGCAGTCTACACTGTGACTGCATGCGTTCTTTGTAAAATCACATACATACTTTTGTTTGTATGTGTTTTCTTTGTAAATCACATACATACTTTTGTTTGCATGTGTTTTCTTTATTCAATTTTGTGTATGCATGCACTTATCATGTGATGATCACGCACTTATCATGCACTGTCTTTGTGATCACGCACTTAACATGCACTGTCTTTGTGATGATGCATTAGCTTTAATTAAACACATAATAATATTTATAATAATAATAATAAAAATAATATTAATAATAATAATATAAAAATATTAATAATATAATAATATTATAATAAAAATAATAATATTTATAAAAAGTAATAACAATTAAAAATATTAATAGTTAAAACATAACAATAAACATTAATACATTTATTAATCATCAAATCTCTTGGATAATAACCAAGCTAAACAATGTTGACCACATGTTAAGGTTCATGGTTTTTGATACATAGTTTTATTATAGACAATAGGTTTACCCATTGTTTGCAGTTTCGAAACCATTAAAGCCGGATAATAGAAACCCATAGGATCAAATACAAATATCTTGCTAGGTTTCATATATATTGCTAACCAATGTTCTCCACCGAGATGAGATGATTGAGTATTGACGATTATGGCTTGATTATTACGTAAATATGGAATTTTATCAAGAGGAAAAACCTCTAAAAATTCATGTTCTAGTATTTGTTTTCCAATTCGATAGACCTGAACAGAACTACATCAATAATATTAATAATACATTTAAAAACTTACTCCATGACAAATTATCATAAATTATCTATACATTTATACCAACATTTTCAAACCAATAATGTTCGTTCAAACCAACACTGTTCTGTTTGCAGTTATTTGAACCTCATTTTCAAATACTCCATATATTACAACATGTACCGGTTCAGTTGTAGCTTTAGCAAACTTTATATCTAATCGTAAATTACCATTTTGAGGTAATTGACTCTGATTTAAATCGAAATCGGGTGCCAAAACAAATGTGAAGAATGGATATTTGTTTTTAAAATCATCAAGAGTTATACCACAATTAAGGTTTTTATCCAAATAACCCATATTTCTAACTATACTCTGCATATATGTAGCACAATAATTATCATTTTCGAAATCTTGAGTATATGTTTCTCTATAATCACTATTTTTCGATAAAGTTAGCGATGTTACACCAAAGTTTTTGAAAATTGAGCTCGATGTTAAGTATGATCCATTATATTGAGATTCACTTTGAAATGTTACCAATATAAAGTTGGGCATTCTTCTATCTCCAAATATTTGTTCCTTATAGAAAGAAGCTGAACCCTTAGCAATTGCAAATTGAACAATTTCCTTTGTTTTCAATGGATATATTGCATGCTTAGAATTAAGCCCCAATTGATGACCTGCTAATACAGAAGGCTCAACACGAACTCTTCTTACCAATAATTTTGCATCAACTAATTGAAGAATTGGTGTTGTGGTGGCACTTGTTAGTGATAATGCCGAATCAGATCTTTTCAATCTAATGTGTACATTAACACCTGGGAGTAAATATTTCGGTTGATCCATAAAATCGAGTTGTAATGATGAGCACATGGTAAATAATTTCGATCCTTTAATCCACTTTTTCCTATCATCATCACTACCATAACCCATAGGAGTTAAACATGTATTTTTAGTATCACTATTGTAATTTATAATAGTTTCTATTAGAGCTTTGTGAATATATGTACTGTTTCACCCTCAATCTTGATATTATTAAATCCGAGAACTGCATCTTTAAAAAGTGTATGAAACAAGAAATTGTTTGGTATTACATCACTAGGTTCACCCAACGGTTTTCTATCTTTATCTACAACTTTGATCTGAACAGTTAACAATGTATCATTCAAATCTAAATATTCAGTTTGGGAACCATTAATATAAAATTCAATATCGGTTCTACTATCCATAATAGAATTCATCGGGAATACCTCTTCAAAGGCCCCCATTTCAATTACTGCTTGGGGAGACGGTCTATCAAATAAGCACAATTCAGATTTACCACAAATCATTTTTGAAATATAGTTCCATGTCCTTTCATTCGTTTGTTTATATGTTTATGATGTCTTTTACGTTTTGGAATCGGTGTTGGTGCAGGTTCTTGTTTTTGAAACATACCTGCAACACTAGGTAGAACTTTCCCTAACTCGGATAATGCATTTGATTTCAGAGATGGCAATATTTTCTGCTCATTCATTATCACATCTTTAGCAGTTTTTATACCAAAACTACCAAGGCGTTTAAGAATAGGAAGTGCAAATCTACCAATTGTTCTCAACCATCCTGATCCATACTGTTTACCAATAAAATATGGTAATTCGCCACCACTTTGGCTACCACTATACATACTAATAATATCGTTATTGGCCATCTAATTTACGAAAATGTAATGTCAAATGAGTTTTTGTATCTTTACTAAATTCAATAAATTTACCGCTATCATCACGAATATTTATTTCTATATTGTTTATACATGATGTTGATACCGGTAAGTACATGGGATTATCGATATTTATATTGACAACTTCATCCTGATCATGTTTATCAACCCAAACAGATTTCAAAAGAGGAACCAAAGAATCACCAACAATTATAGGATCGATGATGTTAGTATATATGAACATTTGCCTATGAAGTTTTATTATTTTTGGTTTGCGTACACCAAAGGCACTTGTCCTATATGTTTGCTTATCTAATCCCAATATATTAGCCAAATTTTTATCAAATGTAATTTCACAAATGTTATTATTCAGACTGAATTTACATAATCCATCTTTAACAAATTCAATAGTTTTAAATATATGTAAACAATTGAATGAAATATATTTATGTAATTCTTCAAGTGTTTCAATATATAAATCATTAGTAAATGTAAATGTCTCTTCAACTTCATTAATATATGATAGTGATATTTTGATGTTTTCGATTGTTACACTTTTTTCATCAAATGTTTTGAAACGTATTAGGTATTCAGTACCAGGAACAACAATGTTAAGCTTATCACAACCCATTCGCTTGGCATCCTCAATACTTTCAAACTTTATTGTAAATGGACTATAATCACAACTAACATTCAATCCATCTTTGAAAAACATGCCACAATTTTCATCTAAAATCTGATTCGGAATATGACAATATCGTTCAAAATTATTGATTGAGAAAATACCACTACAGGTTTTGGGTACACGCTTCTTGTAACCGATTTTACAATGACTATAAAATGGAAATGTATTGTACACAAATGTAAAGTCTTGCAAAGCAACTTCCCAATTTCCATGTAAATAAATGGGATTTTGAAGATCAACCATAAATTTACTTGCTTGATTTTCCGGATGGATTAGTGGGCAACTATTACTCGGTAAAATTGTATAAAAACTCATTTTACTAGGTCTTTTGATGATATCCATGAGGGTTTTTGATATCCATGCCATTTGACATAGTATTGTTTATCCTTACCCACCATTTTAGTTTTCAATATTTTCTGAATTCTGAACACTGTAGGTTTGGAAATAACTTGTAATTCCTGTTCATAGAATTTCCCTTGTATTAAATTGTTATCACTATCTTTAATAACATACATTACAGGACTCTGTTTAGTATTAATTTTAGTAATTTGAAATACCTCATCACTTCAATTACTATCGAAATTTTTGATGAAAGGTGAAGCAGATATTTTACTAATTCTAACGTGATCACCAACTTTATATTTTGGTTTTGTAATAGCAACTGTTTTAGATCGTACTGATTTAGCTAATGTTTTCGAGCTGATATCTACGGGTCTCAAACCATTCAGACCTCGATGTGATGAATTATTATAACTAACAAGTATTTTCGGTAATACATTTATCCATATTTTATTACCTTGATGCACGAAATATTTCTTCAATCTATCCCTCAATGTCCGGTTAAATCTTTCAACATGAGCGGCTTTGTATTGAGAATGTACAGAATAATGATTTATTTTGAGACGATCCAGGATTTGCTTAACTTTACTATTGTAAAACTCCTTGCCTATAATAATAATAATAATAATAATAATAATAATAGTAATAATAATAATAATAATAATAATAATAATAATAATAATAATAACAATAATACCTAAATCGGTTTGCAAATTGTCTGGATGCTCATTTTTAAACATTGAGTTAATTGCTTTAGATATTTCCTCTGCAGATTTTGTCTTTGTTGGTACACCGCGAGCAAAACGACTGAAAACATCAATACACGTTAAAATATATTTATAACCCTTGTTAATTTTCGAATACGGTATCATCTCCATCAAATCCATTTGCCATAAATCATTAATTCCGAATGTTTTATAAGCTCTTGTTGGAAATCTTTTCCGCATTGGTTTGTTTAAACTGTACGCAAGCTGATCTGACAACCACTTTTGCGTTTCCTTTTTCGACTTTGGGACTCTTTTCTTTAACTTTGCCACTCCACCGAAACCTGCTTCGTCTTCTGGGTTCGTCCAAATCTTCTCCATTACAACAAGATGATTTAAATTTTAATTTAACATTAGGTAATGATTGCCCCATCGTTTATTGTGATAATAATGATAATGCTAATGGTAACATTGCTCCAATAAAACCACCTTGTTGTTTATATATGATTTTTCTCATTTGCTTACGATTTTTATTATTTACTAGTGATAACAAAGGCTTACGATGTTTATTCAGTACTAGTTTTTTAGAATTACTGATTTTAATTTTACCTCTGACTACTTTTAATAGAATTTTGAGTAAATCATCGACAACAAAAGTTGGAAATGATTGTAAAATAGACATTCTTTTCATACTCGAAGCCTTTAACAATGCATTAAAATATGGGAAACTCCTATGATTTTTTACAATTTTATCTGTTTTCTTACTCTTTTTAATAATGTTTTTCGAAATTAGATTCATTGCAGGGTAATTCTCGGTTATTAGCTTTTTAGATGGTGTATAACTGGTTTTTGGTGGAACTTTATTTATAGTCTTTTTAATACTCTGTCTAAGTTTTCGGATATTTTTAAGCCTGGATTTCATAAACATTTTTACATGTTAAAGTTTTCAACTTTGTTTATATACCATGGCACCTTCTTTATTGAAAATATCGGTTTTTACCCGTAAATCGTCATTGCATTGTTGTGTGAAATCAAGAAATATATATCCATGTGGTGATTTTGTAGCATCTTGAAATGCACTGATGAGAAAATTACGATTATTAGGGTATGCCTGTCGAGCAAGAAAATCAATAACTGTTGCATCTCTAGGATTCTTGAAAATAACTAAATATTGAACATTTAAATTCCTTGTTCGATGTGCGCCACCCTGATGAAATAGATTTTGAGTAATAAAGATCACAGTAACACCAACATGTCTACTGATTTTTGTGAATAAATTATTAAAATCCTTTTCTATATTAGCTTCCTGATACAAATCATCAATAATGATGACATCACCTTTCCTTAATCGACTTGACCAGTTTTTATCGAAACCCTTTACTATTTTCATGTTTTTCAATTTACAGAAATTATCTTGAGTTAATCCATGTTCTTCATCTGCACCCTTATGCCAATAAATCTTGTTGAATTTGGTTTGAAATAAATTAGATTTCAGTAATTTACACACAAACATAGTTTTACCACTACCACTTGGGCCAACGATTTGATATACCGCATCATTTCTTAATTCCATTATTAATTTGTATAATTATAGGTTTTTGTTTATATTATATGATTTAATGAACTCTTCCTAAAAATTATATATATATAGCTTAATATTTCTTTATTGTTTAATTATGTTATCAAATATAAATTATAAAGGAACATTCGATGTATCAAAAATGACGTTTCCAAATGGTAAACCCCAGCAAATTGTAGATAGGAGTGGAAAATACCCTATAATATTTTTCAAATCAGGCAAATGCAGAATCATGGGATGTAAGAAACCTTTAGATGTCAATAAATTACAATATAGAATAAAGGATCTTAAAATACAGTCAATTACAGTTACCATGGATATAGGACAATCTATCAATCTATACAACATGTCAACAAAATGTCTTTGTATGTTCGAACCAGAATTATTTCCTGCACTGAGGCTTTTAAAATACAACCCAATGTGTGTTAACGTGTTTGCTAGTGGCAAAATAGTCATATTAGGGGTGCGAAATCTAGAGTACAAAAATATTGTTTGTGACATACAAAATGAAATCACCGGATTGGTCGATATCTGATTGGCCAATGATTGTTTAAAACAACTTGCTTATTCATTTTATTTCATTTTTAAAATGGAAAATATTATGTATGCTATGCCAAAGAAAAATATCGCTGATTACGGTAAATTTATCTTTTTTTATTTCATTTTTTATATTTTATTTAGACCAATATGTCCCAATGATAATAGATCGCATTATTTATTACTATCCTCAAATAAAGGAGATTTTGAAGAATCAAGAACCGTCAATGCATCAACAGTTAATATACAATGAAACAAGAATAGATATTTCCAATCTCATTAAGCAAGCTCTTTGGGACAATGAAATAAACCGAATGGTCAAGGAGATGGAAACTGAATACCCCTGCATTCTGGGGTGTAGCTGCTGTGATTTCCGATATCAGCGCTATGTCGAATGGAATCTGACAAATTCAATACGAAATTTTCAAAAAATGAAACTGTTAAGAAAATAAATGTATTTTATTTTGATTGTTTTGGTAGTTTTATTGTTAGTAATAAATGTTTTTGTATTTTATTTTTGTTGTTTTGTTAGTTTTATTTTGATGATAATAATAAATGTTTTTGATAGTAATAGTTTTATTTTGATGTTGGTAATAATAAAAATAGTAATTTTATTAGTATAGTAATAATAATAATAAAAATCATGATAATTAAAATAATAACAATAATAATAATAATGATAATAAAACACGTGATATTAATAATACATTTTATATAGATGAATGTGTAAAATCATATATGTAAACTCAACGGGTTAATTCACATACAGTTTTCCAGTCACGCACTTATCTTGCACTGTCTTTATGATCACGCACTTATCATGCACTGTCTTTGTGATGATGCATTAGCTTTAATTAAACACATAATAATAATATTTATAATAATAATAATAAAAATAATATTAATAATAATAATAATAATAATAATAATAATAAAACACGTGATGTTAATAATACATTTTATATAGATGAATGCGTAAAATCATATACAAAATCCACGAGTTAATTCACATACAGTTTTCCAGTCACGCACTTGTCTTGCACTTATCATGCACTTATCATGCATTGTCTTTGTGATCATGCATGATTCTGATTGGTTAATCAGTATCTGTCAGGGTATAAAAGTGCGTCACCACATTATAAAGATCATAAATCAAACATGACCAAGAAAATAAGTGTCCAACCAGTTCAGATGTTCCACAATTATAAAATGTATTTTTTAAAGGAGCCTATCAATATGCAATTGGCAAATCCAGTCAAACTCAATAAAACGCAATTTCAATCTCTTGCTGGTACTCTCTCAATGTTAGATATCAAGGATATTGATAATACATTCAAAAAGATCAATTCCAATTTAAAATGCAATGAAAATGCTTTCTTCACGAGTCAATATACCAGATATTATGATGCATTTACAGAAATAGGATTCAAAGAACAGGAAAACTGGTATATAACAATAACAATCCAAGGATATAAAGCAGATCAAAACGATGTGCTTTCTCCAATCTGGAAAATTGTTACTGCTAGACTTTCACAGTTATTTTAGTGTTTAGTGTTTAATAAATGTATTAATGTTTCTTTGTTATTCTATAAACAAAATTATAAGTAGTTTTAAAATACTGTTAAAATGATGTCTGAAAAAGGTAAAATATAAAATATAAAATAATTAATTAATTTAGGTTTAGAATATTTAATAAACTTTTTGTTTGATAAACTTGAAGAAATAACCGGTGTAAAAATTAGAGATATGTTGACTTTAGTTGAAGCATTGAGTAAAGAATCGGATTGCGAATCTGAATGTCAGAGTGATTCTGGATGTCAGAGTGATGAAATTGTTAATGATGGAGATACTGAAATTATTAATGATTCTGAAGAAATTATTAATGTTGAAGAAGCTACCGAAAAAGATGAGCCTACCGAATTTAAGAATTGTATTGATCATGTTATAGAAAATATTATGATAGAATCTTGTGGTGATGAAGAATGTACATGTAATAATCAATAAATCCTTAAAATATAGTTTTTTATTAATAAAAATAACAAAGAAATATTTATTAAAATCTATGATAAACCTTATTACATAAATATAAAACAGATACTCCAGTGAATAGTTTTAATAAAAATTTGCAATTCTCGATATAAATATCAGAGCGTTTGGCTTCTGCGGCAACTTGAATAATAGCTGTCCATCCACCGTTTGATTCTACCCACGGATCAATTTTTGTTTCTATCACCTAAATAATAATAAATTATTAACAATATAAAGTAATATACCTCTATAGACCATTGGAAATAATTTTCATAGTCGGATCCAGATTTTAATATCATGTGTTTCATGTACATTAATCCTACTATTATTCGCATCCATTTATTATTTTCATCGAACATGTAACTAAATATTGATTGGAATGCCTTCTTTCTCTCCAATGGTGGCAAATTGAGAATTTTTTCATAACCGAATGGGATGTCTTCAACGATTTTCTCGGTACGGTTTACCATAAATTTCATGTTTTTAATGATTTCATCTTCTTCTCTATTATTAGAGACCAGCTCATTCAACAAAGTTATAAAAAATTTAGTTTCTGGCATTTTATAAAAATATATGAAAGTGTAAGCTTATTTATACTATATTCGACCAATCAGAATCATGTAATACTAAGAAAATATGTAAAAATATATAATGGAAATGGCAATGATGATTTGTTGGCACTGTTAACTTGTTTCAAGCTGTTGCCGCCACTGTTAACTGGGTGTTGTTGTAATTTCATTATACGATTGAACTGATCAGTTGTTTTATTAGAATAAAATTTTATACTATATTGAACTTGATTCATCATTTTTTCATTAAGTTTATGATTTTCTTTCAATTCTAATATTGATTTTCTTAATTCATTTTTGATAGTACCAATGGTCTTATTTAAATATATAATATCATCATATAATTCGTTTTTAGCTCTTTTTAAAGTCTCATATGTATGTTCAAATCGGAATTCTAAATTACTCATTCTTTCAGATAATCTTTTGACTGGAGTTTTCAAATATCTAGGCCTATCTATCATATACAAAATATCCATCAATACAGCGGTATCTGGACATACACATCTTGTTGAATTTTTACCTTGAACGGTTACAACAATTGAGTTGGCCATATTAAAAACTAATAATAATAATAAAATTTCTTTAATCATTTTTAAATCTATATAAATTAATATTTATTGTTTATAGCTAAAGATGTGTGTGTGTGTGTCTCTAAATTAGTATAAAAGTAATTGTTATTTCATTTTTTATCATTAAAATGGTTGTACCGAGCGCAGTTCAAGCTATGAATGAAATTAAACATTACGGTAATTTATTATTAATATTATTATTATTACTTGCTTTTAGATGATTATTTTAAAGTTATTAAAGAACGTCTGGAATTCTATTATCCAGAAATACATGGAATCATGGATAAGCCTGCATCAATAATTCCAGACTTGATATTCAATCATACATCAATATGGATATTTACTGTAATAGATGAGTTCCTATGGGATATCGAACAAAACAATTTGTCAAAAGATATGGAACCCGAATACCCTTGTGGTGATGGATGTCATTGCTGCGCCGCCCGATATCGGAAGTATGTGGAATGGGCTTTGAATAAAGCTCTTAGACAATACTACTATATTAGAATTGTCTCTTTATAATAAATTTGTTGTATTTGTCTCGGTTTTCAATATATAATAATAATAATAGTAATAATAATAAAAATAATAATAAAATAAATTTACAAAATATATACTACTTATTTTTATAAGTAGTAAATTTAAATTTAAAAATATTTAAAAATAATATGACCTTGAGAAATTTTGAATGACCTTGAAAATTTTTGATGAGTCATCCAATGACCTTGACCTACTTTTGAATGACCTTGACCTACTTTTGAATGACCTTGAAAAATATGATGAGTCATTCAATGACCTTGAATGAGTCATGGTCTTTGTTTAAATGACCTTAAAAAATATGATGAGTCATCCAATGACCTTGAATGAGTCATGGTCTTTGTTTAAATGACCTTGAAAAAATTTGATGAGTCATCCAATGACCTTGGATGAGTCATGGTCTTTGTTTCAATGACCTTGAATGAGTCATTGTCTTTGTCTTAAAAATTTTTTGTACTTTTGGACTTAGAAAAATTTTTTCTCAGCCGGGGGGGGGGTACTGTGCTGGATGTGACATGTGCTGGATGTGACACATCCCACTACTGATTTTAAAAGAGAATCCACACGCGTTTTTATGCTTTGCAGATTTAATTCAATTATTTTACTAATTGATGATAGCGTTTCTTCTTCAATTATGTGTATAATTTTTTTTCTGGATTATTCAGTGAATTTAAACTTTTGTTGGGTTTTTATAGAAAGTCGGTGTTTAGGTCTGACTCCTTGGTGTCATTATTTAATCAATTCAATTCAACCCAACACAATAAGATTTATTTTCAATATATATATCACAATTACACTTGAAACTTTATTCACAATCTTCACAAAAATCGATTCAATTCACAATACTCTGCACAATTACTCTGAACAATTTCAGAATAAATTAATGTGTAGCGGTACGTCTTCCAAAGTAAGATATCCCTGTCTGGTGCGCAATACTTTAATTTGTTTGGCTGATTGAATTCCAATCTAAGATTATCACCTTCTTTGCTGAACTCTCGGAAATATTCTCTTCGACCAACTGGCAATTTGCATTTATCTTTTATACCCATCTCGCAGATCATGTTTTGGTATTTTTGACATCTCTTTTTCGAAAACTAAATTAGATACTTCAGGGCTCCCGGGGTTTCCATTTACTTACAATAATTTTATTGGTGGCGGGTTTCCCTTTTATCCCGGGTTTCCTTCGTCAACCAATTTCGTTTTCCGTAATTAGAAAATTTGTTGACTTCCAGGGTTTCTCACACTGTTCGAGTTTTCTGTTGGCCAGGACTTCCCATTAGCTCGGGTTTCCCATTAGCAAATTAATTTTTAATTAATCTCTTTTTTTATTAAATATTTCCTTCTGGGAACCCCAAATCGATTTAATTTTATTATACCTGAACTCGCCTCGTCATTTTGCACCCTCCCATACCCGTTTCCCCCGATAAATATTTATTTAAAAATTTTTAATTGATTTTGCCTTTTTAATTATCATTTCGAATATCAATGTTTTTATTGATTTTCCATTTTACTTTTGTGCATTTTGTTAACCCCAACACTTTATTTGCTGCATATGATGGAATATGGAGTATATTAAAAACATGTTAAATTATTAAATCCAAAACCATTAAAGTGAAACAAAATGGGAGGGTAAAATCAAATGTATTAAAGCAATAAGGTTTGAAATAACTGAAATAAGAAACGCATTGAAAGAGGATCAAACATAAGATGTTGCAGTTGTTTCGGAAGCAAACTCTCTTCTGTTCGACACAACCTTTTTCATAACTTAATATTGCCAGCAAATCCTACTATCGAAATGAGTAACGCCATTCGAATTCTTCGAAATTGTAAAACTTTTTTGAAGAATAAAACGATTCTGGTTTTTCTGATGCTCTAGAATCAACCAAAAAATTTGCTGATACGTGGAACGTCTACTCACAATTTAAAACTATAAGGACCAGGCGGCGAAAGAAACAACGTATACATGAGTGTGGCAATGAAGTTCCTGGTGCAAATAATCCAGAAAAATATTACAAAAATCAAATTTCTAATGTTATGCTTGATCAGGTTTCGAAGAGTCGTGAGGCTTTCTGTTAAATATTAAAAATAATACAAATTGTAATGCTGAAGAATTTCAAAGACTCACATATAAGATTAACTGGTGAGATAAGTAGTGATATAAAAAGGAATTGAGTTGTGGGAGGAAATCGAACTAATATCAGATGATGCAAATGACCATATAAAACCTTTTAACTTTATAAATGACAATAACTTGAATACCACAGTGCCAAATCTGTGGGTGGCCTTACGGAGTAACGATTCCGGTTAGTTTAGCTAATGGTGAAAGAAGGTTTAATTAATTAAAAATCATAAAAACATATTTGCAATCGACTATGACAGAAGATAGTTTGAATAATTTGTCTATTCTTTCAATAGAAAATTAAGTTGTAGCAAACCTCCATATCGAGACAGAAATCGAAAATATTGCAGCCACGAAAGCCAGGAAGAAATCTTTTATATAATTTTAGTTAAATTATATATTATATATTTCGCTTTTTATCAATTTCGCCTGGGTCCCATAATTAGCTCGCGCCTGCACCGTACATAATAAATACATTAATTAAAAATATTTTGAATTATCTAAAATATAATTTTACGAACTTGTTTCTTCGTATAATTATCGTTCTCAGAATAATAAATTAATTCATTTAAATTAAAATTATTTCATTATTTGACAATTTATATATTAGATTAAATAAATTAGAAAAAGCTATAAAAATAACAAATAAAAAATAAAAAGTTTCGATAAAAAATTTATTTATTCTATAATCATAAAATCATCAATCACACTTTTCCCACGAATTGATCTTTTATGTTTTAACGGACCGATAACTTGTAAAATATTCAGTGGTTGACGCTTCATCAACGAAGATCCCCCATATTTCTCTATTATTTCATCAACTTTTTCCGGTAACATCTTCGTGAGAAAATCATCGGGGAAAAAAATTGGAAGTTTCGACAAACTTTCTTTAGTGGTATCCTCAATCGGCCATTTCCACCAATCATAAAACGGACACAAATTCATTCTTACGCGATTGGATGTTTCCGTAATCCACAGTTGGATTTTTTCACTGTCCGTTAATTCGCCCAATTTTTTATTTAACAAATCATATCTACGAAACAATTGAGAATAAAATTCCCAACCGAACTGGGATTTCAATTGAGCATATGTACAAAGGGCAAGAAAAGGATCAATTTTCCAATCTGAAAAAGAGCCGCTTTTAATATAGGATATTACACTTGACATTGGAAACCATGACATATTAGCAGACCAAGAATCTTGTCCTGTAAATGTTTCTATTCCAACTAGAGTAAATATATTGGTGGTCACCTCGTTGGTTCCAGAAAATGTAAAAATTGATTCCTGTAAATTGTGTCCGATTTCATGAAGGATACCCCAACGACCGTTACTTTTGATGTATTCCAAATTAAACAGAAATTCCACCTTCGACGCAGGATTTGTTACGGCATACATCAAAACTCCAATCGGATAGCCAGCGATCATATATCCAGCGACAATTTGGACATCTGAAGACACTATTTCCCTAGTGCTATTTTCTATAGATTTACCCTTTAAATAAAATTCTTCCGCCACCATGGCATCATATAACTCCAAAACACTGGGAGGATAAGCTAAATTACGTATAGCAACAAACGGAACTATGAACACAACATAATCACTGGAAATTATTGCCCAGGGAACATTTGTAAAATAGGATTGTTTCCAGTGCTTATTAATACTTCCGCCACGCCTATCATACATTGGAATCGGAATTGCTCCATTGACTACAACGTGAACTTTTTTATCGGATTTTTCGCAAGATAAAGACAAAAGTCCTCCAAATGAAAACGAAAATTGTTTGATTTTAAATTTTTCTATCTGCAAAGATTTCTTAATGATGGGCCACTTTTTCCACAATGAGTTCTCAGAAACATCGAACAAATGATGGTTTATGTACAACTGACAACATGATGAAACAGCTTGAGTTATATTTACAGAAACAGTTTTACCCGGGGGTAAGTACAAACCAAGAGGGATGACTTCCTTTTCGAATTCCATAGATAATTTTATTTTAACTTTCACCGGTTTGACTTCATCCACATACACTTTTCCAGGATAGAATGACACTCCTGGAGCTGACACATTGCCGTATAAATCGTGGAGTAATAAAATATTGAAGAAAAATATTTTAAACTTATCATTTTTGGATCTCAACGGTTTCTTTAAACAAGGTATCAATGAATTTATTAGAGGAGAATAAATAAGAATTAAAGAATGCAAAGCTTCTTTGATTTTTTCCATCTGAACATTCGACATAAGAGAGTCAAAAGGAGTATTTAAAATTATAGTTGTGATTGACTTGGAAACTTTCATGGAACTCGAAATACTAGTTTTGGCATAATTAAAAAGATGGATTAAGGGAAACGTATGTACACTAATACGGCCAAGAACCGATATAGGATCACTGGAAATGTCACGGGACGGCCATATTCCGGCTTCTAAAAATATTGAACTCAATTCTATTTGAGACAAACTAGAATTTAACGACGGATATGCCCAAGGAGTCATTAAAATAATAATTTTTAATCCATCTTTAACTAAATCTAACAGTACTTTAGTCGTGGAAAATCCAAGGCTATTATGAGCGTTCCATATAACAGTCGGTAATGACGTTTCAATGTTATTTCTTTCACTATTTAATAAATCTAATAATTCTTTGGTTAAAACCTTCGGACTTGTGAAGTCATCTCCATAAACAGAATTTAAAAAATCTTTAATTTCCGCTTGTGCACTTTCTTCCAAATAAGTATTACATCCCATAAATCCGATGCGACCCTTACCGACCTCTGAAATCATAGCAAATACTCTAGAATCTGACATGACGGCATACGGAATAACGTTATCATTCAAAAGATAAAAATATCCAGGATTGTCACAAACTGGAATGGTAAGGTTCTTTCTATTTTTTGAGCTGATATGTTGAAGAAGCTGAATAAAGGATTTTGTTAGCGTAATTAAAAATTTTATAATAATTCTCATTTCAAACGAGCAATAGAAAATATCATTATAAGGATGTTACAGAATAAAAAAGATTAATTAAACACTAAATCTCCCTGTAAAGTGCGTATTCTTGGACCACAGGTGCAGTTAAGGATCACTTATGGAGTTTATTTCCCAAAAAAAGAGAAAATGAAACCAGCCCCAATTGGGTAATGTCTATGTGGACATAAAAACAAATTTGTACCTAGAAGATTCCGAAATAGTAAAATGCTAAATGGAAATCTTGTCTCACAGTATATCACATGTCCAAATGTTCTCCGAATCTATAAAATACGTTTGCAAGGCTGTGACAATGATACTTTTAGCATATCGTTCCTTACCCCTATCTTACCTCTCAATCGAGGTCAACAAATATTTTTAAAATCAGAAATAATTACTTTCTTTTCATACTTCACAAATTGCAGGTTTGGTTTTTCATTTATCTCATAAGTCTTTCCTACGTGATGCTCTGTTTTATATAAAGAGCTCTCTAAAGGGAAAATGAAAATTAAATATTTTAATGGGCGCAAACAGCGATAAACGATCTCAACTCTCTCATCATTGACGGACTGTTCTGTTGATTTACAGAATTCATATTCATTCAAATCAGTTTGACATGAAGGATTGTAGTCAGTCGCCCACAAGGAAGTTTTTCTTTGCACATCTGGAGTCCAGATTGCTACAGAGAAATAAAATAAAATATTTGTTATTATTCCGAGTTGTTTTACTTTTATTTAAAAAAACCTTGAATTTGATACTTGAATAAACCATTTTCAACGGAATTACCGTTTTTTGATCTTCTACTGCTTTCTGAAAATCGTAACCCCCAAAATATTCTATCTGACTTAAATCTTAAATCGCAAAATAAAAATATTTCCAAATCTAAAAAGATTTACCTTCATCACAATTTGGTATATTACAATTCTCCCAATTGTCATCTTCACTACTTACGAAACACCAAGGCCCAGAAGTTTTCCCATCTGGATTACGACATTTATTTCCGACGTCTTTTAAATTTTTTTCGGGAAACGATTTCCCATCGAAAGTATCTTTATCAGACCATACCCTGCAAGGCTTTCCTGATTTAGTAAAGTTAATATTTCCAAAATACTCTCCTCCTAGTTCGGAATCCTTGCACCAATTTCGGTCTTAAAACAACAATAAAATAAGCCTCTACTTCTGCAAAATATTTCACACACCTTTAATGCAGCTAGGAATGTCACAATGCTCCCATTTGGAATTCTCTCTATCAACAATACACCACGGACCATCTGGAACCTGATTTGGATTTCTGCAAAAATTGTGAGTGACAATAGACTCTCTATCGGGATAATCAAGAAATTGAAGTTTAAATTTTTTTATATTTTCTTCAGACCATTTCTGACAAATTTTCCCGGTTTTGGTTCTATCAACGCTTCCAATATACTCACTGCCGTGAGTTGTGATTTTGCACTTTTGGATTTCTTAATCAATATTTAATTGTTTAAATTTTTATAAAAATTTATTGATAATTATAAATATTTTCATTATTATTATTAATTTAAAATAATTGAATGTAAATATATAAATAAATAAATAAATAAATAAATAAATATATATATATATATATATATATATATATATATATATATATATAAATATTAAAAATATTTATAAAAAATATATTTAAATGAATTTAGACCTGCAAAATATTTACTAGAAGCTGTCAATCGAACAAACATTTCTGATAATGATAATAATAATAATAATACAACTCGATTTGTCAATGAGGTTGTGTAAATAAACATTTTGTTTAGGCGAGATTATTCAATAATAAAACTTTTTGAGAATAAATATTCTTGTTAAGACTTGTTTATATTTTATCAACCAAACCATAAAAATAGTAATAAAGATATTGTTTTCAGATTTCTTATGAAAATACAAATGATTATTTTATTATTAATCATAAAAAAAAGAAATTAAGTGTAAGAACCGTGAATATGTTTTAAAAGTAAAAAACAACTTAGAAAAACAATTATTTTAAAATTTATGATGCGGTTATGATTTATATTTTATGTAATATAATAAAACAACCGACTTTCTCCCCGATAATCAAATTAATGTAGAACTTTTATTTTTATACATATATATTTTTTACATATATTATTTTTAATGTGAATATCAACATCGCAAACAGCGAGGGGATGCTGTTATAAAAAATAACAAAAATGTTTTTCTTGAAATTTGTTTACAAGCAAAATATAATCAAACAATCATTTTTAATGAATAAATCACCTAAACTTTAAAATATACAAATTTTATATACAAAAATTTGTGTTAGGAAAATCTCTATTATACTTGGCTTTCAGTTCATTTCATAATATTGTGGAACTTAAGAATATTTAGGAAATAGAGTGTACTGGCCATCAGTGAGACAAGACATCAAAACTGGTTCAAGAACACAATTATTCAACACTTTCCAACGGGAAGCATATTCGAAACGGTGAATTTAGATTTGATCGACCGATTTCCACCTTACTCGGGTTATCGTTTTATTTTAACTATGATTGATAAGAAATCAAATTGGCCGTTAGCAGGTCTATTAGCTGATATTACTGCAAATTAAATCGTTCAATCCGTTAGATTGTGAGATACGGTATGACATTCATATGGTCACGGATCAAGGTAACCAATTATAATCCGATATATTCGGAAATCCATCAAAGTCATGATAACCATTAATCAAATTACAATATTCATTTGGTAAAATTTTATTAAATTTTTTACAGTCATTTAATTTAAATAAATTATATAAAAAATCATTATTCTAAAATTTTCAAAAATTAATCATCATACATGTAATCACATTCATACACTCACAAATAATACTTTCCATCTTGTCTCAGATTCCAGCATTGGTTTCATTGGTATTCATTGATTTTGTTGTCCATTTAAAACAACACTGTCTGGAAGAAAATATGTTCTCACTATAATAAACGATTTTAGTAAATACATAGTGCTAAAAGCAGTAAGAACCCAAGATGAAAACACGCAAGTCCGACTATGTGTTTTTAAATAATTTTTAACCAACCGTAATTTATTAATTTTAATTGGAGTTAAATTAATTAATTTTTGTTTTAAATTGACTTAATTTTGTAACTTATTTAAAAAAGGGAAAAAATAATAAATAAATAAAAATGTTTTATTCTATGTGAAGTGAATGTAAAAGAATTTTAAATTATAAAAAATTTGAAAGGATAATTATAAAACAATTCTTTCTTTTGTACTAATGCTATTAGTGACTGGTTAATTGAAAGTTATAAAATATAAAAAGAGGTTTTTATTAAGTGTTCATTTATTCAAACAAAATAAAAAAATTAAATAAAACTGCACAAATTGTTATTATAAAATTATAATTTCTTCAATTATTTTCTCTCCTTCTATTGTTAGCTTGTTTTTCAAATTTCCCACCACTTCTGGGATTTTCAACGGTTGCCGGCTAATTAAAATTGAGCCGCCATATTTTTCCATTATTTCAGTTACGCGATTAGACACTAATTTCGTTAAAAAATCATCTGGTAGAAAATACGGATAGGCCAATAAATCGGTTGCCGTTTCCTTATCAATGGGCCATCTCCATAAATCGTAAAGCGGACAAAGATTCATTCGTGACAAACGAGAAGTTTCTTTTATCCACAGTTGGATTTCTTCATGGTCCGTTAGACTTCCATACTTTTTAATAAGAACATCGTATTGACGAAAAACCTGTGCATATAGCTCCCATCCAAAGTTTGCACGAATTTGTGCATAAACACCTAAACCTAAAAACGGTTCATTTTGCCATTCGGAAAACGTTCCACCATTGATATAAGAAATGAATCTAACAATATATGATTCATCTGCTAGCCAGCCTTCGGTTGGAGACCATGAACTGTGACCTGTCACGGATTCAATACCAATAAGAGTGAAAACGTTATTAGTAACATCTGTAGTACCAGAGAAAGTAAATATTTTATCTTGTAGGTTATGACCGACTTCATGAAGGATACCCCATCTACCTTAAGCTTTAATGTCAATTTTTCCAAAAAGATATTTAGATATAAATGCTGCATTAGTAACATGGTATATCATTGTTCCGATGGGGTACCCAGCATGCATATAACCGGCTTTAATTTGGATATCAGTTGAAATGAGTTCCCTTCGACTGTTTACAATAGATTTGCCCCTCAAATGAAATTCATCTTTAATCATAGAATCATACAATTCCAAAATAATATCGGGCTGAGCAAGATTTCGAATTGCATTTGATGAAATGACAAAAACCACAGAATCACCAGCGATAATAGCCCAAGGAACCTTTGATTTTTGTAGAGCTTTCCAACCTTTATTAATTTCAGGGTCTCTTCTATCAAACATTGGAGCTTGAACGACTCCAGCGAAAACAATATCAACATTATCATTACTATCTTTACACATGATCGACAAAAGCCCACCAAATGGAAAAGAAAATATTTTCAATTCTTTTTTCCTTAGAGTTATTTCTGTGTAAGCAATGGGCCATTTCTCCCATTCTGCCTTGTTTAAAACATTGAAAAAATGATAATTCACATGCAATTGGCAGGTTTCGGATTTCGAACTAGTCAATTCCACAGATACCTCTTCTCCAGGAGGCATATAAAGTCCCAATTGAGCTGCTTCGTTGTTAAATTTTAAATTCAACTTCAATTTTACGGTTTTTAGATCTAAATTTTCCGATTGGAATTTTCCAGGATAAAATGAAATTCCTGGCGCCACAACCCTACCGGTAAGAGAATGGAGAAGTAAGACATTTACGAAGCTAACTAAGGATTTATCCTTGCTGTTTGATAATGGATTGTTCAAGCATGGAATCAGAGATTTGACGTGATGTAAATGAGTAGGGAGTAAGACCTTTATGTTTTCAATAATTTCAGCAAATGAATCTCTCTCAAATAACTCATCTGTAGGAATGTTTGACAAAATATCCGTGATTGACTCGGAAACGCTCAAAGCGTTTGACAAACTCGTTTTAGCGTAACTCAACAAATGAACCAAAGGAAATGATTCGATGATAACATTATTAAGGAGTTTTAAATCACTAGTTAATGCTTTCAATGATGGCCATATCCCTGCAGCAATAAAGATGGGTTTCAATTCACTTATAAGTATATTTTGTCTATAATAGTCATACGCCCATGGTTTGATGCCTATTATAATTTTAAGACCATCCTTAACCAACTCAAGCAATAATTTCGTTGAAGAATGCCCCAAGATATTATGAGAATTCCATACAACTGGAATCTCTAAAACCTTTTCCGATTTCCGTTCAGCATCCAATTTCTTCAATAATGATTCGGTTAAAATTATGGGAGTTTTCACTTTACTCTCAAAGAATGTATAAATATAGTCTTGGATTTTCACAAGAAACTCTGGATTCGTGTAATGTTCACAGGCCAAGAAACCGATTCGACCTTTCCCGACGCTTGAGATCGTCAACACAGGTTTGTTCTCTGGAGTCAACGCGTATGGAACTACGTTGTCATTTAGAAGGTAAAAATATCCATGATTACTCGACATTGGAATGCTAACATTTTTGTTGTTGCGTTTATTTAAGATCAATTTTATCTAAATAAAATGTTTGTTTTAATTAATTCTTGAATCATATTCAATGCATAAAATATTTAAACATGAATTACCCGCGATATTAGTATTAATTATCGCGGGACCGGATCTTGGTATTTTGTTAACCCTTTCATTTGAAACTATTTTTAATTCGAAATTGTATGAAGTTTGTAGGAAATCTCTAATTCTTATTCAAAGCTGTGGGACCACTAGACAATAACAGCTGGAGGACATATTTTGCACGAAATGAATACTTTCCCTGCATAAAGAGGTTAAGTGTAAAACAAACTTACTTCATTTGAATTAATAAGAGTAAAATTAACTTTTCATAAACTTTTATTGTTTGTTTATTATTCAGAAAAAATATAAATAAAAAAATAATCATAAACTAAGGTGGTCATTTCAAAGAACATTTCAAAGAAGTCAACAAATACCACTTGACCCCAATATTTCTAGACCTATATTTGAATTTTCACTATAAATTCCATCTTGTGAATATATGTTCGCGTAGCCCATGAATAGAATCTTACTAATAATAACAAAAGTTTACATAATTAACTTTTTAAGATTAAAAAAGTACACTCAAGTTTCGCTTTAAAACTTCCAGAATAAATGGTTATTGAAGAAGTAAAAATAACTTGATAGAAAATTGGTGAGAAAGAGCTGAAGAATTGAACAGCCAATCAAAATATGAAAGTACCCGCATTCACCAAAGTTTACTCTACAAAATAATTAGAGACTTTTTTAGAGTTCCCAACACTTTCCTAACAAAAATAGGTATTACAAACCACAATAGGTATTACAATTAGAAAATAAAAATTTACATGAGACTCACTTTATTTTGATATTGTTCAAATTCCTTACTAACGCTCTCGTGGACCTCATATATCTCGCCTAATTTGTATTCCGTCTTGTACTGCGATTTCTTTAAAGGGCTTATAAAAATAAGATTCTTCAATGGCCGAACGCATTGAAAAATCATAATTATTTCATTATTATTTTTCAAAAACTTATCGAGATTACAGTATTCATAATCATTCAAATCGGTTTGACATTTAGGATCATAATCTGTACCCCATAATGACGTCTGTCTTTTGACATCATAATTCCAAAACCCTAACTTGGACTCATTTTAATGATAAAGAGAGCAATTTCAATTCACTTTCACTGATTGAAACCAAAAACGTTAAATTTCGATAAACATTGTCCAACGTAAAAGAACTCGAACGGTCGGAAACAGTTTTCAAAAAGTCATAGCCCCCAAAATATTCTGCTTGACTTAAATCTGAGAGAAAACAATTACTAATTATGTAAAAAAATTGTAAATACATTTATCACAACGAGGAACATTGCACTCCCCCCATCGGACATTCTGATTAAGCGTATAACACCAAGGACCATTTGCATGTCCATCAGGATTTCGACAATTATTACCGGCCTCAGTGAGATTGTTTTCGGGAAATAAATGCTCTTTAAAATTATTTTGAGTGATCCATTTTCTACATGCCAGTCCGGATGTAGTAATATTGATATCCCCATAGTACTCCTCTCCTTTGTCAGAGTCTTTACACCAATTGTTATCTAGAAAATGAAAATGACATTTAAGGTTATCATTTAAAGTTACCTTTTATGCAAATGGGAACATTACAATATTCCCAATCCAATGAATTTTCATCGACAACACACCAAAGACCGTTTCGAAAATTTTTCGGATTCCTACAATAATTCTGGGTAAAAACTCCTTCCAGTTCTGGAAAATTTTCAACATCTACTTTTAAACGATCCAGTAAACTTTTTGACCATTGTGCACATCTTTTTCCTGTTGTTGATTCATTCATTTTACCAATATACTCTTGACCATGAAATGTGATTTTACATTTTTCAATTTCTATTAAAATTAATAATAATAATAATAATAATAATAATAATAATAATAATAATAATAATAATAATGATAATAATAATAATAATAATAATAATAATAATAATAATAATAATAATAATAAAAATAATAATTATAATAATAATTATAATAATAATTATAATAATAATAATAATAATAATAATAATATTTCCAAAAATATATAAATAAATAAAATTATTTATTATTATTAAACTAAAGAATAAAATATGAAGCTCAATAAAATGAGAAATAATCTAAAATAAACCCGAAAAAAATGAAGTGGAATTTATAACTAGTAATTCTAGGTTTATTAAAATAAATATCTGGAAAATTATTTTATTCATTTGTTTGTTTTTCCCTATAGATGTTGTTTTAATGAGAGTATTGTATCAATAAATATGATAATCATCTATCAACCACAGGAAGTGCAATTAAGGCATTTGGCCATTGAATTTCAAATATTATCTTATCAAATCGTTGATAAACAAAATTTAATTTTCACTTCAACAATAACAAAAGATTATTTAATTGTTTTGAATCCGTAAGGAAACCCGAAAATTAATTTTCGAATTAAAAATTTGTTAATTTATTCACTGGACTTGTAAAAATTCAAATTATAAAGTACTTAAAAATAAAATACAGAAAATAAAAATCCTCAATTAAAACAAATAATATATAAAAAATAACTTATTTACAGACTATAGGTTGTCCAGAACTATTTTGCTAGACCATTAAAATAATTACAAATGTAATATAAAGTATTTTTTAGAATGATTGTTTTTTTTAATATAAATTTGTTTTATTTATTTGCGAATATTTTCGAAATAAAGAGTGTCATCGTAAAATTTTGTTCCAAGAAAAGCTATAGATATTGTCAAGGAATGCAAATAAGACACCAAGTCAAGGTTCTGCATCAAGCAGAATTTATTGTATGAATAAATTTGAGGTTGTATAATTTTGATATTTACTATATTATGTACAGAACAGAGGTGGCATAATGTTACTTTATATAGTAGCTCCTTTTCACACATACAGGCTGCTGTTTAGACAACCGTACAGAAAGGTGTTGTTACAGATGCAGCCCCGTATAACCCGATTCAACGGAACATAATGTCATTTGTTTTCTCTGCAGTGTGGACAACGGCTGTGACAATTAAATGGACCTAATCATTCTCTTCCTGTCTACTATAACTTCATCACTGAATATAATATTTTCAAAAAATATATTTAATTTAATACTTTTTAACAAATTAAACTTTTAATTCCACATATGTGAGGGACTTCCTGATTATCAATTTAAGAAAGTTTTGCATAAAATAATATGTAATCAGAAATTAAAATGATACATAAGAACTGACATAAATTAATCAAAAACTAATAAAAAAACAATTCATTAAATAGCAGACTGGAAAATCAAAAAAATATATAATTAGATTAAAAAGAGTATAGATTTAAAAATATTAATTAATTAATTAATTAATTAAAAATTTGCCGATCCTATCAATCATCATATGAAAGAAAAAGAAAAACCAGTTTTGATAATAGTTGAATTAAAAGTAATTATAATGCAAAATTGAATTTCTTTCAAACAAGGGGGGATTAAGGAAACTTACTGATGATAATTAATAACGAGCAGTTATTTATAAACTAATTAATTTAGATTGGAATAAAATTTTATAATTTATAGGGTCTTGTTTATTTAAATAGGAACACGAGGAGTCAGAAGGAATCATTATTGAAATTACCTGAAAACCCAATATTTGTAAAAAACTGGTGACGAAAGGATAAAATTTTAATAAAATTTAATATTTAATTTATTTTTATTTAAATTTTATTTTATTATTATACTTAGCACAAAATACAGGCTTTGCTCTTATCAAGTGTTATTCACAAAAATATTACAAAAATATTAAAATATTATTACAAAAAAATATCAGAAAATCTAATTTTTCGACTGGGGGTCACATTATACACAGTAAATTGAGATATTTTCAGATATAAGGTTAAAAATCTGGTATATTTGGACATATATTATATTACCAGCAAAATAAAAAAAAAATTTTCAAAAATTCTTAACAAAAAAATTTAACAATTTAAATTTATTTATAATTAATTTTCTCAAATTAAATCTAGTACTAAATTCAATTAACAGAAAATTTTCTAAATATAAATGAATAAATTAACAAAACTTCCATAGTTGAAAAAATGGTAAAATGCTGGGGCCATTTCCATTACAAGTTTACACATTAATCTCATTTCCTCATTAATAATTCGTTAAGTTCCGAAATTTGTCTTTCGAAGAGACAAAGTTTAAGAAATTACTCAAAGTGTCCTTATAAAAACAAATTAATGGAAATTAATACAATTTTCCCACATGGGGTTCACATATAAATATGAACGAAAATAAATCTGACCATTTTACCCATGTTGATAATCCGTTTGTGTTTAATTTTGTCAGGGGGACAAATTATTTTTGCAACGTATTTTGAAGGTGAAACTTTTTTGAAATTATTTTATTTAATTATATTTTGATCACATTTTATCATTGTAAAATCTACAAAATTAAATGATGTATTTATCAAAACCATAAAAACTTTATTTTGACAATAAATTATCTCAATTCACATAATTATCACTATTTTAACATCACATATTCTTCACTTTGTATAAAACAAGGATTAGCTACTTACTAAAATAAGTAGATATTTCTATGTAATTATTGTAATTTATTTTTTAGAACATTGCGAGCATACTTTTACATAATTTTTTAAATAAATATAATTTTTTCCAATATTTGTTTTGTCATTTTTGATGGGATATTGCTTGATTTTAATAATTTATTAAATATTTTTTTTTGATAAAGTGGTTAATGTTACTTTAAGTTTTTTCAATGCATTATATAATATTTCATAGTTTCTTATTAATTTATTTGCAATTTTTTACTTTAGAATAATAATAATAATATTTAAATAAATAAATACACAAATAAAATTATTTATAATTATTAAATTAAAAAATAAAGTTTAATACTATGAGAAATAATCTAAAATGAATTATTATTAATATTATAATTATTATAATAATAATTATTTTTTAAAATTTAAGAAATCGCCAAATGCAAATTAACTTCACATGGTAGTGAATATATTGGAACTGTGAACAAAACTTTGTCAGGAAAACTCTGTACAAAGTGGACAGCTGATTTAGTAAAAAATTTCAAACTGAATGAAAGAAATTTGCTTGATCTGAATATGGTTTCACCACATAATTACTGTCGAAATTATAATCTAGATCCAAAAGGTCCCTGGTGTGCGACTGGTGAAGAAACTCTCAAATGGGAGTATTGTAACATTCCATCATGCAAAAAAGGTTGTTAATGATTACGAAATTATTCCATAAGTTTGATTTTTATTAGAAAACAATTGGTGCAAAGACTCAATTATAGGCCGTGAATATCTTGGTATTATAAACGTAACTATATCGGGAGAAAAATGTCTTTTATGGACTCCGAGAAATTGGTACAAAGAGTCCAATCTTCCAGAAAAAAGTCGTGAATTAGCTAAAAACTATTGTCGAAGTCTAGGAAATCATAAAGAAGAACCAGTTTGTATTATTGCTAAGCAACCTTTCTGGGAAAAATGCCATGTTACACTTTGTGAGAAGGGTTAGTTAAATATATCATAACAAATATCTAAATGCAAAATTTATTATAATTATTTTACATTCTTTATTTAATTATTATTATAATTTCCCCTTATACATTGGATCAATTAAGTGAAAAATATTCATATTAAATACGATATCATATTCTTTCTTTAATAAGAAATTTGTTAAAATATAATGTATTTATGAAAAACCATTTTTTACATGTTTTGAGATAATTATTGAAGATCTTTTGATTCTCATTATCAAATAAATATAAAATAAATTTCTAAAAATTCCATAAGTTATTGTTTTTATTATAAATATTTGAAATCATTTAAATTAGCTTTTAAAATTATATTTAATTAAATTAAATTTTACAAACAAAAAATTAGATAGAAAGATAAATGTGCAAAATACTATGAATAAAAATATTTACAATGTCTTTAAATAAATTCAGATTGGTAAAATCAGAATAAGTAAAAATGCTGTTGTTTTTTTTAATTAAATTTTTAATATTAATTTTAAAATGTTTTTATTATAAAATATTTTTAAAAAAATATAATTTTAAAGTTTATTTAAATGGTTAAAAATTTTTAAAATATAAAAGATATTGAAAAAGAAATAATTTGTTTGAATACATTAATTAAAATCCATATTATTTTGGTTGGTTTATTACCTAATGATGACAGTGAACCGGTCGAAATATATTCTAAAACGAGTAAATATATCATTGCAGTATTAATTAATTAAATAATTATTTCTTAATTTAATAGCAATAATTATTAAAGGGATATTAAAGTGTATTAAAGAGATCTTACAATTCAACCTTAACCAAAATACATTATTTTGTCATTAATGATACTTTTTGGTATTGAACATGAAGGTTATTTGGGGTTTACTCATAAATTTTATTTTCTTGGTTATTGCTAAAAGCATTTTTTTATTGTCATGTATATGCTCTTTGAGTAACTTTCTCTTTTCTGAAAACGCATCTAGCCTTTATTCTTCATTTTTCGAAGTCTCCGGTGAATGTTTGATTGAAAGCTTTTTAGGTGTTTTCCCATATCTCGAATATATTGTGTAGAATTTTCTTAATGATACTCGTTTAAAAAGGAAAGTCGATAAGATATTATATTTTATTTATGTTCAACATGGGTAAAAAGCATAAGGAGCAATAGAAAGATTTGCCAAGCTTAAGATGTTCAAGAGGAGTGATTTTGGTTTAGAGGACAAAGACAGATCAAGACGCCCACAAAATCTCAAGAGCAACGGCAGGAACTACTGTTCAAAGATGATACCCAGTCAACACGAGAACTTGACAATAGGCTTAGTGTGAGTGCAGCGAAGGCTTTGAGCTATGTGAAAGATTTATAAGGCACGTAGACGTGTTTCGCATAAGCTTTCACAACAATGCAAGAATGAGATATTATCATTCTCATTTTCTCAAGACTAGAATCATAAAATGAAATATTTTTTGACACGTACAGTGACTGGTGTGATATCAAAGAAATCATGTACTTTCAGTTATTGCAGCCAAGTAAAAGTGTTACTGTAATAAAGTACAGTAACCAGCAGAATGATAAAAAAGAGTAAAAATTTTATACGGGCCATAAACCAATAAAACATTTCTTATATGATAAATTATGACAGTATGCTAGCGCTGCAACCAAAAACACCATATAAGATTTGAATGGGTTTACTGGAATTAGACCCACCAGATTGTCACATCTTAAGGCCTCTCCGACACAGACTTTCTAGCACAAATTTCACCCAATTTAAAGAAGCGGCAAATTGAATAGTTGAATTCTTCTAATCAAAAGATGAAGCGTTTGACGAAGAGTTCAGCTCTCTTCTTGTTTTCTACTCTGAGGCCACTCCTATTACACTTTGCAAGCAGTTTCTTGGCGGATTATCTGACCAGTTGATTCTTTGAAAATTTATTTTATTAACTCTGATGGGTGGCATTAATTTGCCAAAACGTTTTAAATATAACCAATATGAATATCATATCATTATGTAGAATTAACCCAATCGGAATATTTCGGGGGCTCTGATTTCCTCAAACATATGGCAGGAGAATTAAACATAATTCGCTTTCCAAACGTATACAAATATGCCTCGATCAAAATATCTATAGAAATTAGTAATACAATTTTGTTTGATGAATAATATTTTGTAAATGTAATCATAGAAAAATGGACTTTAAATAATAAAAGCAAAATGGCGTTATGGGGGACCGAGTATGATCCTCTCTGTCAAAGGGATCTAGATGAATATGAATATTGTGAAATATCACGCTCGATCAGAACAGAGTCACATATGCACTTATTTTACAGCTGCAATAGACCGCTGAAAAATTTAATTTTCATTTCTCCTCTATTGAAAACTGACTACAAAGTTGATTATAATTTAGAGGAAATGTATGAAGTAAAGATGCAGTTAAATAAAGACTTCATGAAATATCAAAAAAAGGTTAGAAATTATTTTGTTTAAATCACACTGTTTCACCATTACATGTAAAATGAGACGTCACCGTCTTGTCTTTAATTAAAGGGTTGGACGGATGTTTATGATGAGATTTCCAATATGAATAGTGCATAATATGCGTAAATTTGTTGCCCATTTTTATACGAAATTTTGGTTGAAGCTCATATAAAAACATTTTTTTCAATCAATCTATTAAAACAATTAATTATTATAATGCAGTTTAAAAAAATTGTCTTAATTTATTTAGGGAGAAGCATATTTTTTCATGAATTGAAAAGGTGTACATTTCTTTGTTTTATCAGATAGGAAAGGAAATTTAGAAAAATGATGCAAATGTTCGAATTCATAAAAGCGGGCGGGCAGGCATGAAAGAAAATGTCTACAAAATATTTCGTAATGTTTAGGAATTAGCAGGGTACTTTCTTTTTGGATAGATATCTTCAAGGATATCTAGTCAGGTAGATTAGCTCTATTGACTTTATTCTTTCCGTTTTGAAACATGTTCTCAATAGGAAGTAAAAATGGCATATCAAACACTGTCGAAAATAAAGATAGATCTGGTGATACCTCTTTCAGATGATAAACCACAAAAAACATTCATCTAATCATAGAAAGAGTTGGTATTGGTAAGAGTTGGCTATACTGAATAGTGTGATAATCCTTGTTTATTCTTTGGGTAACAAATTGAAATGCTTCTGGATCTGATGGTGGGAATAGTAACAACGGGAGCACCTCCAACCGGATGGCTACTGCAATGAGATCTCATTGATGCATAAAATCCCACCTTGTCATTATGCATAATTTTCGTATCGTATTTTCTCTATCATTACATCATCATTGTGTCACACATGTATTGTTTTTACGTGTTTAAAGCTTTAATGAATATTTAAAAATTGCGATGGTTGATATTTGGATTGCAAAAGCATCCCATATGATTTCACATAGCCTTTATAGTGTTAAGGTGCAGTATTAATCAATCGCTTTAAGCAACTGAAGTTTCAGCACCGAACTCAAATTTGAATTTCTCGGTCCATCTGCGTCCATGGTCATCGGACATTTCCCTAGTCAGGTTATGTTTTGATTATCATATCCACTGTTGTCTTGTGAATGTCAAAGATCACTGTGAAGTCATCTGGGTCGCTTCCAATCTCTATTAAAAAATAAATTTCTAAGATTATATTGCAAATATCTAAAAATTTGATGTTAAGTATTAAAAATATTTTATTTTAGATGGATAAATATTTAAATGCAAAAAAAAATATACCAAGCCTCCTACCTTATTGTCCTAATTTTGGGAGCTTTCTGCTAATCAGCAAAAATTCATTCCCATACGCAATAACAAGGAACAATAAAATCGTATTTGCTATTTCAGAAATCGAAAAAGGTCGGGTCGGATTTATAGCCTGTGATAATATCACTGAAAACTATGAATCCTTTAAAGGTTTCCTTCAAACGATTTACGAGGTGAATGAGATACATCCAGTTGTATTAAACCAAAGTTTAATCAAAAGTTTGAGCGAAGAGAGCTTGAATGATACAATTATAAAACGACAATTTATATGGAACGCTCATAGAATAGTTGGAGACTTCTCAGCGAAGTTATTAGAACTCATAAAAAATGGATTAAGAATCGTAATAGGCATAAAACCATCGGCGTACGATACATTTGATGGGAACCTGGTAAACAGTGAACTCCAGACTCTTTTCAAAAGCGCTGGAATATGGCCAACGATGGATTCACTGAATGAAACAATTATTAAAACCAAAAAGGATATTATATCTGTTTATCCGCTTATTCAACAATTTGATTACGCAAAGACAAACCTCACCAATTTGAAAGATGTTTCTGAATCAATCAGTAATATCATTGTGAAAGTTCCTTTCCAAAGAATCGGAAATGAAAATGACTTCATTGACCTAAATGAAAACATTGAAGAATTAATTAATATTTATTCTAATCAAATCAAATCCTTGATACCCTGCATGGGAAGGCCTGCACTAGAAAAGTCTGAGAGGAATTTGATTTACTTTTATAATACACTTTTAATCTATCCTTTCAACCCACCGATTGTTGCTCCGGGGGTTTCATTTTATCCCGGGAATTTCCTATCTGACAATTATAAACCCCTCAAAGTTCAACTGACATTAAATCTCAAATTCAAGAATGATCCTGTTCAGTTGGGTTTGTACTTGCCTCCAGGAAAGCTAGGAAATGCTAAAATTCTGACATCCAACTCTCAAACGTGCATTTTGTACTTAAATTTTCATTTATCCGATGTTCACGAAAATAACAGATATGACAAATGGCCAGTTACAATGAAAAAATTTTGGTTGCAAATAGTTGAAGTGCAAAGCTTTTCCTTTCCGTTCGGCGGTCTCCTGTCGATGAGTTGCGATTCGAATAATGATAAAGTTGATATAATTTTATATGGAGTTATCCAAGTTCCGGTTTTTGACAGAAGAGATTCGGAAAATAATAAAAAATGGATAACTCTTCAAAAATCCAAAGTACCATGGGCAGTCCTAGCTGGTGATTCATTTGTATTTGTTGTTTCTATTAACGCTGTTCGGAATCTCGGAGATCCAGATAAGGTTTTGCAGTTGTATGATTCTATGGTTAAGGAAGGATATCATTTAAGAGGGAAATCTATTAAAGCTTATAGACGGGCACTTATATCTACCGATATACAAATCACCGGAAAGCATAAGAATACCGGGTATCCCATAGGGACATCTATAAAATATGTGACAAATCCAAAGTCGCAATCGCAATATCTTTTTGACTTCAACAACATAAAACTGAATGGAAATTGGTTTGTTTTATATGAAATTGGGCTCAATCTACGAAGTTCACCTTTATATATTATTAGCGAAAAAGACGCTATAAGTAATCTGTTTGCTCTAGTAGGGACCGAATATATGACAAATAAATCCTCATGGTCTAAAAATGAAGGTTGGGCATCCAATGCAACATATATCAATCAAACTGTTTCATATATTAATAATGGGAAGTTTAGTGACTTGCAGAGTAAGCCATCTTTAGCTTTAGGTATTTATGCTCAATTGCGAGCAAACTTTCAATGGGAATTGTTCTATCAAGTTTTCCGAGAATACAACAAAATTGAGAAATCGGTTGAAAAAATGTCCGATAAAGAAAAAATTCAACATTGGATTAAAATGACATCACATAAGGCAAAAATGAACCTGTGTCCTCTATATGATCTTTGGAGGTGGCCAATTGATAAAGAAACGAATCAAGAATTATCGAAATATTCTTTCTTTTTGCCAGATGATTTTCTGATGAAGTTAGTACCTGAGAGAGTCGTCAAAATACAATCTAAATACGGTGGATCATTGAAAGTGAAACGAAAAGGGAAGAAGTTGGAAGAAATAGTCGGGCCTTTAAAAAATAAACTAAAAATTGAAGGTGAAAGAATAATTGAAAAAATAACAATTAATAAATAATGATATTTATGTTTTTTTAAATTAAAAAAAATCTTTAATCTTAGTTTTGTTTTTTTTATATTTATTATTAGATGCTATAGTATTTTATTACTCATTCATAACTCCAAATTATTTTTCTTTTTTAATCATTTTATTAAAACAATATTTTTATTTTGAGACAAGTACTAATTATTCAATGTTGACAATAAAAACTTCAATCACGCATCATTCATTAAAAAAGCTAACATTTAAAAATTTGTAAATTAAAAATAATTTCTATATAAATAATAAGATAATTTTAAATTAATTCGGACTTAGAAATAGTTTTTAAAATTTTTATCCTCACCCCCTTTTTAAAAAATATTTGATTTTCAAATTTCTAACTATTATCTTTCAATTTAAATCTTTTAGCAAATAACTCCGTATGTATTTTCTTTATTTCCGTGCAAGGTCTTTCCAATTTTGAATCATTTTTATTTCTAATTTCTTGTTTGATTAATAATATATATTTAAAATAAAAATTCTTCAGAATTTTGTTTTTGTTTTGATTTTACTGTTTCCTTCTAATATCTTACTAATATCTTCTCTATCTATTTCCATATTTTATTCCATATTTCATTCTATCAATAATAATTAGGGATCAAAACATTCGTTCATACATGATAATTAAAAGAGTTTCAATAACATTCATTCGAGCCAGAACACTCAAATATACCTGTTAAGTTAAAATCCAAAATTTGTCATTGTCTGAATTAATAAAACAACACGACAAATTTCTCAATAATAATACTTACATAATCAATTATTTTTATACATGTTTTAATTTAATTTAATATATTATTGTAGTTAATTAGTTAACCAATGTTTTTTCAATGTCAAAAATAAGATTAAAAAATTTTGTTTGAATAATATGCATTTTTATCAGAATATAACTTTTGCATACACGTCATTTATTTTTAATTTGTGTTCTTAATTATATTTTTAATTATAATATTTAAAATATATGGAAGCTTTTATTTTTTCCTTTTATCTAGTTATTTCGCAAGCTTGTCAGCATTTCAGGTTGAAACGTTTCAATCTTTTGACTAACATTTTCAGAATCTAATTATTTAAGAATATTAAAATAAGTAATTTTTAATAAAGAATGTAACATTTATTTTTATTTGTTATAATGCTAACAATTTTTTATGTTAACATACATTTATCATGTATTTATTTATTTGTATTAAAATTAACGCATTTATAACACCCCTTTATTTTCTATCAAACCTTATCAATGCCAGGAGATAAAAGAAAGATTTTGCAATAAAATATACTGAAAATCGCATTGGAAAACTTGAAATATATTTAATATAATTTTACGAATTTAAAAAAAAATACTAAATACTAAAATTTAATTCCAATTTTGAAAATTAAAACAAAATAATTTTTACCACATTTTCAATTTAAAAAAATTTCCAAAAAAACTAGCAATTTATTCATTACATAGAAATTATATTTATACACATTATAAAAATATTATCACAATTGAAATGAATATTTATATAAACATAACAACAGTTTTTTTTTATAACTAAAATTATCGTCAAGAATAAACTGCAATATTTATTCAATTCAAATTCGTTTAAAACAAAACATAAATCAGCAATTCAATTGGGAAAATTAGTGCTGTTGAAATTCTTTTCATTTTCTTCTTTTTTCAGGAACCTAGCAAAAAATTTATTAGTTGAAATAACTTTCGAATAAACAAAAATTCCAATTTAAAACATTTCAATATCAGATTGTACAATAAGGCCATTGAGGGGTCTATTCACGAGGTCTCTATAAATTTAACAAGAGATAAAAGTAGAATAAAAATAAGAAACTTAAAAAGACAAAGTTTTGAATTCCAAAAAGTTTTGATAGGATATTGGGTAGTTTCGATACACTGAATTCGAATCTGTCTTTGGTTTTACTTGATTGGCTCTAACGTTTGAGATAAACATTATTTAATCATATACAGTAGAGTACTCGAATACTGTAACAACTTAATTATTCTAATGTTGGAGTTGCGTCTTACTGAGCTCGACAAAATGGTCAAAATCGCATTTTTCAAAGAGGAGATATTGGTGATCACGTGAAGAATTCCGTAAAAACCTTTCTAAAAGTTAAAATCGTTCTTAATAGTCATAATATTTTTATAAGCGGCATATAACTCAACGTCCGGAATATTCACAGAGTGTGAGTGAATACGTATGCATGCATGAAACAAGAACACTTTGTTATTAAGACAGGGAAACTAACTTAGCAAATGTTCAAGTTCATGAAAAACTGATTTTCTTTGATTTTCTTTTATGCGCTGTTCATGTAAGGTACTCCAGCAGTAATCGCCCACCATATGCTTTTTCTAACGGCCTTGATATCTTTCATCACTTGTTCTGATAAAATCTTTATCCTTGTACTTCACTGTAATGGCCAAGATTCTCAGGAAATCTGCTCAAACGGCTCTTATATGTTTAATAAATGTATTAATGTTGTGTTGTGTTTTAATATTTTATTATTATTATTATTATTATGTGTTGTATTTTTAGTTAATATTTAATTAATGTTAACAAAGCCAGTGCATGATAAGTGCGAGAATAGCAACAAGGAATTCACACATACACATTCAAGGCTGTATGTAATTTTCTGCCTTAATACATTCAACAATTATCGCAGCATTAGATTCCCTCCAAAATGACAACTCATTAAATTAAGCTATAACACTATTAATTGTCAAGATTACACTAATAGACTAATAAATTAAGTTCATATAATAAATTTCAACAAACTAAAATTTTCTTTTATTAAATAAAATAATAAAAAGCACACTTTCAAATTTTCTATTCAATAAATACATTGACATAATTTCATACCATGTGAAATCTATATTAATTTAATATGTTAATAATAAATTCTGATATAAATTTAATTAATTCTCACACGCATTTAAATAAAAAATTGATTTCTTAAATTTTAATAAATTTTGTTTTTCTTTTCTAATTAAATTAAATTGATAAATTTTTATTAATTGTAAAACCTCCAATAATTTCCACGAGGACTTTTTTTTGAAAAACATCGAAGTGAAATAGTCAGATGTTCTTAAAACATCTTCATTTTGTTTCATAATCAGAAGTCATTTGTTTTTCTAATCCAAATATTTATTTTATTCAAAAAAATTGGCTTCTCTCGTGATATTTAAACAAATTAAGAGCGAGCTTAATTAATTTTTAATAGAAAAATAATAGAAAATGTGCGATTATTAGAAGTTTAACAGTAATAATAATAACAATAATAATAAAAATGATAATTTAATAAATAATAATAGCAATTAATAACTAAAAAAAGTTTACTTACGATTCTCTGTTAAAAACTGTAAACTCTTTTTCAAGGTTTTCTAAAGCTTCTTTTAATTCAGAATTCATCTGAAAATATAATAACATTGATAAATCTGTTTTTGACAAATGCTATTTATTGTTTGAATTGATCCTAGGAAAAAATATCAAATATGAAGCATAATTATTGAATATAACATTTTTGGTAACAACTTGCCTTCTTTTGAGAGGGAACGAGTAACATAAATTGGGATTTATACAATGAATAAGCAGAATAAAAATATTCAATAATTGTACTTCATAGTTGATAATTTTTCCCAGTTGGTATTATTTCCCAAATCCGTTTGAACTCTTTAATTCGTTTCCTGGCTTTATTTCCTTAGCTCATTTCCCCTCTACATTTCTATTATTAAAAAAATGGATTCCAAATAAAAAATGTCAATTTAACCAATATTAATCAAACAAAGTTGAAGTGCGACATTTTAAATTTGAGAAATGTAATTCGTTGTTAAAGTATCATCTAAATAAAAAGCTGTCTGAACAACATTTATGAAAGTTGCGTCTAAAGTGAAAGGACTTTTGTTTAAATTAACATGAAAAAAACATCTTTTCCATTTAATTAGTGGTTCAAATTGTGCAGTAGCAGTAACTACGACATCAAGTCATCATTTCTGCGTTGATCAACTATTATTTTTAACGAATTTTTAAACTGTTCCCCTAAAAAGGTATTCAACTATTGGAATATGTAAATCAACGCGCCTTGAGTTGTTAATAAATTTGAAGTTCAAGCACAGCCAGTATCACTGGCTATAAAATCATAAAAACTACTGTTAGCAGCTTGACGTTTCCTGGATTCAACTTTTCTACACCAACTTCATCTAACTACAATTTTAGTAGTTCACTATCTTATATATTTCACCAATATTTCTGATAGAAGTGATGATTTTTGAAAAAAAACGTTACTATCTTCTAAATTTCTCATTTCTTCTAGGCCTCCCCATGTACAGCCAAGGTGCGCAAACTAGGGGGCGGGCCCAAAATTGGGGCACGTGATAATAATTTTGGGGCGCAGAAAATTTTAAAATGTAATAATTCTTTGTTTGCAGAAAATTTTAAAATTGCTAGATTTTACTAACGAAGTATGGTTTTTTCGTTGAATATTTATTATTGTTTTTTTGCTAAAGCATTAGAACTGTTATTTTCATAATATTTAATTTGTTCAATTTACACTTTGTTTATTTTAAAGATGTTTATTTTATTTACGTCTTTTTTATTGTGGCGTTATGATTTTTATTAAGTCGTAGGCGCCAAAAATAAATATGTTGAAAATGGGGGTGCAACTTAAAAAGTTTGCGGAAGCCTGATGTACAGAATGAAACTCAAGCTAACATACTAGATTCATCTATACATTTATTTTAATTCTCAAGTAATTTGTCATTCTTATTATTCTCCTAATCTTCATTAACAGATTAGAATATTTATCATTGGGCTTAAGTTTGTGTGATTAAAGCAGTAGTGAGGTTTTGCAGAAATTATTCATCCATATTTAACCACTACACTTGCGCCATCATGTGTTACTGCAACAATATCTCGTTTAAAATTGATAACTTATCCTGAAAGTCGTTGAAAAATACTAATTCTTTTGTTTTTTCGGACGCCTTTCAATAATTGGAATCATGCCAAGTACAAATTTTGTATTAACGGACTGTAATGCAATATTAAGATATCGTCACATAGCCATATCTGTCCACTCGTCTAGTGTAATTGAATGATGCATGATTGGAATTTTTATTGTAGATATTAAATAATTAGTACTTGTCGCAAAAAAATAAATCACTAAAAAGATTATTATTACAACTTTGCACTGAAATAAATTTTAGAATTATGAGTGAGGAATTAAATGCAAAAAGCTCTAATATTCAATCATAAAATGTTACAATTTTTATATATATTCTTTTAAACCACATTGATGTGTTATTTATTTTCTGTAATTTTATAGTGTTTATTCAATTTAAAGACTCAATTATCTTACACATTCAAACAACAATGAGTTAAAGTAGGGGCCAATGCTCTATTATATCAATAATTGCAGTGAAATTAATTATTTACTTGAAAATTACATAAACTGAGATTTTTCAAAAGCAAATCTGCGGAAAAAGAAAAAAATGTACAGATGTTCCCGAAAATTTTATGGCAAAACCCATATCAAAAGTGACTTGTGAAAAATATGGTAAATTATTTTTTAGAATTTTGCTGAAATTAAAAATCCTTTCATTTATTGGAATAGTAAATGAGCTAAATATCACGTACCCATTCAATCTATTTTTCAATGATCTGAATTTTGACAGTTAATTGAATAAATTTTGATAAATATCAAAAATAATTATATATTATGTCAACAATTGAAAATAAACGATAAAGATATTTAATAAAAGACATATATATATATCGACTATGATTCAAAAAATTTGGAAAAGATTTGCGTTCATCAGATTCGTCGACATCATACTCAAGTGACAAATTCTAAAATCAACTTATAAATAAAAAAAAAATTATTAATGGCTCTTAGCTACTTGCATATTGGAAGTATAACTGGACCGCCAGTGCCTAGGTGAAATTAAGTTTCACATCCATTAGTATGACCTTTGCATTTAAGTGTTAATATTTCATACAATAATATTAATTTTTCAATTAAACGTTTCGAGGATTATTTAATAATCGAAACTTTTTTCAAAAATATAATTATTGCTACGTTGCAAGGGCTTATTTTGTTACTCACTTATCTGATATATTAACTAAACTATAATTATTAATAAATTACATATGAAAAAATGAAAAAGCACCAATAATTGAAAAATTAATATTATTAAATGAAATATTAACTCAATTAAATGCAAAAGCCATACTAATAGATGATAATAAGCAAGCATCGCTCCAAGCTTCAAAACAGATCATAACCCTCCTATCAAGTTTCATAGTTTTCTATAAAAAAAGCACTGTAAATATTGCGATAGAAATGGATATATATATATTAAAAAATCTTCTTTTGGTTTTCACGTGTAATTTCTTTTCATTTTTCAATGACATTAAAAGTTTTTTTATTTTTTGACTATGAATCAGTAGTGATATTGATGCTTTAATGATATGTTATATATATATATATATATATATACAGGCCCGGCTCGTAGCGTGTTCAAAGTGTGCAATGCACACAGGCGCAAAAAAGTAAAAGGCGCCTACAAGACAATTTGAAATTTTAATTTTAACAAAAAGTATTGACAAATAAAATTTTTTCGAGTTTTTAAACACAAGTTTTTTTTATTTTTCAAATGAAAAAGCGCCTCCAAGACAATTAATTTGTAACGATTTTTTTTGTATTTATACGGTATAAATAATAATCAAAATATTATAGCTTATAGACTACAAACCGAATAAATTGACAATTATAAATATCAAACATCAAAAAATATTGACAATGGCTTCGCTTTACTTTTAAACGATAATAATATAAAACCATAGAAAATAGTGGCTGGTTTTTGTTTATAATATAGCTTTTTAGTAACTTATTGAAAAAAAAATCAAAGGCGCCAAACATTCCTCGCACACACAAAAAAAACCACGAGGCGGGCCTGTATATATATATATATATATATATGATGTGAGTCATTATTTTTATTTCATCGTGTATATAATGCATGTTATGCTTATCTTTTACATGTTATTATTACAATTAAAAAAATTAATTCTCTATTACAATAAAGTTATTATAGATAATTGAAAATACTAGGGAAATACCAAAATAAATATTGATGAAAAAATCTATCGGAAAGCAAAGGAAAAGAATATAATTTAAATCAGAAAAAAATATGATAAACATAAACTAAATAAAATTATTAATTTTACATTTTTGATAATATCTGGTTATTTAATAATTTAGTTATTGTTATAGTCATAATATATTTTTTATTAATTATACATTACATCGTTATTTTTTTAATTCTTTATTTTAGTTATTAAAAAACCATGTACTTCAGTCGTCTTGACACAGTTTTTTTTATCGGAGACTCGGTTGGACTCAACAACCATTTCTTTGCAGTACATATTACATTTAATAAACTATAATATAATAATATATATTAAATAATTAGAATTATAAAAAAAATAAAATTCATTATGAAAAGCATATTGGGAAATTTATATTCTCTGTCGGAATTTATTCTGCTGCATCATATCTTATAAATAATTAAGTATATAAAAACAAATATTTTTTTCATTTTCTTTTCGATCACTTTTGTGTTGTATTTTTGAAAGAGAAAAAAAGAGGAAAGGGTAAAAATTATCTATATTTTTCTCTTTAATCTATCAAATTGCTTCCCTTTCTCGAAAACATTGGCAGATTTTCACGTATAATGTTACATATAACAAAACATATTTTAATTAAAAGAATTCAATTATCGATTTTTATTACTGTTCTTTTAAAAGTAATTATTTTAATAAATTAAATTATCTTTACTAAGTGAAAACAATTAAAAGATATTTTAAAATGGAATAGTAGCGAGTTATAAATAATTCTGAGAAACGACTATCAACATTAATTGATATATTATTCTAATTGAGGTACACGGTGCAATAAGGTTTTGTAATTTTGTTTTAATTATCATGCAAATTAATACTTCTGTGTGACACCGATTACTATTTTTAGTAAATAAATAGAATTTTTTGGTTTAACATTTTCCAAAGACAATAATTTTTAAAAAGAAGTTTTCTTAGATTTTTAAAAATATCCGGAGAAATATTTTCGGTAAATTTTGCAATCCAACAGCGAAATCAATGAAGAAAACAATATTAAAAAATTATCTTGTTATTGGTATGATACACTTGAGTAAAAGTGTCATAAACGAGTAAACTCGATCTGCAGTATTGAGTGCATCAGACTGGTCATAATAAATGAGCTCGTAAACGAGCTGGATTTTGTACTCATTTTACTAGCTATTTCAAGTGTTTTATGTGTTAGAATATTTAATACAAATATTTGGCCTTTAGTGAATGACCGTATTAATAAGGTTAACATATAATAACAATAGCAAGATATAATATAAAATTTTGAAGATTTACTAGTTTAAAAAATGAGCTTTTAATATGAACTAATATAAAATGACAGGTAAAGTTTTCACTTAAGTTAAATAAGAGTCAAATAAATGACCCCATCGCTGATTTATAAAAAAATAAATATCGCCATATATAGCTTAATTTAAAAACTTCTATTTTGAATGTGAATGGTTTATGCAAACTTATTTATTAAATATACTCTCATTACAAATGATTTTTCTGGTATATTTTTGGGGGCTTTTAATTTTTATAGTACACCATATGCAAACAAAAACTAAAACAACTTTTGGCTTCTTAATATTCAGTAAAAAAAAATCAAGTACATTTCAATAAAAAAAACATGTACTAGCAGTCCATAAGTCGTAAGCCTTAATTCGAGAAATATTATCACCATTAAAATAAATAAAAGAATTTGCCAACTGTTGCTGTAATTGGGATTGAATCAAAATATTGAAAAAATTTTATCTATTAGTTTGATATTATTTAACATAATAAAAAATTGACAAAAAAGCTTCACTATTATTAAGCATGACAGATGACTGACATTAAAATGAAATCAATACTAGCTCTGTAACAACCAGTGCAAATCCCATTAGTATAGTAATTTCGAGCCTTCCTAAGTATACAATAAAGCCAAATCAAGTCCAGGTACACAGGCAATCACATTACTTTTTACCACATCAGTCTGATAAAAGATATGTACTTAGCACTTGGCATCCGTTAATATAATAAATAACTTCTTTTTGTTTAAATTAATATCAATAAAATAATCTTTAAAAAATGCAAAACTTTCAATTTTTATTACCTTTCGCTATTTATTTTTGTAAATAAAAACTATGAAAACATTTTTTAAGGCAACTTATAATTTAAACAGGGGGTCTAAATTTAAAGGATTTATATCTTTACAGACTGTTATAAAAACAAGATTAAGAGAAGTCTTATGTCAATATTTCTTTAGTAAATTCTATCAAATATTTCTAAAATATTATTATATGATAATCTAACATTAAAAGCAAAATTAAAACAAAATATTACTTTTAAATAAACAAAATAATTTTTCTCGCAGACATTATTAACTAGTTTCTGCTTCATCTTTATTTGCTTTCTGAGATTTAGAAAAAGAACAATAAAATTATTGTTATCGTAATTATTTATAAAATTATTATCTCCACAAAGTCCGGAGAATATTTTAGGTTTTACAGTAAAACAAATCTCAAGTACAGTTTATTGGCAATGATTATAAATAATAATTTATAATAATTAATATTCTTAATAATGAATTATTGAATTTTTGTAAGTAATTAATTAAATATCTTAAAATGAAAATAAATGATTTAAATAAAAAAATTGTTTAAATATAGATTTAGGATTTGTGTTTATAATGGACAATTTAAATGTCAGAGCCAGTAATTGAAACAATCAACAATTTGAAATTATTCATTTAAACAATTTTAAAACCCGGTTTTCTTTTACTTCATTTAAACAAACTTAAATTTCCTTAATTGTTTAAAATTCTACTAAAATAGATTTTACCAATTTCTATAATTAAAGAATGTTTTGAATTGACTCTACAAAAAATTTCAATTAAAATTACCCAAAAAAAATAATTTCAACGACACATTTCAATTTCAGTAAAACAAAATATTTTCTAGTTAATAAATAGCAATATCTGATAGGATGGAATAAATTGATTTGTGATTATGTTAACAAAATTTTATTAAATAATTATTTATTAAATTTTCAATTATTAATAGCTAGAAAAGTTATCTTTTACATAATTTATCTATTCATATTTTGTTAAAAAATTTAAATATATTTTCGGTTTTTATAAAAAGTTAATTGTTATATTTGTGATTTTTAACGATTCATCGAGTATTTTTGTTGCAATAATTTTTTTAATTTTTATTTAAAAATAGCTTTGAAAATTTGCATGGAAATTTTGATTCGATCATATTTTCGAATTTATCCATTTCCAGTTCGTCGATAAATAAATACACAAAAAATATCATTGATATATTTTCAGATTTTAGAGTATTTTTCGAATTATTCTATACATATCAAGGTAAGGGATTGAATTTTTCATTTCAAAATCTCAATTCCTATCCAACAAAGTTGTTTTTTCCAGATCGGCATTGCATGCTGAAGCTTGGTTGACATATCATCTACATGGTACTGATGAAAGCTAAATAAACTCGAAACTAGTTTACTACTAAAATCGCATCAAATCAGATACAATTAACAAATTAAATATATAATTTCATGAATACTGTATCTACCCACGAGAAAACATTTATTGTATTTATTATTATCCTTAAGATTTTTCAGAAATTTATTTTTGAGGAGAATACACAATTTCTTAAAATTAATTTCAGCCATATACAAACTATTTGTGTTATATCAGCGGTTCTCAAACATTTTGGAGCGGTGACTTCTTGATAACATTTGTCCAGTTGTGGCGAAACAAACGACATAATTAATTGAGTTTCTCCTGTTTCACTGCATTTTTGTAGCTAACTATTGTGTGTTCGACTTATAAAATATCTGATAATTTATATGTGCTATGGTTTTATAAATAAAATTTAAATAAACAACAATGTTAGCCAATTTCTGCAATGCTTATTCATAAAATATGACATATTTTGACTGATAAACGGCCATGATCACTCATAACCAAAATTTAACTAGACTTTCGCTTTCTCTTCTTCTCTAATTGATATTTTCTTTCACTCCACTGTAGTCAACAAATATATTGATTTAAACAAATTTCTAAAATGTTTTTCATATAAGATTTACCAGCATTATAAATTTAATAAATTAAAATAAAAACTTAAAATTAATTTTTTTAAAAAATAAAAGCTATTCAGTCAATTCCAACAAATGCCATAAATCTATCAAATTAGAATAAACACTTAAATTTTACTATGGTTTTAGTTACAAATTTTATATAATTGAATCATAAAAGTTACCAACATAACGATTTGTTATATATATTTTTAAATGAACTTGTAAAAAAATAAATGTTTAGATTTTAAGTTTGTATTGTGCAATGCACATTGTACATTTAAGAATAATACACAGTCGAAGTTAGTAACTTTGCTGTTGAAGCTTTATGAAATTTAAAAAGAGAGGAAAACGGAACAAAGTGACAACCTTATTAATTATAACTGCAAAAATGTTAAAATTGAAAACTCAAAAACATCAGAGAGAAGACTGTGGTTGCTTCTTTCACGTAAAATCAGAAGTTCTTGTACTGCAAATTCATGTTATGCAACAAGTCTAATTCTGTATTTAGATTTAATAAACAACAAGCTTGAAAAGCCTGTTTCACAAAAGTATGTTGTTGGAAAAGGAAGAAGTAGGTGCAACAGGATCTCAGACAGTTCACGATCTTCCGTTGGTAAGTAATTCATTAACGATATTGAAGAACAAAAGAAATTTTCAAAGATTCAAAAATTTATTTATACCCAAAAAAATTCAAATTAAACTCCAAAAAGACCAACAAAATTGATGCAACAAAACAACCACACTTTATAAAAATTTTTAAAAAAAACTTTTCATAAATTAATAAATCTACATTTTTAATTGGCCAAAACACCAATAAAAATTACAAAAAACTAATTAAAATTGACTAATTAAAACAAAATTCAATAAAAATTAATTTCTACTGTACTTTATTTTTAGAAATTTTTATAAAGTAGTTCTAAAAATATTCCAGATTGGTTCAAGTCGAACATTAAAAAAATCACAACCAATTAGCTTTAATCAAAATTAGTTCTTTAATTGAAACAAAATTTATTTAAAATTTAACGTCGTAAATTATTTTTATTAGCGAATTTTTAGAATTGCTAACATAATTAAATATAAAAAAAATATATTGAAATATTATAGATTATCCAGAAAAACAAAAATTTAAAATTCTATCGCATTTTCCCGTTCCTGGGGGTGGATTTCATGGCAAACTTCCGGCGATTTTATGTAAATTTCCAAAATTGAAATTTAAACATAAAATACACAAATTATAACTAATAATTTGTTAATTCTATCAAAATATTCCCCATTAATAAATGATAATCATTTTTATTATTATAATAACTTGTTGTTTTTAAAGATAATAATAATCGTAATTCAAGTAGTACTACCAAGAAGCAGTGATGCCGGTAATGTTTTCAAGCAAGAAAACTCCAATTTGAGTAATACTTTCAAGGCGAAAATGAGGTAGTAGAAATGGAAGATTATATTTCAAAAAAATTCTATTATGATCACAAAAATTAAGGAGGTCTCACTTGATATCAGTATGCTATCTAATATCAAAACTTTGATTTTCGTATTGAACTCAATCGTTTAACTTAAAGATTCACCAAACTTTTTCGAACTACCGCCAACTTTGCAAAGCCAACATTTTTTTAACATCCTCACATTATGCCATTTTCTCAACTTCAAACCATTTGGTATTCTTGACAAATACCTAAAATACTCACCAAAAGAACAGGATTGCGTAAATGGCGTAATACTTGTCAAAAATACTTAGTTATTGAGACAAATCGGCTACACGGATGTACTAAGATGACTTATAATGCAGAATTTAAATTGTTAATTATTTACATCACATTTATAGAATAATATTGTCATGTAAACACAAGACTAATTCAAAAAGCGGAACAGATTTATTTATCTTCAAAAAATAGAAAAAAATCATTTTTTAAGTAATTAAACCATTAAAAAAAATCGAACCTGATTTTTGTTGTTTTTTAGTTGCTTCGCGAGTCGTTTCTCTTTCTTGTGCAGTGGTTTTGATTCTATTATCATTTCTTCCAGCTCAAATGTGGGATCACAGTTTAAATGGTTACTTGAAGGTTTGAAGTCGGGTTCAATTTGTTTTTTGGCCACTTGGTTCCAATTTATGTCTTTCATTAATAAATTTTCTTGAATTTGCTATTATTAATTACTAATGATAATAATAATCATAGTAATAAAAATAATAATGATATATGAAATAAAAATGGTAATCTATTAATATAAATAAGAGAACATCATTAATAAAAAAATGTTTTGCAATTTATTTCAACTGCTCATCTGTTATCATCATGCACTAGACAACTTCAATAAAACAATTATACTTATAGGTTTATTAGTAATTAGATAATTAAATGTGCGGAATCAAAAAAATGTTATTACCTCTAATACAAATAATTCAAAACTCTTAATGCATGTGGATACTGCAATTTGTATATTGGTTTTTGGATTAAATGATTTTACCATCACGGCTTCACAAGTAATACCTTCCCAATTTCTTGCTTACATGTCTTATTATGCTCAATAATATTACTGTTTATACTAAATCGAACATGCTCTCGAAAGTGTCTACAGAAATGACGGACAGTCTCTCCAATGTATGTGGCATTACAATCATTTTATGTAAAATGATATGCGAGATCAGAACGTAGGCCGAATGGTGTCACAGATTTATTAATGAAAATATCAAGAAATTTTCAAGACGTTGAAATAGTTTTAACATTAGCACTTCGAATATTATTCAAAACGACTTTTCTTGACCCACAGGAAAAGGTAAAACACTTACAGTACCAAACCATCATACAACATCAGTCATATTCATTAAGTTATTATACGTGTTAGTTAAATGACTACTTTCAATGGAATAAAACTGATTAACATTATGTAACATTATGTCATCAATTTCCTTCAGTTTATTAACACATTTATCAACAGTCTCACACACCAGACGTTGTAAAAAACTTAGAATATCCATTCTTATGGAATAACTTAATAAATTTCAATAAATAGATGATAGATCATATTTCTCTTGAATTTAAACTCGGAAAGACTAATAATAATAATAAAAATAATAATAATAATAATAATAATAATAATAATAATAATAATAATAATAATAATAATAATAATAATAATAATGATAATAATAATAATAATATGTTAACTAATTCTTAGATCCCTTTTCATTAAGTTTATTTATTTAATTTCGTAATTTTATATGTCATCAAAATTCCAGCTTCATCGTGATCCAGATTTTACGATGATCTAGTTTTGACTGCAAATGAAATGATTTTTTTCCAAATAAAATTTCATTGGTCGAATTGCAGAAGCATTTAACATTTTATTATTATTAAATATTTTTTTTAATTAAAATTCTTAATAAATAAATTTTTGAAATATAATAATTTTTTTAGTAAAAATATCATTCAGCTAATTGTTATTTGTTTTCAATTCAATGAGAGTTTTTGAGTTCTAATCTGTCTGTTATTGTTTACTTCAACATGCTGCTGTCCTTGGTTTTCGAATTTGATCCATTTTCAATCAGAAAATTAATATTTGTTTTTCCTGAAACCAACATAAAAAGAACTTATAATTATGCTTGATTGACACTGAAATTGTTTTTTGCTCTAATTATTTTTTTTATTGATTTTGTATTTTTATATTTAATTTTAATTTCCTTGATTTGTTTGAATTATTAATTTACAGTAAAGATTCACAAAAAGAAATTATTCTAATAAAATTTTTTAAAAAAAGATTCTTTATTTGAATAAATTTTTTTTAATTGTTTTTTATTTATTTTTTAACACACAAATAATTTTGAACAAAAACAAAGTTTTAGTTTTACAACAATAAAAGAACAAACCAATATAAACAAAACACATTAATTTACTATAATATTTTTTAGAAAAATAACTTCTCTGGTCTTTCGAAGAGATAATATATCCGAAATATATAACTAACTCTCGGTCAAATTAAAAAAAATATTAGCTCATTGAAGAACTTCTATGAATTGATAATCTGGACCTTCAGTGCTGTTCTTTACATCACCAATAAATGAATTATCAATTATATTATCTTCGGTTATTAATACTCTAACAAAAGCCATTATGGTAATCCTCTTCTTATTATTTTATCTATCCGGTGAATTTTTTTATTCATTAAATTACGTTTATGAAGTTTAAATATAAGATCAGTTTTGCCAGTGTTATAAATTTATTCAGGTAGAATTTGAAGATCCTCAATTTTTTGTTTGAAATTTTCAATAAATGCAAGTACAACTGAATCGTTTGGTGATAATTTTTCTCTACAAATTTTAATCTTTTCAGTCACAATTTGTTTGTTTAGTTAAAATAAGTTAATTTTTTGATGTGTCAGTAAATGGGTAAAAAAGAACTAAAAAAATAATTATTTATTTATTGTGAGGTGGAGATAATTGAAATAAGGTATATTGCCAGTGGGACACAACGCGGGATGAATTAATAGCGCAGAATTCCCCCTGGGATTCTATAAACATCTTCTGGGACATATATGACCTAATAGGACTGAAAGGTTTGAGAAGTCTAATAGAGCGGTTTCTTTTAAAAGTTTGAACACAGTCAAGGCTAGCAAAAAACAAAATATCTTAATTTATATAGTTCTCAAGTTTTAATCCTGAAGATTTCGTCCTTAACAATCTTATGATTAAGTCTCTCATTTAAAAACTACAGACAAAGAGCTTTTTCAGTTTTAGGAACTTTAAATTTTCAAAAAACTCAATTTTAAAAAGTTTGTTTTAGTAAATCAAATTTTAAAATTAAACAAATTTTTTTTCCTAGAGTTTCTTTTTGTAAACATTTACTGTATTATCTTAATTATGAAGTGAAAATCTAATTGTTTGAAGTAGCAGATGTTTTGGAAGGTGAGGTCTGTTTTCATGAAATTTGCACAGCTTTCCAATCTGGAATTTCTAACTATGCGGTTTACAAATAGTCTTTCCATAAAACATAATTTTGTTTGTTTCAACTAGCACAATGCCATCAGCGTGTCTATGTAGTCGCAATCATCAATGCTGAAAGTAACTTTTACTGTAAATTATGTTTATGGATAAATTTTCGAATTATTTAACTTGAAATGAATTGAATTTATTTCAACTTTTCCTACAACATTATCAACGTTTTTCAATGGAATAAAAAATATATGATACTAATATTTTCTACAAAATTTGACCATGAATCAGATTTATTTAAGGTATTCACGAATTTTCGGTACGCCTTTTTCAAGTGATTTCCAGTGATTTCAAGTGGAAATCACTTGAAAAAGGCGTACCGAAAATTCGTGAATACCTTAAATAAATCTGATTCATAGTCAAATTTTGTAGAAAATATTGTCACTTATAAAGAAATCAGAAGTGAAAAACAAAAAAGTTCTTATAATATATGATACTAGTTTATAAATCAATCCAATACCGAGCGATGTTTGCTAGAACTGCTATTAAAACAAAACATTAAAATAAAAATTTACATTGCCAATATTAAAACAAAATCAAAGTATAAAAGATAAGAAAACAGTTATAGAACAGACTGATATAAATTTCTTTATCTAAAGATAAAAACATTCTATATTTAAAAGTAAAGAATAAGTTTTATGTTTCTTTTTAACTAGAAGCAAACTTCTAACCTTATCTTGTTTTACATAATAAAAGCTCTCTATCAATCCTATAATAATAAAATCGTATAACTAAAAAACAATCAAATTAACCATCTGAAAATCCTCAATTTTCTAAGAAAGAATCTGCTGCAATAGGAAAGGAAAGATTTTCTTTATTAGAGTAAATAAAAACTGAATTAGATTTTTTTCATTGATGAAATTGACAGGCCACTTTTGGGAGCCAGGGGAAATTTTATATTAATTATTGAAGTGAAAATAAATCCTTTATCAACACATTAGTCAGGGAGGGATTCATTAACTTTAGAGAATGGCAAATATTGATGCATGGCATCATTCTGCTAGATTACGGAATATTTATCATTTTATTCCATTAACTAATTACCTGATTTTTTAATTTTAATAATGTTATTATTTTATTTTAAAGTTTTACAGTCAAATTTTTCATTTTCATAGAAATCAAAATATGAACAAATGTAAGTTTGACTTCAAAAATCCCTATTTTGATGACTCTCCAAAAAAATTTCAGGTTGCAAAAGATATTCATGCTTCCTTTATTTTGAAGGATTTAGACTTCTCACATTTTTCAGCTTTCTACATTTTCTGGATTTCGAGATATTATTTGTATGACATCGGGTTGACATTAGGTTGATAATTGTTAATTTGGAATTTTATTTATTTTATAAATTTATTTATTAATATACATTTATTAATACATTTAATTTTTCTAAACTCCCTTAAACATCCATTAATAATTAAGAAATTTGAATAAAGAGATTGAAACCTGTTTCATTCATTCATTCAACATAACATACTGATTTTTTCTATTTATTATTATTTTAAATATTTATTTAAAAATTTATTTATAGCCTTAAAAGTAGTGTTAAATATATTTCTAACTTTTTTTCTCATTAATTTAAATTTAAAAATTTTTTGTAATATTTAATTTTTCAAATTTTAACTTTTTAATATTTTTTAATTTTACATTTCAAAATTGTATCTGAAGAAATAAGAAATATATGAATTACATATTTAATTAATTCCATAAATCCCATCCGTTATTATTCAGTACTCAAATCCTGATATTTGAAAACAAGATCAAACTAGAGATTATAGCCAACCTCTCCAATGTTAAGACTTCATGAAAAAACGTCCATGGAAATGCCCGACTTTTAGCTGAAATGAATATTCACATTTAAAAATTTTAGATTTAGATTTTTGGATTTATTTATCTAGATTTTCGCTATTGGAGGAATTTGTCGAAAATGAACTAATTTTAACAAAGTTTTTAAATGTAAAATCATGTAATTAAAATTATAAAAATAAATAAATTTAAAAAAACATGGCAATGACATAAAATAATTTTATAAATTAAAATTAATAAAATGTTTATAAAAAATTTACAGTATACATAGGTTTTACTATCTTAATTGATGATAACCGGAAACCTGTTGAATTATATTCATGTTTTACAACTGATATGCAACTTATATGCAACTAATGTGCAATAGAAATGCAAAGATATATTAACAGTATCTTGATTAAATTTGCATGAAGTGAAAAATTGTTGTTCAAATCTATTGTTCTTTGAGAAAATTTTGAATACAGTCAATAAGTACAGTCCACATAAAATCCGGCATGAACATAGACTTTCGACGACAATTCGCCACGATTTATTCGGGACAGCTTTAAACAATTGAGGCATGATAAATCTCTCCAAATCCTCTTCTTATGCCAATCAACGACCATTCATCTCGAACCACAAAGCTGAATTCTACAATCCTCAATCCTTAAAACTTGTGTATGTATAAACCCGATGCATCTTTTGAAATGACAATCATTGCTACGAAATTCAATTTGCTTTAAAATATATTCAGGTTTTTCTCTATTATTTAATATCAAATTTTTCTATTAAAAAAATGATTTGACATTTGCTATCAAATCTGTCCCAGCACAGCGGAGACAGTAAGCAATAATAAGTTACTAAATCGTAATTTCATCTTATCCTGACTCATAAAAAACAATGATCAGTCTCACATTAACGTTGAGGAATTAAATACAGTTCTAAAAGGCGTTAACCTGGCAATTAAGTGAGAAATAAAAGGAATTGAACTAAAACTGAGAGATAATGAAAGGAGTCACAACTGCAAAGGAGAGTGTGCAAAGGACGAAGACAATAAACCTGTGCGAGCCTGAAAGAAATCTACCTATCTTGATCAAAACGATCTCAACACATCGGATTGATCACAAGGGAATCTTGTAAAATATTTTGTTTATATATTCAGATTTAATGTAAAACCAGATTTTCAAATTCAATTTGTGTTTCATATTATAAAATTAACACTTATGTCTCACAAACCTCTGAATTCTAAATTTCCGCATTGGTTTTATCAGTAATAAATAATTAATTTAAAATTATTATTAATGAATCGAAATTGAAAAAATTCATTCTGTGATTATTTCAATTATGCAAATATTACTGAAATGTCATAGGAGAGATTGAATAAATGAAATAATTTTGCATTTATTTCCAGAAATGAAATTATGAAAAATAGATTATTGCCCAATTTCTCTTGATTTATAATTGTAAAATTTCCAAATCAGAAATGCGCTAGATTTTTCAACTAGTTTATCATTAAAATATTTTCTTTTATTCACCATTGATCAATTTTCATTTTCAATTTCCTCCATTTTCATGTCTATTATTAAGGACTATTATTAAAGTGTTTGAAAATAGGCAGTGCCGAAAATACATGTTAAATATAATACAGAATGTAATGTTGACATTTTTTCATTGATATCAGTATTTTGATGTTTTTTTACAAACTTTCGCTCTTAGATAAAAAGTACTGCAATTTAAGAAATTTAACCAAATCATTATAAAACCATTTTGATTAATGTTTTTATTGTTTATACAGGTAAAATGAAACAAACTTATACTTCCCATCAATCTTAACACAGAGGTTTAAAGGATTTCATGTCATTTTTGTTTACATTTTCCGCGGAACACAGGCCGAATAACCCTGCTTTATAGTAAGTTGGCAACTTGTTATAGTAATAAAAAATTAAAAACAATAATAAAAAATCAAATAAAACCTCTGAGAGAAATAATTAGAAATTAAAGAGTGTTTAATAAATTAATTTGCGTAGAATTGTCAAGATTACAACAAAACAAAAATGAACTAAAAAAACCCAAATTTCAGAAATAACTGAATTACTAAATCCTAATAAAGAAAAACTGATTTAATAAAATTGCTAAGAAGAAGAAAAATAAGTGTAAAAATAGACAATAAGAAATTCGGTATTGAGTAAGGGGTTAAAAGGTTATACTCAAAGAGACTCTTCGAACAAAATACCTACTTTATCAGAAATTATACGGATATTTTATCATATAAAGAAAAAGACTTCTACAATCCCAATTTATGATCAGTCAGTGGCGAAAGAAAAGGTGAAAAGGTTAAAAGGAAAAAAGAATTTATTAACTTTTGTTTTTTATTTGATATTTTAATATTTAATTGCGCACACAGATATTTAATATTTAATACAGCCCCAAATACACACTATTCTTTTTCAAAGGAGACTTTGTTTGGATCTACAAGTTTTCTCTATACATAACAAGGACACTGAATATAGTAAATAAATAATGTTTAATAACATAATTGGTGTTAGAAATAAAAATTAAAACAAATACGTAAAAAAGTCCAACGATTTTTTTCAATTTCTACAAATGTTAGAACTCCTAGGGTTGTAAAGGAAAGCGACTCTGTAAGCATATCCTTTCAATAATTAAAATGGATGCTATTTAATTTGTAAGTAAAAAATTATAAAACTGACAGTAAATTAATACGTTTGGCAGTTAATTAATTAATATGCAGTTAAAAAAGGAATTTGCAGTAATTAAATTAATTAGCGGTAAAAAATTAATATGATCAGTTATTTTGATCAGTTAATTTGCTGTTAATTAAAAAAAATTGTAGGCAATTTAAATAAAATATACAAATAATTTTAATAGTTTTCCCTCTTTTGTTGATTCAACCAGCTAAGAAATTTAAATAGAAAAATTATTATTTTTGTGCGAAAAAGTAGTTACATTTATGACAGTGAGAATGTTTTTGGAATTTATTAAATACTTAAAATATGTAAGCAAAATTAAATTATTATTCATGAACTCCTCACATATGTTTTGAATCTGCAACTTCTTATTTATTTCATAACCATAATTGTGCTTAAGTGGTTATTGTGTTGTCTCGTTGTTTTATTTAATGCATGCCTTCTGCTAAAAGTCATGGGCAATATATCAATCAAATATATCAATCAACTCTCGTATTTTGATGTTAAGTTGCATATTTGTGATTTTTTTAAAAATTTTATGAATATTGAGGTTTTAACTATGAAACATTGAATAAAAAAATTTAATACGTTAAAGTTATAAACATTTTTTAAAACATGGACTTTAAAAAGTCAATTTTATGAAGAATAACTTTGTGAAGTTAACTTTGTATTTTTAAGTATCATTTCACCCGGTCTAATTTTACTAATAATTGGTTTTATCGTTCTAAAATTATATGCATATTTATATAGTTTAATATTTTAATAATGATGCAAAATTATAAGTGATTTGGTTCAGATTATCAAGGTTTAATAAATGTATGAAGACTTGGAAAGTTTTCGAAAGTCCATGGAATGCTCAAAAACGATTCCATTGAAACATCAGTAGATTTTTGCTAAAAAACTTCAAATTCATAATACTGTTGGGGTTGTTATAAAATTATGGAAATAAAATGAGTGAACAAAAAACATCAAAAATAATTATATTACAAAAATAAATTAAAAATTTATAAAATTTGAAAATTAATATTGATCAGAGGACACGGGTATGGTTTAATACCAAATTAAAAAATGAACTCAAATATAATAATAACAATTTAATGAGGGGTCCACAGGGAAAATTACAGTCAAAAAACTAACTAATTAAAATTAATTAATCCCGAGTTAATAGGAATCCCGAGCCAATGGGAAACCCGAGCAATGAAGAAAGCCCAAGATATGTAAAGACCTGAGCTGTGCAGAGAGCTCAGTGTAACAAATACAGCAATTAAAGTGATAGAGATAAATTACCCAAAGACTCGACCGAGCAAAGCGAACGTTCAATTAATTTCGAATTTCAAGAAAGATTGTGTATCAAAAATTAAAATGTTTTTAAATAGATACTACAAAAAGAGAGCTCGAGATGAATTGCCAGTTGGTCGAAGAAAACTACGAAAAGAGATTTGTGATTAGAGAAACCAGCGAAGGTCAGAAATCAAAATAAATAACTGTTGGGTTATTATTATTGTAAGTCGGTCACCTCTGACTCCTCGTGTCCTTTTCCAATCAAATAAGCAAACCCAACACAGAATAATTTTATTTGCACTTTATCACAATACAGATCAATCCGTTTGTTTCAATTATTGTTATCACACTTTCACTAATTACTTTGCACTCTCTGACAATTGTATGAGCCTGTTTATCTGAGGGTAGGTTGTCCAAGGGAGAACCACCCTTTCTGATAGATAACTTTGACTTTTTTACTTGGATTTGGATTCCTCGACTAACCTAGTTACTGCTATTTCCCGTTGATTCACTCTGCTCTTTCGTATCTGTTTATAATAACTTTCGTTTCTTGTCTAGTGAACACTGTCCCTTTCGTGTTTTTCCCTCTTTCTTTTATACTCCTGCTCAGACTGTTTTGCGACGATTGTCAACAATGTTTTCTGCATTATTAAATTATCAAGAATAATTACTTTCCAGTCCGGCATTTGTCAACAACGTTTGGTCCATTACCAAATTGCCAATTATGAATTAACTGCCTCTCCGTAACTTAGCGGCGCCCACTCAATGTTGTTTAGGCTAATTTATTATTCCGTCTGTGCGCCGGGTTTTCCTCATCTCTCGGGTTTTCATCAGCTCTCGGATTTCCCACATCTCTCGGGTTTCCCATTGCCTCGGGCTTCCCATTGCCTCGGGCTTCCCATTAGTAATTAATTTTGCTTAATTAATTTCCTTTTTTATATTATATTATTTTCTAGGGACCCCTCACTAAATTTTTATTATTATTTCTGGACTCGTCTCTCAATTTGGCGTTCAACCATACCAATTTCCCCCGATCAATATTACTTTCGAATTTTTATAAATTTTTTAATTAATATTGCACTTTTATCATTTTTGTGTTTTATCGATTTTACTGTGCTTTTTCGTGATACCCCAACATAACTTTGAGTGAATTTAAATCAAATTAACGTGCCAGGCAAGGCGATTTTGCATTAGGACATCTGTCTTCATGTTGTTGAATCGAAATCTGATAGAAAAGTGCAAATTGTGTTACAAATTTGAGTTAGAAATCAATAAACGTATTTTGTGTTGGGTTTTTGTTATTTGAATTATAACAAAATGAACACGAGGAGTCAGAGATTGACCGACTTGAAAATACTAACCCAACAATACCAATACAATTGAAAAATAAAGTACTGGATTAAACGTCAGCCACTATCTCATGAATATGTAGTTAATAAAATTACTTAAAAATAAGTTTCATGGATAAAACTGTATATTTATGTTTATGTGTTTTGTTTATATTCACTCCCATCCAAAATCTAAAAATTAAATAACAAAATTAACCATTTAATATCAAATAATTAAGTTAATTTTATATAACACGATTATACTAAAGGTTTATTAGTAATTACATAATTAAATGTGCGGAATTCAATAAAATTTATCTATTCAATTTAATATTAGAAAATATATACCAAACTTTTTTTTTAAATTTTAAACGAATCATTTTTTGATTTCTAAAATAATATATTTTTTTTATTTCAAGCATACTTATATTTTCATTGGTGAAAATTCAAGTAGAAAGGAAATAATTGGTTCACAATGCTTTGATAAAATTATATTATGTCTCTGAGATGAAATAAAATTATACACTAATTATATTTTATTAAGAATTAAACCAGAGTTACAAACAGTTAAGCGCTAGTAGGTAACTAGGAATTTTGGACTTAGTCACAAAAAGCTTTCCCGGTACCATTATATACATAATAAAAATAAAAATAATTTTTATTAAAAAATCCATTTTATTTAAATTGATTATGAAATATGCAAATTGTAAAAATTACGATTGAGAAATCATCATGTGATTAGTTGTGTTTAATATTTTACATAAATTTTCTTAATAAATTCACAATATAAGTGTTGGGTTTTAATTAAATGATAATAATAATAACAATAATAGTCGGTGTCACTGACTTCACGTGTTCTATCAAAATCAATTATATAAACAACACCCAATGTATATTTGAATTCAAATTTAATATACACAACTAGTTATAATATTCGAATATCGCAATGAGATCTCTGATTTAATTATCTGATAGGTCTCACTGTGATCGCTTTGATTCTGCGTGGTTTACAATAATCACCTTTTAACTCTATGTTTCGACTCAATTTGGTCCTTTTTTCAATCACCTAATTTTCCTTGCTTAAATAATTTTCCCTCAATACTGTGAACTTGTTCGTCCCTACCTGAGGCAATAATGCCAACTGTTTATGATTTTGGCTCTCCTTATATAGTCGTTTCGTGTTTTTAGTTTCCTAAGAAAGATTAATCGATATACCAATAGCTTCTCTCGTAATAACCTTTTTTTCGCTTTTGCTATTAATCATACTGTCATGAAATTAGCTTTTTCTATTTCCTCTTGTTTACTCATATTGTTGTTTATCAAACTCGGGTTTTCTTTAATTAATTAATGAACAATTCTACGTTTCTGAGCTTTTACTTATCTTTTCTACCTTTTCTAAACATTCCATGAAGAATCCATTAACACTGTGATCTTCACTATTGCTCAATATATATCTCCTTCGTTTTTCTCGTTCAAATTTGATAATTTATTAATTTTCTATACCGTTGCATTGGCTGACTTGATAATATTTCACCTTGCCAATATTTAAACTATCATTAATTTTACAACCCCAACATAAGACAAAACATAACATCGACATTTTCTCACTTGCACATTATTGAGGCAAGTCAGTCCCAATGAAGAGATGCTAATACTGGAGGCTGTGCTGTCATATGACGGGTGTTGCAAAATAATAATGTAGACAAATTTTCTGAGAAACTCGCACATTTTTAGCAAGTCTCAATCGGTTATAACTAAAAAAAACTTTTCGGATGGAGCGAATTATTAATTTTAGTTATTTTTTACGTTTTAGGAGGTCGCATGAACTAAAAACATTAGAAACGCTACTAAAATATACACATATAATATCATACAGTATTAATTGTTTAAAATATATTTTATTTTAGATCTTTATCATTAATATGAATATATAACCCATTAATATTAATATATATATGATAGATTGGATAAACATAATATATTTTTATTGCGATTATTTTATAAAATTTATTGATTTGGTATTATTTTGATTGATTTATAGAATATAATCGAAATAAATCCATTTGTTGAATTGCCTGTTTTATTTAGTTTGTAAATTATTAGATTTTCAAAATATTTCTAAAATAGCATTTATTAAATCAAATTTTATAAATTTAAGTAATAATTATCATACAATTATCCATAAAACATTTTTTAATTAATCACAATTAATTATGCAATTTCCAATGTTAATCATAGCCATATTTGTATTATTTAATATATTTAAATTTTACAGTGACATCATATTTTAATAGTAAATTAAAATAAAAAAAATTAAAAAAAAGCGAAACTTTATTTTACAATTGTTAATCGTTTGATTTCGCAAATGAAGAACATCCATAATAACTAAATAATAATAACTTCCAAACTTTACAAATTTTATAACAATCCAATATTAAAACAACAATCTTATTTTGTCTTTTATTATAAATATTTTAGTATTTATTTTGAGGATATTTTAGCAACGATGAGTTAACAATTGAATAGGGAATACACAAGCATTAAATAAATATTCGCTATTTTTAAATTAAAAAAATTCTTAAATATTAATTTTACAATCAAACAATTTCACCATTCCATAATGTTCTTTAGAAATTTATTATTATAATTTTATTAAAGTTCTTTACATACTTTTTACATGAGAATTTATTGTTATTGGATTAAAAAAACAAAAAAAGTTAATATTGTTAAGATAATCAAATAGAAAACAGGCATATACAACTTAAGAAGTGTCGAGGGGCGTAAATTTCAAGGAAAATAGTTGAGAGCCAAATGGGTTTTTAATAAAAAACATACATTGGCATCATATTCTGACTTTTTAAGGAGCTTTCTAGAAAGTTTTCACGGGCCGCATGCTGTGCAGGTCAGCAATGAAGTATTCTAAATTTATTAGGAAATCTGTAATTTTATTTTGAGGACTATTAGATATAGTTTTACCATTATATTTTTTAATATTTTTTCTGTTTTATTTTAATTTGAATGTTTTCAATTTATTAAATATACGGATTTATTTTGCTTTCTACATTGTATTTCAAGTAGGAAATACTAAAAATGCACTTCTTAGTGTATGAAATTATCATTTTTTTAGACTTTTCCAATAAGATTCTTCTTCATATATTCTTCTAAAGCGATTATTCCACCTAGATTAGTCCTGAAGTATTGACGTATAGAATGCGTGAGACTTTCCAAGCGTCTAATTCCTTATCGCAGTCATTAAAAGCTTCAAAATCTTCCTTCAATAGTCTTGATAAATTCGGAAAAAGAAATGCTTTATTGCAAAGTGCTGATAAATTAAGTGCAACAATATACCTTAGTTTTTAATAGCGTATTCAAAGAAAAGAAGTTTTTTTAATATTTGGAATATCATCACGAATCCAAAGACTAAGTTGTGAATCAACACTTCCATTATATCAAAAATTATTCCACTGAATATAATTGAAAGAGAAAAATCCAGAAACCTACGATCTGGCCAAGTCAACGCAACACTTATTTTATTCATTTTTAATCCGTCATTGGATGAATATGAACCTCAAATCTTAATAATATTGCTAGAGTTCTTCATTATTCGGGTAGTGAAAGATTAAGTTGATTTCCTTGAACAAGATATGACAATATAACTTCTATATATTCCTATATAAAGACCTCTTACTTGATGATTTTAAAAGATCCCCGGAGCTTCTTTCTCATTTATGTGTCACTACTTAAAAGTGATGATTAAAACAAAAACTAACAGAAATGCGTTTAGAGATCAAATTATTTATAAACAAAAATATTTACCTTCAAGGAGGAAACTCGATATTCTGATTCTAGTCGCAGAAGACTAAAGATGAGATCAAGCATTTCACCACTTATGAAATCCGAATATCTATGAGAGTAAAATTTAGAATTTTCAATTATTTGGCGGCATTCATTCATTGAAGAATTGCTCTGGATTTTGAATGGTCTCTGAATGACGAAATTTTTAGATATTTAAAAAAATATTTTTTATAATAATTTAATATAATAAAATACATAAAAGCTGAATTTCCGATTTCCAGAGCCATGGAATTTATTTCTTAAAATGATAATATTTGCATTTTATATTGTTGCATTATTCAAATATTCACACTAAAAAGAATAGTAACATCTGAACATCAAAGAATCACCAATGATAAGCTATTATTTTTGTTATAATTTCTACTGAGAAGGATCTTTTTAAAAAGGTTTTAATACTTTTTCAATACTTGTGGAGTTCCGACTTAGTAGAGTCGTCTAAAAACTTTGTTGAATGCTTTTTGTTCAACTTATCATTTTTAAAAGAAAACAGAATTTTCAGTGCCCCTCCATGAACTCGAGCTCTCGGATTCAGTCTCAAAGATCTTGTTACCACTTTGCTTACCTTGATGGTCTAATTTTGGTAGTCACAATGTTGAGAAAAACACGATATTTTCAAATAAAAAAATACCAAAATAAACTATAGTAATCATAATAATAAACTAAATTTTAAACATAATAAAAGTAAATGTACACAAAATATAACTAACAAATAAAAAACCAATTAAAATTTCAATAAGCTATTTATCCTAAAATTGAAGTATAGTTAAAAATGTATTAATTTTATCTGTTCTACTTTTCAACACTATATTCGTACAAAAACTTAATAAAATGCGCTAATATTTTGATTGTTTATCGCGTTAAATTCTGATTCAGCAAAAATGATTGGAATAATTAATCACCGAATGCTCATAATTGTTAGTGACAGACAAAGTACCTGTTCTTACACTGGCTGCAATAAATGAAACCGTAGTGTATGTATTTCTGTTGGACATAACATTAAAAAAAAATTCAAACATTTCAACACACTATTTCGTTGCGATTCAACTTTCGGCTTGCTAAAAGACTTGTTTCAACTGCATAACAACCATACGTATTTACCTGTGTGGGGATGTAATTTGTTCGAATGAATAGCAACTTTTATTTTAGTCAGAAAGTAGAAAAAATAAATTAATGCAGACTTTCAAAATGAGGAAATGTTCAGATGAATGAGTTTTATTGGATTAAATGGGGTACATTCCTAAATATGGCACTCATTTAAATATTTTAAAAATGCCATCCGAACAACACTTAATACGATATATTTTGGAAGTTTTACTGTTAATTTTAGGTAGGAAAGAAAAATTCAAAAAAAATTTAGTTTTTTAAATCGCTTTTATGGTGTTTAGTGCATATTATAGTTATTCATATTACATCGTTGGTTGAAGCCAAAATTAAATTTAGTTAGATGAAAAAGGAATTGATTGTAATATGAGGTTTTTTTCGTGTCTGAAAATAAAATATTGTTGAAAAACTTCACTGAGATTTTTAGTACATAAAATATAATAAAACGTTTACTTAATTGTAAGCGATATATTGTTTACATTAAATTTTTTTAATAGATTTTTAAAAAGATTTTAAAAGATTTAAAATATTTTTCATAATTATGTAATTTGATAAATGACATTTTTTTTCTTTTTGAATGTTGGTCATTAAATATAAAAAACCTTGAATTATTTAGTGATGAACGAAAGAAAATTACTTTTTTAACGAGTAATTCGAAAGCCACTATTCCGAGACTCCACCAGTCAACTTCGTAGCTGTAACCGGTATTGCATAGACTGTCGGAAAAAAATTCATATGCTAAAAAGGAAAAAAAATTAAAATAATAATTGAACGAATAATTCACGATTTACTAAACTCGTCTGTCAAAAATAATGTTAAAAGAATATTTTTGATGATAAATGTATTTTCTTTTTGAGACAAAATACGGAAACTACTGCAAAGATTTATCAAAATTAAATAAGTTATTGGTCTCAAACAAAATGTCAAAAAGACCTTTGTCCATTTAAACAAAAAAATAAGTTCTCATCAGCAATAAATGAAAAACATTTAGAAAGTTTCAAATAAGCAAATTCTAATGGAAATAAACGCAACACGATCTACTTTTAATCTAAACCACCGTGTAAAATTTTGTGGCTTGCGAGATTCAAAACGATTTGACAAAACAATTTTTTTATTATATTTACTAGAAAATGTGACAATGAATTATATTTATTTAAGGTATTCACGAATAAATCTGATTCATAGTCAAATTTGGAGAAAATATTATTTCACTTAATAAAGAAATCAGAGGTGAAAAACAAAAAAAGTCCTTATAATTTTTTTATTGTTATGACTTTATGTCGGTGGAATCTAGACAATAACCTGCAGCATCAACTACGATGTGCAAATACAAGTATTGAGATAGACTTGAAAAAGCTAAGTAAAAGAAAAGATAAACAAATTAAATATTCGATTGTTTTGATGATTGATATCATTATAGTTATTAAAATTATACATATATATGATAATCGTAGCTCTGTTGCATAACATGAGTTTGTTTGAATTTTTCCAGTTAATTTAATACATCCATTATTTTTACGATGAAGAAAACCCAGTGTATCAATGTGCAGACTTGTATTTGTCAGTAGGAGGATTATGGATTGAATCGGATGACTAGATAAGTTTTGTTGGCAATGTTGTCTTTTCGTTTAACTTTGTACAAAGATAAATATGTAAATTATTGGCGTAAATAGATGAAAATTGAAATAAATTCACTATAAATTTTCAAAAAAGCATAAATATTTTTTATAAAATTCTAATATAATAATAAAACTATAAATATGAATTTTCCAAACTATTTGTGTAATTCTGAAAGTCAGTTTTTATATCTTAAAATTTTTGTTGATTAGATAAATATTTGCCTTGTGCCATTGATGGTAATGTTGGGGATTTGATGAGGATGATTGGGAAATATATGTAAAATAATTATAAAATAAAACTTCTTGTTTACCAATTCGAAATTGGAAAAGATAAATGTGAAACTATGGAAACTGTGAGAAAACTAATGGTTATTAAATTACTAAAATTATATTTTTAGAAAAGATATTAAAAAGGGAAAATGTATTAAAAAGATATTATAATAATAAAAAAATTGTAAATAAATTTTAAAAATTACAATAAATTTATAAAATTATATTTTATATAACATGTAAATAATTGTAGAATTTTCGTAATAAAAAATAATAATAATAAAAATAATAATATCAATAATAATAATAACAATTGTAAAAAAATTTACATTAAATTTATCTTTAATATATGTATTGATAAGAAATTTATAAAATTATATTTTAAATAACATGTAAATAATTGTAGAATTTTCGTATCGTAAAGGATGTGAAAATGCATTTTTAAATTCTCCATTAAATATTTATTTTAATAAAAAATATTTAAAAATTGTTCTAAGTTATTATGAACAAAACTAATAACTTAACTCATCTAAATATGTCAATCACATCAATGTCTCAATTTATCGAGAGACTAGAAAGTTTATACATTGTAGATGATGCAAAAAGTTCTTAGAATGAGCGGAAAAGTTCTTTGAACTAACACAGACTGATGGATGACATTTTTATGAAATTATTCTTGTCAATTGAAGCAATATGGAAATTTTATTCCGAAAATATAGAAGAAAATTACAAGATAAGAACACAAATAGCTCTTATAAAACCAGGAAACTTAGCAAACAATTTAAATTCTATATCAAAATACCAAGGGAGCTCAAACTTGACCAACGGTTTTAGCAGTAATATTTCAAGATATAGTTTAAATGAAGGATATTTGAAGATATTAATATACAAAATACGTTAGAGGATAGAGATTTAAAAATATATATAAGAATGCTAGTTTTAAAAGCTGCTGAAGGAGTAAAGGAAAATTTGTGAAATAAAATATAGTGAAGCGAGATGGAGACAGTAAGTTTGCGCAGTTATTCAACATATAAACCTATTAAAGGTTATGCATAAGACCGCAATAATAGGATAAATCAAGCTTGGAACCAAACAAAACAACAGAATTACCAATACGATAACGGTTCCAATAAAAAAAGCCGAGTTTTAGAAGATATTCGGGAAATGATAATAACAGAGAAATAGATCACATGTATCATAAGAAGCAGAAATATTCACAGACTCCAATAACCGATCAATTCTAAAATAGAAAATCAAAGTGAGAAAACCAAAAAGATGATGACCAAGTAAAGAGACAAAACATATTCGTCTCAATTTTCTAAATGTAAAAAACAATTTATGTAAAAAGGTTATTTTCAATATTGATGCTAGGATTAAAAAATAAGAGTGCTTAATACAACCACTCGGGAGGAATAGCAGGTTATAGTTTGGAATCTAATGACGCTTGATAATATTAACTTACGTAAAGATTCTTTTTTCCGTATACTGCCTTCGGTCATCTCCAGTTTTTTTATAATTTCTGATAGCAGTCGAGATATATAATTTTTGAAGATGCCATTTCTTAGTTTCCCCGGTAATCCCGTCTTTTTAATTAGTACTAACCGTCATGATATACAAATTAAGTTTTGATCATTTCTGTTTTCCCGTTTTTCATATGCAATTATTAATTAAGAACGACATTGTCGTATTTATTTGTTTAATTTTATTGATTTGTTATTTCTTTTTTCAGTTACCATATCTTTTTGGTTTAATTAACACTAGAAATTCCAGAGTTGATTGGTTTATTTAGGTTTCATATTAAAAATCATTATAATTACTTGCAATAATAAATCTAAGATGTAAATAAATTTAAACTAAAAAATGTGAAATCGGTCAGTTGTAGTTTAAATTAGAATTTTCTTGATAAAAAGGATCAATTCATAATCGAAAATTCGCACCCAATAAAACTTAAAAATAACAGAAGATTTTTCTTATAATTAATTAATTGTTAAACAAGCAAATAACAAAATAAGCTTTTGCTGCTATGTTTTCAATTAATTAATATATTGCAGCAAAGAAAATATAAAAATATTAAATAAGACAAATACTTTTTTAAATTTTATTAATAAACAAATTTCAAATATTTAAACAAACTTAATCGCGCGAATTAAAAATATCAAAAATATTTTACATTGATTAATTCATACTTTTTTAAGTTTATAAAATATAACTAATGAACATGATCAATTCATTAATTATATTACAAACGTCTTATTTTATCATTTACTCGTTAAAAATTTAATTTATACTGCTACTAAGAAATCATCTTTCTACTATCGAAGATTCTCGTTATTGTTTATTGCTTAAATAAAAATTATCAATTTAACCATATTTTAAAAAAAAATTAAATTAAAATAACATATATGTTTTGAAAATTTGTTTACCAGACACTTGCTAGCATATTATGCGATTATTCTAAATTTGGCATTAACATGTGACTGATATAATTCTGTATTATCATATTTACCGTTCATTTTACCGAGTGAAAAAAATACAAAATTGTTATTACAAATTTAACGGTAGGCCTGAAGCAGGTAAATGTGAACTTTCCTTACCACGCCAATCATCCATTAGATCATTAGAAGTATTTTACGGGATAACACATTTTTTTAATGTTAATTAAAACAAAATAGTTAATTAAATAGGTAGATAAAACAAAATAGCAATTCTGTCCTTATCATGATATCAAGCTTCATTAAAACAAACATTTAATTATTACATAATTATTACAGAAACATTAATTAATAAAAATATTACTAATTATTACGCATCTCTGCTTGTAGTTGGACATATATAAATTAAAAATAAGTAAGTAAATGTTCTTTCTTGATATTTTAAACATTCATTAACTTACCCATGTAGGGCTTCGTGCCACAGATGCTGTAAGATTTGTTGCTTTGTAACTCGGTCGCCACATTAAAATCTGTTAAATGGATGTGTCCATTTTCATCCAACAGCAAATTGTCCGGTTTGATATCTCTATTTAGAAAATTTTATTAAATTCATAAAAAGGCGTAAAATTTCCAAAAATAAAAATTTATAAATCATTATAAACAGATAAAATGCAAATAATGACTTAAAAAAAATTAAATTCAAAATAAAGTCAGACAACTGATAAAAGAAATAAGAAATACAATGATGATTATATAAAAACGGGGGCCAAGCTATGGCTCCGACCTTTTAAGAGTTTTATTGTGGCTAATATAATAAATTTAAAAAAATAATAAATATGTAAATTTGTCAGAATAAATACATTACGATTCAATTTTTTATATATTTACAGATAGGTAACTTTTGCTCTTACTTCACCATTTCTTGATAACTTAGACGTCCCGACTAAAGATCCATCTTACTACTTATTAAATGTCAGTAACTAATAAACCACAAAATATTTTAATGTTTTCATATTATTTCGCTTGCATAGAAATTTGTCGGCAAAATATACACATGAAAATAATTTCTAGATTTAGTTTGTGAATATTTTTGTTTTATTTTTTTGTTGTAACAGTTTTAAGCCTTAAAAAAGTTTTGGCAATGATTTTATTATTGAAATATAAAAGCGAAATATTAAAATAATTACTAAACTTGAATCCAAAAGTTCATTAAAACAAATTAAAAGTAATATACGCACAATTTAAAATAATTCTTGTCAACAATAGCGAATCTTCATTTGCAGATCCATTTAATTAAAAAATCATATTCTTTGTACATATATTTCGGGGTGCTAGGACAAAATGTCACGGACAAAATGGCATGGACAAAATGTCATGGGGACAAAATGTCAGCGGACAAAATGTCATGGGGATAAAATATAAGATGTTAATAACAACAACAATAATAATAATAATAATAATAATAACAATAATAATAATAATAATAATATTTAATAATAATAATAATAAAATAATAATAATAATAATAATAATAATAATAATAATAATAATAATAAATAAAATAATAATAAAAATAATAAAAATAAAATAATAATAATAATAATAATAATAATAATAATAAAAATAATAACAATTAAAAATAAAATAATAATAATAATAATAATAATAATATTTAATAATAATAATAATAATAACAATAATAATTGTTGGGCTATAAGCCATAATTTAAACAAAAATGAAAAAATTGTGTAAATTAAAACAAAATAATTAAGGAGGTTTGAAAATTGTCAATATGGCTGCTGTAACATAAGCACGTACCGCAAGCAGAAATCAAAAATAAAATAAAAAAAAACATATTAAATAAAACAAAATAAAAACATAACAAAATTAAATAAAACAAATATTAATTAAAATCATTGAAAAGCCTACAGATGCAGAAAGAAACACAAAACCAAAAAATAAAACCGCCAAAACCTTGCAAAAGAAGGTTTAGAAAATACATAGGCGGAAGCGGCGACCAAAAATTTAAATATCAAAGGGTAAAAAGAGAAACAATCATAAAGAATGGTTAAATAATAAAAAATAAAAATTTACGAAATATTGAGAAAATAATATCAAAAAATAGAGAAAAATAAGGAGAAAAATAAAATATTTAAAATAAAAATAAAGCAATAAAACCCCCCGAAAAATAGCCGAAAAAGGCTCAAAATACTCTGATTGGTCGCACCCAGGCATGAAATGACTATATATACAGCAGTCATTTTCATAATTTTTAGACTTTGAGAAAAATTTTGTAGACACAAAATTTTTAGACATTGGTAGACATTTTGTTGACACAAAATTTTTAGACTGTTAGACATTTGTAGAGAAAATTTTGTAGACACAAAATTTTTAGACTTCACTGTTTATGCCGATGTATGACAATTTTTCAAATTTGTATGCTTGACTGACAAACTTGTCGATCGTAAGTATTGTTTTTTTTTGTAGAAATATATTTTTCTATGTTAATGTTTTGTTTAATTTAACTTATTCTGGATGGCCGCAATGTCTTTTGGCATCGCTCGGCAGGTCCCCCTTAACTTATTTATATCCATTTTACTTATATTAGTTTGTGGAAAGCGTTAGTGCAATATTCAATTTCCTCAGTTGATTTTGAGGAATGTTGATGTGTTGCCTTGTCGCTAACCACCCTTCGGTGTCTGCTTAGTCTGGTCAGGCCTTGTTGCACTGATCACGGGGTAGGACACCGTCGTAATTCACCGTGGCGGCCATTTTCAATGTTGGTCGGAGCGGTAAGAGGGTAAACTGCGGGAAGATCGCCATAATTAAGGGGATAACATTTATGTAAATGTTTAAGTAAGAAAATTAAATTTTTAATTTAACTCCTGCCGATTATTATATTGTCAAGGGTACGACTAGTGATAGAAATTTAGGTCAACGAAAGTACAAAGTAGGGTTAAATCATGTACATTGTTTGATAATCATAGTGGTGGAAAATTAAAATAAAAGGATACATTTTGGTATGGATCTGTGAGATGATAATATAGAGATTTACGAATGGTGGTAACTGTGGCGACCATAGGAAAGTAAATATGAGTTGTTGGACTAAAATAATGACATTATAATAATGCATTGATTTCAATTTACCATAGGCTAACGTTTGTATGAAACAAGGAATTTTCCATAAAATAAGGGCGGAACGCTGCCCAAATTTTTGAAAAATATTTTAATAAATAAACAGTAATGATGACAAATTGATATAGGAATTGTAGAAATAGATGAGAATGGACAAGCGTATAGATAGAAAGAGACGTAAGACCTTCCATCGGCAGTCAGGAACCCGAAAGTGAAAATATCATGAGGAGTAGTTCTAGAAATGGAGCTCACCTGCTCATGAATTTTCAGCTGCTATATACAGTACCAACATGAGCTTGCTCATGGGTATATAGTGGTAGGATTAAAATTGTGGGGCGTCTGGGTGAGACAGCATAGACCCTAGGAAAAGAAGGTATTTTGATAGAGGGAAATAGGTTTGAATAAGCTTTACACAGATTTAAACAAATTAATTACACCCAGTACACCAGCATAATAATAATAATAATAATAATAATAAATAAAATAATAATAAAAATAAAAATAAAATAATAATAATAATAATAAAAATAATAAAAATAAAATAATTATAATAATAATAATAATAATAATAATAATAATAACAATTAAAAATAAAATAATAATAATAATAATAATAATAATAATAATAATAATATTTAATAATAATAATAATAACAATAATAATAATAATAATAATAATAAATAAAATAATAATAAAAATAATAAAAATAAAATAATTATAATAATAATAATAATAATAATAAAAATAATAATAATAAAAATAAAATAATTATAATAATAATAATAATAATAAAAATAATAACAATTAAAAATAAAATATTAATAATAATAATAATAATAATAATAATAATAATAACTGAATATCTCAGACTATTATTGATATAGGCTAAATATTATTACAATAATAAATTACATTAGGACTTAATTTTAATAAATATATTTTGTCTGTGACATTTTGTTTGCTGACATTTTGTTCCCATGACATTTTGTCCGTAACATTTTGTCCTCTGACATTTTGTCCGCTGACATTTTGTCCCCATGACATTTTGTCCGTGACATTTTGTCCGCTGACATTTTGTCCCCATGACATTTTGTCCATGCCATTTTGTCCATGACATTTTGTCCGGCCACCATATTTCGGTGAAAAGTTTGTCCGTAAGTAACAAACTTTGTACAGTATTATCACAAATTAAGGTCTACTATAAGAAATAATTAATTTATATAGAAGAAAAATATACACACCTTCAAATAACGACAAAAATTATGGGCCTCGATAAAAATTAAGTGCATACACTATAAAAAGCAGAAAACTAATTTGGGTGAAAAACGTAAATTACAAACACAATATATACAACAACCATATTATACAAAATTCACGCAGAAGGATAAAAATTATGGATATTAATTATTTATTACGGTCATTTTTAATTATATAAATATTCAATTTAATGATGTGTAAAAAGTTTTATTACATCACACTCTCCATTGAATAAAAGAGGAGCAAAGAAGAGGAGCAAATATAATAACAATTTAAAACAATTTTCGAAATTTTAAATTATGGAAAATATAAATATGAAAAGCAACGAAAAAATAAAACCTTTTAAATTTTTTTAAAAATAAATATTATTCATTATAAGATGAACAAAATACAATCGCACAAATTACATCCAATAAGCATATAATAAAAAATACACAGAAGTGAAATATTTACTTTTACAATAATATAGGTTATATTATAAAAAATCTGACTTCTAGATAATGTATATAATTTTTTATTGGTGAACACCTGGCTATTGCAATTAAGTTGGGCTTGATTTGTTTTGTATAATTTTGTAAAATATGTATTAAAATTTATAAAATTTTAATTTTAATTCGACTTAATTGAAAATTAATCAAATGAACTAATCGAAAAGTTCAATGGTTAATGAACGGCCAATTGGGTGACTAAGATGGGGCAAAACATTTAAATAAAGTACCTGTGGATTATTCTTTTGGACTGCAAATAATCTAATACCAAGCTTATCTCGCAAATGTATAACTTCACGGTTTTCTCGCTAAATTTTAAAGTTTGATTGTTTGAATGAAACCTCATATCTCCTCCTGTTAGCAAATCAACTACTACAAAGAGGTCTTCGTTATCCTAATAAATAAAATTTTATTAATTTATAATATTATATACTATAAATTTTCTAAGTTATCTAATCAGTACCAGATATATTAAAATGCTCAGTGCTATTTTACATTTAACATCAAAAAATGTCTAAAGTTCATAAACGTTCAGAACTCATTTTTATATTTTTTCACAGCTTATTTTTAGTTCACTAAATGTTTCAAATAATATACTTTCTCGTTTATTAAATCATATAAATAATAACTACATCATAAGGACTTTTTTTGTTTATCACCTATGATTTCTTTATAAGTGACATAATATTTTCTATGAAATTTGACTATGAATCAGATTTTGTAGAAAATAATATGAAAATAACTACATTTATAATAATAAATTATTTTAAATAAAAATAATAATAATATAAGTATAAAACGGTGATTCCTTGGTAGCAACATAAATTAATATATCAGATAAATGATTAAAAAATAAGCCCTTGCGGTTAAGTAATAATTATATTGTTTAAAAAAGTTTCGATTATTAATAATATATAATTACCTATAATATATTAAATATTATATTATCTATATAATGATTACTTCGCAGCAAGGGCTTATTTTGTTATACACTTATCAGTTATAATAATAATAATAATAATAATAATAATAATAATAATAATAATAATAATAATAATAATAATAATAATAATAATAATAATAATAATAATAATAATAATAATAATAATAATAACAACAACAATAATAATATTAATAATAATAGCGGAGTCATTTATATAAATAAAATTTAAATACATAACAATGTTAGCCAATTTCCACGATGTTTATTCATAAAATGAAATATGATATATTTCGACCGAAAATCAATCCTGATCACTCATAAACAAAATTTAACTAGACTTTCGCTTTCTAGAGAAGAAGAGGAGAAGGCGAAAGTCTAGTTAAATTTTGGTTATGAGTGATCAGGATTGATTTTCGGTCGAAATATATCATATTTCATTTTATGAATAAACATTGCGGAAATTGACAAACATTGTTATTAATTTAAATTTTATTTAATAATAATAATAATAATAATAATAATAATAATAATAATAATAATAATAATAATAATAATAATAATAATAATAATAATAATAATAAATAATAATAATCACAAAAAGAAGATATTCATTTAACCCTTTCGCAGCTGCTGAGACACATGTACCAGCAGAACTTTTTGTTTCAAAATGCTGATAGGAAATATATGACCCATCATAAAAGACGAATGGGACATATTTGTCCCACCTCGCCTGGCTCTTCCCCTGATATTTTTTTAAAAAATAACATTTAATTATTAAATTTCAGACTGTAATAAACATAATATATTTAAAAAAAATCTTTTAAAACTTAAAAAGGAAAGCCGCTGCGAAAGGGTTAAATAGGTAGGTTTTGTAATAATGATTATTTCAAAACACTTTCGCATTTAATGAGTTATATTTGTTCGATTAATTTTTTAAAAGTTACTGAAACGTTGCAAGCACTTAATAAAAGTATTACTAAATGTTAACATTTTGAAAACAATTTTAAATTCCATTTACATAAAAATTTACCTAAAAATGTTAAATAATGACAATAAAAGTCGGCGTGAAAGGTTTATTCCAAATTTCTCACTTAATTAAACTTACAGCAGTAGCTATTAATTATTATTCATTTACGTCATATAATAATAATAAAAATAATAAAATGGAAACTTTTATAATTTTCTAAATTGAAACAAATAAATACAAAAAATGACAACAACATGTAAACAAAATGTTTTTAAAAATTATTTTTCATTAAACCAAAATAATTTATGCAAATTATATTTTCTATCAGTAAAATCTTAAATTTTTTTGGTCGGTTTTGATTTGTGTCTTTTTATTTAATTTATTTTGACAATACGTCAAAAATTAAAATATTTATGCTACAAAAATTGAGTTTTTATTTATTGTCACAATAAAAATGAAAAAATATATCTTTTTCACATTATATGATTTTAATATTCTCATATTACCTTAACCTTGATGGTGGGGGTATTGGTACAGGGAGCTCAAAGTATATTTTTTTCTTCAAATAAATTTTAAAACTTTATATACTAACCAGTTGTAACCCGTCAAAAATGACGGTCTTTGTACTTTAAACAACAAAAATGATGAGTAAAATACAATAAAATCTGGAAACATTTTGCTATTTATATGATAAAATAACTTTCGTTTGTGGGAAAAATACAATTAAATAATTTTAAAACAAATTAACCCCTTTACCATGTGTCACGAGTTAACTCGTCATCAGATGTAAAAGTTTTTTTTATTTTCTTCACAATTTCTAAAAAGACAACTCATTTTCACTTAAAAAACATTTTATTTTACTAGGACAACATAACATATCAAATTATGAAAGAAATAATTACACGGTTTGCATAACAAAGAAAATTTTTTTTCGCGGTAAAAGGGTTAATAAATCATTTAAATGAATTTTATTGACTTAAAATACAATGAATTAAATTATACATTTTTGATAAAACCAATTGTTCTGGACTTCTCGACCCCGTTATCCGACGTCTTTGAAAATATGCCTACAGGCTTCATATTTTAATACTAAACACCTATGCAAAATTTGAAAGGGCTATCTAAAACGCTCTGAGATAAACCCAAAAATTTATACTGTTCCAGAGTGAGTAAGTGAGTCAGTGATGAGCGTAAATATATATTTAATCGAAAGAGATAAGTAAATCTGACTCGTACCTATTAGTGTTTATAAACGTTTCAATTACTTATAACTTACACACTTTATTGATAGTCACTCATTTCTTTCATTTCCACCGAAATTTAATAATACTTTCAATCATCAATTACTCAGAGTCCCATAAAAGACTTTAGTGGCTCTGACTGATATTGTGTGTTATTGTTAATAAAACTTTGTTATTGGTATTTATTATTTCTTTTATTTATTATATCAAAAGGTTAAAAACAAATAAAAATATTTATATTTCATTAAAATCTTGTAACTTCTTTACACTTGATCTGATATTTACAATTTCATTTATATTCATTCTTTCAGACTATAGATCAATGTATAAAATAGAAACAGCATATTGATTTATAATTTGAAAAAGTAAAAATTAACAATGGATATAATAAAAAGAATTCCCTAACAAAAATTTGAAAACAACCTTTACTGGGGTGTGAAAGAATCCAATGGTCTAGATGTTTTTTTTCCGGAGAGATGGTAATAACACTAACTACCTCAACTCTGAATTTAACGAAAGACCTTAAAAAATATCAAGCCTTACAAAGGACTGTTATTGATAGCATTTTGGAACAACAATTTGACGAGTAATAGCCATATTAAGTGTTATACAAAGTAAATGAAAATCGCTCTAAACAAAGGTTTAGTGCAAGAGATGCATTATTTACGCTACGCATGGGAAACTAATGTTCGAGAGGCAAAATTTGTTTCATATATTTAGGAAAACAAACATTCATGCAAAATAGAATGAAAGTTGTTGAAAGCGATAAACATTTCAATCTTTTTCAAAAAAAATTCCATTTTGCGAAAACCTTTCAGGGCATATTTGTAAATATATCTATTACCCAAAAATTATTTGGCATAACTCAAGTCCCGTTTCGATGGCAGAAAAATCTTTCAGGAAATTAGAGAATTCAGAGAAAACGTACAGCGGAATTCAAAGACAAAAGATCGGCTCAATGACTTGTCGATCTTGTGCATTGAAAATGATTTAGCTAAGAAATTCGATTTTAGTGAAATTATTGAAAGATTTGTGTCAAAAAAGCAAGAAAATGTGTTTTAAAATAATTATATAATTATTGAATAATGATTGAATAATCATTTAAATTGTATTTGTCATTATATTTAGGGTAAATTTGTATATTTTCACAAAATAAACCAAAAAATATGAAATTGACAATTTTAAAACTTGTATATAATTTACAATCTCATGAATATTAAATACTTATAACAAAATATTGATAGAGGGATTTTATGATTTTTAATTTTTATAAATTTAATTAATTAATTCTAAATTATTTATTTTCTTTATTATAAATGAAAGTAAAAAGTATAAATATTTAGTAAAAATTATCAACATTTTTGTGAGAGGGATCCCGATAAACATGCTGACTTGAGGGTCTGATTAGGAATGTGAAGGTCATGTTTTTTATTTTTATCAAATTCAACAAATAAATGATTATAATTATTTATTATTAAATACCATATTTTTTATGTTTAATAAAAATGTATTGAATAAAATCATAAATTGAGATTAAAGTTTAAAAAACGATTATATGATTTTTATTATTTATTATTATTTTTTTCAATAATTTAAATTTCTTATATAAAATATTTAAAAATTTTTTTAGAAAATAAGCCTCTCATCAAAAAAATATTATTTTTAGATTAAAAATTCAATTGACAAATAAAGTCGTGACTCTGGTATGTGTTTGAAGCTTTCTTTTATTAAACTTCAAATGGGATTCACTTTGACTTTCACATTCAAAAATCTAGCTACGTGATTATTGCATTCTGAAATATTTTTAAAACCAAAATTATTTAAAAATAAACTTTAATTTTTCAAAGAAAATATTTATCGTAATTATTTTGTTTTACTCTACTAATCATTCTTAGTTACAGTCAATGTTGGATCCTTCATTACACGTATTACGATTTTTGTCATTCGTTAATATTTGTTTCTCATTGAAGAGTCTATAAGCAAAAAAATGCGAGCAATGCTCTATGAATGAATCAATACATTTCAAGTTGAAACTGATATTTTAAATACACCAGGAAATAACTGCAATCGTGCAATCGAAATCAATTATAAATAACTTACCAAAGTACGTTTAACACCAATGTGACTCACAAATTGTCTGTTTATAGTAGATTCATTTTGGAAAAGGTGTATGATGAATAATCACGTGCGGGCCATTGATTGGCAGTTTGAATCCTGTGATTGTTGTATATTTGTAAATGTATTGAGTTTCGTAATTAAAATAAAGATATTTAAGAAATGTAAAGGGTAGTTATTTAGCCTCATCATTCATTGCAATATACATTGGGAAATTTTTGGAAAGAAAACCCTAGCTACATGCGATCTATAGAATTTCTTTATAGAAGTGAAATTATGCCAAATCTTAAAAAACTAGAAAGTATAATAAAGGCAATAAAAAAATTAGTTCGAAAATTTCTAGTGGCAAGGTAAGCAAATATATCATTAGCTCGATTTTTAGGAAAATTTTATAAAATATGCTAAACCTCTTTGATATTACAATGGAAACTTCGAAATTCATTTTTTAAAATGTATTTTAAAAACTTTACAAATAATGAACAAAAACTCTCGATTTTAAAAAAAAATTAACATTCTTATGCAAATTCAGTTGTGAATTCGTTTGGTATTAGTTAGAAAATCTCAGTAAGAAATAGAGCTGACCAATATACTGGATCCTATTCTCTAGCGGTTAAATGGGAATCTCTCTTTCCCAACTAACATGTACGCTACGGCCAATCGGTATGACCAAAATTTATATTTGAGGTTTTAAATATCCTAGAGAAACTCATTAGTAGTGCAGTGCAGTATGGGAATTTGTAAACTAAATAATAGTAAAGTTTCGTATAAAAAAATTAAATATTTGTTCATTTATTGTTCCTATAAATGCGCTCTATATTTTCTAATAGTGACTCCACAATAAATAAACAAATAAATAAAATCTTAAGGAAATTTTTAATGCAAAAAGTAAACAAATTCAGAATTTATTCTTATCTAAATAGTAATACTTAACCAATAAAACATGAATATCAACATAAAAGAAAAATATAACTTTTTTTTCCTAGCTGTAACTTCAGCAAAATTGTCTCTTATTTTACGTTAGCGATATTGACATGTATGCGTTGGATTAATTTTATATTAAAATATATAACATTAAATTAAGCGCACGCAAACATGTCAACTAGACCGGCGCTAGAGTACTTGGCACCCAAGGCAAACTAGTAACGTGGCTCATAAGGTTAGAAAAAAACCCTGCTGATGACTCAATAAGTAGATCGAAATGAAATATCATAACTAAACTTTATTTTATAAGGACTTTTTTGTTTTTCACCTTTGATTTCTTTATAAGTGACATAATATTTTCTACAAAATCTGATTCATAGTCAAATTTTGTAGCAAACTTTATTTATTTATTAAACAAAAAATATAAAAAAGCAAAAAAAGTTTTAATGTAATTTTATGTCCTTTGAGGTTTGCAAATCGTCAAACAATATCTTCGTATATACATAACGCGCGATTGCGAGTTTAATCGACAACATTGCTAATCCAACAAGTCTTTCCAGTTACCTAGTAGATCCAATATGGTCTTATCTGCTTAAGCTTTGAATAACTTAATTTAATTTTAAAATATCAGAACTATTTAGAGTCATCAAGAGTCCTTTATATGTGTGGGCCCTAGGCAGTCAAAAACGTCACCTATTCCTAAAACCGCGCTTGCGCGTCAATATCTCTAAAAACGTTTGATATCAAAGAATATAAATGCAAATCGAAAACTTTTGTATTAGTCGTTTGCCCGATGAACTAACCTAACATAACTTAATCAAATCTTTATATTTAAATATTAGTTTTTTGATTATACATTATGGATAGAAATAAAATCGTGTTAAAAGATTAAATGAAATTTGAAAAATTTAAACAAAAGTCCAAAAACATGGAATATGAAGTATCTGACAAATTTCCCTCGAAAAGTAGAAGGAGATTGTCTAGGCTGCATCCTCTTGATAACTGTTCATAAATCGCTTGATATAAAAGATATATAAATTACATAGCTAAAACTTTAAAAAAATCATTTTTCATTTTTCACACATAAACACTTCCTGTCTAACGATAGAAGCTTTCTCAATAAATAATTATATTGTTTACAATTTATAATTAAAAAATTGTTTCAAAATTTATCAATGTTTGCAATTATTTCCTGAAAATCTGAAATTTTTATAAAAAATTAAATGTAAGTCAAAATAAAATCTAAAAATTTGTTTATCTTCATCTCTTTTCAGATTAAATATCAACTTTTTGCTTTATATTTAACCTGAACTTTCTAAGTATTTTTAGAGTGTTTTCTGATCAATTAAACTTTATCTGCACTCACAGAAAAATATATATTATTTTTAATTAATTTTATATAATTTACAAAAGACAAGAACAAGAAAAAAACAAGATTTTTGATTTAATGCAAGCGGAATGTTGACGGAAAAGTTGCTAAAAGTCTACAACTTCTAAATACAGTGTTGGACAACCCTTTTTAGTCGTGTAGCACTAGGTCAAAATAGTTTTTCGCAGTCACCTATTTTTAAAAAAAATTAATTTTCAAAAACAAGAAAGAAAATTTTTTAATTTAAAAATATCAGAACTATTTGGGGACATCAGGAGTTCCTTATATGTTGGCGCCCTAGGCAGCCAAAATCATAGGGCAAACGACTAAAACAAAAGTTTTCGATTTGCATGTCTATTCTTTAACGTTTTTAGAGATATTGACGCGGAAATGCGGTTTTAGGAATAGATGACGTTTTTGGCTGCCTAGAGCGCCGACATATAAAGGACTCCTGATGACACCAAATAGTTCTAATGTTTATTGCGAAGTGTATAATCACATTGTAAGATTAACACGAGGCTCAATATTTGAAAGAAAAACTCGCATTTCCTTGGCGACTATATCGTTTGAGTTTCTTTGAATTCAATTCCACGAGCGTCGAATATCCATGTTTGTAAATGTATGAGGTTCCAAATAGTAACAACTATTCCAGAACTCCAAGGCCTCTATTTTTTTAAAGATTCTTTTTAAAATCAAGTCGTTTCCTAAATCGATAAGATTTTCTTCTTCATCCTCATCAATATTTCCGACTTCTCGCCTCTTGAAAGGGTTACTATCTATTCCATTTCTGACAAATTAAGATTCGTAAAGTATTTTAGAAATAATTCTGACAAAGCTTTCGAATTTTCTCCAACTTTTCGTTTAATTTGAAATTTCCATGTATTTAAGTTGACTGTCGAAAACGATCCAAAGTTTAAATTGCTAACTTTTGAACTCCAAACTGAACTTTCTACAAATATATTCAAATTTCCAGAAATTGTGAAGTATTCTTGAGATCCTTGTAACTCAAATTTAATTAATTGTGTTTGATGAAAAAGTCGCTTAAAATTGAAGTCAACTTCTTTGGTTTTGATGAATGAAATAATTTCAACTTTTAAAAACACAAATCGACAGAAACAAAATTTCTTTTTGAGAGCCAGTGGATTTAAGTGTGATAAAAGTTTATTAACCCGATACATTTGCTTCATATAATGCAGCAAAAACTCTCGATCTGATAATTTACCCCTTTGAACACTTCGTCGAATGTTTCTGAAAGAACTGAAAGAACAGTTTCTGAAACGATAACCTTTCAATGGATTATACAGTAAACAATTTCAGAGCTTTCGATTTACTTGAGAACGTGCGAGAAAAAAACCTTTTATATTGCCTTACATTACTGGAGCTTTATGCTGTGCACATACTGGCACAATTTTCCCGTTTTAACTTTTTCTTTAACACATTTTCATCAACCAAAGTGAAAATGTCCTCATCAGTCGTTGTCTTTTGCAACTCTTGCAAAAGAAATAATCATCCAAAAAAAGCTTTTAGTTACAAAAATAAAAACCATAATTAGTGTTTACAAAAATAAAAAAGTTTTAAAAAAATGGAAATTTTGATCTTTTTAGATGTGTATTAATTTAAACAAAATTTATTTATTTATTATCTTCATTATAATCACGGTTAGAAAAATGGATAAAACGGCTCTGAATAAATAATATAAACTCTAAGAAAAGAGTTATAACTGAATATAACTGAATAGATGTTACAAAACTCTTCTACTATATAATCTTTGGCTTAGTGGTCTTCATTACAAACATGTTTTGTGACATTCATTAATCTATGTTAGGCAAAATGAAAAAGCAGTTATTATAACATTGCGTAATAAGACCTGGCAGTCATCCAATAATATTCAAGGAAAAATTTGACCAATAGGTAAACGGGTTAGATAACATAATTTGATTAATTGACGTATTTGTTAGTATTATTCATATTTAGTTTATCCTTCTTTGATTAAATGTGTTTTATAATTTTAAATTTTATTCTCAATAATTTTTTTTTATTCAGAACTCAAAATGTGATAGAAATCAATGTTATATACATGTGGTATCTATGAGGATGAATATAGCAGGGTCCCTTTTAGTTCAACAACTTCCCTGAGCTCCTACTGATCAATAAGCCAATGGTTGCTAATTTGGGCTCAAAGATAAACAAAAGATGCAAGTAAATCGTATTAATAACTTACCTGAAAAGTGTACCACAGATTCACAATAAACGGATGATTCAATTTCAATAAAATTCTTATTTCTCGCATAACATTGCTAACGGCGTGTTTTTCAATACACGCAACTTTATTCATGTACTTCATTGCAAACATTTTCTTGCAGAATTTTTTCTGAACAATGCACACCTTAATGAACGTTATGAATAGGTAAAACATTTGTATTGTGAAGTAATTGCATTATACAAAAAAAATATTAACAACCTTTCCAAATCCCCCTTTTCCAATAGCTCGTAATACTTCAAAATCACTAAAAGATACTATTTAAATATGAATTAAAAATTATGCAATAAATTGATATATTAAATTTACTTTCACAACTATTTGTTGTATTCTCTGATTGATCTTTAGGATTGCAAACTCGGGTGCCCATAGAACAACCTATTGTTAATATTTTCTAGAGCCCCTGGCTTAGAGGCTGGATTGGATAAAATTTACCTTATATTAATAGAAAAATTAAAATAATGTTTAAATTATGAATTATTTACTAACCTTGAAGTTCCTTTATAAATGTATTAAAACAAATTCTGTAGGTAAATAAATTGATCTTAAATTATATTATTAGTAATAATGGTATTAAATTACAAAATATAATATTTTAAAACATTTTCATAAAAACATTAGTTTCAAATATTTTTACAGAGCTTATTTAAATAAAATTTATATACTGTTATTTCATGCTTCTGAAAAAGTTTTGTTACGATTTTCTAAAAAAGGAAATTAATTGCATTGTCGTTGTATAAAAGGTAAGTTCTAAATTCTAATTTCTGTAACAACGAAATTTATCAAATTACACCTTTTATTTGTACACTGTTTTGAATATTCTGCTGATTATTTTATCTGCATGTTTCAGCTATTTATTTAGATTTTTTTTTAAAATGACAGAAAATTTTTATTCCAAAAATCATTGACCTTATTTAATAGACTGTCGAATGATGAGCAGCTGTTATGACTTGATTCAGAATTTAAACATTGGATGCGATTTCGCGTTTCTTTGTTGACTCTGATTTCCAGAAATCGTATGTAATGTTGATCGTGTTTTATGTCTAAGAACGTAAATAAAGGTTAGCTGATTTGTTATGACTGGTGAAGTCACATTTTACCAGGGTCAAATGACTAATAGAAAGTTTCTATTATGGAGTGTAGTGAACTTTGTTGATTTTGAGATGGAATTACTTATTGCAAAAAAGAAGAGTTTGTAAAAAGAAACAATATATTTACAAACCAAAATTATTCATAAACTTAGTTTCATTTCTTTTTTCGTCCGTTCACTCTTACTTATGCTAGGTAAATGATGGGGAAAAAATTACCAGCACACATACAAGAAAGATATTTCTATCATATACCCGTATAAAAAAAGTCTAACCATTATGCACCTGTCACAAGCGAAGTCGGAAATATGTCAAAATAAGCGATCGTCAGTAAAAGCTAAGCTACATTGTCATGACTTTCAATGTTCTGCCGTACTATTGAGTCTATAGGGTTTGAGCTACCATAGAAGATTTCGTGTTCATTTTATATTAGAGTCCCTTTATCTATTAGTTAATTCAATATCTAGAAATAATAAACCGAGACTCAATACTGTAAAATATTTATTCATTTATTCAATAAAATATTAGTAATAAATATTCCATGACATTCCGACATAATTACATCATGTTGGCAAAGGATTTTTATTTAATCAGTATAATCAATATGGTGGTTTCTGGGTGTTGATATTTTGAAACTATATGGTTGTTACCCAGACAACCCCATACAAATATCTTTCGCTTACCACTCGGCACCAGTTGCTAAGCAACGTTGGAACTGTGCTCGAGTGGGTAGACCGTCCGCAAAAAGTGAGCGCTATTGCTAATGCTATAATTTACCGAACGATCCATGGGTCCAACGAGCAGCCAATAGAAGGCCTGTGCTCGATTTCGATTATTTAGGTCCCATTAGTCTCTTATCTCCTTCAAATGTTAACCTATACTGTTATATCATTTATCATTATGTCCATTCGCTTAGTCCTTCTTATGGTTGTCCGCGTTGATGATTTTTCTATGGCCTGTAAACCTTTCGTGATTTTAAATATACGCAGTATCTCTCGTACCCTATTATAACTATAATGCTCCCTATTATTGTTACTAGCATTATCATTGTTACTATGATATGTATTAGCTTTATTAATTGTTACTACTATTACATTTATTATTATTCTTATTACTATAATTACCATTATATTTATTATTATTACTACTATTATTATTATTACGATTATTATTATCATAATTATTATCATTAGTATTATAAGTACCATAATTATTATTATTATTATTATTATAATTATTATTATTATTATTATTATTATGAGTGGCTGTGGGCCGAAAAAATAAATAAATAAATATTACCGTACTAATCGGGTAAAAGTCTCGAATTCATAAAACCGTTTATTCATATAATTGTCGAAGTTCATAAATATACATGTAGCATCATAAATGAGGGCATAAACATCTTTCATTGCTTTATCATAGAGCATTTGATCAATTGGTCAATAAATTCGCAAATCATCCACTCTCATAGCTCACAATTGTCAGTGTACAGCAGCTGAAAGTTATCGTGCTCAGGCAAAACACCCGCTAGTGTTAATTGCCCGAATGCATGGCTAACAGCTGCAATACACACCAACTCACTTCAGACTGAAATTTTTTCTTCGAAAAATAAGACTGAAAATTTGTCAAAACACATCAGTATATATACCTATAATTTGGCCTTAACCTTGCGTGTTAATTTTATTGCAATTAAACAAAATTCGACCTTGAAATTATTTGTGTTACTAAATTACATTTTTATTAATTTCTTAATTTAAATTGGTAATTTATTTTTAACATTTTTAATTTAATTTATTCAGCCAAATATATTTTATTTTTATTCATTTAATTGATTAATTTTTACTTTTATATAAATGGTCATTTTACGGTCAAATTTTCTTGTTATTATGTTATTTTATATGTAGCTTTCGTGCGATTCTTGATGCATTTTGTATTTATTTTATTTTACTTTTATGTTTTTTGATTTTATATTTATTTATATGCTCTCAGATTTTAAAGTGTTTAGTTGGTGTTGTATATTTCATTTTAAGTTATCTTTGTGCTGGGTTTTGTGCTGTATTACTGATGCATTTAAACAATTCTCAAGGCTATTTGTGTGCTGGCCCAACAAATATCTCGACGTGTAACATTTCAGGTTACTATAGTAGTCTACGGGATTAGCACACCCTACCCAGGGATTACGTAATGACGTAATTTAATTTCGATTATGTAATTGCATAATATTTAATTACTTTTCACACTATATTCAAGGTGTATTTTTGGTTTAAATATTTCCTGATTTAAATACACTGTGCTCTCACGAGCTTCAATATATTTTGGAAGATCTCACACTATAGTCATTGCGCATATTTGGCCTAAAATTAAATCCTCAATAAAAACATGTAAATATTTTTAAAAGTGGTATTAGTATTTTCTATATGCAATTGTTGGGCAAAAAATTTAAAATATTGTTGCGGGAAACTTAAATATACGAAATATGACAAAGTATCACCAGTAAGACTATAATTGAAATATTACAAAGATATAAAATGAATAAAAAAGAATAAGAAAACCCTAAAACCTAGGAAAACCATCAAAATTAACCAAATCAGCTCCAAATTTATCGAAAACGATTCAATTTTAGAAAATAAGTACAAAAATCAAACTCTTAATTGAATTCGAAGTTTAAATAAAAATGAAAGATTAAAATCCAACAAGTAGGAGAAAAGTGATGAAACTTGAAAAAATGTTGGTATTTTGTTTTACCGCATCAAGAAAGTGCGTGGAAAACCACCCTATTTAAATCAATTATCAGATTACAAAAATTAATTTTTTTGGCTCTAGTTATTTTTTTGATCAAATTCGAGACGAAATTAAAAGAAAAAATGCCCAAAAAAAATCAATAAAATGATAAAAATAAAATTTAAGAAAAATTAAGAAAATAATATTAAAAATAGAGAAAAATAAGTAGAAAAAGATAAAAAAATTAAAAAAAATTTAAATAATTAAAGACTCCAAACAATTACCGAAAAAGGCTTAAAATATTCTTATTGGTCGCATCCAGGCATGAAACTAGTATATAAACAACAGCCAAATTCATCATTTTCAACTTATGAACATTTTTGAGTTTATGTAAATTTTTCAAATGTGAATGTTTGACTGACAAACTTGTGGGTTGTAAGTATTGTTGTCTTGTAAAAATATATTTTAGTAATTCTATGTTTATTCGTTAACTTATTCTGGATGACTACAATGCCTTTTGGCATCGCTCGGCAAGTCCCCCTAGCTTATTTATATTTATTTCATATATGTTAAATCGTGAAGATGGTGAATTGATATTCGATTCCCTCAGTTAAATATGAGGAATGTCATGTGCGTTGATTGATTATCTTCATTCCTCGATGTCTGCTGGGATAGGTCAGGCCGCGTTGCACTGATCACGAAGGTAGGACATCGTTGTATGTCACCAAGGCATCCATTTAAAGTGGGCATAGTGATAAGAGGGTAAAATGCGGGAATATCGCCAGAGTTAAGGGAACAACATTATTATGTGTTTAAGTAAAGAAATTGAATTTTTATTTAACCCTTGCCGATTATTATATTTATCAAGGTTATCACTAGCGATAGAAATTTAGATCAACGAAAGTATGAAGTAGGGTTAGATCACGGACATTGTTTGATAATCATCACAGTGGAAATTAAAATAAAATGATACAATTTTGCATGGATCTGTGAGATAATAATATAGAGATGTACAAACGGTGGTAACTGTGGCAACCATAAGAAAGCAAATATAAGTTGTCGGACTAAAATAAGTGCATTATAATAATGCATTCATTTCAATTTACCGTAGGCTAATATTTGTATGAAATAAGGAATTTTCCCTAAAATAAGGGCGGAACGCTGCCAAAATTTTTGAAAGATACCTTAATAAATAAAGAGTAGCGATTACAAAATGATATAGAAATTGTAGAAATATATGAGTAGGGACAAAGGTTTAGAGAGAAGAGACATAAGACCTTTCATCGGCAATCAGGAACCGGTAAGTGAAAATTTCATGAGGAGTAGTTCTAGAAATGGAGCTCACCTGCTCATGAATTTTCAACTGCTATATACAGTACTAACGTAAGCTTCCTCATGGGTATGTAGCGTGTAGGATTAAAATTGTGGGGCGTCTGGGTAACTCAGCATAGACACTAGGAAAAGAAGGCATTTCGACCGAGGAAAATGAGTTTGAGTTAACTTGGAACGGATTTAAACAAATAAATTCCATCTAGCACACTAACAATATTTATTGTTAAATAATTTAGATAATTTATTTGAAAATCACCTTTTATTATGCAATTGTATAATTCTAGATTTTGAAAAACATTCAGTTGGTAAAACTCTTTCTGGATCATACCATTCCAATTTTAAACATCGGATAGTATAAAAATAATATCGAAACACCTTTCTAGCGAAATTAGTTAATGCTGTGGTTGTATTCTAAATAACAGACTTATATTCACTAATCAATTTAATTATATCTAAAAATTTTTTATTTTTTAATTTAATTTATGTTAATTGATTATTATTATTTTTATCCTCTTGAGCACGATGAGATGGAAAGGAGCAGGTCGACGAATGATGAAACAGCGCCACGATAACGAAAAACGCAGAAAAAGTCTACAAAATATTAAAAATAAAAATTTGTTATTACCAATAAAATTCGTTAAAAAGAAAGAAACTTTTAATGTTGTTATTTTAATGATGATTTATTTTAAATGAAAACCATTTAGAAATTAAGAAATCGTGCTTAGACGAATTGTTGGTAATGTGTACTAGTGGGTGGATGCTTGCAAAGGGTGAGTCTCTCTACAAAGACTGCCAATGTCCTAACATTCCTTTTGGGTCCATGAGCTGTCATAGAAGACTTCGTGCTCTATTCTTACCTGTCCCTCCTCTCGAACAACTAACTTGTTTATTCAATTTTTAACTTTAATAAAAAACAAGATCATAACAAAGTTAATATTGTAACAATAAGAGTAATTACAAACTAATTACAAATATATAATCACAAATTTTTCTCAATAATACAGTTTAATGTCACTCAAATCCCGTTTGATTTGATAATATGCCACACCATTCGAGCGGCTTTTACTTTGTTTTGACGCTCCCGCTTGCGCTTACCAGGCCGGGTTTTTTGTCGATTTTTCTTTGGCTCCGGTTCCGATTGGGGTATATTTTCAGGCGTGGTGATGGCTACTTCGATATCCTTCCCCATCACATTCCTGATTACAAATGCTTCTTACTCGGTGGACAACTTGCTGTCACGCCGCACGAGTCCAGCTTGGATCTCATCCTTTAGTTTTAATTGGGCAATTTCCCTCTCTTGTTCCTTGATTTTCTGATCCGCTTGTGCCAGGGATCCTTCCTTTGGGGCTAATTTCGCTCGTAGTTCATTTACCTCCGCTCTTAGTTTGACTACCTCTTCGGGCCTCATCCGCGTCTGCTCCATACGCCGGTATCGAGGAACCAGCGCCTCGACCCTTTGATTTTGTGAAATTGCATCCGTGTGGTATTTCGCCACGTCCCTCCTGAATCTTTCGGATAATTGTGAAATTTGACCCACTGAAAAAAAACCATGATTGTTACAGTAACATATCATTAAGTTAATCAATGTCGTTAATTTGCAAAAATGAAATTTCTATGAGTTTTGCAAGGAAATTTTGTCGCAAACCTTTACGTCGCCTGAGTGTGAGGAGGTATGAGGGTGACTGTAATTTCTTTTATTGCATGATTTTTGGGGAGGTTTCCACAACAATGCTAGAACTCATCAACCCTTGACCGATGTGGTAGAAGCATTATTGAGGACACCATAGGTTATCGCCTCAATCCTATACACTTTGGCTAAGGATATTCAAAGATAAGTCGTTGTTGCGGTAAATTATAATATACGTATTTCGTTGTCTTATTAATACTTTTACAAAATTTCCATACTGTTACGGAATAATTGTTGTTAGAAAGTAGAACTAAAATTTAATTCTCTATATGATGGCTTGATTGTAAATGTAAAATGATGTAGTGTGTGTGTGTGCTACACAAATGATTTGCTGTGATTTATGCCTTTTTCAACTAGTTAACATAAGTTCATTATTTTTTCGTTGTGCATGTATAATTAAAGTTTCTATAATATAGTTTGATTTGAAATTTGAAATGTTGTTTCACACGTTTTGTTGTCTAATTATTACTTTTACATAGTTTCCATAATTTTATCAAATTTGTGTGTAAATAAAGTATGTGCAAAATCGAAATCTCTATAATATAGTTTGTTCAAATATTTGAAGTTTTGTGATGTTTTTCTGGATCTATCTCTATGCTTCTTGATTTTATCAGATTTCAATACAGCCAAAACACTGTATATGAGACATAAATTATCTTTATTTTGCACGTTAACTATTGCCCTTTTACCTATTTTACGTGTTTTGTTGTAAAATTTGCACTTTTTACTTATTTAACAAGCTTTTATAGAGTTTATGTTGTAATAAAGTATATGTAAAATTAAATTTCTTATAATGTGTCTTGATCAGAAATTTGAAATAGTGTCTTGTGTGTGCTAAACATATGATATTTTGTGAATTATGTATTTTATTGATTTTACATGATAAAAATGAAATAATTTGGGAAAAATAATTTGTTTTAATGTTTAATTAAATTGATATAATTTACTGTAAGGTTTTATAGCTTTGATTCAATTTGACGAAATAATTTGTTGCTATTCGAAGAAATATGTTATAATTTGACAATAATCTGATTAACTAATTTATCTTTTCAGTATAATTGACTGTAATGTTTTCTTACTTCGTTGCAATTTAATGAAATATTTTTGTAATATTTAAGTACTTTGCTGCAATTAACTGTAATATTTTCTAAATTGTTAGAACTTAATGAGATAATTTATCATTGTGATTAAATTCGAAGAAATATCTAAATTATCTTGACATAGTTATATTCCCACCCCTAAAGGATTTATAGGTAAAAGGGTAATAGTTAACGTGCAAAATAAAGATAATTTATGTCTCATATACAGTGTTTTGGCTGTATTGAAATCTGATAAAATCAAGAAGCATAGAGATAGATCAAGAAAATATTTACCGTATATGAAGGAATTAGTATACGATCCTAATGATATGACAATGAAACTGTGGGATATCCAGACCTTTGAGAAGTAAAAACCTATTTTGACAATTAATGTTTTGATTTATAATAATAAAAATCAAATCGATAAAGAAGAAATTGCAATGAAACACCCTTATTTGGATATAATTCATCGAAAAAGAGTAACTGGAGTGGATCCAATATACTTGTTATTGATAAAGGAAGGTGAAAAGTATCATTATACTACAGTGACTAATTTACACAAGTTAATGAATTGTCATAAAAACAATTATTGTAATATCAGAATTTGTTGCAAATGGTTTGAAATTTGTCTAAATGGTTTTCGAAAGCCAAAGGAATTTCAAAAACAAGATTTATGTAAGAAAAATCAGTTGGGTACAACATTATATACCTTACCTGAAGATAAAAATTTATAATTTAAAAATTAGTCCAAAACAATAACACCTCCGTTCGTTATCTATGCGGATTTTGAATTTATATTACCAAAAGATGACATTTGTTTTCAAAAACATTTGCCGATTTCTGCTGGACTTTTATTGATTAATAACTTTACTGGAATATCAAATTACTATCAGCTTGTTGGTCAAAACTTTGTTTATAATTTTATGAAGAAGGTTTCAGATATAGGAACAAATTTTGTACTTCCATATTACAAAGAAGAAGAGCACAAACTGATTTTACCACTTACTTTGGAGGAAGAAAATTCTTTTAATATTAGTGAATATTGTTATTTGTGTGAGAAAAAGATAGTAGTTAAGGTTAAAGATCATGATCATTTTACAGGAAAATATATTGGTCCAGCATGTAGTAAATGTAATTTATTCAGAAAAATTATAGAATTATTAACTGTAGTTTTCATAATTTACGATGGTATGATTTACATCATATTCTTAAGTATGGCTTAAATCAATTTTCCAGTTGGAATTTATCATGTATTCCAATTAGTAGTGAAAAGTTCTTATCTCTTATGGTATATGTTTTTAAGCTTAGAATACGGTTTATATATTTTTATTTGATGGAACTATAGTTGACTCAAATGGAATATTCCCATATAATTTTGCAACTTCTTTAGAAGTTTTGAAAACCGCATATGAATTACCACCTATTTGGGAAAAAGTTTCAGAAAGTGAATATCAAAAGGCAAAGAAAATATGGAAAGAAACAAACTGTAACACTTTATTTGTTTACATAATGGTTTATTTGAAATTGGATGTGTTTTTACTAGCTGATTTCTTTCAACAATTTAGAGTCAAATCTTTAGCTCATAATCAATTGGAACCTTTGAATTTCTTTGGTATTCTGGGTATGTCATGGAATTCGGCATGAATGACATTGGATAAACCCATTGAATTAATAAAAGACATGGAAATGTATAATTTCTATGAAGGGGGAATTCGCGGTGGTTTAACATTTGTTAATAAACATCACGTGAAAACCGAAAAAGTATCAAGATTGCGGATGATTTAATTGCAGCCATACTAGATAAAGATTCAATACGTTTAGATAAACCAAGTTACATCGGTCAAACAGTTTTTCATTTATCAAAACTTTGAATGTATGAGCTTCAATATGTAGAATTAGCAAAATATCGAAATCAGTTCAATTGCAGTATCACCATTGTTGCTGGAGATACAGATTCCTTCTTCTTAGAAATTAAAAATTGCAAATTAGATAAGCTTTTACCTGCAATGATTTCAGATAATCTACTAGATACGTCTAATTATGATATAAATCACCGATTGTATAGTAAAATTTTAGACTCTGTCATTGGGAAATTTAAATACGAGAGTAAGGGTATAGGATACAAAGAGTGGATATTTCTCATACCAAAATGTTACAGTTTATTAGGTAATACTTGTACAACAAAAGCAAAAGGGGTAACATTGAAAGATACCGACATAAAACACCAGTCTTATCTCGATTGTTACAATGGAATAGAAATACCTAGGGTGTCTCAATTTCGAATAGGTACCAGCAACCATCAGTTGTATAGTTTCAAAACAACTAAAGTCGCACTTACAAATAATGAAGATAAAAAGGTTTGGGTTGGAAATAATGAAAGTCTAGCATATGGTCATTATATGATAGAGAATATCAATCAGTTTACAGAATAATATTCAAACTGTGCATGGTCTGCTCTTCAAATCGATTATCAAGCTACCAATCGAACAGATCACCAAACTGTTCATCAAATTGTTCATATTTATCAAAATTTTTATTGACATATTTGTGATTAGCATTGTTGTATCTATTTAATAAATGTATATTGGTTTCTGATGTTAATTACTTATTGGTATCTCCGTAATAAAATTTTTGTATATAAACTATGTGTAAAATAATAATAATAATAATAATAATAATAATAATAATAATAATAATAATAATAATAATAATAATAATAATAATAATAATAATAATAATAATAATAATAGTAATAATAATAATAATAGTAATAATAATAATAATAATAATAACAATAAAATAATAATAATAATAACAATAAAATAATAATAATATTAATAATAAAAACAATAATAATAATAAATACTAATAAATAAATAATATTAAATAAAAATAAATAAATCACTAAATATTTATAATAAATAATAATAATAAAGTAATTAAATTAAAAATAATTAAATTAAAAATAAATCAATTAAATAATAAATTAATTAATTAAATTAAAAATAAATAATTACATAAAAAAAATTATTAAAATAATATTATAAAAATTAAATAAAAAATAAGTCAAGAAATAAATACATAATATTAATCTTTATAATCTAATAAGTAGTATGGGGGTACCAAAAAGTGGGCCAGGTGGCACACTATTCAATTGATGTTTTCTTCAACTTGTATTTCTTTCTTTCGGCTCTTTTTCGCTGATTTAATCACTATTTATTTTTCTAATAATGTTTGTGGTCATTTATATTTAAACCTTTTCAAGGGCCACCACGCGCTTTTTCGAGGGTTGGGCTATTGAATTTAGGAAGGGAGAATACTGAGTAGTTCCAGCCAACGCCTTCACCGCGAGTTCCCCGCTAACCACCGGTTTTATCCGGGGTAATATAGATAATTTTATTTACTTGCATGCTTGTGTTTTATAAATTAATAAGAAAAGGTGTTAATAAAATTTAATTCCCGCGACGGAGATTCGATCGCAAATAAAACTCTCAGTTAGGTGATAATAGTATTATATTTCTAAGAAAAATCTCTTAAGAAAGAAAACAAAATTTAATAAGAAACCAATAATAAAACTTTTAATTAAACCGTAAACAAAATACATCGCATAATAAATGAATAAAAATAACAATATATAAAATAAATGAACCAATTTTTACTTTTTATTTTCCAATTACTGCTAATGTTCAAATAATAATAAATAAAGTAATTGATTCAAGAGTACGTCTAAGAGTAATATAATAATAAAATTTGAAAAAAACACGTACTACTTTTTGTTTGCCCAGCACTGCCTTATATACCACAATTTTCCGTGTGTGTATTTTGATGCGGTAAAACAAGGAATTTTAATTTTTTATTTTTTTAAAATATATTTTCTAATTTTTTGATTTTATTATAATTTCTTCGAGTTTTGGATGTTAGAACTCGATTTATTTTTTAATTATTTTATTTTTCTTTTAATTTTTAAGTTTTCCTTTCTAAATTTAATATTTAGGTTTACCGCTCAAAAGTATATAGGCATTACCGTGCTGGCCAAACAAAATTAAGGGCTCAAATCAGTATTTGCTCAACAATATGTTGTTCAACTTAAAATTCACATTTTTGTGGCCTAAATGAAAAGTTAATAAAGGTTAAGGATGTAGATGATAAGAACTCTAAAACGACCCGTTTATACTTTTATCTTGATCTAGCTACTTCATGCTACAAGTATCAAAATACTATTGAATAATTTGATAGATCAATCGACCAAGAGTGAACCATATTCTAAATAAATTAAAATATAATAAACCTTATCAATGTCCTCATCACATCAACCTCAGGTTGATGAACATCGACATTAACAAGGAAAGGCCAGCTTGGCTTGACGTACAAAAATCTCTTATTGTATCACCACCATCAATGTTGTTTTCCCAAAATTATCTTAACCCGATTAAATTGTTTATTTCAAGGAACTACAAAAAATCGGAAATAGAAAGATTTCGGTTAGATGTGGCTCGATATAATATCGAAGCGCTCCAGCAGTCTCAACGGGTTAAGTCGCTCATCAGGAAATGTTGTCGGATGGAAGAGACTTAAACTCGACCTGCTCAAGCTAAAAACTGTTACAACAAAATGAGCTGTTCAAGGAGCAGTAGAAAGAAATTATAGCAAACTGGGGAGCTTGGAAAAGAAGAACACCCTGCTCAGACTTCGAGAAAATTATCAAGAAAGGTATAGAGACACTCACATGTATCCTCAAGATAAGGACAGTTCCAGCAACGCTTGACCACAAGATCACCATCAAAAAGCAAGATCCCATGGCTCTGTCCATCCACCTAACACGAAATCGACCCAAGAATCAACCCAAACAAGCCGAACGATGAAGAAGAAGTAGGCTAAAACACACCAGAATCTTAGGACAAATCCCTAAATTTGCAGTACCTTTCACAAAAACTAAGACAATAGATAGATAAATTATATAATAATTAAATTTTTATTTAACGTGTTCATTTGATTTTGTTGAGTTTTAATATTGTTTCAACTAAAATTCTGATAAAGAGACCCTAAATTAAAATTGGCGTTTATACCTTCTATGGTAGCCCTTGGACCCAAAGGTTTGCCAGGGTATTAGAATTTATGGCTATATGGCTCACCTTCTACTGGAAACCATCCATCTGAATATTGTTCCAACGTCATTTTTGACGGTTATTCGATGGTAATATTTCTTATGTGGGTAACTGGCGGAAACCCTTTGGAATTGATTGTAATATCTTATTTACATTTTACCATCAGATACTCAACACAATTATGGCCTCAGGATTTTTTGACCGAATAGGATTTTATAATATTGATATAAAAACATGTATAATTACTAAATTAGAGCTAATTAAATTAAACTAATGTGTCTTAAGTTAAATAAAGTAAATTAAAGTTAGAGTTTACAAATTACATAAGGCACTATTTTTAAAAAGTAAACAACAGGTGGACAATTATATTGGATAAGTTAAAAAATTTGACTCAATCTTCATCAATCGTCTTCTCTATGTCATTTAGGCATTTTAGGCTGGGTTTACTTTTTTTGTGTATGATATTGTGGTAATAAAAACAAATAAAAATAAAAGTTATCCATACTTCTGGAATCAATCTGTAGAATAATATTTAAATTTCAACTTCACTCAGTGACGGGTATCACATGAGCTGATTAAATTTGTTGGGCTAAAACCATGATTTGTTTAAATGAATCGGAAATAACATGCAAACACAGCAATGCAGATTCAAAATCTAACCAATTAATATCAATTAAGCATCCTAAATTATGAAAAAATTTGTAATTAAATATAAAATCAAAAACATAAAAGTAAATAAAATTACATACAAAATGCACCAAGAACCGCGCAACATTAACATAAAAATAACAAGATAACATGAAAATTTGACCGAAAAATAGATTAATTTATAAAACCAGTTTTTAACGAATAAACCTGGTTAAAAATAAAATATTTCTAGTTGAAAATATTCAATTAAAAAATAATAAGAATAAATTATCCATTTAATATAAAAAATTGGAAAAATTAGAATTAGATATCACAAATAAACTTAAGGTCAAATGTTGTTTTTATTCACCTAAAAGAACACTTAAGGTTAGGGTCACAAAATAGGTATATATACCGATTCATTTTTACAGATTTATAATCATTTTTTCCTACTGAAATCACTATCACTTGTGACCGGTGAAAGAATCATTTTTTTCGTGAAAAGCAATATTTCCTAGTGAATGCACTTTAGTGAAATTACTTAGCGAGAAAGCACTTTTACGAACGACAATTTTCTAGGATACGAACTCAAGCATACTTATAAGTAAGTCTCTGCTTGGGCACATTCCCTGGAGTGTTGTATGACTGAGGACAATTCTATATGTAATATACTGATGAATCAATTACAATTTATGGCATGATATTAGTTCTATTTTTGTTGAAATTTTTCCGGTTCACAGCCACACAATCTACAAGTCATTAAATTGTAACATAACTATCAAGCGGTGTAAGTGCGGTTTCGTCGCCTATAGCATGTGCCCTTGAGGGTCTAGGTCGTGCGCAACGATGGACTCGAACGTCAAATAATCAGCTTCTAGAAGGGTAGTGGGAAGATCGAGAACTAGTCTTTTGACTAGATCTCTTTCACCTATCTCCCGAAAATTCGACCTAAATTCGACTTCTTACACTGAGTAGTCCAGTGGGCACTCATAAAATCTCAATGTTAACATATATTTCCTAAGATCAAATTAGAAGGAAAAAGAGGTGGGAATTCGAAATCGCTGCAACTAAACTGTAAACTTATTAAAATAAATATCAGGACTAACACTACGAATGCGATAAACTATAAACGTATTAGAATAAATATCAGGATAAACACTACGTAAAATGAATATGATAAACTATAAACTTATAAAAGTAAGCATCAGGATCAACACCATGTAAAACGAATATGATAAACTACAAAATTATTAAAACGAATATTAGGATCAACGCTATATAAAATGAATACGATAAATTGTAAGTTTATTAAAATGAGTAGCAGGATCAAAACTATATAAAATGGATGCGATAAACTATAAATTCTCAACGACATAATTGATCAAGAATTAGGATCAGTATTTTTTATTCTTACATTGGGGCAGTAGATTCATTCATAATAGCACCGCCAAAACGTTATCCAGCGACTGAAAAAGGTACGTTAGAGTCATTACAGTTCACCAAAAGAAATCTTAAGTAATTAACCTTAACTATTAACGTATGAATATCACAACATTTTTCGCGACATAGATAGGCTGCTTATTAAATTATCATTTATTCCCCAATTAATATAATTTTTCCGTCATTAATTTGATATTACAGATGATTCCTGGATCGATGCATCCAGAATTACGGTGCGTTTCCAGGCACGAACGGCAGCAAGGTGCCGACAGGCTATGTGGGACGCGGGATTTCCGATCTCCCCAGTTCGGGAATCCAGAGAGGGTCGTCTTTGCGACCACGATGAAGTGGACTTACCATATGTGGCCATCAAAAGAGAGCCAGGCCGCAATCCAAAGTTTAGAAGTCTTAACAATTTATTGTATTGATGTGATGATAAATAACTTACCCTTGTCGTTATTTTAGAAGTTAAATAATTGATTTGGCAAATGAATCTGTTGAATTGAAATGGGGTGAGTGGGGTTCGCGAAATAATTATTTCTTGAAAGTATCGGATACATACGGAAGGGACCGAGGTAGAAAATTGCATGTAGACCTTCTATCGGTAGCGCGTTGAACCCACCATGAGGCCGGACCTTAGCAGTTCTCCAGTAGAGCTCACCTTTGGCGGTCTCATAACCAGTGGTTACAGTTCCAACGTTGCCTCCCTGTACGCTAGCTGGGCCGGCGCGAATACTAACGGATAAGTTACGGTGTTGCCTTCCTGGCAAGCCGATAATGTCACTTCCAAGCTGTGTATCTGTGTTTTTTGTTCTTGACCGAGTTGCTTTTCGTCCGCCCATCCCCGCTGTGCGGCGGTCAATAGTTGATAAATCGCTTTCGCCTTTGCGGGTTCCACCCATGATTGTTGAATTTTCTGAATTTCCCTAGTCATTTGGAGTAACTGACGGTGAAGCTCCGCATTCTCCCTGCGCGATTTTACTAACTCCTTACTTAGAGTCTTGAGTGGATCCATATCTACAATTAAACTATTTGTTAACAAATGTCACAACTTTAACTATGGAATTCTCATTATTTATCATTGCGTCAAGATATTATTATTTACGTAAGGTTTACTTACAAAGGAAAAATCTACAAGATATCTATCTAAACATACTATCCCAATTGTTCTAGTTTGTTATTATTACATTAGTCTTCGAAGGTTAAAACTATATGAGAAATCAATAATTAAAGAGTTAAGATTTTTGAATTCAATGACTTATTTTAAAATATGGGCTTTTTATTTTCGTATTTGATTCCGGTGACAAGAATTTGGATTGAACTTAGGTCGATCCCGAGCATATGAATGCTCTTGCCGTCCCACCTGATTTCTGTCAGAGTCCTGCGGGTCTTTCGGTAGTAATCTTCTATGGATCACTACATCCATGGATATTGTATGTTCTGTTAACACAGGGTCGTCCAATTCATAAGATACGCCATAGCATGGAGCATATCCGTCGGTGCTGTGGATTCTCCCGGCAGCAGTATCTGCATTTATCCTGACCAGGGGCCTTCTAGCCATAGCTACCTGCCAGATAGTTTGCCGTTGATGGTATTAGAGGCGACCCAGAGTGAATTCCGCACGTTATCGGATTTCGTGGGCTGGATTGCGGTCTGGCTCTCTCTTGATAGCCACGTACGGAAGGTCTACTTCCTCGTAGTAGTCCAGTCAACCTTCTCTGGGTTCTCTCACGGGGGAAATTGAAAATCCTGCGTCCGTATATCTAGCGGCTGATTGTTCTGAGAAACGCACCGTGATCCGGGACGCATCGATCCAAGATTCGTCTATAAAATGAATCTTAATATACAGGATTCTCGATATGATTCCCAATTAATAAAAAATAATATGGTGACTTTCGTGTAAACTCTTATCAGGTCCTTCGAATTTGCTAGTAATTGTCGTAATGTTGGAACTATTTATGTTGCATTTGGGTGGTAGTATCAGGTCAAGGGAATACTGGCGATTAGGTCCCGTTCACTGTCATTTGGCTTGACTCTCATGATGTCTCTATTGAACTGTTATTAATGCGGCGATTGTTTATCAAGGCCTTTGGTTCCGTTTCCTCGCCGAAACTGGTCTATACGCTAATACTAATATTGCTTACTTACATATATGCGTCGACTGTATTCAAAAAATTGCAGAACTTATTGAGTATGCTAATTAGTTTCTCTGTATAAATGACGTTAGGCAATAAAAAACAAATGTGCTAATTAGTTTCTCTGTAAAAATTATGTTAGGCATTAATAAACAAATCTTCGAACAAAAAAATCATCATCCTGTAAAAGTCTAGTTAATTCGTTTTTTATGAGCTCATGGAATCCGCTAACGATAAATTTCAACATCGTTATAATATTTATTCGGTATGGTAAATTCTCTCATAAACTATTCCTCGCTCCTTCCAACACGAATTCCTCGGTATGCGTTACTCAGGTAGATTTCTGAAGCTTGTTTCGTTCCAATCGGAGCATTGTATATAGGTTTTATGGACAAAATAATCAAAGAAAAATTTATTAAACAATTTGAATATACCATCATGTCTGTTCTCTCTTCCCTTTGCTGGTTCCTCCCTCTGGTCCTATTCTCGTCGTTGAGTACAGCGGTCCTTTTTCATCGTCGGAGTTATGAATATTTGTTTCTCTCGTGCATGCATTTCTTGTTTGGGTTTTGTCGAAATAGTAGCTATCTAAATCTGAAAGCGACTAACTATATATATATATATATATATCTGCATGTCAGCATGCTCATTCATTGCTATTGATTGGAATAATTTCTCTGCCCTCTGTGACGTGGCATGTCAATTTTTCTCTCATGCCTTGGTTTAATTACAGAGAGTATTGATTATACACCCCCCTTCAACATTTATTATTTGCGGGCGTGTACGATTCATAATCGCTCGTAAAATCTATGGATTTACATTTGTCCATTCCTTGTGGAGTTGCTCGTTTTTTCATTCAATCATTTTATTCTGTTTTCCCGATTTCTTTATTCAAGGGAAATTTTGGTAAGTATCTTTTCATATTTACTCAGTAAATTATGCTTGCCAGTTCTCAAGTCAGTGTACTGCCGTGGTCCTCTACAATCTCGTACTCAATACGACGTCTCCGCGCTCGAGCGTTCCGAATATTATCGATGGTCACGATTATCAGATGCCTGATTGTGGTGTTATGGATGAGAGAATCGGTTGTCTGGGATTGAATGGAGTACAACAGCCGTGTGTTTACGAAGCGTGATACCCCAGATTATTTTTATCCTCGACTCTAGTGAAATGTAATATTCTGTGCCTTTCTTGTATGGATGATCTTTTGATTTATTAGTTCGGTGCGATGTAAATTATTATTATTACGATTGTTAATGCACGTGCTATATTATTTTGCTTTACTTATGTTAATTCAGCTATTATTTTTATTACCGACGAAGTTTGATGGTATTCATTTTTATTTTTTGCCTTAAATTAACTATATTTAGAATATCAATTGGTTAGGCTCCTTCATACACTGTTTATTTTCGATCCTATGGCTCTCAATTTAGAGTTCCAATTTTTTTAAATTATTTATGTTATGATTTATCTATATCATTGTTGGGCCAGAACACAGACGGCCTTGTAAATTTTTAAATGAATCGGTAACACACATGCAAACATAACATGCAGATTTAAAATCAAACCTATTAAAACAACAATAAACCCTACCAAAATGCGAGAAAGAGAACAATTAAATATAAAATTATAAAACACAAAAATAAATTAAAATAATAACAAAGTGCAACAAGATCCGCACGAAATAAACATAAACATAACATGAAAACCTAGCAATTTGACCGAAATTGACAATTTAACAAAAAATGCGAAATTTCATGAAAATGAAATAAAAATCAAAGAATTTGAATTAGAAATAATTCAATTAAAAATGCAAAAGAAAAATTGTCAAATAAAATTTTAAAATAATAAAATTAAAGATTAGAATATACCAGAAAATCACAAGGTCAAATTTTGTTTTACTAAATCAAAAAGAACACGCAAGGTTAGGGTCGTACAATAGGTATATATACCAATTCATTTTTACATAATTTTTAATCGTCTAATCGGTTTTTAACCAGAATCAGTTTTTTTGGAACCAGTTTTAACCAGTATAAAATTACAATGTGAGTGAGAGTATTGTTCGAAACTCTCTCCACGTCGCATCCTCGCAACCTCGATTGAGCTCTGCTTGGGTGTCAGCGTGGGGAGAGCGTTGTGTTATTATTATGATGAATGTAATTATTGGGTAACTTATATTTCAATAAATTATTTAAATAGAATCACAAAATTTTTACTTTGTCGAAATTTTGCCGGCCCACAGCCGAAACATACTGCAAGATAGTAAAATCAAACACACAATTCGCAATCGTGTAAGTGCGTGTATTATCGCCAATGATTCGTGCCCGTAAAGGCTCCGGCGTGAGAACGCAGGCGCTGGAACTTCAATATCACTCTGTATAGGGGAAAAGGGTGAAGGCGAAATAGTCTTTTGGCTGTTTCGTCGTCTCCCAATTCCCATAAAAACAACCTAAATTATTTTCACATACGGCTCAAAATTATCACACGAGTAGTCCAGTGGGCACTCATTAATTATAATATGAACACAAGGCACCTAAGGTCAATTCAAAGGGAAGGTCACGGGGAACTAATAAAATGAAATCGTTGTTATAAACTTCTAGTATAATGTCTAAAGTCAATATAAACACTTAAAGTAAAGAATAAAGTAATGTAGTTATTGTAAACTTCGGATAGAATGTTTTAAAGGCAATAAAATATCTTAAATTAAATATGGTAATTGTTGTAACTTCCAATATAATGTTTGAAATTCTATAGAGATGCAAGGGAAAAAGGTAGAAGGAAATTAATAGCTACGAACTCTCGATATAACGTTTGAAAAAATTAATCGAATAGCTTAAACTCAATAAAATTATTTAAGAGAAAAATTAGTTGATTTAATTACGCTAGACGCCAAAAATGATGATAAAAGTCCATAATAGTAATAAATAAATAACGTGAACATTATAGTTTGCCGATGCGGTACCTGTAGTCAATAAAACCTGGGGAAAGTAAAGAATGAATAATGATAGGAGCCTCACTAAATCACCTCGGGTTAGAATTTAATTCCTTGAATAAAAATCGGAAAGTCAACAAGGGAGGAAGGACTTACATTAATCCTTGTTTATAAATTAAAATTCCAGATAAATATTATAATTGTAAAGATTTTATTGTGGCATTAAGTAACAAATAGACTTGAACCGTATCCGTATCAACCGCAATAGAAAATTTCTTACAACCTAAACTCCAATAATTAATGAATGACTATAGAGTGAGGTTGGTAAAAATCGGAAAGACGTAGCGATAGGTCAATAGATAAGGATCAATAGAAATCTATACCTAAGGAAAGGTGGCACGCCAAACATCGAGTCTGTCATTGGTTGAGTAATAATGTTCATCGACACAGAGAGACACTAACAGATAGACCCCGGACTCTATTAATACTCATCACTACAACTAACTTCCACCTCAAGCAAGTATTCGGATTAACCAGTCATTTAACCCCAATTTACTCTCTTTCTAAACCCAATAACAAACAATATTTCGGAGAAATTTTTTATTAAATAAAATAAATTATAATCGCAATTGTAATCTTGCTACGGAGAATCCCATTTTGACATAATCGCCCAGAAAATAATGCCCTAAAAGCCCAAAAATCAACAATTCAAATAGAGTAAAAGCATACCAAATACCTGTTATGAAATTAATTACGATCCACGAGTATCAATCAACCTAAGGATAGCCGGAAAAATCAAGAAGACGAATGACACAAACCAAATAGTATTCTGTATATAAACAGTCGATTTGATATTTATGTCTCGGCCGATCAATATTGGTGTTTTTCTTTTTGCATACACCAACGACAATCCAGGATGCGATGAGTGCACCAATTTACAAATATCCCACATGCAATTTCAGCACAGTGATCCACATAACGACAGTCGATGTGACCCATACAACACACCCACTCACTGTGTCCCCCGATTCCATTTAGCAACGCTGGTAGTCACCCGCATTCTCGCTTCTTCGGTTGACACCCCGAGCTATATAAGAAATATCGATGGGTCGGGGCTAACAGTTAAATTTCGGAAAATTAAAATGTATCGCCAATCGAACCCAGCAAACAAGGACACGACGGCCAGGATTCCGGATGATGACATAGTTCTAAACCCAAGAGCTCGACTACCAGGTAAATTTTATTCCTACGAATTTCATTGTTAATCTGTACGACCCTTAGATAGAGATCTCGCAGTACCAGCCCCAATGCTAATTTTTGAACTAGAAATGCCAATAACAAAAAACGATTTAAAAATTATAAAATACAATACTGGAAAGACCGGTGTTTTATCTTGATTATTTTTATGCCAAAACCCCAATCAGTAAAGATTATGCACACTAGCACCCGTTCAAGAGAATAAATGAGGCCACATCCGTTTCCGACTACCATAACCCATATTCCACAAATTACACGGGGACGTCTAGATTTCACGTGATCCGTTAACCAAGGGGAGACTATCCGAATGTTAAGACGATTTTAAAAAATATTTTTCCCATGGACGTAATTAATTGGAATGCCGAAAACCTACCAATTTCAAATGATGAAGTATTCCGTTGTTTTTGATGTTTTTCCCCAAATTTCAGGTTATCGCTAAATTTAATAACTATCTCAGCTTTTGTGACAGTAACTTCGTTACTTAGGATATGGAAAACTAACTAACTAGTTAATTTAAACAAAACTGAAGAGGTTTAATGCAAAGAATCTTACATTTATTAGCCCATAAAAAACATACTAAACATTATCCCACGATTAACATTTAGTTCTAGTTTGGTTTTAATTAAGTTAATTCATAATTACATTGTTAATTTAGTCATTTATTTTAAATTAGTTATACTTAGAGGTGTCCGAAAAATGAATTAAATTACAAATATCGTACTACAAATTAATGCCAGGAAAATAATCACATATTTGAAAAAAACCTACAAAGTTTTGATTCTTTTAGGTCAACGTATCAACCTTTTCGACGAAATTGTAGCGAATAGGAAATAATGTCCTCTCCATAAAGTGTACGTAGAGTGTATTAAAACTTTTAAAATTAGTTTCTTTTAGACGATTCTTGGATTGATGAATCCCGGATCACAGTGCGTTTTCCTGCGCATGCGGTCAACCGTTGCCGTCAGGCAATGTGGGATGCGGGATTCACCGTATCCCAAGTCAGAGAGGCCAGAGCCGGTAGCCTACAACAAGCGGAAGATTTCGAGCTCCCGTTCGTCGCGATAAAGCGGTAGCCGGGTCGAAATCCGGTCAGGGAGATCCGTGGCCAAGCTGAGTTCCTCCTCGCTCGTCTTGAGGAACAACAGCGACAGACAAATGAGCAAGTGGATCGTGCAAGACGCTACCTCGCCAATGTGAACGACGACATAGCCACTGGCCGGATCTCCAGTACGGACGGGTACGCCCCGCCGTACAATACGTCGTACAATCTCGACGACGAAAGGTTAAACATCCGATCTACGGCCATCAACGTGGTCGTTCCCCAGAAGATCCTTCCACGACATACGAGAAGGACTGAGGAGCCAGCCGGAGAACATCGCGAGCATCCTTACGCTCGGCCGGGCCCGGAAATGGATGTCTATAAGCATCGCCGAAATCATCATTACTACTAGTGGTTGTCAATGGAACATATTAACTGATTATGAATGCTTAGTTAGGCGAGTTTGAAATAAAATGTTTTAGTTAAATTCGAATATTTGTTTGTTCTAAAATTCTTTTTATTTGACAATAATGCCTGTAGGACCCCTTAACTGATTATTATGATTACTTAGCTAAATTAAACGAAATAACCCGATTTAATCGCACCCTTTTATAGATATGGAACCACTGAGAGTCCTACAACAAGAGTTAGATCACTCACGCAGAATTAACAAAAGTTTCCACGAAAAAATCGTGCAGCTAACAAAGGAGATACAGCAAATGAAAGCCACTTGGGTAGAGCCGAAGAAGGTGAAGACACTCTACCAGAAGATAGCAGCGGCACATAAGGGCTGGTCAGAGGAGAAGCAGGTCAACCAGAGCCTGAAAACTCAAATAAGAGGTCTGGAGGTGGCCGTATCAGCCTGCCAAGTAGGAGCGGCAGTGACGTACCCCCTCGCCTTCGCTCCTGCTCAACTGGCGTACAGAGATATAACAACGGGTTCGAAGACTACGCCGAAACCCAGCGGTCATCGACCAGGAAGGAAGGAGCGAGCCTAGCGCCGCGCTGCTCGAGCATAACCCAACATATAGTTGTCGCCCGTTAAAAATATATAGTTGTATCGTTTGATCATTTTTCTGTATTCTGATAGTCACTCATATAGTACCTTGACAATAATTAACGGTAGTTCAGTAGTTAATCTATAATAAGTTGACCAAACTAACAAAGATGGGACCAGAGCAAGTAAAGCACACACAGGCCTTCTAACGGTGGTGTGTTGAACCCAGCTTGAGGTCGGGCCAGAGTAGTAGGAAACCACGGGGAGAAGGAAAGATAATTTTTATCTGGGGTCAAGGTTGTGAAAGACCATAAAACCCCACATCATGAATATTATCGATATTAAGGCTCTCAATTTAGAGTTCCAATTTTTAAAATTATTTATTTTTATGATTTATTTTCGACATAGCAACGATTCTCGGCTCTTTCCCATACTCACCTCCCTTATTTGATCTTAGGGTTAGGAATGTTGATATTATGATATTACGAGTGCCCACTGGACTACTCGGTGTACAAGATTTTGAGCCGATGAGTAACGTGATTTTAGGTCGAGTTTTCGGGAGATGAATGACGAAGAAGTAGCCAAAAGACTACCTCTCCAGCTTCCATCTTCCCCTATGAACGGCAAGTATTGACGTTTGGGTTCCTGCATTACACACGACGGAACCTTCACGGACACGAGATATTTGGCGGTAGTTATGTTGCATTTAAATGACTTGCGGTGATGTTTCGGCTGTGGGCCGGAAAGATTTCGACATATAATACATTTTCTCGAATCATATATTTCATAACATTGTTTCAGCATGGTTGACCGTCACCATACATAATAATATTTCCCCATACATGTGTTCAAGTAGAGATTACTTGCGATTGCTTGAACGCTGTATGGAAAAATTGCCGAAAATTGTCCACTTCACTTGCAAAGTTGCACACTTTTTCTAAAGTTAAATTTTGTGTGAATTCTGTGAAAATAAATTGGTATATATACCTGTTCTGTGACCCTAACCTTGCGTGTTAAATTTACTGAGATAAAACAAGATTTGACCTTGAAATTATTTGTATAATCTAACTCTAATTTTTATTATTTTCTTGGTTTAATTTGACAATTCATTTCTTTATTTTTTAATTGGGTTATTTCCAAATAAAATAATTTAATTTTACTTCCACTTTTCATTAATTCTTGCTTTTTTTAAAATAAATTGTCAATTTTCGGTCAAATTTTATGTTATTTTTATGTTTATTTCGTGTTGATCTTGGTGCATCTTGTTATTATTTTAATTTATTTTTATGTTTTTGATTTGTATTTTAATTATATCTTTCTCACATTTTAAGGTTGTTGAATTGATGTTTATGGGTCTGATTTTAACTCTGTCTGTTATATTTGCCTGCTATTTCCAATTTATTTAAACAAAACTCAGTGCCCAACAAGTCATAGAAGTGTTGGGCCAGAACACAGGTTTGTTTAAATGAATCGGTAATAGCATGCGAACATAGCACGCAGATTTAAAATCAGACCCGAAAACACCAAGTAACCATGCAAAAATATGAGAAGGAAAATATTTAAATATAAAATTAAAAACATAAAAATAAATAAAACTATTAACAAAATGCATCAAGATCAGCAGGAAACAAACATAAAAATAACACGAAAACACGAAAAATTTGACCAAAAATTGACAATTTAATCAAAGAAACAAGATTTCATGAAATTGGAACTAAAATAAAATAATTTGAATTAGAAATAATTCGATTATTTGTTAAAGGAATAAATTGTCAAAATATATTAAAAAATTAAGAAATTAAAGTTAGAAAATACAAAAAAACTCCCAAGGTCAAATTTTGTTTTAATATGTCAAAATTAACACGCAAGGTTAGGGTCACAGAATAGGTATATATACCGATTCATTTTCACATAATTTCAATGATTTAATCACTCAGTTTTGAGGAACTTGAAGCAAGCACTTTTATTCTGAAACTCTATTTGAAAAGTAGGCAAGCATGACTTGCTGAGATAATTTTTGTGTGATGCTCATTTCATAAAAAAAATGGAATCGATTTCAATATTTATCAAATATATGCTATAACTAATATAGACGTTTTTAAAAGTCGAAATTTTTCCGGCCCACGGCCACACACCGACAAGTTATTAAAATCTGACATATCATAGTCGAGCAGTGTAAGTCCGGTGTAAGTCCGCCAACAGCTCGTGCTCGTGAGAGATCTCGCCGTGTGTAACGACGGACTCGAACAGTCGATTCATATACCGTTATAGGGGCAGCAAGGAGATCGGGAGACAATCTTTTAGTTGCCTACCTTTCTACCTACTCCCGAAAAATCGACAAAAATATTTCTACACATCGGCTAAAATATTAACACCGAGTAGTCCAGTGGACACTCTTAAAATCTAACTTCGACACATAACTTTCCTAGGATCAACTTGAAGATTAAAGGGAACGGGTTAGCGGAAATCGATGCAATCAAATTCTTGTTAACTATAAAAACTTTAGAGTCGATAATAAAATAAAAGTACGGGGTCACTAAATAAATCATCAATAATAATACCACTCGAAAATAGCTAAAATTATACTGGGTGGGAGTCCTAAAATTCTATAAAAATAAAATTTTGCCTCCGCTACTAAATTCTAGAAATAGTTGAATACGATAAAAGCTCCACAAAGTTATAGTTTACTAAAAATAAAAAACCCGATAATCAAATCAAAAAATATTGCCCTAACAACTATAGGTCATAATTAACTTTATTAGAGCATAAGATATACAACTCATATAGTATTACGAACAGGTACCATCAAATTTATCCGCAGCAGTGATAATTCAGACTTAGTTGATGTTTCCAAATCGAAAATCGCGGTTATTTAGAATAGATAGTGTAAAATTATGACACTCAAAATAACGTAAATAAAGGCTCAAAATATCAACCTCATCAACAATAATTTAAACATTTATTAAATCAAAGCTAGGAAAGAGTCCAAAATTTTGGAGGAGTGCTAGATGGAGATTCATTGTAGCATCTGACGAATTTTTTTGGTGAAGAAACCAGTGATGTAGGCGATGAGAACAATCATTTGAGAGGCGTTTTCCTGAACGGTGCGAAACCTAATGATCATATTAGTAAATAAGAATTACCAGTAAAATAACCAAACCTCCAATAATTCAATCCATGTGAACTACAAGGCGAGCGTTGTATAATGACAGCCGAAAAATTATGGCGAAATTGCCTCTGCTAAATATTGAAATGTAAAAATTAACGAGAAGGAATCAGTCAGGAATTATTCCTCCATTTTTCTTTTCTTCTCAGAGTTAATCGATTAGGGGAGGGAAACACCGCCTCCAGTAGCAAATCTGGTAAATTCAACATGCCTGGCGGATCGATAAAAGGAAATAGAAAATGGACAGCGATAAATTTTCTACACCGCAGACAGAAGTCGATCAGATATCGAATTGGGCCCATGACGATCAATAGAAGGGCAGAAATGGCAATTGGCCAATCACATCTCGCCAAGTAAATTAACACTGCCACGTGGCGGCACACCGCAGTGATAGTATAAATACAACGACACGGTTCGCTGAAACAGAAATTCCTAGAAAAATCTTCTAACAATGTCCGAATTAACAGGCGAAAATAGAAGTGAGAAAAACCGTCCGACCGATCGTAGAGAACCTCGGGTTCAATCGTGCTCCGTCAATCTCTCCCCAAAGTACAACCAACAAAGGATGAACCACCAGGGTAATGCAAAAAGTACAGCTGCTTCAGCCCACCATCTTATTTATGATGAAATAATAAATATTTAATGCAATTTTGTTGGAGTTTTGGATAAAATCCCGTACAGAGAGTGACTAAAGTGCACTATAAATTTGAAACATTTTCCTTTTGGTTGCATAACAACACTTATTCGTTACGTCATAGACCTTTCCTCTTCTCAGCGAGTAAATTTGCGATCAAAGGTCCTACCACGATAGATCGATCGTTAATCTAAACACACCATTACGATATTTCTATGAGTAGAATATTATCTAATAATGACCAGAATGCGCGTTATCTACATGATTGATTAATTTCCATGAACTGAGTAGTAAGATTTTTCTAGAAAATAAATTTTAAACATCTTTTATTGCGACCGACTATATTTGATAGGTATTTACGCATTGTAGGAAATTATGGATTCATTTTTAATAATCATCGAGATTTTTAAATGAAGGTGAAACAACTTTAAAATGCAATTTATTTAGAAAACCAAATTTAATACGTCAATTTTGGCCTAATGATATATTTTCTTGGAGAATTAGAGGTGACAACTTGCTAATATCCTAATGATTTTTGGAAATGGAAATGTTCTGCACTAATTTCTATGGTAATTATTAATTTTGCTAGTTGGAATCATATCGGAATAGTAGTTTGAAATATTAATAAACAAATAAATTTGAAACATATTTTTGGATAATGTTTTTTTTACGTTTTTCTTAAGGATAATTTTCAAGGTTTATTATAAAGTTCTACCCGACAGTTTTGTTTTGAAAATAAATTTCACTCATTAACCCAACCAAAGATTTTGAAGATTGACCGACAGTTCTTATTATGAGTTTTGTGGACACGCCCTATTCGAATTTCTTTGTCATTTTTCTACGTCCAATGTTAAAGGAGGTTACTTATTAAAGCCAGAGTAAATAACTCCCACCTAGGCTGATATAATTTTACTGGTATTATAGATAATGTAACTCATCGAAAAGCAGTTTTTATTATTTCTATTTTGACATTCACAGGTACTCCACATAATGACTGGGAAAATGCAGACCATACCACTCTGACGGTGCCGCCCAGGTTTGCCGACTGGTATCGACAGGCCCTGTGGGATCGGGGTTATACCATATCAACTTATGGTACCCCAGAGTGGCCGAAGCGCAAGACTGACGAACTGGGAGGCGATATTGAACTCCCCAGTGTCCTGATTAAACGGGAGCCAGGCCGGAATCTCGCGCGCGAAATCCGACAGAAGGCAGAATATGAGCTTCATTGCCTAGAACAACTGGAATGGCGCTATCGATTTCTGGCACGACGGCAGAAGGAACACCTCGCTCGGATTAACCGGGATATCCGTAGTGGACGCATCCCCAGTTCAGGCGGATATTTACCTTCTTATGGGATCGCCTACGACCATAGAGACCCAGCCTTGCTCGAAATGAACGCGCCAGTACACCTTGTGGTCCCAAAGAGCCTCCTCCAGCCCGACATTCGATATGTACTGGAGGATCGGGCGTCGAGGAGCACGCCTATTCACTGAGGTGCTTTCCCGACAAACAACCACACTGAGTCCAAAGAACCCGTAGCATAGTTCATTTATTTTTGTTAATGTTTTCATCTGTATTGTTAATAAACTTATTGTAACAGTAGTTCTTTTAGTTATTAAATAGTATATTATTTATAGGAAAACTAGAGGAAGTAAGTGATGAACGTTTTTTTTCGTTACGAGACATGAGATGACTGTCCAGTGAGAACTATGGCCTTAATTTATATTTTTTTTATTATTGTAACAACATCTCCGAAACCTATTTTAGATCTAATTTATTCTTAAGGCATCTCATCTATGAACATCATCCGAGGGCTTAGTAAGGAATTGAAGGACCTCCAAAAGGAGCACACTGATCTATACCAACAGTGTCTACAATTGAGTCGAAAGTTGCAACGGGTTAAGGCCACCTGGTCTGAACCGACTAGAGTGAAACGACTCTATCAGAAGATCGATGCAGCACAGAAGGGCTGGCGGGAAGAGAGAGCCCTGAACCATGCCCAAAAAATCCAGATACGTGGATGGAGGCAGCTGTAGCGGCGGGGCAGGAAGGACAGTCTGTGACCTACCCGCTGGTATTTGCCACAGCCCATATAACTTACCCAACTGCTACCAAACCAACGCAAGCCCAGTTTCAACCTAAATCTCTCGCGAGACCAGGCCGTGTCGAAAGAAAAAGACAAAAGCAAAATAAATTGCGAAATGAACAGAATTAAATGCGAATAAGTAGTGTAGGAATAAATAAAACTTTGTTGTCTTATTGTTTTAATCAACTTTACGACGCCTAACTAGGGTGAAAACGAATATGCAAGAGAGTTAAGCAAGTGAGGGACCTAAAGTACGTAACACGAGCATAGACCTTCTAACGGTAGCTCGCTGAACCAGCTGTAGACCGGGTCATAGCAGTTTTGGAGACAAAGCTCACCTTTGACGGTCACAGAACCATTGGTTACAGTACCAACGTTGCCTAGCAACGGGTAACTAGTTGCAGGTAGTTAGCATTATTATGATTGGGGTCAAGGCCATATCGATCACTAGTCAATAACCCCACAGAAGTGTTGGGCCAGAACGTAAACGGCCTTGAGGAATGTTTTAATGGATCAATAACACACACGCAAATATAACATGCAATTTAAATAAACCTATTGAAACATCAATTAAACCCTATCAAATACGAGAAAAAAGAGAATTAAATATAAAATAATATACATAAAAATAAATTAAAATAATAACAAAACGCACCAAGATTCGCACGATACAAACACAAACATAACAAGAAAACACAACAAATTCAACGAAATTGAAAAATTAATAAAAGTTCATGAAAATGAAACTTAAACCAAAAAATTTGAATTAGTAATAATTCAATAAAAATTCTAAATGAAAAATTATTAAAATAAATCAAAAAATAATAAAATTAAAGAATAGAATACACTAGAAAATAACAAGGTCGAATTTTGTTTTACTGCATCAAATTTAACATGCGAGGTTAGGGACAGAAAATAGGTATAAATACTGATCCATTTTCACATTAAATTTAACCGTTTTTCGAAACAAACCATTTTTGAAACTATTTTGAAACCTTTTTAAAACTATTTTCAAAATCTTACTTTTAGGTGAGAAATGTTTATTTTGGAGCCCTCTCTCCACGTCACATCCTTGCAACCTCGGTAGAGCTCTGCTTGGATGTCGGCGTGGGGGGAGAGGTATTTTTATTTTATGCAATATTATGCAATTTGTATTTTTATGGATTGACGTGGATGGTAATTATGTTTATTTGTTTATACTTAATAAATATTATTAATATTGATAAACTGTTTTCCATGTTTAATAAATAAATAATCTGTCGAAATTTTTCCGGCCCACAGCCAATACATATCGCAAGAAAATAAAATCTACACACAAGTCAGATTCGTGTAAGTGCGTGGAACATCGCCAATGATCTGTGCCCGTGAAGACCCGGCGTGCGGAACGCAGGGTTGGAACGTCAATACTATCCGTATAGATGAAACGAGAAATAAGGAAGAAGTCTCTTGGCTGCTTCCTCGTTTCTCATTTCTGTAAAATCGACCTAAAATCATACTACACACGGCTCAAAATCATCACACCGAGTAGTCCAGTGGGCGCTCAGTAAATATAATGTAAACACAATATGCCCTTAAGGCCTATTAAAGGGGAATGGTACGGGGAATAAATTAAATGGAAATCGTTGTTATAACTAATTTGGATTAATATTTTGAATTAAATTAAATTTACAATTCGAATAAATTAGTAGTGATCATTAAATAATAATTCCTTGATTTAATTAAAAGTAAAGTAACTATGGATTGAAAATAAAGAAAGATTAAAGTAATTCATTAAATCATTACAATTAAAAGTAGAGTTTTTATTGAGTAAAATTACGTAATCCATTAAATTAATTTATTGTAAATTATTGATTATCAGTAAATGAATTTTGAGTAAAACTATCATCGATTAAAAACCAGTAATTAAAACAAATATTAAGCCAAATTAATGTATCTCATTGATTTAATCAACAAATTTTCTTTAATATAATGGTAGATTTAAACTAATTAACCTAAATTACTCGATTTACAATAAATCAACCCAAAATGTTGTGTATCTTCGAATTAGAATTCTAACCAACTCACCTAACATTGAACGATCATAGGATTGATTTCATCTCTAAAGTGGTCATAACTGGAAACTGCTTGTTAATGCACATAAGTATAATAAACGATTACTTTAATATATTAAAAAAACGAAAGAAAAAATCATATAAAATTTATTTCAATAAATTAAAACTGTTCACTTACTTAAATTTAACATAAAATAATGCAAATGAAATCCAGGAGATAAGCAGATTAACTGGATAATAACGATAAGATCTCCAGCAGAAGTTGAACAAAATTTTCAATATTAAGCATGAGAATGAGATGAATAAATCCAACGAGAAAATTTTGCGACGAAGAAAATCCCTTAAAATATGTACTAAAATAAAGTAATTAAATATAATAAATTACCGAATGATCCGATAGCAACTTCTAACAAAACCATTGACCATCCATAAGAAAATCCATAGAGTAGCCCGAATTCCTAAAACCCTGTGTTCTATGAAATTCATTATAACAAAAGTTGATCTATGAAACTCACCGAATAGTCCACGATCGCGATTTGAAAAGTTCATTCACCTGAAATAAATGTTGGAAAATAAACACTCTTACTCGTCGACATTTCCGGCGATGTAAACCGAATTATAAGTGGCATGCCCTTCCTGCCTGTCTGATTTTCAACTGCACATGTTCTTTATAATTAACGTTGACAATAAACCATACATCATTTTCGTCATCAAATTATGTATTCGCCGAACATTCCAAACGAGGACTTAGCGTTGCGATCTCTAAACATTACAGAAGCTCATTCAAGTAAATTTTCAATTAAATTCCATCACAAAGTTATATTCATATTTGAGCTACAGGAATAATCTGGAATCAACTCCATAGCATTAATAAATAAACTCTCCAGATTGACGGCCGCGAATCAATACAGCATATCTATTGACGAATCTTAGTGTTCTCACACCCGACGAACTCCCAAAATCCTGTCGTTTTACCATTAAGCACAACATATCAATTTTTGTTACCTAATTGTGTACCCAGATTACGGAGTAAAAACAATTTTTCCATTCAGGACAAACTGGAGCTATGATTGAACTCCCTGCTCATATCGTGGAACAATGGAGGCAGGCATGGAATCGGGTGTATCAAGAGCGATACCTTGACGTGCCCGAAGAAGACCAGCAAGATGACATATCACCGGAGGAGTTTATGGGACAGTTCCGGAAACTGTCTGACGAGCCAAAACCATCCCAGGACATTCTAACTCAGGCCCAAGAGCTCTTGGAGGGCCTCCTCCAACACCAGGGCCAAGTCGAGGCAGATGTAGCACGGGCAACGGAATACCTGGCCAACGTCAAAGATGACCTGGTGGCAGGACGTCTGGCCAGTAGATACCCACCTTCACCGAGACCAGTCCGGAACCTCAAAAGGCCAGTGTTTGTGATCCCTGGTTATTCCCCAGAAGAAGGGATCAAGCAATTCCTCGCAGATGATTGACCATCGTAACAATGATTTGAACCTCTTGTTGTGTGGGATAATATTAGTATTATAGATCTAAAAGTTCTTTCTCTTCTTTTATTATTATTGCAGTTTTCATTTCATAAATATGTTTAAACTTAAATATAATTATCATTAAAATAGCCATCATAAAAATTCAACCCTTATTATTCCAGAGATGGACCCCATACAGTTACTCAAAAATGAATTAACTCAGGCGAGACAAACCAATAGGAAACTACACGATCAACTTGTTCAATTAGTTCGAGAAACGCAGCAAATTAAAGCGACATGGATCGAACCCACGAGAATCAAACGACTGTACCAAAAACTAACCGCGACCCAGAAGGGATGGGCAGAAGAAAAACAGTTAGTACAGGGCCTAAAAACTCAAATCAGGGGGCTAGAGGTAGCGTTATCCGCCTGTCAGGAGGGAGCAGCGGTGACCTACCCTCTAGTCTTCGCCCCTGCTCAATTGGCCTATCGCGAAGCGAACTCTACTTCTTCTGCAACCTTAACTACTCCAATCGCCCCGTCAACAGCCAGTCGTCGACCTGGACGTAAGGAGCGGGCTAAGCGCCGAGCCGCTCGATCCTCCAATCCGTCGGAAATCGTATAATATTTAGATAAATAAAACATCATTTATATATATTGTGGTTTTCGTGTATACGTTATTATCTTTATATCATCTTGAGGTTTGAAGCCAACATTGTAGAAAGGTTAAATAAGCAGTATCACCTATTTCATTGTTAGATTAATGTCGATAAAATAAATAGATAAACAACAGAAACTAAAACGCAAGGGGACCAAATAATTTTAAAGCGAGCACCGGTCTTCTATCGACAGCTCGTGAACCCGAGGATTGTCCGAGCAATTACAGTCCTAGTAATAGTACTCAATTTTTGCGGACAATCCACCACTTGAACACATTACCAACGTTGCCTAGCAACGGGTGCCAAGTGGCAGCTAGAATCTTTTTGTATGGCGTTACTGGGGCAACCATAAAGATAAGCAAGATTTGACACCCTGTAACCCACCAGAAGTAAGACTCAACTTTGACGGTTACATCACCAACGTTGCCTAGAGACGGGTAACCATTGGGTGTGGTTGAAGGTTATATGTATGGGTACCAAGGTCATAAATTACCAACCCTCCACATTATACGTTTTCGGATAGTTAAAGCAACAAGGTCGCTATTTAAAATTTTAACCTCCAGAAACGCAGCCAATGGAAACAATTTAGTGTACCAACTGAGATGCTAATTCTAATCTGCTAGAATAAAGGACTTGTAACATTTTAAAAATTCAGTTCAATTAACCAATTATTTTAATGTTTCGATTGGTTTCTTAAAACTATAATGTTTTAATAATATATAGAAATCGTTTATTAATGAAATGTTATATTATTATTGAATTATAATAATTTCAGTTTTTAACTTACAATATTTAATACATTGCAGATGATCCCAGTTTCAATTATGAGGTTCAATAGGTTGGCAACAATTACTTATAAGATTTCAGAATTTCATACTTCATGTATCACAAAGTTATTTTTATTGCCTTGAGTAATTGGTTAATATTTTAATTTAGTGCACTTCCTCCAAAGAAAAGATTAACAGAGACTTCTATGAATACTTTACGTGTTCAGCGCAAAGTTAAAAAAATAGAAAAAGAACTCAAAAGATTAGATAGAAAAGGTAGAACTCTAAAGCCAATTTTGGAAATAGAAGGAGACTTTAATGTTTTGAAAAACCTTGAGTAATTTGCTAATTTTATATATATTTAATTATCAGAAATAGTTAATGAAAGAGATAAATATATTTGTAAATTTTTAAGTACGATTTAATTCGATTGAAATTATTTTCGCCATAATTATGTATAATTTATATTTTTTGTAATCATTAAATAAGAAATACGATATAATGATTTGCAGCTATCCGTAATATTCCCAAAAATTCCTTAAACTTCTTTCGTCTTTGTGAATAATAACGATTAACGAACAACTAAACACAAAATTTTTAATAAATTACGAACAGGTGACTACATACAATATACGATCACATCAACGCCTAAATGCTTAGATGGTGAAACAGTGCCTCATTTGTTGTCACTAGCGTGGCTTTCTGGAAATATTCCTCGGTTGCATATCTGCTGTCAAGTCGAGATTTGAAATTGGGGCACGATGTACTTCTTCCACAGCTTGTTTTTGTTTTAGAGGCAAGATACAGGTCATGGTTAAAGACAGTTCGTGATCTCTAGAAATTGATGAAATTTGACACTATTGGACAGGAAATGCATTTGAGATACCGATTCAATTGAGTCGAAAACCTTGTGATCCAGATCAATGGATTCCAAGAGAGCGTTTCTTGTTCTTTCCAGGCTTGACTTTGTTTGTAGAAAGTTTTATGAAGGTGGTTACCAGAATTTCTGAAATTAGCTGGTGGTTTTATGTTCCTTACAGGATCATGCCCAGACATTCTGGTTTTCAGCTCGACTTCGGTGAAGATATTCATTAGGGTCTTACCTTGATGAAAACGCCCTGAGCACTGTTCCCAACCCTACTTTGAGTTAGCTGTTGAAGTTTTTTGATTTAATTTCTTTGACGCGTTCTGGCTCGAACTAGAAATTTGATTTTGAACTTTGTTTAAAGAATTTGAGAGAGTTCATCGTTCTAACTATAGTTCCTGTGGATAACAATGGAAAACGAAAATTTACAGCATCATTCCATGCAAATGCTCATAACCGGGTATGCGATATTCGGGTGGTCAATTTACTTTCTCATTCTTCTTCCATAGAAAATAGTTCTACCGGGAGGTTTTATGGTTAAATTTACTCTTAGTTTTTCCTACTTAACTCAGCCATTAAATTTCTCTATTATATTTTATCGTACTACCCATGACTAACGTTTCCGTCCGTCGCTCGTAGGTTCCGATGGTCAATTACCTTCAAGTTCAGCGTACTGAGGCTTGGACTATCCAGTATCCACTGAAGCAACAGTCAACCTATTCATCGCCACACGCAGACCTTTTGGCTTCATTTAAAATGCCATAAAAAGGATCTATCGAAATGTGCAACTAACTAAACATATAAACTACTAAAGGCAATGCTTACAACAAATTAACTATGTGTGCGTGTGTGATTAATCATTATTTGCCTAGGTTAAATTTGTCTTCTGTTTTTTATTATTTTCTAAAAATATGAATTTTTATAGTTTGGCCGATTGCCACTTGGGAGAATCCATTAAGCAATTTTTGATCCCCCCCTTGTCCCTTTTCATGAGCAATCCCTTGGGAGGACATTCCCTTCAAAAATAGAAATTTATAAGGAAATAGGCTAAATTGGTTGAAAAATAGAGAAAAAAGAATGCATACACAATTAAAATGATCACATGGTAAAATAGGCGATATGAAACATGCAACTTACGTAACCAAAAAAGAATAGAAAATTTTTTTTTAAAATCATTAATCCATTTGTATAATATTCAAACGACCAATGCTGCTGGGGATGCTCTAAGCACTTGACCCCCTCCCTTTTGTGAAGACCCCTTCTTAGGGGATGTCCTTAATGGATGCTCCCTAACCAAATTAATTTGAAATAAATTCGCAAATTTTATTTTGTACTATTTATTTTAAAATGTTTATCAATTCAAGATTAATAAACATTATTAGTTATGATTTGTCTGTTTGGATTTTGGCATTGACCAGTTCAATTTTAATCAATTGAAAGTTGATATATTTCCATTTTTCAATGAATGGTTGATTGCGTATTTTATTTGATTATATTATAGGAGGTTAGTAAAACCTTTCATTGTTCTTTTCAAGTGTTAACTTTTAAAACAAAAATAATTTTTAAGTTTTGTGGTCAATCCAGTTCCTTACTAGCTAAATGTCACAAGTTTGAAATTGTAAATGTATAGACGTTTTGTGTAAAATGACCTTTGGTCGGTTATTGAAAACTAATCTGATAAATAAAATGACATTTCAGAGAACGCAAAATGAATCTTCCTCCGAAATCCGAAGAAGAAATTGATCATGAGATTGTTGTTAGGAAGAATTGGACGGAATATGTTAAGAGTCAAATAAATAACGAGGACAGAAATTATAAATTGTTAATGAAACATCAAATGAACGCGTTAGAGGAATTGAAAAGTAGTTCAGAGGAATTGTATCAAGCTGCAATCGAGGTGAAATTGGATATTTAGTTGCCTGATTTCATTATTATTCATTTTAGGTCGATTGGGATTTCTTTCCGTTTAATTCGGAAGGTCTAGTTCGAGGAGTTTTAGCAGAGTACGACCCACCAGATGGAGACTGCAAAGATACGACATTGACTTACAAATATGATGTGGATATCGATAAAAGATTATTGATAAATCCAAATAAAAAATAACATGTGTTTACTATTATTATCAATCATCTCATTAATTTGTAGTTATAGTTCATTTGGATTTCGTAAATGATTTCGTTGCGACAGTACTTTTAATTTCATTAGATGTTTCCGTGAATTCCGACGTGCTTTCTTTAGAAAACACTTCAATTGTGTAATAATCATCTGGTGTTAATTGTTCTCCTAGCTTTTGTAAAGCTAATAAAATTTCTGCTTTCATCTTTCGTCCAGAACTAGCACTGATTACTCCAAACTAGAAAATTTATTTATATTCAGAATATATATTTTGAAACAAATAATACTTTCATGTCTCTGTCAATTTGATATATTCTGTTTCTTAGATCTTTGGGTTGTTTTTTAGCGAAATAATTAATAATTTCTGGAGTTTTAAATGATTTAGAAATTGATTCCTACAATATTTATTAAGATATAATAGTTGTATTACTACTTGTATCATTATTTGCATTTTACTAATTTCGTCTAACAAACTGATTTTTCCATCTTCCATTTGAGCAAGAGCGGCTCTAAATTCTTCTAATTGCTCAAAAGTTTCTTCTCTTAATGAAATATATTCATCGCCCAAGTCATCTTTGTTATCTTCAATATCAGTTAACTGTGTAATAAGTCGTTTAAGTTGATTTTCTAAATTTGTTTTTAATTTAGCAGTTTCAGACATCTTTATCTAAGTGACAAAAACTTGAAAAGTTAAAACCAAAATTAATTTTATTATTATGATTATATAAAATTAAATTTTACTTTATTAAAAAATTTAACAAAAGTTGTTCTATATTTTCAATAGTTTATTTAAACAATTGTAATTGAAAAAAATACCCTATATCAGAGGTGGCCAGACTTTACTCCGACATGAGCCAAAATTCATTAACTTAAATTTTGGAGAGCCGTACCCAGAATACTCAATGAATAAAGAATAATTAATATCCCCTATCAAATGAAAAATTTTAAAGAAGTGTTGGGCCAGAACAGGGTTTTGTTTGAATGAATCGGTAATAGCACGCAAACACAACATGCAGATTTAAAATCAGACCCATAAAACATCAACTAATCACTTCAACATATGAGAAAGAAATAATTAAAAATATAAAATCGAAAACATAAAAATTAATTAAAATCATAACAAAATGCACCAAGAACCGCACGAAATTTACATAAAAATAACAGAATAACATCAAGATTTGACCCAAAAATGACAATTTATGTAAAAGCAAAAAATTAATGAATAAAATTGAATTAAAATAAAATATTTTTGGTTGAATAAATCTAATTAAAAATTTAAGAAATAAATTGTCAAACTAAACCAAGAAAATAATAAAATTAGAGTTAGATTATACAAATAATTTCAAGATCAAATTTTGTTTTATCGCAGTAAATTTAACAAGCAAGGTTAGGGTCACAGAACAGGTATATATACCAATTCATTTTTGCAGAATTTTGGTGGGTTACTGGGTTTTGACATTTGTTTTATCTTTTTGTTGTTACCCCGGTAACGCCATATAAATATTACTTTGACGGCCACTCGGCACCCGTTGCTAGGCAACGTTGGAAATGTGTTCGAGTGGGTGGATTGTCCGCAAAAAGTGAGCATTACTACTAATACTGTAATTGCTCGGACAACCCTCGGGTTCAACGAGCTGTCGATGGAAGACCTATGCTCGCTTTGCCATGTCCCCTGTGTGAGAAAGTTCAAGATCAGACTCATGTTGATCAGTAGAAATAGACGATATTTTGGTGACGTGGTGTGAATACTCACGACATTTTCGACGATAATCCAATATTATTCCTATCTTATAAACTGCTACTTTATACTTGTTTAATAACAATTACAATTTTATTTTATAAGAAGAAAGGACGATTAAAATACACAAGGTTTGTAAATTAAATTAGTGTCAGCACAGTACTGGGTCTTCAATTCTATTGGCTTGCAAGACGGGCAGCTCTGCGTCGGGCACGCTCCTTGCCGGTAATTACTTGACGGTACTGTTGATGGGTTCGCTGCCCGCGCGGCATTGTTGATTGGATCCCGGTATGCCAACTGAGAAGGGGCGAAGATGAGCGGGTAAGTTACCGCCTCCCCTTCCCGACTGGCTGCCAAGGCGATTTCCAATCCCCTGATTTGCGTCCGAAGGCTCTGATTGAGTTGACGTTCTTCCGCCCAACCCTTTTGAGCAGTAGTGAGTCTGAGGTAAAGGGCCTTAGTCTTCTTCGGGTCCGACCAGGTGGACTTGATTTGTTGGGCTTCTCGTGTTAATTGAACTCCCTGGTCGAGAAGGTTCGTGTTTGCTCGTCTGGCATGGGCAAGCTCTGCTTGTAATAGTTGCGTAGATGCCATTGCTGCAATAGAAATCCTTTAACTCCACTATTAACTCAAATGATTAAAATTATGACTAATATAAAACATAGGTTGTGAAGATTTAGTTTACTGAATCATCGAAGAAAACGAACGACACTTATTTATTTTTTAATTTAACTAATAATACAAAACGATGTCCGTAGTTTCAATAATCCGTGCAGTCAGGGATCTTCAAAAAATCTCCTGACTCTTTCTTCCGGAGAGCAACCTGGAATAACGAACACTGGACGCCTCGTGTTACAGGCCGGCCTAGTCGGATAAACATCAGCGATCCGTCCGACAGCGATGTCGTCTTCGACATTGGCTAGGTACTGCCTGGCCTTAACTACCTGTAGGTCAACCTGCCATTGAATTTCTTCCCAACGGGCGAGGAGGTTTCGCGCGTGATCTCGAATCTCCTCAGCCGGGTATTGATTTTCATCTCGCTCGTTCGTCCAACGAGGGTCATTCGCCATTCCAAGCAACTGCAAGGCGGTCTGGTGTGGTCTCCTGGGTTGGGGCTCCTCGAGGCTTGTTGCAGGCCGTGCTCGCTTCCAAGCCTGACGCCATTCTTCCGCAACATGGGCGGGAATCCACTCGAGAGGCCCTGGCCTTTCTAAAATACCATTATGATTATGTGGACAGGTATAACATAGTTTCCAAGTATCTCATAGTAACTGCTACATTTATTCTCGCGGGTTTAAGTTTGACTGGGCACTAAATTCTCTTTGGAGCTATTAATTTACTTCGATTTAAGTTAAGTCTACTCATTAAATCGGCATAATCCTTTATTTCTCTGTTTTGCTTATTGAGGTCGAGGCATCGTCCGTACCGACTCAATATTATAGAAGTTATAAGTATTTTATTGACGTAATAATTGTTGTGGACGAAAATTTTTCAACTATACTTACGATGTGTAGCAAAAAAAATGGGAGTCGGATATCTATTTGTTTCGGTCTCGCACGAATGTCCCTGAATTACTATGAACGTTTACAAAATCGTTCCTTAAGAAGGAGGAAAGGGGTAAATTTGGCTCTGGTGAAATTGGGCTTCAATATTTCCTCAGATAGTTTCGTAACTGGTCTACCCGACGACTACGACTATGTATCATGCCCTTTCAAACTGGCCTCCACGATTGTCTACAGGTTTATCCAAATCATCAGTGGTAATTTAACAATTAGTAATGTATAATTCATGAAAAACAAAAAATTAATTATCAGTTTAAAGTTTAGGTAAGGGGAATACTTGTCGATTTACAATTTATACAATAAACATCATAATCAATTTAACGTTTATGAAATGAAAATAATCATCAATTTAAAATACTTGTTGAATTAAGATTTATGAAAATAAGAATAACTATAAACTTAACATTTATGAAACAATTGTAATTATAAATCCTAAACTTCATGAAATAAAAATAACTATCGATTCGAAATTTATGAAATGATATAACTATCAATTTTTAATTTATGAAACAATGACAACTATCAATCTCGTAATCCACGAAATAATAACAACGATAGGTTTCATAATCTATGAAACCATATAATTATCAATTTTATAATTTATGAAATCATACAATCATCGATTTTAAAATTTATAAATAATAATGACTATCAATTTTTAAAACTCATGAAGAATAAGAATAACCATTAATTCGAAATTTATGAAATCATGTAACTATCAATTTTTAAAATTTATGAATTAAAAATAACTAAAATTTATGAAATGAGATTTTAATATAAGTTACCTTGGGTTTGGGGACTCGATTCCCTTGGTGCTTTTCCTTCCGTCGTCGTGGTTGTCGGACTCATATTTCCAAAAATGAAATTAATAGACTGACCGGTTGGTATTCATACCTAATCATATAAACCAGTGTGGATGTGTGCGCATCCGCTGCACTACGGTTAATCCAAGACATTCACGTGAGAAAATTTTATTTATGACTATGAAATTTAATCGATATTTATTGTCTAGGAAAAGTGTTTACGTTGACTAACGGAAAATCCAATCTCGACGATCACGATAGTTTTCGGTTTATATAATGAGATTTATGGTTTCCGGTCGATAGTAGCCCTCATTCGAACAATGTTTCAGGTTGATTTTAATTCTTATCTATTTGTATTTGATATCGTCATTTTTCTTTAGTGTATCCCCCAGTTTTGCCTATTATTACCACATGTACTTATGACGGGATTTGTTTGGAGATGAGAAATTCGGGTACGTTTATTTCATTTAATTATGCTCTTGTTAACCTATTCCAGGGGAATTCTGATGTTTGGTTCAGTCCTGATTTGGTTTATCGTAGAACTATAGGCGATTGTTAGAGTCTCTTTATGATCGAGCGAGCTTTGGAGGGTTTATCAATTCGAACTCAACTTGGGAAGGATATGCGTTTTCTATCGGATTTTCTTTCTTTATCTGTTTTTTGGAATTTTATTATCATACTTAGTTGGTTTTGTTTAATTTATATGGTGGGGTTAGTGATTTAATTAATTCGCATAATTTTACAGAGATTTTAGGGATGTTTTATGGGTTCTGTCAATACAGGCTTCTTATATAATTTTGGAGGGATTGTCGTGATCGATGATTTAAATAAAATTGTCTGTTCGATGGGGTTTTTATTTCTTGATTCTACTGAACTTAATTCAATAGTATTTATTATGTTTCTACCGTTAAATTTTTGTCAATTTCAATTATTAATAATGTCGTTTTATGAGGGTATTCAGAAAAATGCGTTTGCTAACCCTACTGAGGGGTATACTCTGACTTGGAGTTAGTTAAATTTTCTACTCTACTAAAAGTTCAGGGAGAGTTGGTTTCCATCATTACAATTATGTGTTTATCGAGTTAACTATTTAATTAATTTATGGTTTCCCTTCTAAATTCAGGTCAATTTTAGATTTACGGGGAAAACAATCATTGATTACCATGCGGGGATCCCGAAAAACGCGTCTGATCTTGGACTTAGAATCCGATTAAATTTTTTATTTTATTAGGAGTTAAAGTAATTTATTCGATAATGATTATAAAACTATAATTTATAGTTAAGTTGAATTTATTAATTTATTTCATTTCATATCAACGATTTCATATTAATTTATTCCCCGTACCCTTTCCCTTTAATAGGCCTTAAACGCATTTTATGTTTATATTATATTTAATGAGTGCCCACTGGACTACTCAGTGTGATGATTTTGAGCCGTATGTAGAATAATTTAGGTCGAATTTACAGAAACCGAGAAACGAGGAAGCAGCCAAAAGACCTCTCCTTTATTTCTCCTTTCTTCTATATGGAATAATATTGACGTTCCAATCCCTGCGTTCCGCACGCCGGGTCTTCACGGGCACAGATCATCGGCGATATTCCACACACTTACACGAATCTGAATTGTATGTTGATTTTACTGACTTGTGATGTGTCTTGGCTGTGGGCCGGAAAAATTTCGACCAAATAAATTAATTATGAAAAGCAAATTCGATTTTAACATTATAGATATTTATTAACATATTAAAAACAAAATACAAAATTACTTGACCAAATCAATCCAATAAAAAAATTTCATAAAAATACATCTCCCCCCACGCCGACATCCAAGCAGAGCTCTACCGAGGTTGCGAGGATGGGACGTGGAGAGAGAGTTTCCAAATAAAACTACTGCTCACCTAAAAATTCACAATAGATTTTTAAGAATTAACAAAAGTTTTGTTTCAAAATTGGTTTGAAAAATGGTTTCAAAAATGGTTAAATTTTATGTAAAAATGTATCGGTATTTATACCTATTTTCTGTCCCTAAGCTCATGTGTTAATTTTGATGTAGTAAAACAAAATTCGGCCTTGTTATTTCTAGTGTATTCTAATCTTTATTTTTATTATTTTTTAATTTATTTTGATAATTTTTTATTTAGAATTTTTATTGAATTATTTCTAATTCAAACTTTTGATTTAAATTTCATTTTCATGAACTTTTATTGATTTACCAATTTTCGGTCGAATTTGTTGGGTTTTCATGTTATGTTTGTATTTGTATCGTGCGGATCTTGTTGCGTTTTGTTATTATTTTAATTTTTTATTTTATGTTTATTATTTTATATGTAATTATCTTTTTTCTCATATTTGATAGGGTTTAATTGATGTTTTAATAGGTTTATTTTAAATTTGCATGTTATGTTTGTATGTGTGTTACCGATCCATTTAAACATTTTCCAAGGCCGTTTGTGTTCTGGCCCAACAATTTTAACACTTGTGAGGGATCACTTTTTCTCTCAAAAAACTCTTGCGTTTTTGACAGGAAAAAAAGTATTGGATCACAAGCTTCCGGATCGGTCTCGAACTAGTATTAGCAGGACTGTCCAAGGCTATCGAAGTGAGTATGAATGTAGAAGCGATGTAATTATGTAACGCTATGAGCAACTATACGAGTTCGAGAATATGAATTTATTTGATTGGTGGGTTACTGGGCGTTGACGTTTTGTTTTAACTTATTGGGGTTACCCCAGTAACGCCATATAAATATTTTCTAGCCTGCCACTCGGCACCCGTTGCGAGGCAACGTTGGAAATGTGTTCAAGTGGGTAGATCATCCGCAAAAAGTGAGCGCTATTGCTAAGGCTATAGTTGCTCGGATGACCTCTGGGTTCAACGAGCTGTCGTTAGAAGACTTGTGCTCGCTTTAGCTCATCAGGTCCCCTTCTCTTTATGGTGGGTTTCGTCAATTACATTTACTGAGCTTTTGAGTCAAGGGAAATAGTAATAAATATATGCTGAAAAATAAACTAGTGAACACTGATTAACGAATGAATAACAACAAAAATTTTAAAACCAGACGCGCACAAATTTCATACAGGCGGTGAATTAGTTTCAGTTCATGACCTGTGTTGCATTTCGTAATCGCGCGGCCCGTCGTTTGGCCCGCTCTTTGCGTCCTGGTCGGTGACTGTTCGTGATGGTTGTCGGGGTTGAAGGTATGGTTGTTGCTGGAGTGGCCGCCGTTTCCCGGTAAGCCAATTGGGCGGGATCAAAGACGAGAGGGTAAGTTACCGCAGTTCACTGTTGGCAGGCGGATAGGGCCACTTCTAACCCCTTCACCTGGGTCTTCAGACTTTGGTTGAGTTGTCTTTCATCCGCCCACCCCTTTTGGGCAGCGGTGAGCCTTTGGTAAAGCAACTTTTCCTTTTGGGGCGCCATCCAGATGGCCTTTGTCTGTTGTATTTCCCAGTCAGCTGGATGATCTGATCGTGAAGATATTTGTTAGTGTTCCGGGCGTGGGTGAGTTCGGTTTGCAATATCTGTAAGGGTTCCATTTCTATAATAATCAATATATATGTTGGGCCAGAACACAAACGGCCTTGTAAATGTTTAAATGAATCGGTAACACACATGCAAATATAACATGCAAATTTAAATTCAAACCTATACAAACATCAATTAAACAATATCAAAATATGAGGAAAAAAGACAAATACATATAAAATAATAAGCATAAAAATAAATAAAAATAATAACAAAATGCACCAAGATCCGCACGAATTAAATATAAACATAACACGAAAACCCAATGATTTTGACCAAAATTTGACAATTTATTAAAATACCAAATTTCATGAAAATGAAATAAAAAATCAAATAATTTGGATTAGAAATAATTCAATTAAAAATCTAAAGAAAAAATTGTCAAATAAAATTTCATAATAATAAAAATTAAGATTAGAATACTGTTGGGCTCAGAGCCACGATTTAAACAAAAAATAAAAATTGAAATTAAAATAAAAAGAAAAGTAATGGAACGAGTCACTGAATATAAGCACGCACCGCAAGAAGATATCAAAAATTAATGTAAAACATATTAAATAAAACAAAATAAAAATATAACAAAAACAAAATAAAACAATTAATTAATTAAAATCACTAAAAAGCCTACAGCTGCAGAGAGAGACATAGGAAAAATAAAATAAACTGCCAAAACCTTGCAAAATAAGGTTTAGAAAAAACACAGGCAGAAGTGGCGACCGGAAAAACAAAATAACGAGGGCTAAAAATAATACTATAATAAAATAATAATAGAAATAAAATTTAACTCTAATAAATTATATATCAAAAAATAGAGAAAAATGCACAAAAAATAATAAAAATAGTTTAAAATTAATAAAATAATAAAAAGCCCTAAAAATGGCGAAAAATCGCTCATTGGTCGCACACACGCACAAAAATAGTATAAATACAGTGACAAATTTCATTATTTTTAACTTATGCTTTTACGATTTCACACTTATTCAAACTATTTGCAACAAACCTTTTAGAGTAAGGATCTGTTTTTGTTGTATAAAAATTTGTCTATGTAATTTTATATGTTTTATTAAAAGTTTAAATGCCTTGCTTACAAATTTTAACTTTACATGTTTTATCATATTTTATAATATACGAGGCCCCTTAAAATCTTTATTTATTAAATGTATAGTAATAGATATCAATGGGACGGATCGCGTGCCGGCTGGTGGATTAAGTTCCCTAGTTGCGCTCGTGGGTTGTGTTCCATTGAAACCTCGTTCGTACGCAGTAGGGTCTGGCCATGTGCACAGGACCTCCACGCAGTGCATCGTTGAACGCCTCGTAGCGGCTGCTGAAAAATGTGGCCGGAACGAGCAGAATTTGTAAACTATGGGAAGCTCGACCACAGGTAGGGGAATTAGGACAGATCGCGTAGCGATCTGGTAGGACCAATTTTTATGGTTGCCTCGAAAAATTACACTGAGTATAACCGGGTAGAAGGGATAAGTACGAGTAAAAAATAATTTAACAATTTATCACAGAAAAATTCAATAATAACGGAAGTGTCAGAACTTATATTTCATCCAAAATACAGAAAGAATACTTTAACTACCTTTAATGGATGCCCATGCATGTAACCGTATGGACGCCCACCTGCATATTTAGGCTCACAGATAGGAAACGATCGATATAGCACATGATAATGGTTCTTAACTTCATCCATATAGACATCCAGAGGTTCTTATCCGCGAATTAGGAAACTAGATGGAAATGGTTTTATCAACTCCTTGAGCACTGTAGACGATGATACCTATCTTGTCACATTCGATTCTTCCGAATAGTAGCAGTATCAACCTGAAGATCGGAGATCTCGTGACTGATCTTTCCCAATTGGATAAGGCCATAGATTTGATATATCCACGAGTTGCGAAATGAAACCACGACGAACCAACCATCAAATATCGATAATCACTATTGATTCAACATCGTACTCTGAATTAGACATCTAGGGTCTATTTGTTGAACCTGCTCAGGTTAACTCAATGTTGACGAATCTTGCTATCCCAATTTAGCCAACCGATAGGAGAAGGACTTTCCCATAGTATCGAATCACGTTACTCGATAACCGAAAATCATAAGCTTACTGGCTGATCCCTAAAATTCCGTTGGTAATCACGGGAGAACTATACTATTGCCCCCAACAACGCCAAATTTCTTGATAATCCACAATAAATCCACTCTTTTCAGTGTGTTGACGAGTTTCAGAATTATCTGATAGACATTCTTCCTTTTCACCGATGAATGACGCAATCGTTACTAACTACTGTAGTAAATCTCGACGACTTTGCCCTTCGAATAGTTACGTCATTAACCCTTATCGCGGATTCCCATAAACACGACTACAACGGGCGTAGGAAATCGCTGACCTATTAACCCGACTATTATCAGCATGCAGAGTGATCCCTATCAATATAAATACTATCAATCTCATCGGTAGTAATACCTACTTTACCGACAGCGCTATTCACACTGACGATTGATATTCCCCCGTCAATAGGTTGACTATTATTGGTAATAACAGTAATTTATTATTATTAATATTATTAGTATTATTGGCCATATTACTATTTATCACTAACATTATTGATACTCTTAACTATGAATATTTCGTACAGTATTATTTAAAATCGTCATCGTGATTATCATCAATATTATTATTATGATTATTGTTATCATTATTATTAATATTATTTGCTATTATTATTATTCTCAGTCTTACTATTATTATTATTATTATCATTACTATTATTATTATCAATATTATTATTACTATCAGCATTATAAATTAACGACCCCCAGTAAACTCACCGCGATTTTTAAAGTAAGTATTTGCTATACCACTAAAGTATGGTTTCTAACGAAAAATCATCAGTAATACAAGTAACCATAACCAACCTTAGTACTATAAACACTGTCTGAGTCTTCCCCTCTCTCACAATCTTAGCGTATTATTATCATTAATGTTATCGTATTAATCTCATTATGTATAAAACCAAACCTTTGACTCCCATTCTGCCTCCACCTGATGAACGTAGAAACTTCTCCGAGAAGGAACATTATTCTATCTTTAGTCAGTCTTCACATTTAGATGACCAGTCCTACAAATCTACCCAGGATTCCACGGTTATCCCCATCGATCATCGCTACTCGACAGCGATTAGAGCAATTAGAAGAGGAACACACAGCTCTCCAGAAGAAGTATCAAAAGATAAAAGGAACTTGGCTTTCACCGGATGCAGCCAAGAAACTGTATCAAAAAATCTCTCGCCTGTCTCGGGCGAGGGACGATTTGATCATCGAGTCCCGTGGACAGCGGATTCTAATAAAGGAGCAGGGAACAACGCTCCGGCAGATTTTTACGGATGCCGAACTCCGTGCTCGCATCCCCGGAAGTGTCCTGGCCCAGAACATGAACCTTATTCCGGCACAGCATCTTTCGCTGGAGACACCTCCTGTCACTCTCTCAATCCCGACACCAGCGACCATCGAACCTTCACAAACTCCCGTGGCCGAACCACGCACTGGAGCCGCCAGGCGACGGCCGAACCGAAACCGTCGCCGTCGCGAACAACGACGCAGAACCGCGAGTCACTTCAACGCAACGGAGCCATCTAATGCCCCGTACTCGATACAGGACCTGCCACCCCCGTATCAGGAGTTTGAATTCCCCGATATAGATTCGGATGTATTATACGCGCCATCAATCACAATACATTCTCCGGCCAGATCAATCCACATCAACTTGGTAGACGATGAGAATGAAATCCCGGAAACGAGTCGTACTCTAGAGCGGATGGGTCTGGACACTGGTGAAATTGCTATCTTAACAGGCAGGGTACCCAGGCACCTACCTCTCCCTGACGAGCCAGGACCCTCCACCCGAGTAGACTTCGACATCAATATGAACCCACCACCATATCGCCCGGCGAAACGTCGATGTTTCCCCACGGATATAGATGCAGACGAATGAAGAATGTGTACGAATCGAATCAACCTTCCTCTCTGTTCAATTTGCCCAAACTGTATCATAACGATTATGAACTTGTTTACGAAGGCCTTGACAATGAGTGTATGGTCCGTCTTGACTTCTGTATAGTTCCGTGTATCACTCTTATTATATATCTCTCTATGTATACGAATAAAATCTTTGAATTTCAAATTTTGTAATATTAATTTTAAATATAAATTTATGCCATTAGTATTAATAAAATACGGGTATTAACCCAAGGAAGAGAATCACAAAGAAGGGGTTAGTGCGAACAATAATAGTAACTACTGAGCGGAACTCTCACGATTGTCGACTCAGAGTAGACGTAAAGCTATGTTTCATTGAGGATATGATTTAGGAACAAAGGGCGTAAGACCTTCTATCGGCAGCAAGAGATGGGGAACGAAGGCCCTTCGAGGAGTAGCACTAGCAATAGCGCTCACCTGCTCGAATGGCATTCGGCTGTTGCGTACAGTACCAACATGATTTCGGTCATGGGTACGCAGCAGTTAACCAAATCGTGCGTCGTATGGGGAAGACATCACCCTAGAGCTGGAGAGGATATGTGTGACGTTGATGTATGAATGTACTAAAATTAGATTCCCCGTATGACCAACATGATTTTTGGGTAAAAATGCTAAGAGAACGTTCAAAGTACCAAGAACCGGTTAAATAAAAACGTATAGTAAAAATAGTATAAATAACTACAAAATGCATATCGATATTATAATAAAAGTATTAATAACCGAAGACGAGAAAATAATAAAAAGTTAAAACAAAATAAGTAGAATAAAAGTAATAAACAAACAACTAAATGAAATTTAAAAATAATAAAATAAGGAAGAAATAAAAATAGCAAATTTAATATTAATACTAGAGTAGTAATGCAAGTAATAAAAATTAAATTTTACAGATGGACCAGTACAACAGGAAACTGAATCAATTGCAAACATTCTTGAATATTGAGGAAGACCCAGTAGAAAGACTAGCCGAAAAAAATGAAACGAATAAACCTGGCAAAACAGAATAACCCACAAATGATAAGTAATGAAAACACCCGAGTAACATTAGGACTGATGCAAACTGAACCAACCACTGAAATGGAGAACCAATATAACTGGTACCGAGAAAGAGTAAATAATCCAGCATTAAACATGAGATACCATGCCCTAGAACAACAAGTGAGAATAATACCTGACGCCATACAGAACACAATACGCCGAGAGGTAGCACAACTACACCAGTGCTACATCTGCCAAACTGAACGAATAAAAGTGCTGACACTTCCGTGTGGACATTTTTGCTATTGTCAAAGATGTGCCAAGCCAATGACAATTTGTATGATCTGTAAAACTGATATTAATGAAAAAGTGACGGTCTATTACGAATAAACTTGTTATAAAATAAATAATTAGTTAGTTACTTTCCTCCTGCCCATATATCCATATATAAAATATATGAATAATTATATATATAAAAGTAAAACGTCAAAAAGTTGGAAGGAGTAAAAAGCAAGGCATTATGAACACCAAAAGTAAAAGCATAAAGGGAAAACACCGTGAGCTACCCTCGAGTAGTACGCCTAATGAAGCCAAATTGGGAGGGGATAACCGATCGCCCAGAAGAGAAGTATAGGACGAACTGTCGACAAGTTTTGCCCAGTTGAAAAGCTACTGTGGTAAGGCTGATCACCTTACCGTTGCAGTGGTGGATCAACAAAGCCGTGTTATGTTTTAAATCTGAGGGGTAGGTGAAGAATTCTCGAAGAGGCAGAATGAGAAGCACGCGCGCAAGAAATAAACAAAGGAGTAAATAGAGGAAAAGAAAAGTAATAATAAAAAGAAAATAATTAACGAGCTCGAATAAAGAATAAATAAAAATCCGAAAATGAAAGAGATCGCGAAACCGGTAGAAAATGTAGTAATAAAACGATGATCATCGATCGGGATTAAGGAAACGAAGCTAAATTGTAACAATGGCCAAAGTGAATAGGGGACATGTATTAACGGAACATGAACCCCATGAGATGTGTAATAACGGAACACAGTCTCAACTCGGAGACAGGTATTAACGGAACCTGATCTCATATAAGGGACATGTATTAACGGAACATGAACCCCATGAGATGTGTAATAACGGAACACAGTCTCAACTCGGAGACAGGTATTAACGGAACCTGATCTCATATAAGGGACATGTATTAACGGAACATGAACCCCATGAGATGTGTAATAACGGAACACAGTCTCAACTCGGAGACAGGTATTAACGGAACCTGATCTCATATAAGGGACATGTATTAACGGAACATGAACCCCATGAGATGTGTAATAACGGAACACAGTCTCAACTCGGAGACAGGTATTAACGGAACCTGATCTCGAATTAAATATAAGGGATATGGTATCACTAGAACCTATCTCACACGGTCAGAAATAAGGGACAGGTATTAACGGAACCTGATCTCATTCATCGGAAATAAAAGACATACCTTAGACATGATCTAATTCGGGAAAATTAACGAGAGGTGTAGGAATAAAACACAGTCTCAATACAGAGTAAAAGAGTTGTGCATTAACAGAATATAATCTCAATGGAAATTAGAAAAGACTTGCGATAAAAAGACATGGTCCATGATTATAATAAAAAGATAAAAAAATTAGGTAATTGAAAATGATAGAAAAAGAAATAACGAGAAATAAAGTAAAAAGACAAAAGGAATCAATAAAATAAATAATACCCGTGCACGGAGAAGAGAATATGCTGTATAAAAGCGGTAATAATTAACGATATCGAAGTTGACAGACGAAGGTAATGGAAGATAATATAAACAAAAGACAATAAGAATAAAGAAAATAGATTAGGAAAACGAAATGGGAAAAATAAAAAGAAGAAACTGAATTGGACAAGATGGAAATAAAAGTAGAATGAATAAAATGACTAAAGATAAGAAAGAAGAGGGGAAATAAAATTATATAAGTATAAATAAAAGGGAATGCGAAGCGCATAGTAAACAGAATAAAATAAGGGGGGTAATAGAATCTGGGAAACGGCAAAGCCGAACGATTTATTATAAATAGATAATTATTACGACCATATAGATAATTGTTACTACCCCATATAGATAACTAAAAATCGACGTAAAATGAGTCAAAGGGAAAAACAAACGTATGGGAATTATACTAAACGGGATAACACCGAGGAAGTATGAATTATTATAATTATGGGTACTATAGCTAAATCGATATGGCGGTCAAACTAAGAAAAGGAATGATGAATAAAATAGTAACATAGCGATAAAATAACAATAATGAGGAAAAATAAACAAACAAAAGAGATAACAAAATAAAATAATAAATAAACCTGTGTGTTTATTTGAGGCGGTTCGAAAGATTGAAAGCGTGTAAGCGGATTAAGCTACACGGTTCATTTTTTTCGTTCTAGAACTCAATCAAAGCAATCAAAGCATTCAAAGTAGACAATTCGCAACCAATACAAACAAATCAACAAAATACCCACAAACACAAATGAAACAAGATATTCAATCAAGTACAGGAATCAAAGCAACAAATACTCGGCGATAACAAGGATTCGACAACAAATCAAAACTCAGTGAAATATTCGCAACCAAAGGAACCGACTACGGACAAAACTACAGACGAGACGACAGATAACAGGCCCCGACGCAACAAATCCACCAAGGTAAAAGAAACCACCCAAACCGAAGCTATCGAGGAAAAAACAACGTTACGATCGCATAACAGCTACCTACTCTCAGGAAAAAGCGCCAAGAAATCTAGATCAACCTCAATCGCAAGAAAACTACACAGAGCTAAATCACTCGAAGACATCGATTCCAACAGCCAAGGATCAGGTGACAAGGAGAATCAAGGATTAATAAGAACCACGAGAACAAACCTAGAAATCCAACAACAAACTACATCAAATAAACCGAGAAACCAGTTGAATAATCCGGAACCAACAAATAAAGACAACATGGCAGATAATCGAGAAAATACGAATAACGGCGATAATGTAAATAAAGGGCCAACAAAATTACCAACAACAGGCGAAACAATCAGAGAATACCGAGAAAAATTCCGAGGAGAACCGTTCAACGGAAACGCTAATAAACTAAATACGTTCTTAAGGAATTTTGGGGTATACGTAGAAGTCTGCGGATGGACAAACGATATGATAAAAACCAGGATGCCGCTATATTTATGCGATAGCGCATTAGATATTTTTCTGGAAGCAAAAGAAAGAGGAAAACCACTAAATAATTGGAAAGAAATCCAGGAATTCTTAAAACTAACATTTGGAGTGGCGAAACTGACAAACCAGGGAATACAAGAACTATTCAACAGGAAGCAGAGGCATGGAGAATCTAACACAATGTTCGCAAGTGAAATTAGAAGACTAGCAAAAACAGCAACTGATGGGAAATTAGACGAAGCCCACTTGATTGGCATATTTGTAGATGGATTGAGACGGCCAGAACTGAGATCCGCAGTAGGGATGCAGATGTAAACAACTCTGGACGAAGCAGTAGCCAGGGCAAATCAAGCAGAAATACACCTACCATCACAAATCGCCCTTATGCAGGATGAATCAATGATAGCAACAATGGCAGTAAAAACGGAAGAAAGCGAACAAAACGCTGCAAAAGTGAATCAATTTATACCAGGAGCTCATCAAATATTTAAACCTCCGGTACAAAGAACAAATAACAGCCGTCCGAACAATAATTATAATAATAACCAAAGAACCAACTACAATCGCGGAAACAATCCAGAACAAGGCAAGCAATGTAGAACGTGTGGAAGAATTGGGCATTGGGAAAACGAATGCTATCAAAATGTGCCATGCGGTAGATGTGGAAGAAAAGGACATAATATCAATCGATGCGAAACCAGAACCTGCTTTAATTGCGGGAAACAAGGTCATGTAGCCAACAAGTGCAGGGGAGGCAACAACCAAAATCAGGGACCACCAAGGAATAATAATTACGTGCAATTAGCACCAAGGCAACCAAATGTCGAACAGATCAAACAGGTGAACATGATGCAAGAAATATCACATCTCAAAGATATGATGTCAAAAATGATGCGAACTAGCCAGCCACAACAATCACAATCAAATATCCACATGATGCAAAGAATCGAAAATTCAAGAAATAGAGAGATGGAAACGATACAACAACAACACGCACAAGATTGGCAGCAATTACAAGTAGAAGAAGAACGAGTACGACAGGAAAGGTTTAAACAACGACAAGATAATCCACCAAGAATAAACATGATGAGGATGATCAAGGATGTCAAAGAACAATATTGTTACAATATATACAAAAAGTTACCGAAAGAAAAACTCGCGAAACCAGAGCTAGAAAAACTAGGAGAAAACCAAACCGAACCCGATGAAACATTTAGACCAACTAAAACAGACAAACGGAGAACACAAAAAATATTACTCGGAAAAATCAAAGAAAGAATAACTCGCGAAAACGAACAGACAAAAGAAAATGAGACAATCATAGAAACCAAACGGACAAATGAGAATCCCAAATTGAAACGGGATATAATAGAAAAATCAATCAACAACATAGAAAAAGAATTGGAAATATCCCCAAGAGGATTAATAAAAGCAAAAACAAAGAGAAACTTACGAATAAACATGTTACGAGGCATCAGAGACTCATCACCCGAAGATGAAGAAACAAGTGAAACCACTAGTCTGATGGGAGAAGCATTACGTGTATCCGAAAACGAGGAACAAAACAAACAGACCATACGACCAATGAATGGATGGATCTGGGATCGACCGATATCGCCAACAGAGAGAGAAATAAAACTAATAAACGAACTAATCGAAACGATACCCGGAACACTAATAAACGAGGAATTCATCAACGACGAAGTTTTCAAGAGATACATGAAGAACATCCTACAACTGGAAGGGTCAAAAGGAGACGTAATACCGGAACAGGAAAAACCACGAGTAAAAGCATACCTCGACAAACAAAAGCTAGAAGACATAACAAAGTTTCAAATACTCATGCAAACGCCAGACTTCATAGAACGTATCTGGATCAAACAACCAAATACGGATGAAATATTCGATTGGATTAAAGAAAGAATGGGAAGCTCCAAGAAAAACGACAACCTATACCATAATGGATGGTTAATAAAACCAGACATGCACCTGGTGGATGCACTAATATGGCCAGGTAAACCAACATACGTAACCCTAGAAAAAGAAAGAAAAATACCGGATTTTGGACAATGGGCAGAAAGCGCAATGAACGAATTCGAAATCAACATTAAAAAGAGCATACAAGGAGCAACCAAGAGAATACTTTGCAAAAATAGAGAAAAATTGATCACACAAATAATAGATCAAATCCACGGGAATTGGGAAATATTAATGTATCTCAAACCAGTAGAAATGAAAGCATGTATAGAAAATCTACGTGATACAGTAATTCTCAGACACGCCAATTACAAGAATACGACATTAATTGGGAGATACGGAACTCGCCGAATAGAAAAGGAAAAAGCAAAAGAATTGAAGATAAAAGTAAAGTTACCAAACGAGGAACAAGTAACGTTGAAAATAAGTAACAAAACGCGAGTAGACGAATTAATAAAAATCATCAACGAAATGATCATGGAACAAACAAAAAATCAAAATGAGGACGGAATGCTAGAAGATGTAGTCGTAAAATACCTTCATCATTATCTGCACGAAGAAGACGAGACATATCTATATGAGTTGGGAATATGGGATGATGACCAAGAAATCAGAATAGTACCAATGGAAGAAGCTCGATGGGGAACAGATACCACGTGGAAAGAGATGGACGAAGTAGAAAAGGAAGGCCACGAAAAATCCAAGAGAATTATAGAAATCTATCGGCAATGGCGAAAGGATCACCGTCTAAAAGAGAAGCTCAGCGAATTAGATACAAATGAATGCAAACCAACCCCATGGAAGAAACAATGGAATGAACAAGAGAAAAGATGGGAACTAAAACCCGGAGCAGTAGAAGAAGAGCCATCAGAGGAGGAAAAAGTTAATAATCGTGAAGGAGAAACCCCGAAATACAGAATGAAAGAGGTTGAAAATAAAACGATGTCCGAAAACGAATGTAGAAAAATAAACGTAATGAAGAGACAAAAATCCCAACCAGTAGATATCGACGAAGCACAAATAAAATTAGAAAACGATCACTGCGAAAAATTAATAGAAATATTACAACAAGGTGCAAGGAGCCAAAGACGAGCAGCGACGACCCATGCGAAATACATGGCAGAAAATGGTGAAAATCTTGAGAACTTAAGAGAATTGGTAAAGGAGATCGAGGAATATAGAAGGAAAAATGAATGGTGCCCGGAAGTATTCGACCAAGTAATACGAAAATGGAAACACCGAGAGTGGGCACAAGAAACCCAAGGAAAATACAAAATAAAAGTATTCTACCCCGATCAAACATCCGAAGAATTAGAAGTGCACCCGACAGCAAAAATAAAAGAAGTAAAAAGAGAATTAGCATACGAAACTCCATTTCATCTACAATTTCACGGACGATCACTAGATAATATGATAGAAGTAGGAGTAACGCCAATGGTGATGGGAGAGATAAACCCTCTGAAAATGGCAGAAACACTGGGAATACCATTGAAAAGGAAGGAAATAAAACCAAAACCGATTAAAGCAAGCATGAGCACGCCCAGTATGGGGGGAGATAAAAATGAAACTCCAAAAATGTTTGAGGGAGATGAGGAAATGATTTTGAACGACAGTACAAATGAAGAAGAGGACCTATCACCATTAGTAATAAAAACGCCAATAAAACTACCAGAAATACGAGGAGAGCGACCATCAACCAGTTATCACCAAGCCGAGGAACAACCAGGAGACGAAATAGTGGAAATGATAATCGAAATGGATATAGAGGATAAAGATTTTACGCCTATGAAAAAATGTGTAACACAAACTCACGAAGCAAAAGACGATATATATTTAGCACAAGACTGGGAAGAATGGCTCAGAAAACAAAACGAGGAAAGCCAAAAAGTAACCTTAACGAACATCACGGAAAACGAAACAACCAAAGAAACAGGTACGTCTATGGAGAGACGTCCAAGAGGTAGACCGAAACTGGTAACCGAAAACGGGGAACCAAAAATTAAAAACCAACCCAAGCAACAACAATGGAGGACAAGGTTGGATAAACTAGAAAAAATAGCGTACGAGATGAGAAAAACTCACCCCAGAGAGGAAAGTGGAACGGAATGGATAAGAGAGTTACTAGCGGATATGCTTATAATCACCAGCCAACCATTGAGGAGACTATGGCAAAGAAATCGAGCAAGCGAGGACGCCAAACAACTATGGTATACAGTATCCAGCATAATCCCAAAGCTAATCAAAGAGAAAACTAAAACGATGAAACTAGAATGGGAAGAAATGAGACAAATAGTCGCCCAACTACTCACTAATACCGACGATGACGAATATCGATTAGTAGCGCTCTCATACTTAATGTATAATCTGATGAGTTTATCAACAAGCAAAATTCCAAACAGACAGTTCATGAATAACGTAGAATTAACTGCAATGATTGTACAACAAGAAATCGAACCGGGTATACTACAGAATGGTGGATGGAAACAATTCATCAATAAACCACGAAAAAAACGAACAAATTAAACCAATGCACATGAGATTAAAAGCATTATTAAACGACTTCGAACACGAACTGCCAATAAAAGATACGACAATGAGAAATGCAAATATACATTCACTAATGATGACGATGATGATATGGTTAATGTGTACAGGTGGAACAAACGGATTCTTAATATTCGATTGCGACAAAGCGGTACTAGGAGACAAATATTCATTAAAAGACATCGAAGAATGCAGGATGGCGATACCAAATAACTTAACAACCATAGAAAAGGCGATAACGTACCACATCTACCAAGAATCCGATTTTATCAGAACAAAAGCCAAAGAATGTGCAATTACACGAAAAACATTGGCATACCATTGCGGGGCCCACTCACACGTATCAATAATAAATCCTGGAACAGAAAGAGAAATATTACAGGTATCAGGAGAACAGTGCAAGGATCTATTCAGTGGAGGAGAAATGAGATTGAATTAAGGAGTTGTATTGAAAGGAAAGAGTGGAATGATCCAGGTACAAAGCATATTTGTCGCAGGGACAATTAACTCGGCAACTGGAGACTGCCAAGGAGGAAAATACACCATAAAAGGAGAATTGGTAACGGGGAGTAGTCGTAATCGAAACTTACACAGTCGAACTAAAAGAATACGAAGCACAATTCGATGGAGCAACACAAGTAATGAAATCAAATCAAATGTGCCAGGCGACAGACACCGTTTGTAAAACCGGAACATCAACGATAATATATCAGGCAAACGTTCACAAATGTAGAATGCAATTCTTAAAAACAGCGCTATTCGACGAAGTAAGAGGAGAAGTATTCGAGGAAGACGCAGAGGAATTACAAATAAACGATGTAAACAAAATAATAACGAGAGCCGGAAAGATCAAAGCCAGAACTAGGTCACAACCACTGAGAACAAAACAAACTCCAGCAGCATTGATAACCACGGAAGCAGAGATGGGAATGAGATTCATCAAAGGGAAAATAACACAAAAATGCGGAAAAATGGTATACGCCACTAACTACCCAGGGTTGTATGCAGCAAGACAGATGTTGGAACAAGGAATAGCTACAGTAGCCAAAGACGAAGTGAAATTGTACCTATATATGAATAATAAGATGGACTTCCTCTATCACAAAGGACAAGAATCAATGCAAAAGGTGTACCACGACTTAATACGCAATGACTGTCAGTTAAATAAAGAGATATTGAAAACGAAATTAGCCGTAGCAATAACTAACCCAGATAGCGCAATGCCACTGTTACCATTACAAGAGGGACATTTTGGAAGAATAGCAGGAGAAGTGATGTATATATTTAAATGCGAGAAAACATTCGCCATGGTACCAGAAAAATCAACGGCACCACCCGGAAAATGCACCAATGAACTAGAAGTAGTATACAAAAAGCAGATTCGATACGTACAACCGGTAACGCGAATGATGAAACTACTAACAGACAAACCAAATTATTACGACTGTAATAATGCTTTCGGACCACTGTTTCAGCAAACAGACGGAAAATGGGTAATGTTCCCAATGAGAATCCCAGTTGCCGAACCAAAGAGATTTGGATTGACAGAACTGACAACGGAACAAGAATTTCGACCACTAGACGTAGTAAACAGTGGTATATACTCGCAGGAGAGTTTAGAGGCAGCCAGACAGAATTTATTATTCCCAGCAAGGAGAGAATCAATATTATCAAATATAGTAACCATAACGGGCGGTACGAATTTCGAACAGAAACCCAATTACGAGTTACTACTATCACCAGACCATTTCCAACAGGCAACATCCAATATGATGAAAGCAATGTGGGGTAGATTCCTAGTGTTCGGTCAAATGATGGCTGGAATATTGGGCATAATACTAATAATCCAAATAGTAAGAGTGATACTAACACAAATGTTGGCATGCTTCGACATCTACAAACGGGAAAAGAAGGTAAATTGGAAACTATTAGTCGGAGTACTACCTTTTCTGGCAAAAACGATGGTACTACACGGTCACTCGAAAGACATTCACAAAATTAAACGATTATTACGAGTACTAACAACAATGAAAGGGACAGACGAAGAAATTGGCAGACGATTCAGAAAAGCATTATATGATGAAAGAGCGAGAGACGAGCTAAAAAGGAGCAGGAAAAGTATGTGGGAAAGAATCAAGGAATATAGAAGAACCGGCAGCGATGACGATTCTGACGATGAGGAGAACAACGGAAAAGGAAACGCACCAAAAATGATCCAAGCACCCGTATACTGGGATGAAAAGAAGACATGTGCATGGATAGGTGAACCATTGTCAAGAATGCCGTACGAGGAACCAAGTAGATTACCACGAACAAAAGCAACCACAATGGGAACAAAAATGATACCAACCGCAAACATCTACCCATCACTCTATAACCCTGACTGGGAAGCAACGAATCCAATAAATACAAGACGATCAAGAAGCGTAGACCAAGACGGGGAAGTTAGAACAATAGCGGCACTAGGCACATCAACCGGACCAGCAAACAGTTATCATGCGACATAAATGGAAAGACCACGGAACAATGATAGACACTGGAGCAAAAATCTCGGGCAGTACATTTAGCGAGATACCACACATTTCATTGAGCGGAATATCGAACAACTGGTAGTTCATGTAAATCGCATTGCAGGTAAGAACGGTAAACGTATATGGGACCGATTGTGGACAACGCTTAAAACATCAGAATAATGAGGTAGAACATACCTAAGCAGTAAACCACAAACTTGAGTGTGCATGTATAATTGACTGATTTAATGCGACCGAAATTGTTCAAAGAAATTGTCATCGACCCTGGGAACGCTTATGTCTGAAAGAAAAGAGTAGTAGAATTGTAACCAGCAATTACAAATAGTAAGATGACTTCGCGAAAAAATATGTACCAGCTAAATCGCAAATGATATGTTACATCAAGGTGATGAGGGCATTACGGGAGAAATTGGTATTCGAACCAAGTAAAAAGTTCCGAAAAACGATCGAGAGCTACCATTCAGCAGAGAAATAATTTGAGATGAGGACGAAAATGGCGAATTAACCGATCATAATCACGGAACTTCGACGAAGAAGATAAAATAATATACGAAAACGAAACGATTTAGGAAAGCTAACGCCCATGATAGACATCGAGCTATAAAAGTAATAGAGGAAGAAGAGAGAGGAGATAAACCACTATGATAATAGATAGCCGGACTCCTAACGAAGACGAAAAAGCTCAATTGCAACAAACTATTGATGGAAAAAAGATATTTTCGGCCGTAATCAGATTTGGTGATGGGAACGTGCACGTAAACACTACATGCAATACCATTGTCAGATGAAACACAATATGCACCTAAGGAACCATATAAAAACTGCAGAAGCCCAAAAAAACAGTAGCAGAGCAGACGGTACAAAAATGTTGATGCGAAAGTTATCGAACAAGCTGTCACCATGCAATATCCCAGTTAGTTATGGTGAAAAAGAAAGACGGAAACGCAAAAGGTTCTGCAATCGATTATAGGAAGTTAATGCAGTACACCGAAAGCTACGTGATCCCGTACCAGGACATCGAATGAAAGTGTGTACGTAACATACAAGGCAGCATATTTCACCTCACTAGATTTAAACGAGAATGGTATATGGCAGATAAAAATTGAAAGGAGGAAGACAGAGAGAAGAAACCGCAATTCACCCTCGGTAAGACTTATATCAGTTTAGAAGATGCCATTGATTTTAACAAATGCACCGCATCCGTCCAAAGGTGCATGACATTTCGTACCCACGGATTAAAAACCAATGCATGGTGTAATATAGGTAGTCGACCTGCTGATATACGTTCAAGTTAACTTCGTAAAACATTTAGAAGACATACGAAAAGTATTCTCAGACTAAGCAGTGGAAATTAAAGTTAAAACCATCACAAATGCGATTGGGGCCAAAGAGAACAGTGACAATTCTTAGGTCATATAGGATCGGCAAAAGGAAAGACCAGAATCCCAGGAATATCGAGAAAATAAAAATTGTCCAAAACCAAAAACATAACGCAAATACAAGAATTCTTAGTTATTGGATACTATAAGAATTTATCAAAAATTGATGCAGCACTAGCCAAAACCAGATACAAGACCTTAGTCAAAAAAGATCATCATTCGTGTGGGAAACGACACAACAACTAAGCATTCGAACATACGTAGACAAATTAATGTGAAGCACCCATTCTGGTTCACCCTAATTTCAAAAAAATCGTTTTTACTAGCAACTGGACCGCCAAGTGGACAACATCTGAGCAATATTAGGACATTAGACAGACGAAGGAAAAGAACGCGTATCGGATTTACATAGCAGAAAACGTCAAAAAGCAACGAGAAAAAAATCTATTTCTGGCACTGAAAGAGAGGCACTAGATCATACCAGCGATCAAACATATTCAATGCTTGTTGTGGCGTCACGAAATATGTAATTACACAGACCACTCAGCTACTAGTATGGCTGGGTCAACAGTAGAAGAAGCGTCAAGTCGACTCATGAGATCGGGCGAGATTGCAGCTACAGAATACCCCCAGTATCATAAATCAAACGGGCCGAGGCAACATGCGAATGCTGATTGTAATTCAAATATCATCTTCCAGATCTGATGGAGAGGAGTAGCCAATATGTATAGTATTGCCAAAGATAGCGATTCTTGCTTCCAATTGATGATTGACAACAAGAAGACCCAGAATGAAGTTAGATAATCGAAATGCTAAAAACGGGGGTAGCTAACCAGAAATCTACGAAAAGGAATCCAAAATAAAAGAAACATATGATAAACATCGACACAGATATGGTAATCGCAGAAAAAGTGGCTATAAAAGCGGACGGTTGAACAAAAGACCTGGATGGTGATACCGGAAAATAGTACGAAAAAATTGCTAAACTCAAATACCACGGATGGGAAAAATTAGGCGGACATATGTCAGTAAAGGAGAAACGCTGCGCAAGGGATGAAAACAGAAATTATTTTGGCCAAACATGTCCTGAATCCGGAAAGCTTGGATAAAAAATCGGCCTCATCTGCGCATAACAGATAAAAATACCGAGATCAAAAATGGAAAGCACACAGTTTAAAACCCATGCGCAGATTATCCAGCAAACCTATGACAATGCATATCGAATGATAATTTAGGGACCACTACCAGAAACCTGATGAACCGGAATATATATATATTAGCTTGATCCACAGACTACCTGACGAAATTCCCAGGAAGCATTGCCATGACGAGACCAAAAGGCCAAAACAATAGCACCAAAAATTGTGGAGGAAATCTGTGCTAGATAACGAACGTCCAACAATCAAATACTACGGAATTCAAGGAAAAACAATTTCATGAGTGAAATAATGACAAGAAGTGACCAACTACTCAAGAATAGAGGCAAAACTGAGAACATCACCGTACACCCACCATGCAATGGATTAACAGAAAGATTTAATGGGAACTTGATATCAAATTGCTGTCAAAACTACGTAATAAGATACAAAGAGATTGGACGAATACATCAAACCTATGTCTCAATGGCCATACAGAATGTCCAGTACATGCAACAAACCAAAATGAGATCCATTTAACTGAAGTGTATGGTAGAGAATGCTGTAACATGCGAATGATCTAAGCAATTATCAGCACCAATATCACAACAGTATATGGTAGATAGTATTGAGTTACGTCACGAAGTTCAAAAGAAAGGATGCAGGGAAATATGGAAAAAGGCGGGAATAAACATTAAATTCAATCAAAGAAAAGCTAATAAAGATCTACACGACCAGAAAGAAAAACGTTGAACCACATACCTCATCAAGGTTAGGCGATTGGGTAATCATCGAAACACCGGAACTGATCACCGGGTATCGACAAAATTACAAAAAACGGAAAAGACCGATACGAAATTCTATATGCAAGATGACAGCCAACGTGAGAGTGAAATTGGCGTAAACAACCCAGTTCCTAGGCCAATTAACAGTGAACGTGGCGAGATGCAAAGCAAACCAAAAACAAATAACAGCTCAAGTCCAGAAGAAAGACGCTATAAGACACGATCTCAACACTGCGATAGGATCATGCAATCGTATAAGGGTATAAACAAACCACCCTTTTATAGACCCAGACAAATACGATGAAGACGAATATCATTGAATACGACGACGAAAGAATGGGAAGACCACCAACCGAGGAAAAATTAGAACCAGAAATAGCAGAACAACATCGTGAAGGAAGCCAAGGATCTATTGCCAGAA